>OZ034968.1:709785-1317285 GCA_964030785.1 Siderastrea siderea | reverse complement strand
TGTTGTAAGTTAAACCTCCCAAACCATTCGATTTTACAAAACATTAAAACTGGCCTCGTTGGTTGAAAAAAATTGATCTTAGACACATTCAACGCTAAAAACGATAACACTAAAAATAACGCTAAAAAAACCAACAATAAAAACCAAACTCTGAAAGAAAGAGCTGCCTAGCGCGGGAAAACGTGCGAAGCTATAAATGCTGTCAACCACATACACCTACGCCTATCCCCAAGAATACAACGGTCACAAACACCCCACATCCACTCCTTCCTTCCCTATATATATCATTAACATACCAATCAATCATTCGTAGCCTTCAAGAACCTACCAAAGGCATGTTAGTGTGTAAAACTATAGACGGCCTCACACTAAGGGCTGTACAGGCCGTCTAATAAGTGACCATTGACTGGTTCGTTTATTTTATAGGCAAAGGTGTTCCACTGGAGAGACAGTTTACAAACAACAGGGCTTTCCGTATTGATCCAAGTATTGTGCCGACTGTACAAACAGCTGTACAGATGTTCAGTGGCACTCTGACTCCAGAGCAAACGTTTGGAAGAGACCCTTTAGCCCATGATGTAACTAAAGCGGATGCTAGAGACAACGAGTTCCGGAAATACTTTCCGAGTTTTGTGGTTCTATTTAATGAAATCGCCAATGCAAATTATAACCCTTTCAAGGAAGCTGTACTATACTACCTGAGGCTCACAAATTATCTCGCTCCTTAGTGACTCAAATAAGTTTTACTGCGTCCATCTAGAGCGGGGATGGCAAGTAACGAAGTCATTTTCTGAAACGATTAATAAACTACACATGGCCTCTTGCTGTTGTTTTCATTCGGACTTTCTTTTTCAACTACAACGCGTTAATTGAAATAACATGAACATCACGGTAACAACGATGCAAACGTATTCTAGTGTTATCTTTAAATTTCAATCGAACATCAATTCAGTGCAGCATTTCAAGTAGGCTCTCTAAGCCACATGGCTTCTTTCTTTTACTCTGTCCGTGCTCAGGCAGCGCACGCCACTAGGCGATCGCAACACCGGGCATATTCTACCCCATCAGCCGCCATAATGTTAACGTATTCCGCCACTGAGATGGATGACCGTTCTTTAGAGCGACCTCGTTTACCTTTGCCAGTTTTTGTTAATTAACCAGGGTCTCAAAGGGTACCGGTTTTAGGGCTTTCGGGGCTCTAGAGCTCCATCACTGCACTCGAGGGCTCTATTAAGCCAGAATCAGCATTTCTGTCCTCTTTGGGACCCTAATTAAAGGAGAGAAACATATTGGTGAAATAAAACAACCTCCATGCTAAAATTAAAAAAAAAAGAACTAATAAACAAACAAGCAAAAAAAGCATTAACAACCACGAGATCTCCCGGTTCGTGGGACCGTTAATACAGTTTCCATTCAAAATGTCTCATGAGCATCCGGTGTCACTCCCCCTCCCCTGCGATACTAAAGTCCATACTAACCTCAGTCTAGTAGAACAAATATATAACTGACATATCACTGACCACGATTCTGGCACGATTCCTAATGCAAATACCTGGAATCCAATGGATTAACCTCAATTTTCGACCCATTTTCCTCCCACCCCTCCAGTGTATTTGTGGAGGGAGGGAACGTAGGAAATAAAACAAGAAATAAACTGCGTTGAAATTTATTTAAATAACTTGTACTGACATAGAATCACGCCGTTGAAAGACTTTGATTGGAAATCAACTGTCGCACCAATAACCCAATTAAACGCGTTCTTATGGTAATGGATAGGGAGAGTATTATCAACATGGACGATGAAGTAACAAATTTTTGCGTCTCTTTCCGCACATGAAAAGTTGCTGAAATTGGCATTCAGTATGCTGTAAGTTCGTGGACCCAATTCCAGGTAATACAAGCTTGTTGGGTTTTATTTGAAAATTTATTAAGCTTTAACAGGTCATAGCCGAATAACAAACAATTTTTGACGTTGTAATTGGGGATATGAGAGGGTTTTTTTCCGTCGGAGCGTAAGAAATCTGATTTGGACAGTCTTTTTTGTTCCAGGTTAAGGCATTCCACTGCAGAAGTGTTTTACAAACAGCAGGGCTGTTAGTGTAAACGCCAACCAGATTCGGACGGTGGAAGACGCAGTGCAAATGTACGGCAGAGGAGATTTGAATCCTGTTCCATCATTTGGGGTAGATCCCCTAGAAGGAGACCCCGTAAAGAAAGAGGCCGGGCAAAGTATTAAGTATTTCCCAAGCTACGATTCTATGATCAATTGAATTGTAAAAGAAAATCCCATATTGTTCAGAAATGCTCTCCTGTACATACGGCTAACACAACACCTTTCCCGCCAGTAAACACGTGTTGTATTCACACTGCGTTATAACGAGCCAGACGCTCTTAGCAACCAAAAATTACCTTGGGATCCCGCAGAGATACGTTTCTTAAAGACACGTATCTCTGCGTGAAGCCCAGTAACTTACTAGCATTCCAATGTAATTAAATCAGTTTTGATGATCGTTTCTGTTCCACTTAGGCATTAATTTTCGCGCGAATGTGTTATAATCTTTAAAAGCGTGAAATTCTTTCTTGCTTGTTTTAATTGATTCTAATGTTATTCATGGCGTTTGAGAGATACATAAAGAGGTTTTAATTGCGGTGTGGCAGGAAATCGCTTAAAAACGTGTAGCCTTGAAGAAGAAAAATTTAGGCTGTTGACCACGCGACGGATCTCCATCGGCAAATCGAAAAAACTACACTCTACTCAAGCACACTGTCCTGGCGTTAGTTATACTGCAAAACAATTAAAAATTTCATCCCGCTTCACTCGATCGGCAAAGCCTGAAACAAGGATATCAACGCTGAAATACTACGTGAAATTATCAGCCGCTTAAATTTCTTCCAGACGAGCTCATATTATCCTTTTCCGGTAGGAGATTTATACCGCGTTTTATATATATTCCATTTTTGCGACGATGAGCTCCTTCTGTCATGAAATAGTAAGCCAAAGGCTGAATTTTACCGACATAGGATTCTGGACCAGTATCTAGACTACGAGCAGTCTCTTTTCACTCAAGAATAGTGAGGCAAAAAGAACACTCTGACATGTCGAACGTGAACATGCTCATAACGCGCGCATCACGTTTTCACGCCCCAGGCGATTTTCGCGCTCGCTCGTGTCTCTCGCGTGTCCTTTGTGCTATGTCTTCTTGTGTACTTTCTGGTATCATGTAAAATAAATACAGAGCGAACCAAAATAAACTCACACCCGTTCGAAAGTCGCACCGGAATAATTATAAGCACCTCCAATTTTATTTTGATTCCAACTTGCGAAATACCGACAACATTTGACAGCGCAGGGCTCCTGACTAACTGAAGTGTTTGGGGGTTCTTTTGGTGCACTGATATTAGGCACAAGCATCAGAAAAAGGAAATATTTAGTCAAAAGAAAACAAAGTGACCATTAAGCAGGCGGGCGTGAAGTACACAGGCTTTGCGTGCGATAATAAAATAAGGCAATAATTCCAAACCGTTTTTTCAGAGGCTTATCTTTGAGGTAGGATTGTTTTTGGGGGAGGGGGGTTATTGATAATAAGACAAGAATCACTTTTTTTCCCATTAAATTGGAGGGCGATTCGTCAGAAAAAGTACGGAGAATGTGTGACTTTTATCCCGGAAGTGCCTCTAGGCATACGGGTAAACCAGAAAGGATGTACGACATTTGTCTAAAATTCTGTCTCAAAATGTTTGTTATGTTACATATCCCAGAAGCGCTCAGGCATACGGTGATGCCAAGGACTCCAACCTGGGTGAACCAGGAAAAGATATCAACATTTGTCTGAAATTCTGTCTCAAAATGTTTGTTATGTTGCATATCCCAGAAGCGCTCAGGCATACGGTGATGCCATGGACTCCAACCTGGGTGGACCAGGAAAAGATATCAACATTTGTCTTAACTTCTGTCTCAAAATGTTTGTTATGTTGCATATCCCAGAAGCGCTCAGGCATACGGTGATGCCATGGACTCCAACCTGGGTGAACCAGGAAAAGATATGAACATTTGTCTAAAATTCTGTTTCAAAATGTTTGTTATGTTGCATATCCCAGAAGCGCTCAGGCATACGTTTGTCGTGAATGCTCAAGGCCGTACTTCACGATTTCACAGTTTTAAAGTTGATTTATTTTCGAACAGGTAAAGCTACAAGGTTTCAATCTCTCTCTGAAAGCGTCTCTCTCTGAACTAGTACAAAAGGTCACTGATAACAAAGGCGAAATTGTCAGCAAAACAAAGTTCTCGAGGTCCTATTTACTTAATCAGATCACTGAAATGTCCATCATTGATTGAAAGCTATTACAAGCATGCACTAAAATTACAAGCATGCACTAAAATTGACTCTATAATTGCTTCAGATAAGAAAGCCTAATATAATCAACATGTCTGTCACTAAACGAAGTAATGTTACTGTCACGCAGTCTGAAAATAACCAACACACTCCCCCTGTTCATTTCCGAAAGGAATGAACAAAGAGAGGTGACTAAATCATGTCCGAATACTGAACAATAAACATCAAAACAAGGCATCTAAGAGCAATGTTCATCTTCTGCTTGACTCTGGATTCTGACTCTAGCTGCTACCGCGGCATCTCTTGTTGACCAGAATACTGGGGCCTGGGGATTCAGGGTTCTGTTGGGCACGTCTGCGGTCCTGTCACAGGACAATTCGAGGGGGTACAAATGCTGAATGGGCCTTTCCAGGTAAGACTTTCCAGCTCGCAACCTGACACTCCTGACAACACCATCTCTTTCTGGGAAGAGCTCTTTGACGATTCCTAGCTTCCAGTGCCCGCGGTTCCTCTCTTCGCCCTTGATTATTACGACATCTCCCTTTGATAGAGATAGTTGCCTTTGGTTGTGTTTCATGTTGTGCCTCTCACGTAAGCCTCTTAGGTACTCAGTAGACCACCTCTTCCAGACCACGTCCTTGCATCTTGCTAGGTACCTTGCGCGCTTTCGTAGGTCAGGATTCTCTTGCTGGTGATCCTCGGACTCAGGCAGTAAGTTGGGACGTCCAAACTGCAACAGGTTTGGGGTAAGTAGAGGTAGCTGTATGTCGTCTTCCACATAGCTGAGGGGCCGATTGTTCAGCGCAACTTCTACGTCCAGCAGCACATCCTGTATTTCGCTCCAGGTGAGGGTTCCGTTTCCGACGGTCTTATTGAAGACTTGCTTAACAAGGCCGACCATCCGCTCAAATTGTCCGCCCCACCATGGAGCCCTGCTGAGGTTGAACTGCCACTTGATGTTCATCTTGGCAAGGTAGTCGTGCAGCCTTTCATCTTGCATCGCATTTCGTAGCCACCTCGCTGCACCCACAAAGGTTCTGCCGTTATCTGAGTAGATCTTGACAGGACGGCCTTTCCTTGCGATGAATCGCTTCAACGTACTGAGGAACTCTTCTGTTTCCATGGTTTTCGTCAGTTCAAGGTATAAGGCTCGGGTTGGCGTACGCAGACAAATTGAATCTCTTGCATCCATAGCACCTCTTCATAAGGCGTTTGGCAAGCTGCCGCAATCTAGGTACCCAATGTGTCTCTCGCACTTTGGCCATAGTTAAACCCACTCCCCCGTGCAAAGTGACTTCGTGGGCGTGCTGTACTAGCTTCTCGGTGTAGATCGCACTGTCGGGAAGGTAGACCGGATAATCGCCTTGGATCCTCCCGCGGCATTCCAGAAGACCATCATGATTCATTTGCAGGTTAAGTTTCAGCAGGTCCTCTTGGAACTGATTCAACCCAGCACACTGCTTTTGGGCTCTCTTCTCCCAGAAAATCTTCTGTTTCTCTATTTCCTCTGTGGTAAGAGGGCCTGTTATTCTCTCGCCCCCTTGAGCTCTGGTGTTGTGCAGGAACCGTACGATCCACGCTCCTACCCTCAGTGTACGCCAGAGGGTTCGTCTGGAGAGTAACTCATCTAAAGCATCCTCTTCATGCACAGCTAAGGCAAAGATTTGTTTGGTTGCCTTCGCTTCTGCGTCAGACTCTGGGGTCGCAGAAGTGACAATATCTGGGGGCCAGCTTCCTGGATCCTTCAGCCAGGTTGGTCCTTCCCACCATAGCAATTTCTCTTCGTTCACTGGACCGCCTCGACTGCCCAGATCTGCAGGATTCTCATGCGTTGGTACGTGTCTCCAAACAACAGATTCCTTGTCTTTAATCTTGCGAACGCGATTTCCAACGAATTGCTTGTACTCTCCAGAACCTTTAATCCAGTGGAGGGCGACTGTGCTGTCAAGCCAGGCGTTGAGTGAATGAACAGGGAACCCAGTCAGAGCATCGTGGACGTTGGTCAGCAAATTGACTGCCATATGACCAGCAACCAATTCTAAGCGGGGAATTGAGAGTCCCTGTTTGGCGAGGCGTGCTTTGGCTGCCACTAATCCTTGCTTTACTCCTGTCTCTTGCTCCACCACTGCATACACAGCTGCGGCGACCCCTTGAGCGCTGGCGTCTCCGAAGGCGTGCAACGCAATTGTCTGTATAGGTTCTCTGGCAGGGACCAGGGACCTGGGTACTTCTACTTTCTCAGGTAGGTTCATTTCCCATTTCTTCCAGCGTTTGACGAGATCTTGAGGTAGTTCAGCGTCCCATGCTTTCTTCTGCTGGCAGGCATCACGATACAGAAGCTTCCCCTCCAAGGTCAGTGGGGCAGCTAGGCCAAGAGGGTCGTAGACCTTTGCGACCTTGCCAAGTATACCTCTTTTAGTAGGGTCTGCGGTTTCTTGGGGAATGCTAACTGCTATGGTGTCAGCGTCCTTGTTCCATTTCATCCCCAGGAGTCCACACTCTTCTGGCTTCACTCCCAGTTGTTCCTTGGCGTAGGTGACTCCACCTTCATTGTCGACTTCTACTGAGGCTTCTAATTCTCTGGCGTTAGAGTTCCATTTGTGAAGCTGAAAGTAGGCTTTTCCGAAGATTTCGGTGGCAGTGTTCTTAATTTCCTGTGCTTTTTTCACGGTTTGATCTCCTGTCAGCAAATCGTCCACGTAGAGCCCACGTTCAATCTCTTGTACGGTATCAGGGTAGTTAGGCCTGCAGATGTCGAGGTGATGCTGAATGACTCCCCCAAGAAGAAAGGGAGACGGACCCAAGTCAAACAGTGCTCGTGTGAACCGCAGTGTACGTACTTGCTCAGAATTCTCGCCGCTGGTCCAATGAAATCGTAGCGCATCTCTGTCTTCTGCACGGATACGCACTTGCAGAAAGGCCTTTCGAATGTCTCCTGCTATAGCCACTGCAGTGATTTGTAGTCTGTACTGCATTGTTTGTAGGTAATTTTCGCCGATATCACGCTTTGTTTACTTTACATTTGTAACCCGGAATGGCAAAAGTAACAGCAAATAAGAAACAGCTCTTCTTTGGTAACTCTCCGATCAGAAAGATCAGAAAGCCCGCCATGTCTGCGAGCTGGTACTTGGCCACTTCGTTCATAAAACTTGCCAGTGAAAGGACTACACTGAAACGCCACATTTCACACATCTTCTAATTTAGTTAAAAACACTCCCTGAAGTGCTTGTAGAGAGCTCGAACCGGCCGATTATCGAAAGCATCCATTCGCAGAAGGAAAGGAGTGAAAGACTGAATAATCGAATTTTACCGCTCTTGTCAAAATATTTATGAAATCCAACCTCTTTAGAACTTTAAGTCAAAAGAGCCCGACAGAAACCCTGCGGGTGTGAAACCGCAAGTCAAATACGGTGACAGCTAACTTGCAAGCCCTTGACGTCACTCCCTAGCAACCAGACCTTGCGAATTTTTAAACTTCCGGTTCTCTCTGGCTCGTGATGTACTGAAATGGTTAAGAAAAAACGTCGGCGTATGTTTTTCCTTTGAAAAGAAAAACACGTTATCTATTTGTCCATTCATTATGTCAGCAATTCTTGGGCTTGTAATGAATCTTGCGTTAGCTTTTCCTTTAGAGAAAAGCTCTACAAAAGCTCCAAGAACTGTTTAAAAAGACAAGATCAGCTCAAGTTCTAGAAATTTCATTATTGGTAGTCAGTCAGTGAGCACGAAGCAAAAATCTGCCGCTTATTAACAAACTGAAAAGAAAACCTTACCATCTGCTGGACGTGCATAGATCTGAATGATAAGAAGTTTAGTCTTTGCTAAACGCTAATGACAGCTAATTTTCACTTTCCTAAAGAAAAAATAAATATGTCATTGCTGGTCCAGTTATTCTTTTATATTGGACTCATAGATCTGGACTTCATTTGTGCAATCGAAAATGACCATTAAATATGAAAATAATAATGTCTGTAGAACGCTACTTAAAGAAGAAGAACAGAAGAACAGTCACAGAGTTTTTAATTTCACTCTCTCTGAATGTCATCTTATTTTACCCTAGCTTAAAACATAAAAGGTCGATTTAAAAAAATACACCACTTAATTGAACTTGCATTGTTTTTCCTTTCTGTTATTAATTATGCTAATATTCCCCCTTTTGTCTCACTGACATTTAGCTAACTTAAAGCCTAAACATTTGTTTATAATAAATAATATTCAGTAGCTCAGTTTAGGAGTATTTTTTGGACATAATTTGACCGTTGGCTTTGTGTAAAACATTCACTATGTTTTCATAAATGAACTTTTGTTACCTTTAGTTTAATGTTTGACATGTAATATGAAAGACGATTAAGTTGCACTCGGTGTTTGTTATCATCATCCTTATGCTTTCTCTATCAACGACTTACGGGCTTGTTGTGAATTTTGCATTATCTTTTCCTTAATTGAAAAGCTCTAGACATGTTCCAAGGAAATCTTTTAATACAATAAGAGAAGCTCAGTTGCCAGTAGAAAAGCACATTGTGGGTAATCAGTAAGTAAACATGAAGGAAAGATCCGCCGCTTATTAACAAATTGAAAAGAAAACCTTACCATCAGCTGGTGAAGCAAAGATCTGAATAATAAAAAGTTTAGACTTTGCTAAACGCTAATGACAACTAATTTTCACTTTCGGAAAGAACAAATAAAATGTCATTGCCAGCACCTGTCTACGTAACTTCTCCAGTCGGTGAATGGTGGAGTTGTTCTTTAAATAGTGGTTTCACTGATCTGGAATTCATCTGTGCAATCGAAAAATTACAATTAAAGATAAAAAGAGTTATGTCTAATAGAACGCTGCTTACAGAACAAAAGAACAGTCACACGGTTTTAATTTCACCCTAGCTTAATGTCAGCATATCGCCTGTGCCGAAACGCTTGATTTATAAACGTAATTAAATTGGACTTGTTTTTCTTTTTTGTTTTTAATTATGCTAATATTCCCCTCTTGCATGTTTAAATTAGCAAGTTTCTGACAAGACTCAGCCGGTTTCTGTTTCAACACTGAAAAGAGAAGGTAAGAAGATACTTTTATTCTTGACTTATACATAGCATGTTAATATTGGTCGCACAGTAAACAAGCCTTTACCAATGAGTAGAAAAATCGGGCCGAAAAGTTGCAATACGTAACTGGAACATGCAATAGTCTTCGGGATAGTTTTCGTTTTTTTAGCTGTGGGTTGAGCGGTCTTGTATGTATTAACTTCGGATTTGCTCTTTCGAAAAACAACACTGTTTAGGTAGTCGTTTTCGTCGTGAACTTAACCGACGAAAACAAGTTGTTGTCTGTTAAGTCGCAAACACGTTGCGCTCGCCAGTTCCCACAATGGTTGCATGGTCAGACGTAGAGTTGTAGGATAACGGGGCGAGTACTCTGTCGGTTCGCAGTTTCGTCTCAGTGAACTGTCTGCAAGGGATCTCTCCGTTATCATGTCGTGAAAGGAGTCGATTTCTTTTTTTGTTTAAAGCAGTGAAGGTGTTGTCCACGTAACGTAATCACATGGTGTTTGTTCGCAGGTTTTTAAGGGCTCGTTCCTATATGTGCTGCATAACAGTTTTTGCTAGAACAAAGGTAACTGGAAAGCTAGCTCGTGTTACTTCATGCTGCTGTTTCAGCAAAATGCATGGTTAAAAAGATCAATGAATGGGTTTATTGATTTCGATTAAAAGGTCCAGTAAGTCAATATTTCGATAATCTACAGATGTTTGCCTTTTTTGTCTCGCTGACATCAAGTATTTCAGTTAGGTCTACATAAAGAGAACGGAAAGCCGATTTCAAAATGTAGTGACAACTTTAACGCTTTGGGGCAATTTGCACCACCAAATACCCAGTTACTCGGTTGTTTATCACAGTTCGTCTCCCAATTTCAAATTTCCCCTAACAACACAGTCCTTTTGGACGCTTAAGCGTTAAATAATCAAAAGAAACGTTGGCGCATATTTGCTCTGTAAAAAGAAAAAAAAGTTATCTCTTTATCTGTGAATTTTGCATCAACTTTTTTTTAAATAGAAAAGCTGTACCAAATCTCCAAGGAACTCTTTTAAAACAAACAGATAAGCTTAGTTCCGGCCAGTCCTATTATTGGTAGTCAGTCAGTGAACACGAAGCAAATATCTGCTGCTTATAAACAAATTGAAAAGAAAATCTCACCATCTGCGGTCATACATAGATCTGAATAATAAAAAAGGGTAAACTTTGCTAAACGCTGATGGCATCTAATTTTCACTTTTGGAAAGAAGAAATAAAAATGTGTTTGCGGCACCTGCCTTTTTAGCTCCTCCTATTGATTAGTGGTGTAGCAGTTATTCTTAAAATAGTAGTCTCATTTTGTGCAATTGAAAAATGACAAGCATAGATAAAAATTATAATGTCTAATATGGCGCTACTTGAACTGAAGAGAAGAAGAGTCACCATTTTTTTTCAGTTCGCTAAATGTCAGCTTATTGCCTATGCTTAAGCACCAATGAATTGGACTTGCCTTGTTTTTTTTCTCTTTTTATTAATTATGCTAATATTCCTTGCTTGCAATTCTCAGTTACTGCAAGGTTCTAAGTGCAATTGATCTATCCTTAAACACTAAAATGAAAAGGGAAATAAATACATTTCTACCCGTATTTGTATCGGCTTTCCGTGTACTTAAAGTGTTTAAAGTGGCCACACTATACAACAAGCCTTCACCAACAACAAATCGCAGCGTGAAAGCCGACATTAAGGGTATACGATCCTTGCGACGACGATGATGGGCTCTCCCGTGATACAGGACGTACATTAACGCTATCGTAAAAAGTGTCGGGTTAGCTTTCGTTTTGATTGTTTTTACGGTCTTGTGTGTGTGTTACGTCAGAGCTGTTCCGTCAGAAAAACATCAGTTTGGGCACTTGATTTCGACAAAACTGACGAAAACTGGGGAGTAGCAAACTAGTTGCGCTCGTGTTGCTAACGTTGGTACAGTCGTTGCTGCGTGGGACGTAAAGGTTCAGGATGACTGGTCGAGTAATCTTTCAGTGTTTGTATGTCGTATTTTCGAAGATCCCTTTAGTAAACTGTCCTTTCTCATGTTCATGTTCATGTTTGATGTCATCCTTGTGCACAGCAATGAATCTGTCGTCCACGTAACGTAACCACTGTCAAAGCGCTTGTTTTCATGGTCTTTATGTATAACAGTTTCTGCCAGCGGAACAGCGGAAAATGGAAAGCTCGCGTTACTCTATGCTGCTCTTTCAGTTTTTTTCCAACGGTAAACATATCACTAAACGTACGTACGGTTATTTCGCTAGACTACCAGTTACATGTTACAGTGGATTCCTTCCATTACCTGAAGACGTTTCGCCGTAGTGATTTGTAGTCTGTACTGCATTGTTTGTAGGTAATTTTCGCCGATATCACGCTTTGTTTGCTTTACATTTGTAACGCGGAATGGTAAAAGTAACAGCAAATAAGAAACAGCTCTTCTTTGGTAACTCTCCGATCAGAAAGATCAGAAAGCCCGCCACGTCTGCGAGCTGGTACTTGGCCACTTCTTTCATAAAACTTGCCAGTGAAAGGACTACACTGAAACGCCACATTTCACACATCTTCTAATTTAGTTAAAAACACTCCCTGAAGTGCTTGTAGAGAGCTCGAACCGGCCGATTATCGAAAGCATCCATTCGCAGAAGGAAAGGAGTGAAAGACTGAATAATTGAATTTTACCGCTCTTGTCAAAATATTTATGAAATCCAACCTCTTTAGAACTTTAAGTCAAAAGAGCCCGACAGAAACCCTGCGGGTGTGAAACCGCAAGTCAAATACGGTGACAGCTAACTTGCAAGCCCTTGACGTCACTCCCTAGCAACCAGACCTTGCGAATTTTTAAACTTCCGGTTCTCTCTGGCTCGTGATGTGCATGGCACTGACAGTTTAAACGTCCCAAGAAATCAGGGATTCCTTAGATTTCGCTTCTTGTAATCAAATGCGATTAGCTTGGGAATAACTACTGGTCTAATCGTTTTATCACCAGTTTGAAGCAGAAAAATAAAAAGGCAGTAGTCTGTTTTGCGATCTTTAATATTAAAGCGGAAATGACATATTCCTTTTTCTCTTGAAAAGAAAGTTACATTTACTGACATGTAGTAATTTCAAGAAAATGAGCAAAACATTACAGTATATTTGAACCATGCATTACATCGAAGTAGGAAATACCGAAGCGAATCTGAGCGAAGGCTAAGGGCCTTTCAGCCCTTGGTAATCCCTTACAACTCAACAAGTACGAGAAACAACCATGATGTGTTATTCTCTAATGAGAAATTAAAAAAAAAACATTAAAGTGGCCATGCCTCATTGCAGCTTTGGTGCTCGTATATAAAGCACTATAACACAAAATCCTGGATTCTCAATCAATATGATTATAAATTTTAACAAAGTTCAAGTGATAGGCAACATGTGAAGCTGAGTTATTCTGGCTCACTCAACTTAGAAATAATCACATTAAAATCCTCAACTCCTTTCAGAACGAACCGTTTCTCTCGCCCGTCGTCATTTTTACAAAGAGGACAACGTTCCTCTCGTTCAAACCACCTCTCTACACAAGAGGTACAACCTATGGGACGCTGGCAACAACCTGGAGATATTTATGGGCCTTGAAACTTTCATACAAATGCAGCATTTAAAGCTTTCTTTTATACCGGCTTCGGTAAAGGAGGCTGTTCACCTCACTTACTTCGGTTAACTTGTCAATTTTCTCGGACACTTCTTCTAGGAGGTGCAGATTCACGCTGTCATCCCGTTTCCATCTCTTCATTCTCCCTTTTTCTTTTTCGCTTTGTCTTTTCTTTTTTTGTCGCGTAGTTGGATAGCGTGACAGCATACACTTTTCTAGCAGGGACATTCCAAAAGTCTTCACCTGCCAATAAAAAACGCAAACACGGCTGTTAGAATGCGAACACACAGAAACGACTTCTTTTTAGCAACTTACAACCAGTACTCATGAGCCGTGTGGTGTTGAGCCTTGATGTTTAATTTTCCGATAGCAAAAAGTCCATTCTTAGCAGCTCCATAACAGGTGCAACAACATAAACATTTTGACTGAGTAGCTGTAATTCAAATAAAACTCCAAGGTATAGCTCCAAACGAATCAAATGCTAAAGGAAACAAACCTGATTAGAATAGCTGTGTTCATAAATGTATCCATGTTACCATGTTACCAATTTGTGTCTTGGCATTTTAGAGTTTGTTGAGAGTCATTTTGGACTTACCCCTTGTGGCTTCGTTATCCATGATTTCATAACCATGGGAGTCGACTACCACCAAATCTTCATCCATATTTAAATATTCCTTCGCCAGTTTCGCAACTTCGTTCACGTTGCAATCGTGTTGACGAAGACTCAAATGAGCAGTGTGTGTCGTAATAATTTCCTGATCCTCAAAGTGGGCCAAAAATACAACGCGTTTGAAGCCTTCCTTGGCGGGTTTTTGTTTAGATACAGGGACGAGCATCTGGTTCCCAGCCTTTCTTGACTGTTGGATCTGGGTCGATGAAGGGCTTGGGATATTCACACCCATTTGTTGCGGGGAAGGCAGGTGAACGTCATGTATGTCCTCACCCATGACTTGTAAGGTTGTCTTATCGTTCCAAAACGTCGCGTCAAAACCTCCAACAATCTCACTTGGAAAACGAGCGATACACGTAAAGTCATCCTGTAGATAAAGTGTTTCCGGCAAAACCTGAAAACATTATCAAAAGATCAACTTATTAGTTTGTAAGGGCCTTGCATACAGTAAAATGTACTGAAAATAAGCCCCGGGATTGCATTACTCCACAAAACTGTTTGGTATGTGTGACAGCCTTTTGAGTCCTACTAACTCTGAAGAACGCTGAAATACTCTGAAGAGCAAGGGCGCGCCACGAAAGCGGGAATGAGAAATAGAAAATTGAAAAACGAAAAAGAAATATTAGAAATGGGAAATATAAAATCATGACTTTAAACAATACCAGCAATGCCAGGAGATGTAACAAGGGGAACCGAGGGCTGAAAATTCCCAAGTTACACTACCACTACTTGTAGTAGCTGTATTTGTAGGTTATGAAAGCAGGTGATAAGCAAAAAAGGTAATTGAAAAGTTGCCATATATTAAATTTTGCATCCCTCTGGCTCGGGCTACGATTACCGGGCGGTTGATTGCCGTGTTGCCTTGAGTAATCGCGCGTACTTAATTTCGCGAAAGTTGGAGAGCTGTATATCGCGAGTAAATTAATTTCGCCCTCTCTTATTGTTGAAATTGACCAAAGAAGTACTGCAAAGAGACAAAGCCCTGGTTAAACCTAACTGCAGGGAGTCTACAAGTGGAAAATTTAATTGACTGTACCAAACAAGTTTTGGATGATTTACAGGCTGGACATAACAATGAATCAGAGGAAAAGTGTAAATCGAAAACAAGACCAGGGAGATATATTTTCCTGGACAGAAAGTGACAGTTTTAATTCAGAACCATTACCAACAAGCATCTACCTGCCAACTCTCACGCATTATGCGTGAGTCTCAAGCCTGTGGATCAAAGACATCGATCTCACACATCGAGGACAATTTCTCACGCGTGACTCACAATTCCGGACAACTTGTTCTTTTCACATTAACAACAAAAATACAATTCAGCTCCCCCGAAAATATTCCAATAAACGGCGCTTAATGTCTAGTTTGAGTCCTAACTGTATCAGAACGCGCTAAAATGTCGCTTTTCAATACGTTCGAAAGCTATCGGAAAAGCTTCAAATTGCTTCGAAAGTGTTCAGAATCGTCGGAGCATCTTCGGACATTTTCGGTAACGTTCAGAGTCTTCGGGAAATCGTCGGAAAACTTCGCAAGTCGCCGGAAATCCCAGTCATAAGGAGAGGAAAATCTTACGAATTTGACACAGAAAAAGTTGGCAGGTATACCGATGAAGGCTATGACTCACAACATTTAAAATTCATGTATTGTTTGATTTTATAACATGGTATTAAATTTGGCGTGTTTAATTTTTACACCCTCTTTGTTTCGCGAGTATTAATTTTAAGCAATTTTTTCCGAAAATTACTAAGAATAAGGTATTTACAAAAGATACACCTTTGTGTACTGAGATAACAAAACTTTTGAAACTGTAATTTTAATTTCGTACTAAAACATTTCCTTCCATTTAGTTTCCACCAAGTGGGGTCGGGGAAGCGTTGTGTGACAGACACCAACCATTTCTGAAGTGCACGTGCAGTGAACTACACGTGCATATTTGCGTAGACACCACTTCCAAAAGTCGGTGTAAAGTAACAACTAATTATTTGGCATACTGTTTATACCGACCAAATCCATTTCTTGCAGTAGCTGTTATTAGCCCTCGTTACACAGTTTTTTTGATCATTCGTTTCTAACTCCGTAATTTGCAACTTTCGCAATTAAGCTTCAAAGCGCACTTAGCTTGGTTTCAGACCCGGGTTTCAGAACAATTATTGCAAGGCGTGGGAAAGTTTGAATTTGCAAATTGCAAGGCGCCGATCGCTCAAATGAACAGTCGCCTTTTCAGTTCCTTTTTATCTATTATTGAGCTGCTAATATAACTATAAATCGAATTAATATTTGAGTTCGAGGCTTTTTATCCGCTATATAAAATCACTGACAAAAGCTACAACGCCAACGCCGCGGCGGGCCTCTTGCTTTTCTTGAGAGAGGATTCCCAAGAAGTCAAACAAGTACTCTGTCTGCACGATTATTTGGTGATGCCAGTCACATTAAATAAAGCATTTCAAATATTACTGTTTCAAACATTTTTACGCAGAAACATTTTCGGATCAATTATGTTCTAGCCGGCCGGGAGACTGATATTAACAGCCCAATAGAGCTCTCACGGGGTTCTGTCGGTAAATCTTAAATCGTTGTGACTTTGCAGCAATGTTATGTTGAATGACCTTCCTCACCTTGAAAACAGAAGAGATTTTACTGGTCTGCAGATCTTCTTCTCCAACGACAAGTCTCTTTTCTCCCCTCCACAGAACAAACTGTTTGAAAAGTGGAACGTCCATGGCTTCTCACAAGAGACAAAGACTACTCTCCTCTTACAACTTGGCGGGAAAAATATATATCGTGCCTGGGTCACGTGATAACCTTAGAACACCATGTTTGGGATGACACGAACCAAAGCCATTTTTCCATTTTTATAATTTGTGTCGAAAATGAAAAAATGAAAAAAAAGATAGACATCAAAACCATTCTTCTTATTTGAGTCAAAAATGGATAAATTAAAAAATGAGAGACATCAACACCATTTTTCCATTTTTCTTATTTAAGTCGAAAAATAGAAAAATGAAAAATTGATACACATCAACACCATTTTTCCATTTTTCTAATTTAAGTCGAAAAATAGAAAAATGAAAAATTGATGGACATCAAAACCATTTTTCCATTTTTCTAATTTAAGTCGAAAAATAGAAAAATAAAAAATTGATAGACATCAAAACCATTTTTCCATTTTTCTAATTTAGCTCGAAAAATGGAAAAATGAAAAATTGATAGACATCAAAACCATTTTCCCATTTTTCTAATTTAAGTCGAAAAATAGAAAAATGAAACAATGAACAGAACAAAACGAAGAATTCATTTTTCTATGTTTTCTCGAAAATAGAAAAATGGAAAAATGATGCAACCAAGGTCCGTGCACGGTTCGGCCAATTCAATTTTTCATGTTTTTCACTGAAATAGAAAAATCAGTTTTTGTTTATTTTAACTGTTTGATGTTTATTTTAAAATAGCGAAAAAATGTAGCATGAATTAAGGCAAGAAATTTACACTGGTTTTTAATTTTTTTTCAATTTTGAATTAACTTAAAGTATTGAAAAAATAAGGTTATACCAAAAAAGCAACTTTTTGATATTTTTTCATTTTTCTGTTTTTCGACACAAATTGGAGAAATGAAACAATGAGGTAACATCAGTTGGTTGCATCATTTTTCCATTTTTCTATTTTGGAGAAAAATAGAAAAATGAGTTCTTTGTTTTGTTCTGTCCATTGTTACATTTTTCTATTTTTGGACTTAAATTAGAAAAATGGAAAAATGGTTTTTATATCTATCAATTTTTCATTTTTCTATTTTTCGACTTAAATTAGAAAAATGGAAAAATGGTTTTAATGTCTATCAATTTTTCATTTTTCTATTTTTCGACTTAAATTAGAAAAATGGAAAAATGGTTTTGATGTCTATCAATTTTTCATTTTTCTATTTTTGGACTTAAATTAGAAAAATGGAAAAATAGTTTTGATGTCTACCAATTTTTCATTTTTCTATTTTTTGCGTTAAATTAGAAAAATGGAAAAGTGGTTTTGATGTCTATCAATTTTTCATTTTTCTATTTTTGGACTTAAATTAGAAAAATGGAATAATGGTTTTGATGTCTATCAATTTTTCATTTTTCTATTTTTCGACTTAAATTAGAAAAAAGGAAAAATGGTTTTGATGTCTATCAATTTTTCATTTTTCTATTTTTCGCGTTAAATTAGAAAAATGGAAAAATGGTTTTGATGTCTATCAATTTTTCATTTTTCTATTTTCGAGTTAAATTAGAAAAATGGAAAAATAGCTTTGATGTTTATCAATTTTTCATTTTTCTATTTTTCGAGTTAAATTAGAGAAATGGAAAAAATGGCTTTGATTCGTGTCATCCCAAAAAATGGTGTTTTAAGGTTATCACGTGACGCAAGGTACAGTTTTCCCGCCAAGTTGTAACAGGAGTGCAGTCTCTGTCTCTTGTGAAAAGCCATGGACATTCCTCTTTTCAAACAATTTGTTTTATAAAGGAGAGAAAAGAGACTTGTTGTTGGAAAAGAAGATCTGTAAACCAGTAAAATCTCGTCGGTTTTCAAGAAAGGAAGGCCATTTGACTTGACGTTGCTGCAAAGCGAGCGGGTGACAACAATTTAGGATTTACCGACAAGACGCCGTAAGAGCTTTATTGGGCTATTAATAGCAGTCTCCCGGCACTAGAACATATTGATCCGAAAATGTTTCTGTGTAAAAACGTTTGAAACAGTGATATTTGTAATACTTAACTAATGTGACTAGCATCACCAAATAATCGTGCAGACGGCTTTTAGGAGCCGTTCACATGATACCGGAATGACTTTCATTCCAGAGCGAGTTCATTCCATCCACATATATTTCTCTGTATCTGCTCACATGATACCGAGGCGAAAGTTAGGTCCCGCACAAGTCATTCCGGAATGAGTTCATTCCGGTTTTCAATCCGAACGAAATTCTCGTTCTGGTATGACATTTCATTCTGGTATCATGTAAACTGAAAACGAACTCCGTTCCGAGATGAAAACGGAAACCGTGTAGTCTGGAGCGAGTGGTGCATGCGTATCGTTTTCAAGATGGTGGACAAAACGGTCGGTTTTAAGATGACTGAGTCGGTCGATTTTGTCATGTGAATCCAGTACGAACTTCGTTCTGGAACGAAACTCATTCCGGAATGAAACTCATTCTGGTGTCATGTGAACAGCCCTTACTTGTTAGACTTGTTGGGAATCCGCTCTCAAGACACGGAAGAGGCCAGCCGCGGCGTTGGCTTGTAGCCTTATGTCAGTTATTTTATATAACAGTATTAACATAATTAAATGTAAAAAAGATCATCGCAGTTATAGACGCAACTTTTGCAGCTGCGAAAAGAAAGCCTGAAAAAAAAATTCAGCCTTGTACGGGATTCGAACCCTTGACCTCTGCGATACTGGTGCAACGCTCTAACAAATCGAGCTAACAAGCCAACTGGGAGCTGGTCATATATTCATTATTTCATTTTCATCCTTCACGGGTTTATAACAAACCGACTAAATTAATGACCAGCTCCCTGTTGGTTTGTCAGCTCAATTGGTTAGAGCGTTGCACCATCTGAGCAGATACAGAGAAATATATGGGGATGGAATGAACTCGCTCTGGAATGAAAGTCATTCCGGTATCATGTGAACGGCCCCTAAAAGCCGTCTGCACGATTATTTGGTGATGCTAGTCACATTAGTTAAGTATTACAAATATAACTGTTTCCAACGTTTTTACACAGAAACATTTTCGGATCAATATGTTCTAGTGCCGGGAGACTGCTATTAATAGCCCAATAAAGCTCTTACGGCGTCTTGTCGGTAAATCCTAAATTGTTGTCACCCGCTCGCTTTGCAGCAACGTCAAGTCAAATGGCCTTCCTTTCTTGAAAACCGACGAGATTTTACTGGTTTACAGATCTTCTTTTCCAACAACAAGTCTCTTTTCTCTCCTTTATAAAACAAATTGTTTGAAAAGAGGAATGTCCATGGCTTTTCACAAGAGACAGAGACTGCACTCCTGTTACAACTTGGCGGGAAAACTGTACCTTGCGTCACGTGATAACCTTAAAACACCATTTTTTGGGATGACACGAATCAAAGCCATTTTTTCCATTTCTCTAATTTAACTCGAAAAATAGAAAAATGAAAAATTGATAAACATCAAAGCTATTTTTCCATTTTTCTAATTTAAGTCGAAAAATAGAAAAATGAAAAATTGATAGACATCAAAACCACTTTTCCATTTTTCTAATTTAACGCGAAAAATGGAAAAATGAAAAATTGATAGACATCAAAACCATTTTTCCTTTTTTCTAATTTAAGTCGAAAAATAGAAAAATGAAAAATTGATAGACATCAAAACCATTTTTCCATTTTTCCAATTTAAGTCGAAAAATAGAAAAATGAAAAATTGATAGACATCAAAACCATTTTTCCATTTTTCTAATTCAAGTCAAAAAATAGAAAAATGAAACAATATACAGAACAAAACAACGAATTCATTTTTCGATTTTTTCTCGAAAATAGAAAAATGGAAAATGATGCAACCAACTGATGTTACCTCATTGTTTCATTTCTCCAATTTGTGTCGAAAAACAGAAAAATGAAAAAATATCAAAAAGTTGCTTTTTTGGTATAACCTTATTTTTTCAATACTTTAAATTAATTTGAAATTGAAAAAATATTAAACACCAGTGCAAATTTCGTGCTTTAATTCATGTTAAATATTTTTCGCTATTTTGAAATAAACATCAAACAGATAAAATAAACAAAAATTGACTTTTCTATTTCAGTGAAAAAAATGAAAAATTGAATTGGCCGAACCGTGCACGGACCAACCAACTGATGTTACCTCATTATTTCATTTCTCCAATTTGTGTCGAAAAACAGAAAAATGAAAAAATATCAAAAAGTTGCTTTTTTGGTATAACCTTATTTTTTCAATACTTTAAATTAATTTAAAATTGAAAGAAAAAATAAAAAACCAGTGTAATTTTCGTGCTTTAATTCATGTTACATTTTTTCGCTATTTTAAAATAAACATCAAACAGTTAAAATAAACAAAAATTGATTTTTCTATTTCAGTGAAAAAAATGACAAATTGAATTGGCCGAACCGTGCAGGGACCCAGAGGCCATTTCCGAGTGATTCTCTTGCCGTTCGACGTATTTTGGTCCTCTTGCCATCCAATGAACACCGCCAACTGGGTCAGTGTATTGTAAACGGTCGAACAGCTCAACAACAACCTTTCTTCCAAAACGTTCGACATCTTTCTACACTGTGACATCTTACTCAACAGTTCAGTTGCTGGTCAGTGTTGCTTAGTTGGTAAGACACAAAAAGGTTTTTATCACCACATGTCGCCGCTAAACGTGGCCAGAGTTTTATCTAGCGCCGCGTCACGCAATGCAAATCATCGGAATGGACATTGTACTAGAGGGTAGGGGAAGGGCAAAATCTGCTCTGATTCTTTTTAAACGGCTCAGGGTTCGAGAAATGGGAGGAACTAGTAATGGACCAAAAATACGAAACAAAATTAGTGCTACATTTAGGCACCTCAACCTCCCCTGCCAGAATGCAGAAAAAGTAGTCACCCCTCGGTGTGAGTTGTAGGCATGCAAACTGAACGATGTTCGAACACGAAAATTAGCTGAAAAGGGTACGTGTACTAGCTTAAGGACGTTCGCGCCAATTGTTTCTGCGCATCCTTACTGCGCACGCAATTCACTTCGTGATGTCATGCCACGTCATGCATTGAGCGCGCGCGCTGTTGAAGAAATGTGGAGATATATAGCGCTAGTGGGCACTTTAATATCTATGCACGGGTTTAACTCTCTTAAATGTTCGGTGACCCCATATTTTCTTTTGATAGATCACTTTCTTTGTCGATTATCTACGTTTTGTGAAAAATTAAAGAAAATCTGTATTGTAGAAGTTTAATTTTTTTCAACTTTTCTGCCCTCGCATCATCGAATTCTACTATTATTGAAGCTGCACGGTGCTCGTTAAAGTCGATCTTAGAGGTTGAATTTAACTAAAAGGATGACACCGGTTCAAATTATTTACTTAACAGACCCACTTAAGTAAAATTTGACTAAGAAAGTGGGTCTACAGCGAATCATTTTTAATATTTTTCAACTAACAAGCACTGAGGCCATGTCGAGTTACGAGGGCTGATTTGTCAAAATTGGGGTAGTTTTTGACGCGCTTTATTTCGAAAACGAAGTCGGTGACCCCCCAATTTTTTTCCATTTCTGACATAGGTAACTCATTATCTGACTGTAGCCAAAGTATGAAAAAAATCTGTATTGTAGAAGTTTTTCGCGCGAACGTCCTTAAGTTAAAAACCTCTTCAAAACGTCGAGTCCAGAACATTAAAATCGTTTTTATCAGGGAAATTGCGATGTGACTAACTAGTTTGTGCTTATTGTTTTGGCTTAGAGGGGGGACCTCGGTTTTTTTTTTTTCACAAATCATACATATTTACATACATGAATTGCCTCGTTACACAGAAGACGGTTGTTGTTGGTTCCATTTTCTTGTTGTCGGAGTTTGTGGTTACAACACCAGACGAATCAAAAGCTTGAAAACAATTGCTCCCTTACTTTCATACACCAAGAATACCCAGGCCCGTAGAAGGGGGAGGGGGGGGGGGGACTCGAGTCCCCAGTAGTTTTGGAAGTTGAAAAAACATTACAATAAATGAGCCAAAAAATATATAATTAAAACGAATTAATGTGCAACGAATAGTCTTAAATGCTGATGCTAAAAGTTCCTTTTATTATTTTACAACCTTTAACAGGGTTTGACATCTGTTGAGTCACTAGCCACCAGGCAAGTGGGCTTCAAAAATCTACTAGCCCACCGCACATTTCAGTCGCCCAGGTTCCTTACCAATGTCTTTCTTCACCCATATCACCTTGACCCTGGCAGTACAGCTTTACTGTGAAGGACCTTAATGCCTTTAATAGCTAAGCGACTGCTGTGTATTTGCTGCAAGCTTTAAGCTCATCATGTCGTTTTAAAACAAGTCTAAGGAACAAAACTATTTTTATCTCACCAATCGAGTGATAAAAGTTACGTAAACGTTTAAGAGAGTTAGGTAAAACAGGTCCGAAATTCGTAGCTTGGCTGTCGAAATGTTTCAATTTTAACAAACCTTGTAACTTTAAGGGTACTTTTTTAAAACTGATGCTATAAATCTGATGGATGTTGCCAACAACTTTGTCGGCGAAAAAGCAAACAGGAAGCAGCTTTTTGGCAAATTGTCAACGAAGGATGTCCCCAAAAAGGTGTCGTTTTTGACGAAATCGACACAAACTGTGGCATTGTGAACAGAGTTAGTATCTATGTGCATGAGTGTGTATTTTGAAGGGTGGGGGGGGAAGGCTTTGACTAGGCCAATTTGCTCGCAGCATTTATTTCAGCCTTGGTGCGGGCCTGATACAACAAGTTACAAGTCAGTTTTACAACGAACGCTTGAATACAATGACCATATGTCCCAGCCATCGTGCAAAACTTGGAATAGTGTCTAGCAGAAGCTGCAGCACAAGGGGCCGGGTCACGGTAAGGAAAAGGGGAGTGACCAAAAAGTGAAAGAGGACTCGGGAAAAAGGGATCTGAAATTATCTTACGCGGGACTGGTTCGCTTGTAAAAATTGGATCAGGTGAGTTTTATATTCGCTTGTGGTCTATCCGAATATTAGCCAGGTTATCGATGGAAGCCTCACTCTTCTCTTCGTCCTCATTAAGGTGTATGTAGAACGTGAAAGAGGGCGTGACGTTTAAGGGCAAGATGCTTGACGTATTTCTGTTATGATATCCTCATATCCATTATGATAAGTATGCTGGCTGCTGTGAGAGATCTCGCTCACTGGGAACCTGTCTCAGTAAGATTCGTAAACAGAAATTCAGGAACAGAACCTCATTTTTTGTTACCATGGTTACGTGCCATATTTCACAGTCTTCAAACCGCACTGGCGTGCTGTTAGAAGCCCCACTCATTAGTCAGGACACACTAATGTAGACTAAGTCAAACAGCTGACAAGAGAGCACAGTTAAAAACTTCGATTGCACCCATTTGTTATGAAGAGAGAACCCTTCCTGTCCAAAACTCCATCCAACCCTTTAACAACGAGCTGGCTTTCACTCCTGATATAACTGTGCCTTGTACCGGTCCTGTGCCAGCTGAGAACCAGCAGACTGACACCAATGATCATAGGTAGAATACCCGCTTGTCAATTAACAAAAGAGAGCCCCTTGTAGTTATAGGTTTCCCCGTATCAAAGTTGGGTCTAGTTAATAATAGCGCCACGTCTGTTGCACCACTCACCAGTAACCATGTCTGTAAGCTTGTACAACGGAAACCAAATACGCACGCGGCGCCATCCACGTTTGGTCCCAATTTAGCAGTCAAATCTGATAATGCTTTTGTGCACTGAAAACTGATCAACACTCGTATTAAATCAACTCAACCGTTGAGTAAGATGTCACAGTGTAGAAAGATGTCGAACGTTTTGGAAGAAAGGTTGTTGTTGAGCTGTTCGACCGTTTACAATACACTGACCCAGTTGGCGGTGTTCATTGGCTTCATTGGATGGCATCAACAGGACCAAAATACGTCGAACGGCAAGAGAATCACTCGGAAATGGCCTCTGGACCTGTCCTCTACAGCAAATGAGGTAAGAGCATTTCGAACTGTTTTTCTGTTTGACGTTTTCGATCTCATATGGGTCGAAACACATTAAACTATGTGCGTGACTCGCGAATGGAATGTTGCCAAGAAGGGTCAAACAATCTGCATTTTAACGAACTTTGAAAAGCTCTCGCGTCGCTCTCAATCATTTGCCCAAAGAAATTTTTGCAGCAATCCTGAGAACATCTTTTCTTAATTCAACAGCCAGAAGCTGAATCGATTTGAAGGTTCAGCACATGGTGAAAAATAATGTAATTCACGAAGTACTTTTCCTGATGAGAAATGTATACTTTCAAAATTAAATTATTTCAAACACAAAGAACAACGCAGTTTCTACCAAAATCAGTTTTGAAGCTCTTGAGAGATTGCTAAAGTAAAATTGAGTGTTTAAAAGACGACAGAGGGATTTGTTTTTGCACGCGAACGCCTCAAATTGATGTCATAATTTACTGCTTCAAATGGCGATTTTAACGGAAGTTCGTTATTTGCATTTTTCTTTGAAATAAAAGGATATTTTGCCAAAGAAAGTATCCAGTGATTTTAGTTATACCCTAACCTATCTAACATTAAAATATGAAAGAAATCGAATTTTCCACCCTTGCCGCGTTATGTTTGATTTTTACAGACAAGCGTTCTTAAAATGTTAAGGACGATGATCTTTCTCTACGTGCCAAATTTTGGTTTCATCTGCATACTCCAAGCCAAAAATATCGCGAATAAACAATTCATTCCTGATTACTCCCTTGACACAGGCTTTAAACTACACCTGTACTTGCGTCTGTGTCATCTGAGAAATATTCCTGGATGGGTTTTTCCCGTCGGTTTTCAAAGTCTAGTAACTTGCACATATCCATGCACTTCAAGCCATTTGCTGGACAGCTGCAGATCGAACGTTGGCATGACCTTGTGCGGGACGAAGACAACAGCTCTAGTATGGCAGTAAGCACTGGCTCACTGTTCATCCAATGAATGTCCAGCTTATTTTCCTCCTAAAACCAGCCAGAACCGATGGGGGTGGGTATTTCAGGGCAGGGCTCCGCTTCTAGATTGCCGTTTGGTAGTTTGAACGAGAAGCATGCTTGTATAAGCAGTCAGCACATGGTGGTAACTGGGTACTGAGTCGATGTTACCTTTCTTAACAAAGAACAACCTGTGCCTGAGCTCATTTATATTACTAGCTCCTGGTTGAGAGCTGTACACCTGGCACGTGCACTTCTGGAGTTTAAGGGGGGAGACTCTAAACTTCCATACTGTTGCTATGAAAAGTTCCTAACGGTCATATCTTGAAAGCCCTAACTTCCACAGATAAGCTGTTTGGTACATTTGCATAATGGGAGACATTTTCAAGATTCTCGAGTCACAACCATATTTGGCGGGTCACGTGACCTTAACAGAAGAAAGCCTAAAACACAAACGGTGTAAAGTTTTAGTTATTAAAAATGATGCCAACATTTAACGATCATTAAAATGCAAAACGTGATGTAACAGTTTCTTGAAATTTACATTATTTAAGAAGTTATGACGTCAGAATTACATAAATTTATACATTTTCTACTGCAGTTTTTCTGTTATTTACGTCAACAGTAATTGCGTTCGTCAGATTGTGAAGAAGGCTGATTTATCTCTAATTCATGAAAAAATCGGAACCTTAGCTCTTTTCTTCCGAGTTTTAGGGGTTTTTCTTTGTACTGCGCGGATGGGGACTTGTACTGACTACGTGCGGCGCAATGTTGAATTTTAAAATTCAGGTGTACATCCTCATACATTTCACCAATCTAGCGGCACGAAACGCTGCAAAACAGCGTATGACAAAATACCTGATCTGTAGTTAAGAGTCTCTCCCCTTAACGAATTCAACTGAAACGACTTTGTCGGTTGACAGACATACGGGATATTGCTGCTGAATGGGTTTAGTCAGTGGCTTTGGAGCATCGCTAGCAGAGATTTGACATCGACCTCATCTCTTGTAATTCTAGTACTCTGGAGATCGGTGTGCTGGAAACTTAATTTCTTCAAATCTAACATGTCCTTTATCTCTTTCAGTAAGATACTGCAGTATTCGGCCACCAGATAGTACTTGCGGACTGCTTTAAAGTAGACCCCTTGGTGTTCCTACCGATTGTGTATCTTTATTGACAGTCTCTTTGCATGCTTGGTCAATAGGAATTTTTCCAAAGGGGTTTCATTTTCCTAACTGGATGGAGAATGCTGTAGACGTAAGGTATTCCCAAGCTTCTGGTGATCTTCTTCAGGGTGAGACACATTAGAGAGATCTGTAGACAAGTAGCGAGAATAGTTCAGATCATCATATGCGAAACACCAAAGAACCATTTGTCTTTTTGCTGATAGATGCCGCTCCCAGTCTACCTCTCTTGGTGCTCTCAGCAAATTCAACAGCCTCTGCGATTTCGATATATGACATCCAGAAGCTAGACAGTTCAGTTTCAGTTAGTGAAGAGAAGATGATCCAGGTAAGTGTCACAAAGCGCGATGAACTCTGAGAAAACGGACTTGTCTTGTAATTCTCTCTGGCATGCATCATTGCCCAGAGGCAGTACGCAGTACACAGTAGAGATAGTAAGCAGTAGACTGGAGCTCTAGAGCCCCAAATTTTCTGTCTTGGAGCCCTGCGTTTTTTAGGCCGGAGTCCTGGAGCCCGAAACTTCTTTGGGATCCTGGTTAATAAACAATGAAGTTTGATCTGATTCTACAACTTTCTTTCTCTTGTCAGTCTCTCTTATCACGAATTTTTCACGTAAAAATCTGGGTTTTTCTTTACTTGTATCTGTTGTTGGGCTGATGATTGAAAGCATCTTCTTTACCACTCATCCTTAAGTTTGAACCTATTACCTGCATTTTAAACCTAAACTTCAATGAGGCACAGCCAAGATAAGTTATGAATTTTGCCTCAGTGGATGGCCAATGCAAATAACAGTAGGATCTTCATTTTGTCTCGGAGGACCTCCGTGAAAACCACTTAATGTGACGGCAGCTTCCTCCATAAAGATTATTATTATTATTATAAATACGTTGAGCACTCTAAGGTGACTCTCTTGAGAGCGTAGACTTCTTGATATCACGGACACTACCTTTAGCACTGCACTCCAAATTCCATAAACGTTATTGCTCTGTGGATAATCTTCAATTACCGTTCTCAACAATAGTGACATGAAAGTAGAATATTAAAACGCTTTCTCTGATCTCCTCTTAATACTGGGCTTAATAGCACAAATGTTTCCGTTCGTGTTTCCTGTTTTTATTTATCTCTTGCAAAACAATTGCCAGTGGACAGAAGCTGCAAAAAGTGAATTGAATGTCCCAACACAGAATTTCCAATCACATCAGCAAAATCAAACTGTACCATACAAGATCTTTGATTATGTGATCAAAACTGGAAATGGACGGTTCTTATCGACTGTGTATTGCTTCATAATCAACACAAGTATAATCACGATAAGCTCCTGACAAAAATATCCTAAGAACACATCACTGTTCACTGTGATCTAACGCTATCTCTTAAATTTTACTGTTTACTGCAACATATTGAATACTACTGATAATAATAATAATAATAATAATAATAATAATAATAATAATAATAATAATAATAATAATAATAATAATAAGCGTGAAATCGTTGATAAACGACACGAGTTTAATTACTCCAAAAGTATATAATCAGCGGGAAATCCATTACCCTAAGTTTCCTGATACATGAACGCCTAAAAATAACGAAAACATAACCGACAGGGCCAAAGGCACGGCAAACATCACATGAACAACACCGAAACTACACAACCGGTCACAGAAATACTGTAAGCACAGGAATGCACCAAAGTGGTCACTTAATCTCTTGGTTGCTATTACAACCACGAGATAAAAACTGTCACTGTAAGAGCTCAATGTTCAGCTAATTCGCTCTTTTGTGCATTTATCTACTTGCCTAATAGCTAGTTATTCTCCAAAAACAACAGGGCTGTAAAAAACATCCAAACTTAGAACACAACGAAGCACTACTCACCCGTCAAGGGAACCACCATGTTGGATTTAACCCATAAGGTCGTGCGGATTTCCCATTTTTTTATTTTTCATTGTCGTAACATTCCTTCAAATATAGCCTTTTTTAATCAAATGCGATAAAATAATATACAATAGTTTTCCTTTTTACCATCAAAATTGCCGAAAAACTGCATTCGTCCCATATTTATAGGAGTTTTATGCACAGCCTCGTTTCCATGCTAAATGGGTATTCTGAGAAATTTCAAATTTCAAAAACTACATAAAAGCTACTTTTCTAGAAAGGTTATCATACCAATTTCAAAACATCTCAGGGAGGACTATCAATTTATAGCACTCACGTTTTGTCCCTCAATTTGGTACCGAAATCTGTTCTGGCCCATGGACTAGAGACAACGAAATCCTCGATCGGGATTTTTGACGCATGAAAATCATTTCCGAATTAAATATTAAATTATACGTCACATGCTTCTTGATAGTATTCTTCGGTGTACTTGATTCGGATAACCAATCGCGGACATCTGGAACAGAAAGGCTTATGTTTGTATCTATTGTCTGTATTTTTCTTTTAATAGCCTTTTCGTTGAGTTTTAAAATGATCCATTGCAGAGAGGAAACTGAGAGTGAAGAGATATAGCGAGCGAGAAAATAATATATAGTGTAGGAAAAAGGGGAGGCGATTATCTTTCAGTCTTTTACAATGTTTTTTTCAAACGCCATTCTTTCGTCCCTCTCTGCGTCTCTACAATCTGAAAGCATGAACAGACTATTGTTTTCATTTCGGGAAAGGCCGGCATTTTTGATGGTAGGAAATAAGTAGGAGTTTAGATTTAATGTTAAATGCTAATTATTTAAATTCTCTGTAGCACTTACCGGTGTAGTTACAATAGAAATGTCAACTTCGAGTTCTAATTAAGACCTGGACTGATTGCGAAAAAAACTTGATTCGTTACCTGTCATAGTTTCACTGGAGGATTCCTCTTAATAATTGAAAAGAAGAGTATGCAAGGTATCCTTAAAAAACAAAGAAAACTATCTTTAAACCACCATGATCGTCCTAAAAGCGGACTCTGTTTAACTTTTATCATGGAAAAGTTTTTGGCACCTCAGGCAATTTTAATCGCAAATTTTACCTTTTTTATTTTCAAGTGTAATTATACCAATTTTATCCTGTCAATTTCATATTTAGTTAAACCCATGCGCCCAGACCTTTCACGATCAGCCAAGCTGAATTAATCTATTTATTGGTTATAATTGAAATTGGTTTTCAGCTTATAAGTTTTACCTTCGTTAAATTATAAGACTGATTGTCCAGAAAGGGCATACTTAATTTAGACTTATAGAAATAAGACGGCGACAAACTATTTGCATATCTTTTCTTATCAGTTGGTTTTCATAGCTATCAAACCTATGACGCGTATATATTTTCGCCGCACGTATGATTTTATTTGTGTAACAAGATTAGAGTAAATAAAAATAAGACAGCAAGGAGTAGAGAAATCCTTGAAAACACAAAATCTGACTGACGTCCATTGGACAGCTAGGTGAGCCGATGAATTTTCAAGACTGTCATGTTAACAATATTCTCTATGGTAAGACCTCGTCAAAGAATTTTGTTAATTTTTCAGAATAGTTGATCAGGTCGACATCGATAGTGGAAAAAATTTATTTAGAATCAGGAGTTGAGATTTCGTTGCTTCTAATGATGGTTGAAAGGTAAGGTTATCAGAAGAGAATTTTCATCAGGAAACTCGATTTTGATGTGAAATAAGGTGCGTATGAACGTAGGACAATATTCTTTAAGAAGAAATTCCGTTTCGGATGTCCGCTTTTCTCGACACGTAACATGATGTGAATTCGGAAACTAAAATTTAAGGTTGAATCTTCAATTCTAAGCTAACAAGCCAGTCAGTGGAAAAAGGGTTCTCGAAAAAAAACTCAACAAAACAAAACAAAACAAAAGTAGACAAGGTAATTCTTACAGAACATGTTAAAATTATGATACACTCGTTTTCGCGATCAGTTTCAGAGCATCAGTTTAGCAAAAATCTGATTAGCGATCGCACCTTAACATCGACAGCACCGGGACACCTGATTTATGTTTACCTTGCTATAATTAATTTTTTGGCATGTGCTTCACAAGCCAAATTTTGTCCTCTGAAAGGTGATCTTTCCTTCTTTTTTTGTCCTAGAGTTAGTGGAAGAGTAGTTTTCAATGCAAGTAACTGAATAAAATTGCCATGATGTATAACGCGCTATTCCTTTGCAAAATTCGTATCTTATTGAGCTTTGGCATACACACTGAAACCTGACAGGCCATGCCCCAGGTGACATATTGAGTTGGGAGCTAGCCAGCCCAATAAGATGAGAAGACAGTCCTTGTCAATCGAATGCCCCAATAATTTAAACAGGAGCGATTGATTCAAAACTGCATGTGAACAACAGAAAAGTAACCTATAGTGAGGGTATGATTTTGATGTCGGTGTGACGCGGTATGCTTTTGTTCTTGGTTAAAGCACTATGTTTTATAAATACAGTTTTAAATGTTCAACTAGATGAGCATTAATTTTCGGGTTTTCCTAACTCGGATTTTTTTGTTTTTCTTTCCTCTATTTTCAACGAATGGAGGAAGAATTCTCAAGAATCTTTAATTGATACTGAAATGTTAAGTTAGTTGCTTTATTGCACTCGTATCTCCAAAGACCAGTTATCAGGTTCAGTTTTCCTAAGTCCATTTAGTAAACGAGAAAAAACAGCCCTAAAAACAGCATGGACAAAATAGATGATAAACGTACCGTTTAAACAGATTGAATAGATGTGGCAAACTCTGTTCATAACTGAGATAAACACAAAAGGTTGGCAAAAGTTTGCGTCAACGAAGTTATCAAATTATATAGTAGATGTCCTTTAATAGTTGCATAAGTCAGCTCTTTCTACCAAAAGAAATGAAGAAAAGGTTACATACCAGTGTTAAGTGATGTTCTTATTCGCGTTAGTCAACAATTAAAACAGAACTGTACATAAAAAAAAAAACATAAAAGTAAGAAAGGAAAGGAAAAAGAGAAAGAGGGAAAATAATGGCGGCAATCTATTTGATTATATGCCTACGCATAGAATTAGCAATAGCAATAGAGATTTGTCGGTTCAAGTATTTATTTTACAACCTTTTTATTAAAAGTAAACACACTTAAAAGAACAATGTTTATTTTGTATTAACAAATAAGAGTAAGCTTCGTTCGTTGCTCATCCAGTGGCATATTATGATAAGTGTTTGCCTCAAATGGCTGAGAATCAGGGGTGTGGTTCCTCGGCGCTCACGGTAGCGAGTGTTGACGGAGCTGTGCGATCATTATCAGATTTTATAGAACAACGTTAAAAAGGCGTGCTCCCATTGGTCGAAATCGATCACGCGACGCGATAGTATCTTTCCTCAGCGGGCGACTATCAACGCATAGTGCCTGTTTTTGGCAATTTTCGCTCAAAATCTAGCGTTGTACAATAAAAACAATAGAGTCCTTCTGTCTCAGGCCCTATGTGTGATAGGTTCCCTCGGAAATTTGATGTTCAAACTTCATATAAGCCCTCGAACGTATTTGTTGTGAACATCAAATTTCCTCGGGGAACCTAGCTATCACACGATAGTGCTTCGACAGAAGAACTCTATTGTTTAAATAGCTCGTGCCTCTGGAAAGCTGCATTTATGTCATGTCTCTCACTTAAACTGATTTGAAATTGAATAAGAATACAAAAACTTGTCAATAAGATTGTCTTATATTGTAAACCTATTTTGTCAACGCTTTGGGGGCTCTTCAAAGAGTGGGTTGTGGGTTGAGGGCGTTGAGGGTGGCGCCCTCTTTACCTTCAAGACCATTAGAGCTATGGCAATGAAAATTGAAGGGCAAATAATACGTCCAAAACTGCATGTTTCTATTGAAGTAAGCGGAGTGGGAAAGCGACGTAACATGGCATAAGAATTATTTCATGATTTCAGAAACTCAAAATAGGGTTAAAGGATCCGAGACAAGCCAAAAGAATTTTTTTTAGTTGCGATCTCGGATCGATTGGAAAAAAACGACTGCCAATCTTGATATTTTTAACTGAGGACATTAAGCCCATTATTAGCAAACCGATCCTTACGGCGAAAAGATTGAGAAATTAAAATTGAGACAGAAATGAAATAAGGTGATATATTTGCCCGATATTTCGGTTTGCAAAACAAACCTTTTTCGGGGGCTAAAAAAGAAAAGTGAATACAACCACACTCTTTTTTCTTCATAAGAGCCATTTTTATAAGAACGTTGAGGCTGAGATTTGGCCCCAAATTTAAGAAAATGTATGGGCTAAAATAAGTTTGTCGCTGTGGTTTTGCCTTTAATAGTTCTTTTTAACATATGAAACTGGAATTGCTTTCCATTCATCAAAGACTTCTCGAAATATCGACTGGAAAACAAATTAGATAGCCAGGACCAATATAAAAAGTGAGGCGGAAGATGTCTACCTTCTTGCGTGGGCCTTTTTTTCTGGTTGGACCAACGGCGCCATTTTGTTCCATTTCGACAAACAGGTTCTGTTTTTCTATCTTTACAACGGCCGAATCCAAACAGTTGATATCATGAAATAGAAAACAAACTAGAATTAATTTTTAATGGTTTGGATAGCTTTCACTGAACAAATTATACACAAAGGAAGCGTAGTCAGTGAAAATAAATGAGGCGTGAAACAGAAATTTAGGAAGGTACTATGTATTTTGTTTTATAACCAGAACCAAGAGATCTCTTCGTCAAGCTCTTTTGCTAAAAGCATAAAATCTGACTGCTAAAATGTGTGTCGAAAGCAAAATGTTGGTTATGTAAAAATAAACTTTGACCCAAAAAATGATAAAAATAGAAATTTACTGTAAATGAATACGAAATATTAAAATCTCGGCGTTGAGGAATCTGTCACCATGACAGGTGCTGTGTCATGCAATTGCTCTCAATTATTCATTGGTTAATATTATTCTGACCAATACGGTAAAAACAAAATGAAGTGCTCTTGTTTAGTCTTTTCAGCAGTGGAACAGTTCAAATGAATTAGCAGTGAACACGAAGTTAAAGGACTTGATTTAAGGTACTATTATAGGTTTTATTTAAGTTAAGGTTGCCAGCAGAACAAAAGCTATCCAACCAGGAGATGCCAATTTTTCACATCGAGTCTCCTCGTTAAGTTGTTATTGAGGACGCTTTGGCTTGTGTGATAGAAACTAATTCTGGGGAGGAAATGCAATCTAAGAGTCAACTAAATACACGAAAACATAAACTCGAAATTAATCAGTTCATTAAAAACTGAACATTTGATATGACTCAGCGAAATGTTTAGTTTCCTCCAAAATGTAACGAAGAAAATGTAGGAACTCCCTCAGGAGAGTTGTATTTTTTTTGCTAAACGCAAATGCTTGGTCAACTTACTCAGAATGAGGTGAAAATGAAAAACAGGAACTTTGAACATGTGACTGCATGGTGTCACTTTCGGGCATAAAATCAAATAATTATAAAAACTACATGGAAGACCATTTTGTTGCTCATCAATTTCAAATGTATGCTATATCTATTATGAATCTAGATCTGCCAGTGGGGTATTGTTGAGAATTTCATTCTCTTTGCATGTAAGAATGCCCAGTTTCTGTAATTATGCCATACTTCAAAACGCAACTTCTTCCTTGCGGTGAAAAAAGAAAGAATAGTAACAGAAGCAATAAAAAGGAAATACATGGTACATAGGTAAGTTGAAAATGAACAAAATAAAGCGATCCGAAGTTGCTTGGAAGTTGTTATCGCGTGCTAGAGGTGATCACGTGTCATATGAGACGTGGCGTTGCCGCCAACAAAGTCAACTCATCATCGGAAAGAATTGTGACATATTTACAGTGCACTTAGACTTTTAACGAAAATAAGGTATATGCAATATTTGATTTTCAATGGGTTTAATAAAACGGTTTCATACATTTATCTACCTCTTTGACTTAAAAATGTTTTGTTGGTCTTTAAAAGCCTTGGAAAAAACCGCACGAGTAGAATGTTATGGCTTTAAAAAGAAAACTAATAAATGAAACCGGCCTACGTGATGTAAACAAACGTAGGAAGGGGTTTGCTTCAGCGACCGTGGACGTGACGGAGGAAATGTTATTGCAAAGTGTATGAGAAACAAGAAGCTTTCTGAAATGGCAGCTCTTAAGGATATTCATAATTTGTCGCATTAACAGTCACCACACAAATAATTTACTACTTCATTTTCATCACTTCCTGACAAGCACAGTTGACGATAACATGTTTCCCGTACTATGCAATAAATTATGCCTGCAGTTAACTTGCATTTTTTGTAGCTGCCGGTTAGACACAGCTAAATTTTAAATTAAATTTGACGCTTCGTTTTTTTAGGAAGTTCAGAGACCACTCAGATAAAAAGCTGTATATTTTAAATGATTTCAAACAAATTTTGCTTGTATCCCACCTAACTGAAGCACATGAAGCCCAAATTTGTCACTTAATTATAATAGATTGTCCAACCATTGTGGTTTACTTTTCGTGTTAGTTTTTGTTTTAATTAACACTTCCATCCCATAATTTATTCTCAAATTACAAGTTTTTATTTTCATTTAGAATACAATACGCGATACAGCAGCATGTTAAGGCTTCACGTTAAAAAGTTAAATATTAATGTCTACTAACGAAGCAAAGAGACTAGTCAAAGAAGCGAAACTGAATGCGATTGAATTTTCTCACAAGTTTTTTTTTTTTTAATCATCAGTACTAAATGACTTTCGGTGGATAATTTGTATGAATTATCGGCATTTTTCTTTTCATTGCCATTTTATTTGCTATAATAGTATGTTTTTGTTGTGTGGGTCTTTGAAACGGTAAATCCTTTAATCCGAAAAACAATAAGGAAAATGACAAAAACACACTCTCTAAGAAGTCGTCCTCTATGTAAGTTTGGAACAAGTAAGACCCATCGATATCGTTAAATCCTTCATTTCATGATCTAAGCATACAACATACAAGCTAGCAAAGCCGGCGTTGAAAAACATTACACTGGCGCTTACAAGGTAGAAAGAAAGGTTAAATATTGCGGGAAAATAGTCTGTTGAAATGTGCTTTACGCCAAAAGTGCTGATAAATAAAGCTTTGGTTCGTGCATACGATTTGCAAACTCTCTACTGAAATCAACACCCTATAAATTACGGGTGTTAAGCACCTTTATTAAGTTCATTTACATTTTAATTGGACAAGAGTATTTGGGCAGTCTTAAATTTCAACTAAACAACTTTGTGGTCATTTCCCCATTTAGATTACAAGAGACTAGACAAAGTTTAAAACCACCGCAGCGATGAAAAACAAGAGCTTCAGCGTGTTTCCGCTTCTTCTTATACTTTTTCGCTGTTGCCAAGCAAAAGAGACACTCTACATTGGGGGGCTGTTTGGTCTGGACACGAGTCGCGGTGGATGGAATTCGGCTGGCATTATTCCAGCAGTTCAAATGGCCATTGATGACATAAACAACAGTTCAGAGTATCTCAAGGATTACCATATAGAACTCCTAATAAAGGACTCTCAGGTATGAAAAAATCTCTTGCTTAAATTTCTGGATTTTACATTTTTAATACAATTTTTAACAATACAAGTCATGGCAAAATTCACTTTGATGCTTTGTTAAGATTGATTTTTTTTAGTTTCTTTTAACGTAGGTGTAGTATATTTTAGACCATCGCTACAAGCGTATCGAAATTTCCTTAAAAAACTATAATAATTATTATTTTAAACCCAGGAAACCTTTTCGCTTTTTTAGCTAATGAATTCGATAAAGTTTAAGCTTGAGTACTACATTTAAAGTTTAAAAAGAAAGTTCAGCCAAAACTAAGATACAGGAAGAAAAGCAAAACCTGGGAAGACAGCAGGTGGTTTTGGCGATTCTGTGACACTTCCTGTCTCGTTGTTAGCCCAGCTTTGTGTGAAAAACACATAACCCACGATTCTTTGATGACCTTTAATTCCGTTTCTTTCCATATTCCCTCATGACCTATAAAATGAACCATTTACGGTCCCGTACCCGAGTAACGTCACACTTTTATAGAAAATTAAATGCTTCTACCGAATTTACTTTCAAAAACACTGTCAGCTTCATTAGATTCAGAACTTATATTCGTTTTCGATAATTAAAAAACTATTTTGACGAATTGAAAAGAACGATGAATAGGGCTCTCTAACTCCAAATCTCTCTTAACCATTGCAGTCACGGAATATGTACATTAAAATTAATGAGCGGAATTGCATTACTTAGGATTTGTTTACCAAAACCTGTGAAAATCACCATTGCATTATTTTAATGCAAATTTCTTTCTTATTAATGTAGTGCAGTGTCGGGGAAGCTGTTCGCAGGTCATTGGAGTATATATCCACGGGCAAACCTAAGGTCATGTTTCTTGGCCCTGGATGCTCCAAAGCAGCAATACCGGTAGCGGAGGCTATTCATTACTGGAATATAGTGCAAGTAAGTCTAACAGCACTACCAGCAGATTGTACTGGGCGATAAAAGCTCAAATATGCATGTATGCTATGGATGTCAGTGTGCACGTGATGTGATCCTACAAGTAAATCACACGTGATTCACACATGTGTTCCGTGTAGGGCGAAATTTCTTTTTACGCGGCTCACTTCAAGATGGCGGCCGAGTAACGTTTTTAGCAGAAAAAAGAAAAGAACTGTTTACGTAATTCAACAATGGTTATCAAACCAAATCTCTATTGCTTCTCTAAATTTTTACTGCCAAAATATCAGTTTCTCGAACTAGCGTGTATATCGTAACACTTTGCATTATGCGGACACTGTTTTTTTCTAAAAATAATCAACCAAATGTTTGTCTAAACATAAATTGCGTCCTATTGCTGAAGCAAAACAGTAAAACAGTGCTCATTTTTAAATGTTTGACGCTTTATGAATCTGAAAACGTAATAGATTGTTTAAGATAATGATAATTAGCCCGTGTAGATATAGTAGTTGTAATGTATAGACATCCCCTAGAATATGACAAAGTTCGTTTACTGACAACGAAATTAATGCTAAAACATTTTTATTAATAAAAAATATTTAGTTCCACAATCTTCTTAGGCGAGGTTTCTACCAGTAGGTTATGAGTTGATTACAAATAGTCGTAAAGCAACGAGAGCGCCTAATTGCTTATCATCTTAAGGTCTGTCCATTTTACCAGACTCAGGGTCTTAAAATGGCTCAACCACAGAAAAAATGTCAACAATCAGGAAAAATAATAAAGAAAAAAAAGAAAAGAAAATTACACTTTGTCATTGTTTTCAAATACGCCCACTTTACAAATGAGGTAGTGTCCGTATTTCGTCCCATGTCTTGGATACTAAGAACCAATCACAAGCTGAAAACATGGTTTAATAACATCTAAAAGGTATAAAGATAATTCATATAAATTCTCATCTTGCAAGCTACTCGAATTTAGAAATATGTTTTAAAATAGTTGCCCAAAAATAGGCACACTAATAATAATAATAATAATAATAGTAATAATAATAATAATAATAATAATAATAATAATAATAATAATAATTACTTCTTCTTTTTTTAAAAATTTTAGATTGGATTTTCAAACTCCTCGCCTTTGCTTTCCTCGAAATCACTCTACCCGCTCTACTTCCGAACAAACCCCTCAGAGAAGTTCTCCAACCTCGGACGGATCGCAATTTTGCAACGGTTTAAGTGGAACAGAGTTGCTATCTTACAACAAAACAACGATGTCTTCACAGGGATAAGTAATTCTTTGGTTGACCTTCTAGAGGCTGCTAACTTTTCTGTCCTCGCTTACGAAAGTTACAAGGATCATCCAAGATTTGCCATCGAAAACCTAAAGGTATAATGATCAGCTAAAAAGAAACTTGGCTGCGAGTTCTCATTCCCTAATGCAAAATTGAGCGGAACATGTCTTTTGAACGTTTTTGTTAATCTCCTCCAATATCATCGCCTGATTTCATTTTTCTAAACATTGATGAACGAACAGCACCTCAGGGAAGAATTTTCTAATAGTTTTTATTTGAATGATTACACGAGAGGCTCTTATAAGAGAGTCTCAAAAGATGGAACTACGTATTCAAGGTTTGACTCTGGGTGTTAAATTGCTTTCTTAAGTTCCCTTGGATAAGCTCACAAAACAATTATTCGTTTCAACTTTTTTTTTAAATTAAAGATCATGAGAAATGCCGAACGCTTTGTCATCCGACCGTATCCGCGCACTATATATTTTGTCCTTCTGTACACGGTTTAATATCTCTAATATCATTTTCTGTTTCAGAAAAAGGATGCTCGTATAATATTTGCGTTCTTCTACCCGGATCAACATTATGTCACCTTTTGTGAGGTAATTTTTTTTCTTTACCAAGACCCGCCCCTTCTCTACTAGACGTCGTACTGTTCAAAATTACTCTCCAATTATCTTTTCAAAGTCAACTTAAGAAAGTGTAGCATTTGTAACACTGCGCGCTAACTTTCTAAAACGGGTAAACTTTTGTCTCTTTTACCGATCAGTGCTGGATTACATGGCTGAATTGAATACAACTATGTTACTGACCCCCCCCCCCCCCCCCACAATATTCTGTTATATGTTACAGGCGTTCAAGCAGGGTATGTACGGGCCTAAATATGTGTGGATTCTAATATCGGGTCGGAATCAAGCCAACTGGTGGAAAAAGCAAAGCCCTCTTGTCGACTGCACACCGGAGCAAGTACGGAAAGGTCTAAGCAACAACATTGGAACTGGAGAATTGAAACTAAGTCCACTCCCGGGACCAACAACCTGCGGCAAGGTAAAGTTAGATTAACTGCAAGCTGATAACTGCATATCTCCGTTGGTGACTGACTGGCAATCAGGATTTTTGTTATCATCAAGCAGAGAAAGACAGATTCCGTTATTACATGTTATTACACACAAAACAATGTAGGTTGCAGTGAGTTAATAGAGGGTAGTCTCTTGAGAAACTTTGGTGCTGTGTCAATGGGGAAGTGAAACACAAAAGTTTGTATTTATCAACTGAGTTGAAGACGTAAATTGTAAAGAAATTCAAAAGGTGACGTATCGAGCGTTAGGCCTTCTTCAGAGCGAATCAGACTGAGATAGCAAGAGAGGATGAAGTAGGAGAGTGAATCCCCGTGCCCCATGATAATTATTTGAAATTTGTTATTAGTTTGCACCCATTCTCTGTTGTTGCCTTGTCAACAATCTTAAATTACATGACGTCATTCTTATTGACCAATGAGATGTTGTCCTTAAAACAACTACGCAGTATGCCACAGAACCAAATATAAATTTCAAATAATTTTCATCGGAAGAGGCCCATGTATGGGAGATTCGCTCTCTCCATCTTTATCCTGTCTTCGTCCTCTCTTTTATTATAGAAAACAGTTTTAATTATTAGTAGTAATTTTTAATTATTAGTATTATCAGTATTGATGTTTCCCCTTTTGTATTATATTATAGGTTATATTTTACCTTTTTTATAGTAGTTATCATAAATTTATATATATTTTTAATATTTGCATTGTAAAGTAGGTCGCATTTCAGCCGGCCCGGGGGGTGTAATGATTTTACTTCTTAATAAAGCTATCTATCTATCTATCTAGCTATCTATCTTGGAGCTTGATCCAGCGGTAACAAGAAAAATGGAAGGACAATTTAATTTGCAGGGCCCCACTGAAAAACACCTTGGTGATGTGGGAACCCTGGATAAATATTATTATTAAAAAAACATTTATAGCTTCCAAGACATATTTCGAATGAAACTTTGTCCATCATTAACTTCATTTAAAAATGAAGCCCCTAGTGTGTGTGATAGACATGTCCCCAGTATTTCCATCCGCTTCGATGCACTTGATGTTTGCAGTTGTGTATCAAATAAAGTTGAGTAAACCGAGCGAGGGTTTTTGCCCGACGTATATCTTCAAAAATGTATAAAAATTCTCATGAGCAGAACTATATGAATTTTCTCATGTTACGGAATGTTTGTTTTGTGTGATAATTCGGACGTGTCGGGATATGAGCGGGTGTTGTCACATTTAGTTCATAGCTGCTTGGAAGCACGCATGATTATTCGTCAGCCAGGTATATATAGGTGATTTTTGCAGTTCAAGGTCACTCGACGGCATAACTCGTTTACCTTTACGTAAATTTTCTTTTATTTAGGCTGTAGGAAAACACATTAATGTAGCATTAGCGAGTGCTGCAAATTTTGGATAATTATGCAAGGTTAAAATGCATGTCTTTAGTTAATGAGTATTTTGTTATGGTCCTTAGTACTTATTATGAATACTGTTCTTCTGTAGACCGTGGTCAAAATTGCCCTTATTTAATTTATTTAATATTTTGTAATGGTTCTTAGTATTTAGGACGACTACTAGTTTCTGTAGCCCGTGTCAGTGATCAGTAGTTATAGATAAACGAGATGTCCATTCCTGATTCTTGTCTGCCTTTGATGGAATATAGTGTGAAAATGATTTGTTCTCGTTTCACTGCAGAGTGATTAGAGAACAAGATCTATTTTCTTTCTCATTACTACAAAAATGTTGCCTAGGTTTAAAGCTTAACTGAGAAAAACAAGAAAGAATTGCTAGGATATTTACCACGGAATAGTTGTCTTTCTTTTTTTTTTCTTAGACACCTCAAGAGCTATACGATAATTACCAAGTGCGTTTAAACAAGTCAGGATATCCAGAAAATACCTTCGCTTCTTTTGGATACGACGCCGCCTGGGCATGCGCATTAACACTTAATGCATCTATCGAAGTGTTACGGCAGCAAAACTTATCACTGACTGAATTCAATTACAGTCAAGCTAACGTCAGCAAAATCTTTGTCGATACTATGAAGGGAATTTCGTTTCGAGGAATGACGGTAAGTAAAGAAAAGACCCGTAAAGGCGATTGCCCTACTAAGAAGCTCTCAGATAGCGCACAAGGAAAAAGTACTGGAACAAGACATAATCGAGAAAAAATAACTCATGATTTTTTGACTTTGTATTCGAGAGTTGAACAACTGTAGAACGGAAAGAACAATTCGCCAAGACTGGGTGTTACGGCTTTGTTTTGCCTATTGTTCCGGTCATTTGGAACAACTTACATGCTCAGCTATAGGAACACCGATATACACAGACATTTTGTGATTATACGTTAAATTTGTCTTCTCTATTAATTGGTATAAAGGTGACATAAATGTAATGAAATAAGTTAAAGAAAAAAATCGGTTAAGTTCGAAGTCAGTGGAAGCATCCCACTCTTTTTCTTTTTCAGGGGGAGGTGAAATTTGACAGCAACAATGACCGCATTTCAAAGCTGGAGGTCCGGCAGATACAAGGCGAGTCTGTTGAAAACGGTGTTGTATCACTGTACGTCTTTGTTGTTATAACGTAGATTATTATTCCACTGTTATGTCATTTTACCTTGGCAAGAGAACACGCAAAATATGCCAGCGTATTACACTATACAATCCCGGTTTGACCGGTTTTTGTTGAAGGAGGACAAATCAAAAACAAAAACCAGTGGAATAATAAACCTTCTACGCAACTCGTAACATATCTGTGCGTATTACCTACCAAAACTCCGAATAAGGTGTATGCATTAACATGAATATTTAGTTACCTTTGCACTTCTTCTGTCAGGGGACACTGAGAGGAGGGTGGCATTCTACGACATGGAAACTGACACTTATGAAGAGGACAGTGACAGTGATTACATGTGGGAAGGTATGAAGCCTTTCAGAATTCATAAATGCTAACCTGGGGTTTGAAGTTGATGAAGGTTTCGTTTCGCTTGTTTCAAATCGTTACCACTACAAATATTATTGACAATTTGAAGGCAGCCAAAGTCAATTCCAGAGTAGAAGTAATTTGCAGGAATCCTAAAACTGGACCCAGCCCAAATGTCTACTTTATTGATTTCAGGATTTTATTCCCCGGGAGTGAGAAAATCAGAAATATTTTAGTTGTATATAACTCGCCAATAATGACGTGAAATTCCGTAATAAGAATGCCCAATCTTGGAGTTCTTGATGTTTTCTTAGTGGAAGAAAACCACCTAAATTGCCTAAGAGTAACAAAACATTAAAATGAATTATTTAAATTTAATCCTTTCAAGGAGAAAGTTGCAAACAGAATTATCTAAGTGGAGACTATTGTTTGAACGCGTCTGTCAAATAATTGCCATGAAAACATGACTTTTCATTAAAAATAACAAATTTTACACTTAACGAACTTCAACTTGATCTGACTGGTACTGCAATTAATGTCACTTTTAACGTTGTATTCTTTCTATTTTTAAGGTGGAAAAGTTCCTGTGGATGGCCTGACAATTGAAGAAAAATTGGAAGGAGTCCATCCGGTGTTGTTTTGGTTTGTCTTCGCGGTCTCAACTCTTGGTGTTCTGATGGCGATCAGCTTTCTCGTGTTCAATGTTTATAATCAAAATATCAGGTACCGATAGTTGAGAGATACAACTTCAATGTTCTATATCAAATTGTCCTTACTATAAAACATTGAGCCAAAATCAGAAGAGTTGTTGGAAACAGGGTAAACTTGGTCAACAGGGTGTCCTTAGCGTCTTTACCTTTTGCAGCTATATGGTAGTCACGAAGAGATTTTATATAGGGCATCTTAGCTTTACGTAAATTTAGCTGCTGCCATGTAGCCTGGATGGAAGACACGCTCTTGCTCTTCACTTCGAGAACTTCGTACAGACAAACAAGACCTTGGCCCTTTTAGGAAACGTTGCAAGGACAAGCTGAAGAGGCAGCTTTCATTGACTGGAATCAAATATCAGTTTTAGCAACAAATTGCCTCCTTCCCGGACCTGGTACACCTCATTCACGAAGGCCTGCAAGTTTGAAGTTGAAACAAGAAATTCCTTCACAGAGCACCAAGGTCACCAATGGTCATTGACCCTCGTGCAACAGAGCCTGCGGCTCTCACATAGCGAGCAGCAAGAAGCTGACCTTCCCTTCTCTTAATCCTCGCATGGGAGGTCCGTAAAATTTTATTGCCCACTATTGAGCATCAAATCCACATGGTCACTGATGCCATTAGCATATTAAACTTCAGTAACTTGATCATTCCTCAAGTTGCTCTCTTGTGAATGGTAAAAATACGACATTATAAATTCATGCCAGGAAGGAAAACCTTTAAGGACAGCTAATATATATATATATTTTGATCACAGATACATCAAGATGTCCTCCCCTAACTTGAATAACATTATCATAATCGGTTGCGTATTTGTTTACATCTCTGGCGTGCTGTTGGGTTTGGACAAAGAAGGAAGTAGCATTGGCTGTCAGGTATACGTGTATATGCCAATAAATGTAAATATAACTATGCAAAAATACCAGATCGGTGACTTTTTTCATTATATATGGCTAGATACGATTTAAGGTAGCTGAGTAGGTTTATATTATTATTTCTATTATTATTATTATTATTATTATTATTATTATTATTATTATTATTAATTATTACTATTATTGACATAATATTCCCTAAAAGGTAAAATGATGTATATAAAGGCTAAGAAAAAAAGATAAAAGGGGGGTATAAACAATTAAAAGGAACCAAACGTTTCCGACAAGTATGTCATCATCAGGGTTAAAAGGCTGTTCGTGATCTCGAAGACTTCAAACATTTCCTTCGCACCCAGACAAATCTCTTCCACCAAAACGTACATAGTACTCCTGACTACACCTATAAAGTTCTCCAAAAACTCGCGTCTGATCCTAACCTCGTAGTACTCTCTGGCGACAAAGACTCCTCTGTGGTCATCATGCAACGCGACGTTTATGTCAGAAAACTCGAAGACATGATCAAAGACGGCATATCTAACGGAAAATACACCGAGACTGAGGACACTACCCTCCAAGACCTCAAGTCTTTCCAAAGCTTCTTAGTCCGTAATTTCAAGTTATCACTACCCCTGGATAAGATCAAACCCACTTCGAATCAGCCAGCGTTCCTCTACGGGACTGCCAAAACGCACAAGTTCGACAACCACAACGAAATCACAAATGAAAACCTAAAACTCCGGCCGATTGTCAGTACCTGTGGAACCTTCTACTACGACACAGCTAAGTTTCTTGCTTCGTACCTTATGCCTCTCACAGAGAACGAATACAATATCAAGAACACTACTGATTTTGCTGCCCGATTACAGAATTGCACTCTGGATGAGGATGAAATTCTAGTTTCATATGATGTTTCGTCACTTTTCACCGAAGTACCCCTTGATGAAACTTTTGATCACATAATTGATGCAATCTACGAGAGAAACATGCTACCTCAGCTAAGTTCGAAACTCATTTTCCGCTGCCTCCTCAACAGTGCCACCAGGAACACTGTTTTTAGTTTCAATGGCAAGCTTTACAGACAGGCAGATGGTTGTGGCATGGGCAACCCACTATCCCCGGTCCTCGCCAACATCTTTATGTCGAAACTTGAAGCAGATGTAAACCGCCCCTTTAATCCCACTTTTCACGATCGCTACGTGGATGACTGCTTCTCGAAAAAAACGAAAAGACGAACCAGACCAACTCCTCGACCGCTTAAACAACTATCATCCTAACATCAAGTTCACTGTTGAAGAAAACCTTGATCACTTTCTGGACACTGCGTTCAGCTACGGCAACGACAGTTTTGACTGTAAAGTCTACAAAAAACCGGGGAAATTACCCACACACTGGTCATCAGAAGTACCAACCAAATGGAAGAGAAATTGCATTACAGGAGCCCTACACAGAGCCAAAAACATCTCCACAAATCTTGATCGCGACACAAAAGAAATAAAGACCACTTTCTCAAATGCTGGTTACCCCACGAAATTTGTATCCTGCACCATCGACAATTTCACACCGAACAGTTCATCTGAAGATGAACCCTTAATTCCGCATTTTCTCTTCGAAGAACGGAAAGAGATTTGCATCAAACTCCCCTACTGCAAGAAGAATGAAATCGCGAGCAAAAAGTTTATTTCAAAACTGAACTCCTTCACTAATTTCAAGTATATTTTCATCATTCTGTGGCAAACTAGACAAATCAAAAGTCTGTTCAGCCTCAAGGACAAAAACCTTCACAAGTCCCACGTTATTCACGAAGGAGAATGCTCATGCGGAGAAAACTACGTAGGTGAAACAATGCGAAATTTTGAAGTGCGAATAACTGGTATTCAAATATCTGCCACACCTCGGAACCAGCACGTCACCTTTTGGAAAACCCAAGTCACTCATCCCAGTGGAGAGTCCTTTGTTCAGCAAGATCTTGTTTTAAGAGAAAGATCATCGAGGGCCTAATTATCCAACAAAGGAGCCCAACTTTGAACAAACAAGTTAATTGCTATGTTGCTCAGTTGTTCCCTTTGGGAATAACCTGAGTATAAAAACCATGCAAATCACGAACGGCCTTTTAACCCTGATGATGACATACTTGTCGAAAACGTTTGGTTCCTTTTAATTGTTTATACCCCCCTTTTATCTTTTTTTTTTAGCCTTGTATAAACATGATCATCATTATTATTATTATTATTATTATTATTATTATTATTATTATTATTATTATTATTATTATTATTATTATTATAACATACAGAGCAACCCTGGTCTTTGGACATGTGCTTGAAGCCGCTTTCTCCCAATTGACATTGAATGCAAACAAGGACATCAAAGTTTGCGCAGGGTTGCCCTGCCCTGTCAAGGAGGCAGAATTCATCTTCCAAGAAAGGAATTTTTTTTATCTAAACTGGACTTAAGTCCAGAAATTGCAAGAAAAAAAAACATAAAAAAGAGAATTTCATTCCCTGAAAACAAATGAATACGTTTCTGCATAATATACAATTCAACGTATGAATAGGGTATTAACATCGTAGCACAATTCTTTGTTTACCTGTTTTTTTTTGTAGGCGGAGTTATGGATTGTGGCGATTGGATTCAGTTTGGGATTTGGAGCGATGTTTAGTAAGACCTGGCGAGTGCACGTGATATTCCTCAATTCTACCAACACCAAAAGGGTAATAAAAATACTTACATACTTTTTAGCGTGTTTTCAACATTTGATTTTTCCAGATTAATTGTTTATTTGAGCAATTCAGAATTTTGAGTACGTGGATGAAACCCTACGGAATGAATGTTGAGTTCGCAGTTTTTACTGTCTTGTTTGATCCTACGCGTCATCTGTTACGTTGAAACTGACCTAAAAGGCTCTGAAGCAACCGTGGTCAGCCCTAATGCTTCCCTGTCAAATTCATGCCTTGTGGACAAGAACTAGTTGCACGCGAAATTGAATGGCTCTTACAGAAGATCTGGAAGGACTGGTTTTATTTAAATCAATAAATGTATAATGGCTTTGACGGTTCTATTTTTTGTCAGCGAAAGCTATATACTCTGGCAATCATAGTGAAATAAACAAGTTGTGTGTTCAGTAATGAAAGAGGAAGACACTGATTTTTCATAGTAATAATTTTACAGGTAATTATCCGGGACCGTCAGTTGTTTGGCATGGTAGCTGTACTCCTCTTAGTTGACTTCATTATTCTCCTCACGTGGCAGCTTGTCGACCCACTAACAAGTAAACGTCTTGACCTAACACTGGAGGTAATTGTTTATCATTCTTTTTATTTCTGTGTACCGGTTCTCTCATTGCTGTTCTTATTGTTCTTTTCTTTTGTGGTGGAGGGGGGGGGGGGGATTATCGAAAAGGCTCTCTTTGCCAATTTACCTCTAAAATGGATCTCTTTATTCGGGTTATTCATTACCATGGAAAGATGCCTTATGTTGGAAAATGCAATAGCCAAAACAGAGAAAAATTAGCAAGACTCAACTCCCTCACTAAAACACAGGCCGTACGATTCAGAAGGAATTGCTTCTGACAGTGTTTACACCTGTTTTTTTTTAGATATTGCATGGAGATGACACTGCCATACAACCATATGTCACCACGTGCACAAGCCAAAATATAACGATTTGGCAGGCCTGCATGTATGGATATAAAGGTATAAATAACTTGGCAGGTTTCATCTGTGCAATTTTTGTATTTATCGAGAAAAGTGTATCTGGAAAATTTGATGATCTGAAGTCTCTAAAAAATGATATGATTGGCCAATTAAGTCGTGACGTCTTTGATTATATATTGGCAGTAACTGCGTTAAAACAGTCCTCGATCCCTGTGTTTGTTAGGGTGCGTTTCTTTGGGGGAATCCGAAAAGGGATTTGTGATCCCAGATCATATGGATTCTTCGACGCCAACGAAACGCAAAATCCGAAAAAGGATTATTTTGTCATAACAAGACAGGCTGGAGGCATGCAATATATATATCAGAACGATATTTCTCTCGTACTGCCCTAGAATTCCACTAGAATGGAATACAAATAATTTATAAACAAGGACAGTATCTGCCAGAAGTTCAAGTGAACTCGCTATTTGCGTTCACAATTAGCAAAATCTGGTCCCTGAATTACAGAAATGGTACACCAATGAAGTTATCCTGACGTGTCAATGCTTCTGTCTGTTCTTTTGGAGAAAACTTTTCAAATATACGGAAGGGAATAATCACCTGAATTTTCTTTTTCACGATCGAATGTTTTGTCACGCAAGATCGAGAGAAAATATGGCGAGACCAGTAAATTTGCATGGAAGACCGCTTGACAGATGTACTATTTTCGGATCCGTCCCCCAAAGAAACGCACGGATGTATCCAATCGGAGTGTGGATTCTTCAGATCACTAATCCGTGATTAATCCATTTTCGGATATAGGTAAAGAAACGCAAAATCCGTTTTTGGATACAAGAATCTGGATTTGGATTTTCCCAAAGAAACGCACCCTTATTAATGCCAGTTTTGATCCGTTTCATTCCGTTACAATGATACTGACCAAAATTTGAATTTCAAAAAAAGCAGTTACCATTACAGTAGGTCTCAAAAGTTCAGGATCCTATTGCAGAGTAATGGTGACGTTTATATTGAACATTATGACTGATGAGTAAATTACTTTTAAAATACCGCTCTGTATATACTAGCGTCGGAAAATACTGTTTTTTGTTTGCCGCACAGGAATGTTGCTGTTATTCGGAGCATACCTAGCATGGGAAACCCGTAAAGTGCACATTCCTGCCTTAAACGACAGCAAAATGATTGGTTTATCTGTGTACAACGTCATCATTCCATGCATACTTGTGATTCCTATTCTGGGACTCGTCCGCGACCGACCCACGGCACAGTTTGGTCTTACGTCATTTCTGACGATCTTCTGCACGACATTTACACTGTGTTTCGTTTTTGTACCGAAGGTGAGTACGAAATAAAGTGCCCACACTTGCATTTTGCTTCTTTAAAAGTTATCGCGGAAATCAATAAATTGCAAAAAGGTTCTGTCACAACAAATATCATATCGGAAAGAAGAATCATCGTATCCTTAGTAAGCTGAGAAAGTTTCGATAACAGGTCGCCAAGGAGCAAGATTTCAAAAATCAAGAATACCTCATGTAAACCGATCTTTTTTAAAAAGTGTGTACCCCGTAACTATACAAACTCTGTAAACAGTGTGATGTTTACAAACCAAGTATTTAAGTTCGATTTGACCGATTAGGTCCAAACTTGGCAGGATTATAATTTAATCTATCATTGAATTTTTACTTTTATGAAATCGTTCCCAGTCCTCACCTTGTTTCTAAAGTTGTCATTATAACTTTCACCAGTCATAATAACTACGCAGTGAAATTCCTTGTTAACCGGGGCGAATGCGTAAAATATAACTTAAATGCTTATTATATAATATATTTTGTCAATTGTAGATATTGTTCTTGAGAACGGAGGATGGCAACCACATTTCGACTGGTACTGGTTCAATAGAAGCGGCAACCACATCTGCAAAACAGGTAAGCGTTAAAAATGAAGTCCTTTTAGATACAGTTAGTTCTTTTGTTTTTCAAAATGTGTTCACTCCTGCCTTTTCAGCTCCGGTAACCTTAATCCAGAGCCATTTCACAGTTAAGAATACAAAATAAAGAATGTGAGGCCTAGAAATAAGATTATTATAAAAAAAACAGTTTTGGTTTATTACAAGATAATTATGAGTGAAATGCAAAATTTCGGCTCTATTTCAGAGACATTGACAAGTCTAGAGGCGTTGAATCATTCATTAATGCTAGGCTTTTAAATTCTTAATCTACAAGAATTTAATAAGTTAAAAACAGGGCCACATCAGCTTTTTGATATTAGCTGCTCTTACTTAAATCACCGTGGAGGCTTAACCAACTCTGTACCTGTCCAGATAATTTGCAAAGTTTAAACTGATGAAATTATGAATATATGAAATTCATACATTTGAACTGCGGAATGAATAAATAAATGTAAAGAAGATCCTCGCAGTTATTAACGCAACTTATGCAGTTGCGAAAAGAAAGCCTGAAAAAATCAGGCTTGCCGGGATTCGAACCCTGACCTCTGCGATACCGGTGCAGTGCTCTAACCAATTGAGCATGCATGCATCAGTTGTTTGAAAGCGTGAATACAAAGTCGTTATTTAGTAAGAATTTTTTAACTATTTTGAAGTCTACAGAGTATGGAGGCCGAGAACTGCCAATAAAAAATTCGAATATTTTTTTTGTAATCAGTGTAAGTTAAGTGAGAAATAAAATACAAAACATATGAAAAAATAAAGTAAAATGAAATAAAAATTAAAAGTGAAATAAAATTAAATCTAAAAGTACATAGAATTGAAAAGTAAAACCATTTTACTTTCTAGTAAACATAAGTGAAAATACAGCCCAAAGTGAAATATGAAATCAATTTCAAACGAAATTCGAAATGCAAGTGAAAGTGAATTTCGCCATGGCCGAGCGCTGCCACTACCATCGTGCCATGCGCGCTTAAAACAACACAGCGGAGCACGTGGTAGCGCACAAAATGGCGGAGTGGAGGCAGTTCCAAAACAGACAAAGGCAGAAAAGAACTGCCAAGGGCAAACGGCCGGTTGGAGAATCCGTAGAAGCGAAAGAGGAAAGAATTGTGCAGAGGATGAGTTCGGAAGTGACGAGAAAGCAACAGAAGCATACGCGGATCGGGCCCAGAGAATTTGTGCCTTTCGAATTCGACGAGATAACTTTTGACAACGTAATAGAAGCTTGTCAGAAGTACTTTGCCGCTCAGATCGATAAAGATATGGTTTGCGACATTCTAGCCGGTGAACGTGGGCCGTCTTGTAAGAAGCTGTGCCAAGTTCCAGACCATTAAGTGTTCCATGAGCGTTTTATTAAAAAGACAGATGTCGAGGCATCAAATGAGGATGATGAAGAACACGAAAAAGAGCTGCACAAGGTAAATGACAACACGTACTTGAGCTTAATATGGGTGCACTAAAATGAATGATGACATATACAGCTTGAGTTTGGCGAAAGATCTGTATAGGGTTGTTCTGACGGTGCCTTTGATCTTTAAATATTCCTAATGAGGTTACATGTAGGAACTACGTTGGCCTTTTTAAGGGGTTAAGAAAAAACTGGGTTTTGAACCAAAATCAGCATGCTTTAGTTGTAAAGGTTAACAAGATATTTGGTTAAATCAACCTTATCTTGAAAATAGAGAAAATATTTTTTGATGTTGCCATGTGGGCAGGCCTTTATACTCTTTTTAAACCCATCCGTGGAGATATTGTAATTGTATACACAAACAAGGTGACCATTTTCTCATTGACAAAATAACTTATCTGTAAATTGGTGGGGGAGAGTGTGAAAGATGATTTCACTTGGTATTGATGGACCCATTCTTAAGGCCTGTTTACACAGGCAATTTTTGTCAACAAGTCAATGCAATTTTTGTCGCGCTTAAGTTTTAAGCAGATTTGAAACACTGGCAATAAAATTGTGCTGAAATCGCAGGTGGTTTACATGCCCGATATTGAAGTTGTAGCTCAAAGTGTGACAAAAATTGCATTGAGTTGTGCAACAAAAATTGCCAGTGTAATCAGGCCTTTAATATTTTTCTTGTAATTCTGTTCTTTCTCACATGTGCTACAGACCAAGAAAACAAGGTATGATGACAATCCAAGAAGAAATGCTGCATTAGTACCAAGCCCCAAAAAAGTTTGCTCAAGTAAATTTTACCCTAAGAGTTTGTCCATTCAGGATATGCTTAAGCTGGGGAAAGTCATATCCAAAAGGAGTTCCACTGTCATTATCCTCTATAAGTTTGATTTTGACCACATGCAAATTGAAAAAGAGGAGTTGACAGGGTTTGGCCCAACATTTGAATATAAAAAGGTATTCATGGGGAAGACAGACAGTGGGCAGTTTGTTTCAATTGAAGAGTTTATTAAAGGTGACTTTGTTAAGTACATAAACAATAATGGTGAAGTATGTGAAGAGGGTACAGTTTGTGACAAGGCACAGGCCTTTGTGCACTTTACTTATGAGAAATCTGAGGGAAAGCTTATTGTTCTAGACATACAGGGTGCTGGGTACACACTCTATGACCCAGAAATTGCATCATTAGATTTACTAAGTGATGATGGTATCCCGGGGGGCGTACTCCCTATAATGGCCTATACGGGGAGTCTCCGCCCGAAAGGGGTACCTTTTTCAGGCTTCAGGTATGTAAAAGGGTAGAAAATTCACGAGCCGAAGTATATGAAAGGGTAGGGAAATCTGTCATTCAGGTATTTAAGAGAGCCTTTAATTAAAATATTTCCAGTAGACGGACCTTATGACTGTATCATTTTAATTTATTAAACGCTACATGAAAACGACAAGAACACTTCCGTCTAAGGGTTTAGAAAAGGGATGCAGTTTTCTTAAGTAGGTATGTGAAAGGGGTACCATTTTTCAATGGAAGGTATACGAAAGGGTACTTTTTCTGTCAAAAATGCTGTATAAAAGGGTAAGGGGTTGGACCTCGGGGCGGAGCCTCTCCATATAATACTTTGTCGAGTGCCCCTCCCCCCATCCCTCCGGGGATAGTACATACCAATTCTGTACTGGGAATTTGTCTGAAATAGCTATGAAGAAATTTTTTGAAATACACCAGTGCAACAAGTATTGTAAACTTTTGGGACTTAAGTTGGTACCATCATAGGTCACTTTTCACCAAAACATATGTAACAAGGCTAGATGAAGGACATATGTGACAAGGACATGTGAAGGAGAAATTGTTTGCTGTTCCTGTTGTTGTCTAACATTGATTCAATGTAACATTGATTACATCGATACATTTGATTCAATTGTAATCCTGATGTTTGTATTTATTTACTAGTATACAGCCAGATCTGATTTTTTTTGTTACCTTATGTCATTATTGTATTAAGTAAGAGATGCAATTTGAATATTGCTTATTAGAAAATGAAAAGCATATTAGGAACAAAATCTTTATAGATGATATGTTTGATATATGGTTGTTAATACAGTTGTTGCACTTCATGATAGTTATCAAATTTACAAATAAACCATATTTTCATGACATGTTTTGATTATTTTACACTGAAAGTGTGAAGGTCTCCTTTAAATACATATAGGCATCTTTCCATTCACCTGGTTTAATGGTGTCGTTATCAGGAATGATGCGTTCACATTCTTCTCTAAATTCTGGTGTGAGAAAATCATCTGGAATGTTAAAAACACCAGATTCAGTTGCCACCTCTTTGAGTTGTTCCTCAGTAACTTGTAAACCTGTTCAAGAAATTAATGGCAGTGTTTTACTTTATTGATACTTTTATTGACTATCTATCTGTATATTTATTTATTTATTTGTTTGTTTGTTTATTTAATTTTGCTATCTCAAACAATAACCATTTGTAACATGCATTAACTCAGAGGCTGGAAACCCCTTTAAATTTTTCATTTGCTTTCTGTTAATATTGGGATCCCCATGCTTGGATGTCAGGAGTATTGTTGCATTGTTCATTTCTTCATCCCAGAAAAATTCCCTTAGAAGGCAGAATATGTTGACCAATGAGCATCATGTACATATAGCCATACAGTGTACCATAGAAAAACTGCCCTAGGAAATGAATTTCACCTTTGCAACAAGTTCCTATATTGTCATCATCGGCATTTTGTCTGGGAGCAATAATGATGAACTGTCAGTCATGGTACCCCAGATATTTCTAATGATATGGCTACTACATCTAAATTTGAAATGTGCAACCTTAATTTCTTGAATAAAAGTACTGGTTCCAAGTTTATTTTCCATATTTATAAAGCAACAAGGGTATTATAGCACATACTACATTCTTCGAGGCCATACTTCTCAGGGAAGTTATAGATGTGGTCTGGTATATCATCTGGAAGTGCAGTGTCTCTCTGTGCTCGGATCCTCTGTGTGAAGAACGTGAGATTCCTTCCAATAATTAATAACTGAGTAAAGAGGCTCAAAAAGGTCCCAAAGACAACTTTGCCTCAGTTACAAATCATTGGACATACCTATCTTCTGAGTCATTGTGCGGGTCATAATGGCCTTGATCTTTAAGCCAACGCAAATCATCTTTAAAATACTTTTCCATCCTCTCGTGTACTTCCTTCCACCATCTTTCAATCTACAAAATGGAAGTATAAAATACAAAACCTGACCTCTACCACAATTCATATGTTCTCCATTTTTGTCTTAAAATTGTGAAATTTTGACACCACAGTGGGGTTTCAATACGACTTGCCCAAATTGATATTTCAAAACAAAAACTGGGCTATGGTGGTAGTTGTAGTCAGGTGGAGCCATTATGCATATTGCTTTTTTAATGCAATATTATTCATGTTGAGTGTGTGTGTTGGAGGGGAGGGGTGGTTAGAGGGGTACGGGCAGCAGGAGGAGAAAATGCAGGAAGTGGGAAGTTCTGCCCCCCCCCCCCCCATTCCCTAGCCCTCCCCAATATTCTGGTGAAGTAATCTGTTCCCCACTCACTTTCTACCGAATTGCCTCAGTTACAAAACGAAAAGAACACTACCAAACCTGTTTAAGGTTGAAGGGCCATAAATAACTGTTTCATGAGGATCCATATCACTGTTGTGTCTGCGAAGGAAAGCATGCATTGTGGCCATGGTGCCTGTCTCAGTTCCCTTATCTACTCTTAACATTGCAGAAATGATCCTAGTTTCATATAAATGTTCTAGATACCATCTTCCGATTAATCTGGGATCATGATTGGAAACCCAGATTTTCAACCACAAAAGCTTTCTACTAGCTGTATCCATACAGCCATACACTGCTAATGGAAATGTTGAGTTTTGATACCCCATAAACTGATCGTGTCCATCCAAAGAATGGACCCAGTTGGAACTACGGGTGGTGAAGTTTCCTTTCTTTCGCTGCCTCTTGGCTCCAACATTACCACGGGCTTCGAGACCTTGTGGATCCAGTTCAGTCATCACATCGTAAACTTGGTCTCTGGTAACATTCAGTCCGTGCTCTAATCGGATCTTCTTGTGCATAGCTCTGTATCCTAGCAGCTTACCAGGACGTTCAAGCTCCTTCTCCACCGCCTGTTTCACTTCGTCAACTTCAACACTCCTATCACTGTAAAAAATGTTAAAGTGACGAAGTCGTCTGTCAGGGGAACGAATATTCCATGGATAATCTGGAAAGTCGCGCTTAAGGAAATCCAGTGCTTCCGATCTATTCAAGCCTTGCTGGACATATCGAGTTAAAGCTTCTTTTAGGTTCTCGTCATCAGTCCACGTAGCCTCACGATTATCCGCCATATTGGCTAATAACCTCGCAGGCGCATAGCTTATGAAGCGCGCATGGCACGATGGTAGTGGCAGCGCTCGGCAATGGCGAAATCACTTTCACTTGCATTTCGAATTTTGTTTGAAATTGATTTCAAATTTCACTTTGGGCTGTATTTTCACTTTAGTTTAACTAGAAAGTAAAATGGTTTTACTTTTCAATTCTATGTACTTTTAGATTTAATTTGGTTTGATTTAATTCACTTTTAATTCTTATTTCATTCCTCGCGAAGCGAGGAGGGCCGAAGGCCCTCCGAGCGTAGCGAGGTTTATAAATTTGTCGCGTGGGGATCGCGCGAGGATTGCTAAGGGCGGTCAAATCTCGATCTGCCCGTATATATTTCGATGGTGTCCGCACAGTTGCCTAGCAACAAAACCAAATCGCGACCGCTGACAGTTACGCACTCTCATGTTTCTTCGGCGTGTTTCTTCATTTCTTGCCTGCTTCGCTACGTACATTTACGTGCTGATATTTTTATTCATCTTCTGTGAACAAGTAATTAGACAGCAACCCCTGGTTTAACAAGTGGCTCAAAATCCATTCCGGGGTAGATTTACAACTGAAACTGAGCGGCGTGAATGCCGACTTGAAATTCAGCGCGAGCAACGAAGGCGAAAGAGTCGACCACAAGAAAGCACGGGTAGGAGAACATCGTTTACCGGTAATAGCCTAGCAAGACTAAAGCCGTCAGCAGGACACAAACAGGAGACTGGAATATGACAGGCGAGAAATCTTGGAACATACACATCGTAGCTTAAATTTAGCTTGATAGCACAGCGCTGCCACAAAACGAGATTCCCCAACAACGCCAGAATCGCGCGATACAAGGTCTTCGAAATTATAACTCAGTCACACCAATTGAATAATGACAATGAACTCAGCGATTACAAACTCTTCGAGAAAATGTGTGCTGAAACCGATCAGGACCGGCGACACCGACTAGAAGTGCTTCGACAAAAGGATTTTGTTATAGAAGCAACGAGAGGCGACAAAAAATGCACGATCATCAAAATACTTTTGCTAGAAATTTACCTTTCCAACGGGCGGTGACTGAACAGGTTGGCTCAAAATTATTTCCTCTCTCTACCATTATCTTTACTCTTGATGTACTAGTAATTATTATCAACATGTAATTACTTTTCCAAGTATGATCAAAATTACAGATTACACAAGAGAAATGAAATTATTTCACAAAATAGGTTTCAGTTCCCACAACAATTTGCATATAAGTGTATGAGCAGTAAAAAGAATTCAAATTCTAAGTTTAGGACGTTCCCGAAAAATATTTGAAAGAAATAATTCATATTGGATCAGTAAGAATTTATAAAAGTTTATGTTTTCCGTTATGGATATTGACCCTATTAATAGTTTAAAAATAATATTCAGATGGATCAGAAAGGACAATTTCTGTTCACAATTTGGTTTGGAAATGCACTCACAAGTACTGCTCTGTCTAGCAATTACCACTTTAAAATGTGTAGCGGGTATAGGTACATACATGCATGTATTTGATGTGAAACAAAAATTACTGCTTAACATTAATTATTGACAATAATTTCATGCTACATACAGTGACCAGCATCACAGGTCTCCTCGCAGTGCACAAGCAAGCACCAAAATCAGGGGAATTGAGATCCTGATCACCTTCAGCATGATCTGTCTATGTGAAAGTTTACTTACTTCTGAAGGTTTCACATGCTATAATCTACATTCACCCTTTCCTTTAATTAGCTACTCTTGCTTTCCATACCAACTGACCTCCCTAAGCCCCAATGTAAGCCTGCAAATTCTCCTTACTGGTCTTTATACATTTCTTGTAGTACTAGTGCAGAGAACTTCTTTCTACTGAAATTAACACTATTCATGTTTGGTGATCAATTCCTTAATTCTGATGACCTAATTAAAGCATTGCTATTGTAGGGAGATGCTGGTAACTGGGGATTCAAGGGTTAACTTATTATTTTATTGTGACAATTATCTAATCCAATTTTTATAGTGTGTTGGGGGAATGACTAAACATGCTACCACATCAATATGAAACTCTGTGCTTTGCTTGCCATTATTCTGTATTATTCTTATTTCAATTTTTGGGTAAAAATGGATATTTTTTTTAATACACTGCATCACTCTTCAGAAGTAGTAGACTCCTGCTACAGTATCTCAACCATTCAAGGGAAATAATGAATTGTGTTAGCTATTGACACTCGTCAATACCAAGTAAATAGAACAAAAGCTGTACAACAGAATCTAAAGGAAATGGCTGGGTAAATGTTGGAGATAACAAGTTCCAAGTTGGAATTTGAACTGCATTTCTGATAAACCTATACTCTCACCCAACCAAAATAAACAGAAACACCACACATTGGCCCTGACAACAGGTCCACAGCAATACTATATACATCCTCTCTAGAGAGCAATTTACCTTATGTCAGAATGAAGAGAAGTGGGGGGGGGGGGGGGTGGGGGCTGAACGTATTTTCTTATACATGACAGAGGATTGGATGCAAGTTACATGGAAACGACTGGGAACCAGAATGTTGATCTTAACTCGCAATTCGGGACCATTGTGGCCACCCATCCACACCTCCAGTTAAACCGAAATTCTATCCTCTCCCGACCCCCATTAATCAGTTTTGTGGTGCACCCGTGCCCGAGCTTCGCGAGGTTCTGCGAGTCACGTATTTCTAGTTTTACTTTATTTTTTCATATGTTTTGTATTTTATTTCTCACTTAACTTACACTGATTACAAAAAAATATTTGAATTTTTTATTGGCAGTTCTCGGCCACCATACTACAGATACGAAATGAAAAACGTTCAATTCCGCAACAAAACCAAAAGCCAAAATGTTCCGTAAATATATATAGTAACTAATTTTCTTTCAATTAATTGAGGATTAATTCTTTTCTTAGGTGGCACCACAAGAGGTAACCGAAAAGTAACGGAAGAATGATGACCTTACGTTGAGAAAACAGCGACCATTTCCAAGAAGAGGGAGTGGTTCATTGGAAAAAAAAAAAAAGACGAGCGAACCGAAATCGCTCAAATCACTTCATCACGTTATATCGTCAAACTAACCCTGTATAATATATTGGATCGTGTATTTTGAAGTCATATCAGTTTCTCGGAGTACACAATGCAGCACCCATGCATTTGGTCGAAAAAAAATTGTAGGGGTGGCTTACCTTTAGCCATATTTACAAGGAGCAGGCCTCAAATTGCTGGAACTTGTTAAGAATGAAATATGATCGAAATCCATCAAATTTTTACCAATTTTTGCCAACCTTAGGGATTAACTCACCATACCTCATCCTATATAAGAGGCTAAACCTTGCTGGATCCAACACAACTGGACCAAGACTCAGAGGAAGCACACAAGCATTGCAGGGCTTCCCTTAGGGTAATTCTTATGGCAATATTTAAAAGTTATGTTTTTGCGAAATGTTTCGCGGAACCTGCACTAGGTTTTAGCCCCTTACACGTAAGTAGGTGGGAGTTACGTAATCTCTGGTAACAGGATCAGTAACCAGTAGCTTTCTTTTTAAGTCGTGATCATTGGTCATCTTTGATCATAGATGATCTTTCATTTTGTGTTGTGCATTTGCCAGTTGACAATGCCGGAGTATTTGTAAAATATTCAGCAATCTGGAATTAAAATACAATCGAATCACTTTAACACGAACACCAAATGGACAGAGCTAAACTTTCCTTAACTTAATAGAGGTCGTTTAGTTTCAATATTAAAAGGGTGGAATAGGTCATTTCCGAATTATCTTGTGCCTCTTTTTCAGAACGAGGCCTCGTGCAAAACCTTTCTATAAAAATGAGTTTTATCTGCATGTGAATGAAAACTCATTTTTATATGAAAGGCTATGCACCAAGACTCGCTTTGAAAAAGACGTACAAGACAACTCGGAAATGGCCTATCTGATTGTTTTCAATTCAAAATGCACAACTATTAATACTTGAATGTAAAGCGTGCACTTCACTAGACATGTGAAATAAATAAGCAGGGATATTTTAATTGAGAAAACTTAACTGTACTGGCTGTTCATTTACAGAACCGTCACAGTTAGTGCTTCGGTGGGCAATTGTAGTACAAGTTTGCTTGCTTTACATCCAGTTCACTGAGATGCTATTTGAATCCTATGGAAACACCAGCTTTCTTCGGTTTGATAGTTGTCAGCCATGGCCACTTAGCCAGCGCCCTCTTGTCATAGTGCATGATGGAGTCGTAATCATACGGGACATTTACCAGCATTTTCATTACTACGCGACTTTTCTTTATAAAACACCTTTAAGCACTTTGCAATACGCTTCCGTCAATCATACCTTATATGGGAAGTGTCTGATGTTACCGCAATTGAATTGCATGAGCTCGAAGAAATAACGATGGCCCCAAATTATTTCGAGAATGTAAACATATAACGCTGTGACATGATAGGAAGGGAAATCGTTATTTCTACAAGCGGGAACGGGGAATCGAGGAAAATATTTAAGCTTACTTTCAATTTTACTTCTTTGTTAAAGCTCAATACGATTGCCAAAGAGCGTGATGAGGGAAACAGGACGATGTATTGTCGTAGGATCGCTGAATTTCAGCGAGAACAGTTGCTATTTATAGATCAGTTTGAGAAGTTCTGATTCATCTATAAATAGCAACTGTTCTCGGTGAAATTTAGCGATAACATACGACGATACATCGTCCTGTTTCGCTTATCACGTTCTTTGGTAATCCCAGTGAGCTATAACAAAGAAGTAAAACATGAAACTATGCTTAGATATTTTCCTTGATTCCCCTTTCCCGCTTTTATAAATAACGATTTTCCTTGCTATCATGTCACAGCGTTATATGTTTACGTTCTCGAAACGTAGAACAATAAACGTTATAAAGCGCTTATGCTTTGTTTTTCATTCCATTCCTCAAGGGATAGGTGATTAAATTAGCGGTGTTTCTTGCAAAAATAATCCAACAAAACATACATACCTTTTACATGTGAAGCCCATTTTCTTCACGAATGGGTTGATCGAAGGTACGCTGATCACGATTCGTTTTCCCGTTGCATACTCTATCCGCTCCTGAATTTCGCCCTCGTACAGTTCGGGATGTTTTCAGATTATATTCCTGGCGAATAACATCTCGTGTGCTATTTTCAGGTCAGAAAAGCAAGAATCATTACTTCACACTTCGGTTTAGCTTAGGGTGCGTTTCTTTGGGAGAATCCGAAAACGGATTTGTGATCCCAGATCATATGGATTCTTCGGGGTGTCAGTAAAACGCCGACTCGGAGTCGGGGTCGGGGTCGGGGTCGGGGTCGCGGTCGGGGTGTCTCTTTTTTTTTCATTTTTTTTTTTAGGGATTTGTTTGGAAAGAGATTCCTTTTGGTCGAAAACGTATCTGTTGTGATTCAACGGAAAATGTTTTTAAATAAATTGTCAAAAAATGGAACTGTGCATTTGACCTGAGCTTCCTTCAGTTGGCTCATTTTCCGGCAAAAATGGTCACGTGGTCAATCATAAAGTCTTTTCCGCGTTTTCCTTTTACGAACATGGCGAAAGGATGCAATTCTGGTAAGCAAGGAAATCCCATAGTTTGCTTGTCATTTGGGTCCATGTGCTTGAAACTTGATTTGTGAAGGGAAAAGTAAAATACTAAAATAAGCTGAAATCGCTTTTGTTACAGGTGTAGTTTTAAAGTTCGGCAGTCTTGTGAGCAGGTACTGGAAGGGACATCGGATAGATCAGGAGACCCTTGACGGAGAGAGGTTTAACGTTTGGGTTCCAGAGTTTGCACACAATGGTGCCGGTGTCACAGCGGTTTGGAACCTTGAAGTTGAAGCAAAACTCTTTTATGAATAGCGTATTCCGGACAATCCTTCGTTTAAAAACTGTTCTACCTCTCAATTAGTAAACAAACTTTCCTATTAGAACGCGAAAACTGACGCAAACATTTTGCCCATATTAAATAGATTTCAATAGATTCTTCGAACTTCTACGAAACCAGACGTATTTCCGGCTGTCGTTTCTCTCATTTTTTTCCCTGGTCTGCAGTCTGTAGTTTTCATTCCGCACTTTACCCGTAGTCTGCAGTCTGCATTATACCCCTGGTCCACAGTCTGCGTCTTACACTGACCGTTTGAGAAATGAAACGGAGAAATTTTTGGAAATCAAAAACTCATTTGAGAAATCAAAAGGACACATTTTGGAAATCCAAAATGAAGCAAAATAAATCAAACAGTTTTCTTTAAAGAAATCAAAATTTCATGGGGCCCCCATGCCGCCGTTCTTACTTAGGGTCGTCATGCAACGCTCCCCTCCCCCCCCCCCCCCAACTACCCTAAGTAAGACTGAACGGCTGCGTAGGAGACTAAAATTTCATTTGAGAAATCAAAAGTCGCACAAAACAAACCAAATCGAGACAAGACAAGAATCAAAAATAGTTTTTTTAGTGATACTCCACGAACATCGTAACAATGCTTTTTTGACCAAAAGAAACCTATTTCCAAATAAATCGCAAAAAAAAAAAAAAAGACACCCCGACCCCGACCCCGACCCCGACCCCGACCCCGAGTCGGCGTTTTACTGACACCCGATTCTTCGATACCAAAGAGACGCAAAATCCGAAAAAGGATTATTTTGTCATGACGAGACAGGCTGGAGGCACGCAATATATATATCTGAACGATATTTCTCTCGTACTGCCCTAGAATTCAACTAGAATGGAATACAAATAATTTTATAAACAAGGACAGTATCTGCAGTAGCTCAAGTGAACTCGCTATTTGCTTTCACAATAAGCAAAATCTGGTCCCTGAATTACAGAAATGGCACACAAATGAAGTTATCCTGACGTGTCAATGCTTCTGTCTGTACTTTTGGAGAAAACTTTTCAAATATACGGAACGGAATAATCACCTGAATTTTCTTTTTCACGATCGAATGTTTTGTCACGCAAGATCGAGAGAACATTTGGCGAGACCAGTAAATTTGACCGTTTGACAGATATACTATTTTCGGATCCGTCCCCCAAAGAAACGCACGGATCATGAATCCTAAAAATCCGGATTTAGATTTGATCTGATGTATCCACTCGGAGTGTGGATTCTTCAGATCACTAATCCCTGATTAATCCATTTTCGGATTTAGGTAAAGAAACGCAAAATCCGTTTTTGGATACAAGAATCCGGATTTGGATTTTCCCAAAGAAACGCACCCTCAGTCACGAAATTTAACGCAAGCTTACCATCCGCCGCATAGGGTAATCCACCGAGCGGGTATTTAATTCTGAAGAAATGTCGAATTTTCTTTACAAATGTCTGCCAAACGTGAAGTATTCTTGTAACATCAACGACTCTAAAGCCTCTTACTTGTGAATATATGACTCGCCAGCGCAAATTCACGGGATAATTTGGCGTCATCTTTGTTCCTTCGAGCTCAATTCAATTGCGGTAACATCACGCACTCCCATAATATATAGATTTAGCCAAGCCTAAAAGCGGAGCTCCCCTTTTCGCTTTGTTTGTTTGTTTGTTTATTGCTGGCAGTTATTAATTTGTGAAAATACTCTCATTCAAGTCGTCAAATTTAAAAAAAGAGAAAAGAAAAAACAAAAGAAAAAAATTCCTACCCTCGCTGAGAGTCGAACCCGGGTCGTCGGCGTATGAAGGCGGATATTAGTCCACTTAGCCATGAACGTTCCTTGACATTTCCCAAGTTAATTTTAATAATTACTTCTTTCTTCGTGACAAGCTGCCTATCAGCATGAAAATGCTGGTGTTTTTCCTGGCAAAATGTGTTGGGAACGCCGTAAAAACCATGGTTGTGGACAGAAAAAACCAAAAAGCACTAGTTCTGCTATATTTGGCGTCGAAACTGCTGCGAAAAGCTGCGAACTCAAGCGGTGTGCCGACCGAGTTCGAACAGAACCGACGCAGCAAATTTGAACTTCTTGCCTGAACTTTGTCGCCTAATTTTTTTCGCCTAAATTGAACTTTTCCCCTTCCACCGAAAAGACAACTGAGTATTCTTTTGAACTTTCTTTTCCATTAACAAATTTGTTTATGACTTTTGTTGTCTTTGCTTGTTTTGCTACAACGCGGGTCAACATGCGATTTCGCGCCAAAAACGCTTGGGATTCAGCAAAGGGTTTTATCCAGTGTAGGAAGTGTATTGGTTACTCTGTGGTGCGGACGGACGGACGTACGTACGTACGTACGGACGGACGGTCACGTGACTATTACGTCACTACCAAAATTTCTTGGCTTGATAGGGTACCAAATTTCCTTAGCAATGGAGCTCCGCTATAAGGTATGATTGACGGAAGCGTAGTGCAAAGTGCTCAGAGGTGTTTCGAAAAGAAAAGTCGCGTAGTAGTGAAAATGGTGGTAAGCTATCAACTTGACTTCGACTGTACTTCTTGAAGTTGTACTTGTCCACTAAAAGATAGAGAGAATGGATTAAAAAATACATATTTTACAGTTTTGAAGCCTCGTAATGAAAGAAGCAACCTGTCATAATTTTCTTTCTGATTCGCAAAAATCGCCCTTTTGTGCCATGTACAAATTTCTTCTAATTCGCAGTCCTCCCTTTGTGCCACCCATGCATTTCTCAATTGTTTTATGAGACGAAAGCATTTGTATGAAAATGGATTCTTCAGGGACATGATGATATGAAAAAATTACTAAACTCACTAAGCAATACCTTTAATTTGTGTCTAGGAATTGATGACGATCAAATTCACATATTTTTGAAAACATTACCCTTTCCAGGATGCGGCCATTACAGTCCTTAATCCCTTGCGAATTGTTGAGTAATAGGCTCAGTAATTATAACCTTAAGTATGGTACTGTTAAAAGCCTAGATTTAAGAGTCTGGAAATACCTTCTTTGATATTGTCCCAGATAATCTCCACATAATCGTCACGATCGGGTCGGGATTACTCATGATGGAAGCCTTAAAAAGTGAAAAGTTTTATGATACGATTTAATCTCTAACTCAACATTAAATTTCCAATGCCTTTCCTGTATTTTGCTATAATTACCTTTCTTAAGCATAAGTAAATTTATAGCAATGTGCTTCATCTTCGTGAATGCCAGTTAGCGTTTTTAAAAATTGCCACTACTGTCAATTAATAAAACTTGCGAGGCTTCTTTCAAACTCGAGTTTCTTCCTCGACACCCAAATAAGGAAGATGAACTTCTTTTATTTCTTGAGGTAGAAATCAAGAAATGCATCGGGAAAACTAGTAATTACGCTCAAACTAAAATAGTGGTTTCATCAGTTATTGCCAGCGCGTAGTCTCTTGCATCATGTTTTTTGTGGATATATTGCATCCAAGAAACACTGGCAACGAGTTACTAGCCTTAGGTTTGATCTGTTTTCTTTTGCGAGAACATTAATTGTTTCGTTCTCCGTATTTGAAAATAGCTCACCAAGGGCGTGTTCAATCTCGTGTTGTACCACTCCAGGCCACCAACAAAAAAAACCAAGTGAAATCCTCTGTTTACCACCGATTCTGCCCACGTAAGAATAACAGCTGCAAATAGAAAAATCTCAAAAATCAACTCCTTTGATAACTCCCTTGGTAAGATTAAATTTTCCTAAATTCTAATTGTTGGGCTGGCATATCTTGTTTAGTTTCTTCGACAATTCGTCCTGTACATGCCCTTTACCAACGACGTAAAGACGTAATCTGTTTCGTTTGTGCGGGGGACGAACTTAATGCAGGTTTTCGTCTCCCACTCTTTAATAGCTCGGTCAATTACCATTTCTGTCATACCCTTGAGTCCAATAACGTTAAGAACCTTGTTTTCTACAGAAAAAATTCAAACTCAAAGAATGAACAACTAATTTCAAAACTAATTGGGCATCAACATTAACGCACTTTGCTAAAGGGAGATAACAACAACAACAACAACAAGCTTTATTTGCATGATTATAACAAAGTACTACAGTATTGCAAAAGCCACTTAAAATTTAATTATTAATTTCCTACTTAATTAAAATAACTAAAAGAGATTACAACCATTTCTTATTTTTAACCATTCAGAGAGGTAGCCATTGTAACTAGTTTGTCTCTCTGTTCAAAGCATGACGAGATGAATGAAATTAATTGAATATTTATAAAATAATCAGTACAATTCATAAGATGTGACAATAAGGTCTCATGTGATAATAGTCGTAGAAATGGGATTTTAGGTTCTATTTTAGAAAAGAACCTGTCTCTTATCGAAGAATAGCTCGGGCAATCTAGTAAAAAATGAGTTTCATCTTCAATTTGTTACAATTGCAGAGACTACATAACCTCTCATCACGAGGTATTTTGTCGTATCTATCTGTTTCAATCCGAAGTTTATGACTGCTAATTCTCAGTTTTACTAATGATTTTCTAGATGGGTTCTTTCTTGTTAGATCTAGGTAGGCAGAAAGGCTATAATTCTTTTTGAAGTGATAGGTCAAAAACGAGTGCGAGTTTTTCATCAGGGGTTCCAAACATCGAGAAACGGATGAAAGCACGACGCCGAAGGCGGAGTGTTTTTATTGTTTCGAGGTGTTTGGAACCCCTGATGAAAAACGAAGCACGAGTTTTTGAGCTGGCTTCTCAAACTAGTGTGAAAATTTAGTAGAATTATTTCCGAAGAATAGGTAATTAGAAGGCGTGCTCAATAGGCTATTGTTTGTTTCTTATTCGTGGTAAATGAAATGAATATTTAATATGCGGCGATGCGGGCGGGTTTTTTGGTAGATTAACATTACGCCGCGTGATGGAGGTCGAGTCCAGATCAGAACGATTTCGCGTTCCTAAAACTTCTTCTCAAGAAAATGTTCTGGTGAATGACGCCGTTCCAGCTTCAACTAAGTATAAAAACAAGTGGGCTGTGAGCATTTTTGCCGAATGGCAGAGGTTAAGAGAGGCTAAAGTTCCGGTATTGGATTGTGGAGTGAGGTGCGGGATTGCGGAAAATTAATTCAGAGTTTAAAAGAACGAGGCATATAACAAATGTACTGTTTTGTTATTCTTTTGTTATTCAATGAGATGCAAATGAGTGTGCGGCGTTTTTCTGCAATCCCGCACCTTAGAGGGATTGTGGTGGTCTCTTCAAGGACTACGATTTACACAAGGTTACCGCTTTGAGCATAGATATTGCCGGAATGGACGCTCTGTCGCTGAGCTATTGGTTGTCAAAATTCGTGATGGAGGTAGCTAAAAAGTCCGGTGGAAGATATCCTCCCAAGACTGTTTATGGTATCATTTGTGCCCTCAAGCGTTATTTGGAGGAGAAAAATGGATCCGAAGCTTTGAATCCTCTGGACGCTAGTGACAAAAGGTAATTGACAACTTTTAGACCGCATTGTTCAGAATTTTAAAATGCACTGTTTTGGGAATTGAATTTGGTGTGCTGTTTTTCGAAGGTTTGTCCTGTTCCGACGTTGCTTAGATGCCGAGATGAAGGATGGCGTTCGAGAAGGGCTTCATATTAAGTGCAAGAAGGAGGAGAAGGAGGTTGTGAGCGAGCAAGAAGAAGCAGCATTCTGGAAGAAGAAATTGCTGGGAACTACATCAGCTAAGTCGTTATTGAACACGTTCTATTTCTACAACGGAAAAGTTTTTGGGTTGTGTGGTGGAGATCACAGAAATATTGTAGTAAACAACTTTGAAATTGGTTCCAATTTTATTAAGTTTGAAGAAAATGCCTCCAAAACTTATCATGGAGGTCTTTGTGATATTAAATATGTGCCACGAGTGGTTAAGCACGTTTGTCATCCTAATGAGGAAAAGCACGAGCCGTGCCTTGTGGAGATATTTAGATTGTATATAGGCTTAGTTGAGACTCATGCAAAGAAAGTTACTGCGTTTTACTTTAACCCATCGAAAACTAAGTTCGCGTTCGATAAAGTGCCCGTAGGTATTAACAGCTTGAACAAGATTTTGCCTGAAATGTGCGAGGCGGCAGGCTTTAAACGCAAAACCGCTCATAGTTTGCGCGTTACCTGTGTTTCCTCCCTGTTCAATGCTGGGATGGAAGAAAAATTGATTCGCGAAAGGTCGGGGCATCGTTCTAATGCATTGTTTCAGTACGAAAAGCCTACGGAAGAAAATGTTTCTAAAGTTTCAAAGATCCTAGGTCCAAGTGTTAGTGCAGTTTCATGTTCTACCACAGAAAAACAAGACGAATCTATTGCTTTTAAGGATGCTGTTTTCCAGAAAGGAAAATTAAAAAACTGTACAATTAATGTAACGGTGTCTAAGAAAGAATAATATCTTGCCGTATTGTTGTTGTAAGTAATGATTGAAGCGGCAAATATACTGTATTTAGTGTTAAGACTGATTAAAATTCAAGTTTCTTGATCAGTGTGTTGATCAGTTTTTGAACTAATCGAATGTGTCTTGATCGGTATGTTCATTGGGTATCAAAATACATGTACCTGACCCAATTGATGCAAGCTGATTGGGTCATCAGCACATGAATAATTAATGAATTTTGAATGTTGAAGGGTTTGGTTCCAGTATGAGATCTACGTATTGTTTGATTTTACCTTCATTAAATGAATTACAATTAAAGTCACTAAAAACACAATCATTTCGCCTGTTAGTCATGCTGTTGGAGAACTTTGGTAACATATCAGGGTTGAAAATAAACGAGGAAAAAACGGAAGCATATTGGTTGGGAAGTTTGCATGCAGCCCCAGAGAACATCGGAATTTCCACAGTTAATAAACCAATGAAAATTTTGGGGATATACTTCACCTACGACTGGCAAAAGTATCAGGAACTTAATTTCGAGAGTATCATCAAGTCTATCAAAAAATCTATCAATCTTTGGAATTGGAGAAACCTAACACTTCTTGGACGAATACAGATAATCAAGACGTACGCAATGCCTAAATTTATGTTTAGAGCAGCACAAATACCGTTAACAAAAGATATCATCAAAGAAATCAACACAGTTTTATTCCAGTTTGTGTGGAGAGGCCGCAAAGATAAAATAAAACGCCTGTCTCTAATCGGTGACTACAAGGATGGCGGGTTAAGAATGCCGCACGTAGAATCCCTTATAAAAGCTCAAAGGATTATATGTCTCAAAAAGTATTTAGATGGAAACAAAAGCACATGGAAATTATTTTTGGATCACTATCTTAGGGACTATGGAGGCTCCTTCCTGTTGAAATGTAACTATGATGTGTCTGACCTACCACGTTGTTTACCAAGTTCTATCGAGAATGTCTTTGTGAGTGGTCTTCATATAATGCGGATAGTTCATGTGTCTCCTCTCCATCTCAAGTGCTCAACGAAATCATTTGGAACAACAAATCTATTCGCAGAGATGGTAGACCTTTGTACAGAAACAAAATTAAAAATAAAGGTATATTAAGACTCGGAGATATCTTAACTCTCAGGGATTATAAATTAAAATCTTGGGATCAGATGAAAAAGAATGGCATAACAAATGCAGAGTATTTTCTTTTAATGGGTATCTATAATGCAATTCCTAAAGACTGGATAAACTTATTAAGGACTCAATCAAATTCGTCAAATGTGGCCTCGTCTAATGACAACGCAGATCCACCTAACGCATCTCTCCCTTCTTCGTCTAGAGGGGTATATTGGGACCTAGTAGAAAAAATAAAAATTGCTCCAACTGCTGAGTCTAAATATGAAGAAATTTTTTCTGCGCATGACTTACGGTGGGAACAGTTCTACCTTCTCCCGAGAAAGGCAACTCTTGATTCCAAAACAAGAGAATTTCAGTATAAACTGTTGCACAGAATTATTTACACAAATAAGATTCTTTATAAAATGGGCTTGGTACCGTCACCTATGTGTTCCTTTTGTGGAAATATGGAGGAATCTCTCGAGCATTTGTTTATTTATTGCGATATCTCAAAACATTTCTGGTCATCATTGATTGAGTGGTTAAATGAGTTTGGTTTTGATGTTAGGTATCTGAGCACTTTTGACATAGCGTTTGGTCTCACTAGCAAAGACAGTCTATTATTAAATCATGTAATTATTCTCGGTAAATATATAATTCACCAAAGCCGCTCTTTAAACATAAAACCCACTCTAACACTGTTGAAAGCAAAAATTCGCTCTACCTATCAAATAGAAAGTCTTATAGCAAAGAATAATGAGGACTCGAAAATTCATAAGAAAAAATGGCAAAAACTGCTTCCTTTTGTTGACAGCCCTTAAGGAATTTTAATATCAAGTAATCTACTTAATTGTTGTAAACATCTTTTGTTTGTAGATAAGCATTCTGTAATGTATTCTGTAATTGTTGCTTTCTGTAATGTTTTTGCGTTTTTTAATGTAGGCCTGGCTTGTACCTTGTACTTTGTTCTGTGGTTATCAATAAAGGTTTTTGTATTTAAAAAAAAACAAAACAAAAAACAATTAAAGTCACAGAAATTGTAATAGTCAGTCATTTTCATGAGACTAGAGTAAAAACTATTATGACGTTATAATGAAGGTCAATCGATATTTTTAAAGATTGTTTGACTATAGAGCTTTCTTCCTTTTCTCGGAGGTAGTTTAAGTAATTGAGTATCTTTTTATTTATATCAATGATCGAGGGAATTTACCCAGTTCAGCTCTACATGCAATATTGGATGCCATGTTATGAACTTCTAAATAACGTTTACACAATTGTAAATGAGTTTTTTCAATTGCGGAGCTGTCCCACGACTTAAAATCTGATTTCGCAAAGGCACCCCAAACTTCACTATTGTAGCTCACTGGACGAAAAAATAGATTTACATGGGTGACAAAACAGCAGCAAATATGAAGTAAAGACCAGATTTGCGTTACTTTGGTCATATTTGCTTCAAATAAAATTTTGTATTTACACCATATTTACACATGAAGTAAAAACGGTAATGGCCGCATTTGCTTTTTATTTGCTCCACTAGGCAAATGTGATGTTCAAAAACAGATTTGTCACACATTTCCACGCGTACTAAAGATGCTGCACAGCTGAATATTTGCTCTCACAAAAACGGATTTGCACGAGTAGCAAATTCGTTTCAAATACGAAGTAAATAGAAAATTTGCTCGACTTTGGTCGTTTTACTCCTAAAGCATATTTCATATTTGCACTTTAATTGCAACCAAAGCAAAGACGGTAATGAAGGTTTTTTCTCTACCTTTGCCTATCCTCGCAAATGTGTGCACAGAACCATCTTTGTCAAACTTTTCATCTGTAGTAAACATTGTGCAATAACGTGTATTTGCCCCTCAAAACTGTCTTTTCTTGGGTTGCAAATATGAAGTAAATAGTACATTTGTTCGACTTTGGTCATTTTTGCGCTAAAGCATAATTCACTTTCACACTTTATTTGCAACCAAAGCAAAGACGGTAATGACAGTTTTTGCTCTACCTTTGCTTATCCTCGCAAATGTGTGCACAGAATCATCTTTGTCAACTTTTCAACTGTAGTAAACATTGTGCAATAACGTGTATTTGCCCTTCAAAACTGTATTTTCTTGGATTGCAAATATGAAGTAAATAGTACATTTGTTCGACTTTGGTCATTTTTGCGCTAAAGCATAATTCACTTTCACACTTTATTTCGGAACCAAAGCATAGACGGTAAGGACGGTTTTTACTCTGCCTTTGTATATCTTCGCAAATACGACGCATAGAACCATCTTTCTCAAACTTTTTATGTGCAGTAAACATTGTGCAATAACGTGTAATTGCCCACAAAAAATCCATTTTCTTCGCACCAATATATATGAACAGTACATTTGTCTGATAGAAGAATGGAATCGTTAAGTCCGATTTTACCCCATGTTTGCTGAAGATATAAAGATAGATAAAAAGATACCCGTTTGTCATTCCTTTTCTGTGTTGTGCAAATATGTTGTAACAATTGTATACATTATATTGATCCACAAAACTACCCTTTTTCAGCAGATGTGGCGTGAAGAAAAAAATAGACACATTATGTACATTTCAGTGAAATTCAGGTATTTATTTCATCGCTAGCAGTGTTACGGCTGAATACACGATCATGTCTTGCAAAAATATAAATGTTTTCGTCAAGTCACTGTTTTAAATTATGACATGTACACACAAGTTACAATAAATTTAACAGTAACTACAAAAAAAAAGCAATCAACCGTTTTAACAATGTTGGAACATGAAACGAGTTTATCTGAACGGCCACTATCGTCAAAGTAACACAAAGGCCTGGTGGATATTCATACACAAAAACATAAATCGTGGCCAACAAAGCTAGAGTTCCCTCAACAATGGATGTCTCTGAGGTACACAAAATTATCTTCCCAGCGGCTAAGTTCACCTTACTGGCCGAAAAATCCAGGTCACCCTGGAAGATTAGAAATGGATATGGTGTTGTTTTCCTCTCTGCCACTTGTTTGGCACTGGTTTCTTCCTGTTGAAGAAACAATCAAGAATGTAAGAATAAAAACAACAAAAATAAAGTAAAATTAACAAATTATCTAACTTAAATAAGATCTGAGGACCTCGGATGCTTATGTAAAGATGGTCACTTGTGAATGTGGATACTTTCAGGGAGATGAAACATTTTATTATGTTCATGCAGCATCTTCACTACAAGAGTCTAGCGACAAAAACATGAAGTACTACAGTGTACATCATGACATTAAAAACAATGACGACAACAACAACAACAACAAAAAAGATAGTACATCATGGGACTAGAATAGAAGCTGCATGAAACTGTGTATTCGATTGGACTGTTTGTATCCTCATTTCTGCAATCTGCATTGTATTCAGTCGAAACCCTGACCAAATATTTAATAAGGAACAATCTTCTATTTTGTATCAGCTGCGATCAGTGCTTCATGAAAGCAAAATTTTGGAGGGAAAAACAGAATTGCACGGCTAGTTGGATACAGAATTTATTAAAAAAATTTCGTCTTACCCACATCAATTCATTTATGAGGTCTGATTGAACTGGGATTCTAAGGAAAGAATGAGACGAAATTAATGTTTTTTGGCTTTGCTTTTTTGGTCTATAACAATTAAGTCAGACACAGAGACACTTCCTTTTGTAGAAGGACTGTCCACTGAGCTGATGGGTTTTTTGCCACTAATATTAACTGTGATTTGGAAAGAGATATGAAGTTTTATTTCTATGTTCTTTTTGCCAGTCCATAACTTAATTAATATAGGCCAATCTCTCTTTGTAATGAGTCTTCTCCACTCTCTCAGCAGTAATGTTTGCGAAAAAAATATGCAAGAGTTGAAACTCAATTAAAGAATATTTGTTTCTTTGTGACATTAGCAACCATTCCTGCTCTTAAGATGACACATCTTTTATTAGCAGGGCTGCCAAGATGACGCATCTTTTGCCAGTTTGTGTTTACTGTTGTCACAAGAAATAAATGATGATAATCAAGAGCAGTTGGTAAAAAGCAGAACAAAAAAAAAGCAAAAACAAAAACAAAAACAAATAAACAAACAAACTAACTAACTAATGATAATGACCAGGCTGTGGCAAAACAGGATGCTTTCTTGAAACAATACCTTAGTCTACCGCAATGATAAGTAGAATTAAGGACACGCACAGCCCGTACTACTAAGTCTCGGACTAGCGAAATGAACATAGAAATGTAAAAAAAAATTTCAAAGCAGGGACTTTTAGTTGATTTTGCTGGCTATCACTAAACTTTCATACGGTGCGCCCAAGCTTCTGAGCTGATGAAATCCAACTTAGTCTACAGCAAAAACATCTTTTCCCAAACTAGGTGTTTTAATTTTCTGTCTTTCAACTATGATAACACACCTAACCTGCATGAACTGCTGTTAGATAATAAATTAGCCAATAAGGATATGCCTGGCACCAATCAGAGCAATTAGGCATTTCTTATTGACACAATATTAATTCCAGAAAAGTGTTTGAGTGCTAACTAGTAATCAGTTCAACCCATTTCCCAAACTAAATCAAGTACTTGACTAATCAAATTTGATAGTTTTAATTTGTGATCACCTCCAATGCATGAATTTGGTATTTCACTTTGTAGAGTATGTAACTTGAGATTATAAAATAACTAGTTATAAAACCAGTAATATGTACTTTTACTATAAGTGCAAATGGGAGGCAAAATCACTGTGTCTGGTTTTGTTGCTAGGGCTCCTTTTTGAAATGACCCCTTTTTCAAACTCTCAAACCGTAGAGGAGTGGTATGTGCACAAAAGCAAATAGGTAAAGTCTGAATTCTAATTTGTAAGTCAAAGTTTTAAATTGCAGAGTAGGTGGAAGCTTGTAGTTGCCCAGATGTTTCATCTTTAGGCAGCACACCGGAAACGGGACAGGACAGATGTTTCATCTGTTAAGTTAGCAGAAACCTACTCTGTGGGCTGAACAACTAAATGATAACGGATCACAAAACTAAATCATTGCTAGGGCTCCTTTTTGAAATAACCCCTTTTCTAAACTCTCTACTGTAGAAACTTATAGGGATGTCATTTAGGAAATGAATACAAAATTCAATTAGGTAAACTCGGAAATTTTTAACTCCAATTTGTAAGTTTAACATTGCAGAGTAGGTGGAAGCTTGTAGTTGCCCAGATGTTTCATCTTAAGGCAGCACACCAGAAATGGGACAGGACAGATGTTTCATCTGTTAAGTTAGCAGAAGCCTACTCTGTAGGGTGAATAAATAATGCGTTTAAAATACTAAAACCTTTTCCCATTCATGTTGACTATCGAATCATGATATTATTTCTACAGTAAATGCAGTTTTTAAATCATGCCCCTTTCCGCTCATTTCAGTGAGATGCTCTGGACCCAAAAATACAGTGGGGTTTATTTCTGTTGCCTTTTATCTATTGCCTGCAAGAAAATGACTTCATTTGACTAAATGGAGGGTCCACAATAGGTTTGGCGGGATGCGGGATTTGGCTAGTTTTTGTGGCGATATTAGGGATGGGAGCTGAAAACAGGAGCGGGAAGCGGGAATTTCAATTGAGAGCGGGAGCGGGATTTTGTGTTTTTACGGCGTCGGGATGCGAGAATCGCAAGGGGAAAGTAGCGGGATACGGTATTTTAATTTTTACGAGACTGCATGATTTGACCAGCGCAGGCCGATAGAAATGGATCGTTTGTGAATGAAGTGTGTCGTCGGCTTTCTAGTAATTAATGAATTGATCAAGGAAGAGTAGCCTGCATGTCAAGCTATTATGAGTCCTTTTGTGATGTTGTGTATGATTTCGGAAAGAGGTATCAAGTCACATGTCGTGTTGCATTTCTTGGCCTTGTTTGCGTTCTTAACATTCCGACCCTTTCCATTGAGCGTTTGTTGGCGCAGCTATGATCAGCCATTTTGTCAGCTATGGTTAGTCTACCCAGTATGGCAATGCCGGCGGACGGTAATGTAACGGCGGTCGTCAAAAACGAGGTATTTGGCATCATAAATTTTGTTCCTCTGATATATTATGAAAAGAGTGCGACCAGGAATGTCTTTCTTCGAAAAAAAAATTTCCGAGAAGAAATTTACTGAAAGCGAGTACTATATAAAAGACGCTGAAAGCTTTGAAATAAACTGTACGTTAGGTGAGTCCACTTTTATAAATCTTTTGTCACAATTTCTGGACCGATCTTGCATGACCTTTGTGCCCCTAGCCTTGTCTAAGGAGACAGCCCAATTATATACAGCTGGATGTAGAGAAACAATGTGGAAAAAACGTTTGTGTCTAAGGAAACGCCAACCTTCAGATCAAATCCAAGTCATGCTTGCCACCCCACAACTTGAACTACCATCCTTTCCCGTGTCGGGTGGGTGGTTCAAGCCCACCCCCTTAAATTTGGTTCAAGCCCACCCCCCCCCCCCCTCCCCATGATTCTATTAGACGCGCTTAAAAGTACTTTAAAGTCCTTTTTGGCGCAAAACATCATCAAACTGGATAAACTTTATCAATTATTTCATAAAAAAATCAAATATTAACCACAACCAAAAGAAGAAAAATCAAGAAAAGAAAAAAATTACATACTCAGCAGGTTGTCTTCCAAAAAAGGAAGGACCGAGAGTAGGCAGAATATCGTAGCAAACAATCTTTGTCAATTTTTACCTTTCACTTATACCTGGACAAGAAAAGGTAAAACAGGTCTAAAACAGAATAACACAAACGAAACACTTGTTACGTCATTTAAAGTGGCGATATTTTTAGATGGTATCGAGACAATCGACCATAAAAAAGTCTTTACTTGTCTTCTATCCATTGTATAAAGGTATGTGAGGTTTTCATCATGAAAGTAGAAAGCTATTTAAAAATTTAAGCGGGATCGGGATTTCGACGCAAAGAAGGGCGGGATGGCGGGATTAACAGGACAAAATAGGCGGGATGGCGGGCTCTCAGAACCCTATTGTGGACCCTCTAAATGTAGTGAGGTGTAATGAGTTGAGTTGATGAAGTCATTGTTTTTGTCAGAAGCTCAAAAACGAAAGTCCATTTACATCAGAAATGATCTTTGTATTTAATCCAAAATCCTTGAAATAAAATTAAATGCTTTCAGGGGGATCTTTATCCACCCCATGACTTGTCTTCACTATTCGCCCTTCATAATAGCCCACGTTCTTTTGCTACTAATTGCAAATTTTCCAAGATTCTTTTGTCTTTAAATTTTCGCAAGAGAATTGATGCAAAAAAGCCTTTGTGCCAGGTCAAAATTATCGAACATGGGCTGTTATAGGTGCAACTGACTCCAGTTTTACACCCCATTTAAGTTGCTTCAAATTAAGTTGGAAGGAGGGGTATGAAAAAGTTGATACATTTTTAAGGATAATTTTTGCTGATGGGTACTTCACCAGCCTATCTCCCCGTTTCTTATTCGGTTAACAGAGCATGGGCCTACCCGGCACTTTGCTATCTCTTTGTTTGTGTACGGGTTGGCCAGATTTTTGTTGCTCGTTTCACTGCGCATTTTTGACACATATTTGGTATCAACACATCGCACCATGCTCAGTGGTGCGGTCATGCACCAACATGTGTGCTTTTCTCGTCACCAGGGCCTTCTCTGCGTTTAAAAGGGCGGTTGGAGATTTTACTGTGTGGCACGATCAAATGGTGTTCACTTACCTTATTTTCAGCGGATGGCAAACATTTGTGTTCTTGCAATCTAAAACCGTTATTCAAATGACACGGAGTATTTTTATTGTTTCACGAGTCAAAATACTCCAGGTGTTTTGGAGTATTTTGGCAGCCTTTCTCAGGGGTTTCTCCGCAAACCATTTTTAACCGGCGGCTGGATTAATGAAGCCCTCCTCAGGTAAGATATGTTAGAAAACAAAAGCCTTTTGTTAAAAAAACAATACTTAGGATTCATCTTTACTTAGGACAGCTTTGCAAAACAATACTTAGGATTCATCTTTACTTGGGACAGCTTTGTGAATCCTTCCTCGGGAGAAGTTCCTGGGATCGAGGTTGTGCGTGAGCCTCGTGCAAGCGATTTTCCAAGGTTTCCGGTACGCGCTGTGAAAATTGTTACCGACATACAAATGATCCAACATTGTAGTTTCGGCCAAGAAATTTTGATTTCACTCTAAATACTTTTGTGGAAGTAAGTATTACTGTAAGTTTGCACCTTCCTAAAGGGACACTGTAACCAATTTTTTAAGATAACTTTGAAAAGCTAAACTGAGACAAATTCCAAACAGAGGAAACCCAAAAATACTGGTTGCGTTTCGTTTAAAACTACTTTACCAGTTCTCTGAAACTATAATTAAATGTGTTTGGCTGCGGATCGCTAGGATGAACATGGACTGCAAATTAAAAACATCAGGCTTTCCTTCCCTTGACGTTCTAGGAGTATTCTGTTTAATTTAAATTTCAGCACATTTTTCGCCCTCAAACGGAAAAATTCCCGTGGCAGAGTCCTTTGAAAGACGTCCATTGGGACAAACTGAAATAAAACGACTGTCGTATTTCAAATCCGATGTTTGAATTTGGCTAGCCTGTTCTAGGCGTTCCGATTGTGTGGAGCAGGGCGCTGAATAGCGAGTGCACGACTTCCTTTTTGGTCACAGTTTGGCTGCAATTTACCAACAAAGCGACCTAAAGACGGCGTGTGAGGTTAGAGGTTGCAGTGTCCCGTAGAAGTCCAGAAAAAACTGGTTTAATCCGGTTTCCTTGTTAGTTGACGGTCAGGTTCTTCGCGACCCGTTATGTAATATATGTGGCAGTATTTACGCGGTTCCACCGTATATTTTGCTCTTATGGTAATCATGAGAGTAATGCACGCCAATTTCCTAATTTGATATCTTTGCGAATTTGGTGAAGATGGCCATATTTGCACCGATAGCGAATGTGAGCGTTAACGGGGTTCCAGCGTATATTTTGCCCTATAGTAAATATGAGAAAAATGCAGGCAAATTTTTTAATTTGATATGCATGTGAATTTGGTGAAGATGGCCATATTTGTACCGATAGCAAATTTGAGAAATACACTTAAATTTGTTGATTTGATAGTAATATAAATTGAGAGTTAAGGGGCATATTTGCCCCTGTAGCAAACCATGGGTATGACACAAACAAATGTTTTTATTTGTAACTTCGGTAAATGTGGTAAAACAATGATGCAAACAAATAGGTTTGCACCGTGTTTCCCTAGATTTACGCTGATAGCAAATGTAATTTTTTTGTATAGAGGGCAAATCTAAAGCAAATCTATGGAAAAGATGTTGATTTACAGAGGTATAAAAAATGAAGCAAATGTGAAGTGAAGGTGATATTTACGTGGTATTTGCGCGCAAATTCAGTGGAAACAAACATCTGCTTTTACATTATCATTGCCTCCAGAGCATATTTCGGTCAAATTTAGAACCCTAAAGTTGCATCATATTTACTTCAGTTGTAAAGGTGCTCAAATCTATTTTTTCGTCTAGTGTAGGTTAAAATTGGTGCGATCATTGAGTCAAAAATTTTACACGCAAGAGAAGGTTTCAGTTTATTAAAATCAGTGTGCCGTCGAAATAGAAATTTGGAAGGAGAATGATCTTACTAGCACTCGAATGCAACGTATACGGAACAATTCCTCCAGACCATTTTGATCTTTTGAATTTGGACAAGCCAAACGTGTGACCAGACTCAGCTCCGTGGAAATCCTCTTCTGTGATAATGTGAACTATTTCGTCCACAGATAACACCATGTCGCTATCGAAAAGTTCATAGTGAGCCTCTGGAAACAGAAACAAAAATATAATTATTTATTTCATTAAAAGACAAGATGCGATTCCAAAACTGCAACATAAACCTCCTCATTCCTTATTCTCGCTAAAAAGTGCATTCTTTCACATGTCGTGAACTTCTTTAAGGAATATTTGCATGAACTGATTTGGCCATTAATCTGAGCTGAAAGACAATTGATGATTCTAAAAAGAAATGATCTCAATGGGGACCATATTCTTACCTAGGACTGAGAACTTTAGTCGATCTGCCGAAAAGAGGTCCTGGATGGAGTACTTAGTTCTCGGCTGTTATGTCAGTTTCCGTAATTAGGTACTTCATAAAGTCACACCTCGTGAAGCCGTTTGAAAAACCAAGAAGAGGAATAACAGCACGCCGAAAAGAACCTTCATCCTAACGTTAACTCTCAGGATTTTCTCCAAAGTTGAGCAGGGATTGCTTTTTTCTTTTTAAGTTATATTTTTGTTCTTTTGCTCTATGAAAGCATTTTCCCTACATTCATTAATTGTGTAGGTAACACAGTGTAAGTGTCATTATTTATTCGGTTAAAGAAATAACATTGTAAACTCTTTATTGTTCAGTTTAGCGTGTTTACTAAAAGTAAATTTAAAAAAAGAACTTTTCTTGACCACTGAACAAATCGCGAAAACAGAAGACGAAACATTATAACCAGAAAACAAAGCTAATTTATCCTGGCAAAGAAATGTGAAAATAGTCGTTTTATCATTAAATTATTATATAAGTATAGGGAAATTAAAAAGTGAGCAAAAAAGAAACTGTTTAAAAACTGAATATAAGAAAGAAAAATTCCAACTGTATAAATGATGATAGTACTAATTAACTATTAACAACATGGGAGAATATCGCGTCAAATTCCTAATTTCTAACTTTCGTTTCGTGACCAAGTATTCAGCTGGCTCAGCCACGCGTTTCTTTGCAAATAACGCTATTGTCCCATGAACAATGGCGAAAACTAAACAGAATGTATGTAACTCGCGTTAATTGTGACAACTTTCACCTCTGTCGTTTGCTAATGCAGTTGGTTCAACACTCACATGACAAGTAAAAGTCAGGCCGTCATTCCAATTGGTTCAAACTCGTGCAGGTGGACCAATATTGACGACAAGAGCAAAGGAGGAATTTGGGTGTCAATGTCAGGACTTCAAAACGTGATTTAACCAACAACCAAAGGCCGAGGCACATTCAGGAACACGAACTGCAAAGCTCACAAAGTGCTCCTGAGTTTCCTTGTCGGGTAAAATGTTGTCGTTCGTTCTTATTCTCTTATTTTCTTCCTCTCTGGCAGTTCCTGTCATGAAGGACGAAAGGGGAAAACGAGGTAACGGCAGAATTGTAGCGAAGAAGTAACTCTTTTTTAAGGATTGGCGGTCTCTTTATTTGGTGTTCCTCTTTCTATATCACACAGAGTAATCCAACTTAGTGTATAATCCAGACTCAATATACTTATATCTTTAAGGTTTCTCAGGATTTCGAAGATTTGAAGGAGACGTGATGCTAGAGGAGGCACAAATTCAAGCGGCTGAACATGGCTTAGATCCAACAAACCCTGGTGGCGCTCGTGGGTTAAAACGTAAAGCACAGTGGCCTGGTGGAGTTGTGCCTTACACTATTCATCAGAGCGCAAGTAACACTCTCTTATGACACTCTACTAAGCACTCGCTCACACTATTCCGTTTCTATCAAGTAGACGCAGATCCTATTATCCGTTTTCAAGACACTAAAGACAAAGGTTTCCGAAAACACATAAGATTGGACAGGATCTAAGGACCTAACACCCTGTTCAGGTTGCAATTCAACATAATTTGCCTACTACTGGACATCGTTCCGCGCTTATTCTCTTTTTAAGTGCATTTCAAGATTGCGGAAGGGCATTTGAATTTTCCTTTTATCTGGAGCAACCTATTACGGTTTCAAGTTCAAAAAGCGCCTAACATTTAAAATTGAGCAATCTGTTGCTGTTTGGCCTCAGCAATAGGTCGCAATCTATCCTAAGACCAATATTTGGTTGACCAGTGTTCGCATAATGCGAAGTGTCACGATATACACACATGTTAAAAAGGCTAGTTCGAGAAACTGAAATTTCGGTAAATTTAGAGAAAGAGAACTGGTTTGAATTTTTTGAATTGTTTTAATAACAATTTTTTCTGCTAAAAACATAATAACGGCCGCCATCTTGAAGTGGGTGTAAAAAGAACACTCGCTCGTTCCAGGTTAAGGTTCTGTCCACGTGTATGGGTACAAGAGGGACCTAACGTATAATGTAGTGTGCTCTTTGTTTTACAGGTACTGTTTTTGTGTACTCTATCGTTTAGTGTTAGGTTTCTGTCCTGTGTAACAGAAGGTGAGGACAGAACCCGGGCTAAGAAGTGTTGACGGAAACACAAAAGACCTGATAATGAACTCATTTACCACACTCAAGAAACACTTAGAAAAGTTGTGGATCCTTCCACAATCAGTTTTTTGCATGGTTTTCTTCCCATCTATATTCATTTTTCAAATTCGTTATGGTACAGTGGATATTGTAAATGGGGTTTGTAAATGAAGAAACGACTACATTTATTTGTTATTGCAAAAGGAACAATCTTTTTTTGATGAAGATATGCAATCAAGTGTTTGTTAAGGATTTTGTTTCTCAGATAGGTCGGCTTAAAGATAGCGTTGATAAGAAAAAAGTCTGTAATGACGTTTCAATAGATAACAAGCTTCTGATTGACTTCTTAGAGAACAAATTTCTAAACGCTCTTGGAATAAAAGGACCGACAGAAAGAGCAATTTATAGTGCTATGAAGGAATGGGAAGAGAAAACGTGCATTAAATTCGTGCCCAGGACTGCTCAGAAAGACTATGTGGAGTTTTTCGCTGGTGACGGGTAAGATTCTTATTTTTCGCTTTTTCTCTGAATGGTTTTTAAACTTACCTCACACGCGACAACCACTTGGCACGATGCCTTTATCCTCTATCAACAAAAAACAAAATTACAAAATTTTTCTAGCCCTCGTTCGGTGTATAGGAGGTCAAGGGTTCGATTCCTGTAGGGAAGTCTTAGATGTTTTCTTTGTCTCACCCTCGTGACAACTAATTATTCCAATGTTCTCATTTCTTTCCGAGCTTAAAATTTACCGCATTACTTTCTTTAATTCTCCGTTATGTTTTCTTGCAGATGCTGGTCATACGTTGGTGACCTTAAGAATGGAAAGCAGCAAATTTCTATTGGCAGTTTTTGTTATTTCCATGGCATTGTCGTACATGAGATTGGGCACGCTTTAGGTACGTGTGTGTTTTCTGTTGAAGTGCATAAGCTCATAATCTAATGAAATGCCAGTTCTTTTGTTCTTTAATGCAGCAGGGCGTATCTAAACTCAGATTAGATTTGAAAGAAGCTGTCGATATTCTGTTTATAAAATTAAAAACGTAAAATTAAATATACCAGGGCCATTGTATAAAAATTTCCCTTATTTTTCATGATCAAAGATTAGTCAAGCGCTGGAACATAGTGTCTTTTCTTGAGTGTTTGTGTGTGGGTAACCACGGTGACTTGTCGAATGGAACATTACAGAGGCTCTCAAAATCCAACAACCCGGTGAATCCTCTGCCCAGGAAATCAAGACGAAAACATAATCCCCGTTCTGTCCGTTCTTTCTTGACAAAAAGAAAAGGAAAAAGAAAAGCAAACAAACAAACTAAAAACCAAAACCAAAACCAAAACACACACACACACACACACACACACACACACACACACACACACACACACACACACACACACACACACACACACACACACAAAATGAACATTAGACGGCGCGCTAGATCCAAGTGGCCTAAGGGCCCTTCTTATAGCGGACATTGTTGATTCCGTTATGACTGGAAGGTGGGAATTGCTTTAGCCGTACTTGAAAGGAATAGATTAAATTGCTAAATAAGCCAGGTGCTCCATCCATAAGTTCTTAGACAAAGGAGATGAAAGTTCGTGATATTCAAATAAAAGATACTGCCTTGATGATGAGCAACCGTTTTATTTCGTCTTTCAATATCTCTTACAGGATTCTGGCATGAGCAAAGCCGCCCTGATCGAGATGATTATGTAGAGATTGTCTGGGGTAACATCAAAGAAGGTGTGTTAAGGTTCCATGTACAGATGATTTACAAAATATTGAAACCAATTGCGGTAGAATATCCCAGCGTTCGAGCCTCTTTCTAATTTGGAAGTTGCGCTACATTGAAAAGAACAAGAACGGACAATGCTTCACTCTATCGCTCAATCGCTCATGGCGTTGTACCAGATCAAATGAAAATAGCTCGTGTGGTACCACTGTTTAAAGCTGATGACCAGTCACTATTCATCAACTTTAGGCCTGTCTCGGTTCTACCAAGCTTTTCCAAATTTCTAGAGAGAATCATCTGTAAGCGGTTGTATGATTATTTAACTAATTTACATATTCTCTGTGATAACCAGTTCGGCTTCAGAAAAAACCACTCTACGACGCTTGCCTTAATTGATTGATTAACAAGAAAAAAACATTTCATCTGCTATTGATCGTGGTGAATTAGCGGCTGGTGTCTTTTTAGATCTCTCGAAAGCTTTTGATACAGTCAATCATTCCATCTTATTTGCCGGACAAACTTGAACACTACGGTATACGTGGAAATGGATTAAGAGCTATTTTTCCAACAGACTTCAATTTGTAGAATACAATGGTTATGTTTCTACTCGTGCAATATCGTATGTGGCGTTCCCCAAGGTTCAATACTAGGACCTTTATTTTTTCTGCTCTACATCAATGATATAATCAATGCATCTACAATATTACAATTGATCTTATTTGCCGATGATACAAACGTTTTTCTATCTCATAAGGATAAAGACTGCTTGACTGATATACTGAACGCTGAGCTAAACAAGTTGTCAATTTGGTTTAGAGTTAACAGGCTTTCATTAAATTTGAAAAAACTAAATTTATTGTATTTAAACCATGCCAAAAGCCTACAAATCAAAATATTCAACTTTTAATTGATGGCCAAAGAATCGACCAGGTAAAAGCAACAGTTTTCTTGGGAGTAATCATGGACGAAAATTTCAATTGGAAGCCTGAAATCTCACATGTCGCCAACAAAGTTTCTAAATCCGCAGGAATCATTCGTAAATCCAGTTTCTATTTATCTACTAAAACTTTACGAACATTATATTTTTCTCTAGTCAATACATACTTTTTTTTTATTGCAACTTAGTTTGGGCATCTACTTATAGAACTAACCTTATTCGTCTTGAGATTCTACAGAAGCGAGTGATCAGAACTATAGCTAAAACTCCTTGGGATGCAGATACTGATCCAATCTTTAAAAATCTTGGTTTTTTAAAATTTCATGATATATACTTAATACAAGTAGGCTTATTCATGTACTCCTATAAAAACCATACTCTACCTTCAAAATTTCATTGTAAATTTAGCTTACAAAATCAAATTCATTCGTATAATACAAGAAACTCTTATAAATTTCGTTTGCCTTTCTGTCGTACTCGAAGCAAACAATTTTCCGTCTTTTATCAAGGACCTAAATTTTGAAAATTGAACTGTAACCAGGATAAGACATATTAAAAATATAAAAAGCGTTCTCTGGTTTGAAAAGTTTAAGAGAAATATAAGCTTTCGGCTATTATACTATAGCCTTTAACGAATGTAAAAAGAAATGAAAGCGCATGATTGGAAATATATGCAAAGGAGGGTGTGAAAAGATTAAACACAAGAATATAATAGAAGTGTAAAAAAGCTAAATGAACAAAAACGGACAAAATAAGAATTACAATAAGATAGAGTATTGTCTTGGTAGCGGTTTGGAATTATTGTCTGCGCCGACAGTTTTGGCAGTATGCCAGGATTCTAGTGTTCTTCGAATACGGTAATTGCCTTTGTCTATCACGGTAGCGCCATCAAAATCAATTGAATGATTGTTTTGCCAAGCATGGTTGGCAATGTTCGAGCCTCTAGTATAATTTTTAAGATTTCGTTGATGTTCCTTTCTTCGGGTTTTAAAACATCTGCCAGTTTCTCCTACGTAACTCCAACAGCAATCAGCACACGGGATTTTGTAAACAACATTGCATTGTAGATCCAGGGCCAAATCAATGGCCAAATCTCTTTCTTGGACACCCTCGTTTCCAGGAAAAATGGTGTTACTGTCATCGACGTTTACCGGAAACCGACACATACTGATAGATATCTGGATTATTCTTCTCATCATGAAAATAAACATAAAGTCAGCGCGGCCTCGACCCTCCTATTCCGTGCAGCCAACCTACCTAGCACTTGTGAAGGTAAAGCACGCGAGACTAGTTACGTTACGGAAGCATTGAAAGCCAATGGCTACCCACCAACGGTTATTTCCAACATTTTAAAAAAGAAGTCAGCCCCGACAACTCCTCCTCCGGAAGAATTAGTGTCCATGTTCTTCAAATGGGCCGATCCATCTGACACATCCCTGGGTTTCGCATGTCTTCCCTATATCCGCGGATTGACTGAACCTCTCACCAGATTACTTCGTAAAAATTACATCCGTGTAGTAAGCAAACCAGCTAAAACCCTGCAACAAGAATTCCCTTCTCCTAAGTTTAGGCAGCCCCTGGATCTACAATGCAATGTTGTTTACAAAATCCCGTGTGCTGATTGCTGTTGGAGTTACGTAGGAGAAACTGGCAGATGTTTTAAAACCCGAAGAAAGGAACATCAACGAAATCTTAAAAATTATACTAGAGGCTCGAACATTGCCAACCATGCTTGGCAAAACAATCATTCAATTGATTTTGATGGCGCTACCGTGATAGACAAAGGCAATTACCGTATTCGAAGAACACTAGAATCCTGGCATACTGCCAAAACTGTCGGCGCAGACAATAATTCCAAACCGCTACCAAGACAATACTCTATCTTATTGTAATTCTTATTTTGTCCGTTTTTGTTCATTTTTAGCTTTTTTACACTTCTATTATATTCTTGTGTTTAATCTTTTCACACCCTCCTTTGCATATATTTCCAATCATGCGCTTTCATTTCTTTTTACATTCGTTAAAGGCTATAGTATAATAGCCGAAAGCTTATATTTCTCTTAAACTTTTCAAACCAGAGAACGCTTTTTATATTTTTAATAGACCTAAATTTTATTACACCTTAAACACCGACATCGTCGACTCTTCCTCCCCTTTCTCCTTTAAAAAAGCACTTATTATAAGGCATTCATTTGTAATAAGGCATTCATTAGTATATTCTTACAAAAATCTGGAAAAAAAACTGTTTAATGTTCAGCATTTGTAAACTTCCTTAATACTGATTGTTACTTTCATTTCCTTTTGATAATAATTTGTATCCGTCGCCGTAATTTTTATGCCATCTTTGAAAAATTGTAATTGAGGAGGCCTAATTAACATAAGCTTTATAGTTTCCTTTAGGCCTCCTCTCCATTACTTTCTACATTATTGTATCTTTTTGTAATTGTCATCGTGCAATTTATAATGTGTGGTAAAAAATAAAGAAATAAAGAAAGAAATGACGAATTATTTCTTCTAGCTTGTCGCATTGATGTTAATTTGTAGAGCTTTTGATGATTTTTAAACCCTACTATACGTTATACATTATCGCCTCATGTTTACGTTCCTTTTTCCCCACAAGTGGAAGCTTTTGATTTGATATTTTTGATAGTGGTTTTGTGACGAATTTAAGAGTTTTCCAGTCTAAATCAGGGTAGCGAAAAGCAATAAGCGAATTTGCTTTTAGGGTCCACACACAAAAAAAATGATCGTTGATGACTGAAGTTTTATTCGACATCCTCTCCTGGCGCGCAGTTACATGTATTAATTTGGAGTATTAATTATTAATTCTTCTCTATTATCTACTTAGAACACAAGCACAACTTCAATAAGTACGGTCATGGTTCCATCGACAGCTTGGGTGTTCCGTACGATTACGGATCCATAATGCATTATGGCAAGCGCGATTTTGCCAAGTGGCCATGGCAGACCACCATAAGGACCAAGAATGGCGCATCTATTGGTCAGCGGAGTCATCTCAGTCCTTTGGATGTTAAGCAAATGAATCTTTATTATAATTGTAACTCAAAGAAGTAAAAACCAGAATTTTTGTGTCTTTTGATTTAAAAAGAAGCAAAATAAAAGAGTTTAGAGATGGCAATAGTAGTGGCAGTACATAAATGACATACACAGGCTTTTATGTAAAGAGACTACATATGCTGAGACGACTTTGAAAACAAACGCAGAGAAATTGACACAGAAACTTAATAAAGATTTGTAAGCGAAAACTTTTCCCAGCATCATAGTTGTGTGGTCAGTTGGTTGAGGCAATTAAAAGGTTATGGAAAATGATCTTTTAGACACCCACTCTTTAATAAACGCCTCGTATCCAATAAACACCCCTCTGACATAGGTGTTTTGAGGTAAACGCCCCTCTCCAACAAACCCCTCTTATTTAATAAACGCCCCTGTTACGCTAGAGTGCATTTTTACGTAGCGCAAATTTTTTCACCTCCGCAGACCAGGAGGCGGGGGAGTGGGGGAGTCCCCCCCCCCAATTTTTTTAATTATGCAACCAGTAACGCAACCACACTTCGTGACTTTTCCTAAAATTGCTGTCTATCAAACTTGATTTTACGATCGCAATCATGTTTTGACAGGCATTTCAGTCATCTTTTCTCCGATCTTGATTTTCTAGATTTTGATTACTTTTTGGTCAATTTTAGCGCCTTTCGAAGGTTTTGGAAAAAATCTGGAAATCCAAGACGGCGGATTCAAGATGGTCTCAGTCTGAAAACGTGACGTAATTCTGACGTCATGTTACATCACCAGCTTATGTTGCGAACCACAAAGAAAACATTTTCGGGCGTTATATCTGCCCAGCAAGATCCGCTGTCATGGCTTTAATGTTCTCGGAGTTAAGGAACCTTCGGTCCTAGAAGGCGAAAAAAACCTGGTCTGAATAGGGTTTACCGATCACAGAGCGTGGATATTAAGCATAATTATGTTGCTAGTCTAAAATTCCACTCAAACAACCTAACCATTTATTTTCCAGTTGGACAGCACGTAGTCCCGTGTACAGTACTACTTAAATTTACTTGTGGCAGGGTTACATACCGTCCAATATGCAAAATAAATGGATTCAAAAGATTCCACTGGCTGCCTAATAGGACTCGGCCTATATCGTCGTCCATGGCGACTGTCCTCGGAATTTGATTATGTCCAGTTATTTCCAAGATTGGACAGTGAGTACTCCTGTTATATATACAAGCCAAAGCAGACGCAAATATCTTGCATATCTTCACATTCACAAATATCTTTCGCCTCCTAATTGAAAACTGCTTTTAATTAAGTGCATTTACATTCAGGAAAATTGATTGATGGTGCAGAAGGGATTGGAAAACACCTTCTAGCTTCCGCTCTACAGCCTTCCGCCTTCTGCCAGCTAAAATATTGATATCCGTGTCACTGTTTGAAATCCAACATACTTTTTCCTACACAGCATGAAATTATGGATTTAACGAATGTTTATATCATGCGTAAAGATACGTAAATATAAGGTCTTTTCTTTACACATCTTACTAGCTACTAAGGTTCCTTTAATTTGCAATAGTCAATAACTTTCTTGTACAACTTTTTCATTTTTCATATTAATCCACAGTTCATCTCAAAAAGCAGAAAAGCGTATATAATGGCGAGACACGTATTAATGGGAGACAATCGGATTCCTCAAGCAAGACCTCGACAGAATAAAAGCCGCATAAGACAAGAAAAAAGGTGGAATGTAGTAAAGTTGACTTTCCTATGTTTTTTTTTTTCATTTTTTTTCTAATATGCTATACTGGACTTGTAGTTAAAGGTTCAAACTACATTTTCTAACATCCAAAAGCTGAGGAAATTTAACCAAAGGCCTCAACTGGGCCTTCAGCGAAAGGTTCTTGTTGATTACCCGTATCCTTCTTGCATCATTTTTGTTTCATTTTTATTCTTAGTATATTTCTTACGGGATGTGAAATGAATTTAGTTTTCACAAGAAAACTAAATGGAGCTGAGTATGCAGATTTTGAAATAATTTAGTGCTGTTTTCCCAACTTCTGTTTAGCGGATGTTCCTGTCATCCGAGACTTTACCTGTAGATTTTTAAATCTTGCTCGTCGTGTTCTACTCCACTCTCCTTTCTACGCATTTCTTTTTCTTTTGAATGTCCTTCTATACACAGTATGCCAAATTTTGTTTTTGTTTTAATTTTGAATTATAATTGTGAAAAAAATTATTCGAAATGAAAATTGCATCGGAAAAATTTAGCGCATGCCTGTACAATCCTGTAAACAGTGAAACCTCAGTGAAACTGTAAAATTCTCGTTCCTTTGTCCCATATATAGGAAAAGATACAACTATTTCAATTAAGGTCGTCGGATTAAATCAAGCTTACGCGACAAGACCGAAAGGTAGTCACAATCGTCAGAAGTTGGACAAGAACGTAGAATTTCCTAGTGTAAGTAATAAATGGGCACCATCCGATTATTGTCACAGCAATTATAATTCGTCTTACAATTGTCAGTTGTTAGTATTTGTTATGGAGTACGTAAAATCATCTTCCATAGTTTTCATGCTGCTGTTTTTCCAGCTTCTAATTTACATATCATGCATTGTGCTATCGATTCTGTTTTGCTGTTTATATTATTCTCACCTAAACATATTCATCTGGAGAAGCTGGTTTTGTTCATGAACGGATTTATAACTACTGACAAAAACTCCTGGGTTCGTTTTAATTTACACCTTACGGAATAAAATACATTTTAACATTGAAAACCCAATTCGGCTCTTAAGAAGAATCTGGCTATTGTCACAGTTGTCCAAATTAAAGGAAAAAGTCTGAAACTAAACAAATTCGTTTGTATTTGAAGTTGACGACAAGCTGCCATATTTTTTAATCACGGATGTTAGCTCACTCCACTGCAATTTATTAAATTCCTCTGAAAGCATTTATTCGCCTAAGTCACCTAAGAAGTTCGTCACCAACAATTTTTGAAATGCTGAATTTAGGCAACATAACACAGACCTAACAAGATTAATCTTAAAATTTAATTATAAAAGAAATCTTCCTCCGTGTTCTTTCAAAAAATGGGAGTGTTCAAGGTTTACTGTTCAACATTTTACGAAGTTTGAAGATTTTCAACGAGCTTTCATTTTACAAGAACGATAACTTTATTTGTCGCTCCTAAAAGACACACAAATCAAATATTCGTTCATCATGCATGAACCTGGACCCTTATTGTTAACGCTTTCCTTTTTGTCTCTAATTATTATTTCCTTAATTCAACAGGGAATATTTTGGTTAAGGACGGTGCGTTCCTTTTGTTACTGCCCATAAGTTCTGCGCATTTTGAGTCTGGTGCAACATGGATATTTGGCACTCGTTTTTGTCGCACTCTAATATGCCTTAAAAATCGAACACGAAAATATCTACCTAAAATATTTGAAAAGTATTATCCTGCAGCTTCATGTACATATGGTCGTTAAAATTATTGTTATATTATTGTTAACCATGTACGGAACATCTCATGACTGAAAGACCCTCCCATTGATGTTAGCTCTACTCAAGTAGTGTCAAGTAATACCTACACTTTTTTACACTTATGATATAAGAAGAACAAAAAATGTACATGTATGTGCAGGTGAACGTTGAGATTTCTTGTGTGTCACGTGGTATGTCAGTAGAATATTAAAAAAAAACATGCAAGATACATTTCTTTAGTTCAGAGAAGTTTCGCTCTATCAGTGCCCCTTCTATTGAGGACAATGATAGCAATACTCAAAGTATATCTATGCATGGGTATAACAGTGATCTGGCATTACCACGTGACTCCAAGTGCGTAACTGATATACCACAGTCTGCTAAAAAGTGATCGTGACTGTTTATGGGAACGAAACAAATACCAAATAAAAGACAGCCGAGGACCTCCTTCCGTACTGGTCCCCAAGTCACAAGCTCGAAATCACTACCAAAACCCTTAACCCTATTCAGACCGGGCGTTTTTCGACCTTCTGGGACCGGGGGAGCCCCTATGTAACTTTAAAACCGCTTGCACTATGCCCACCAGATTTGCATAGGATAGTCTACGCGCTAATTCTAATCACTAGAGATTCTGTCATGTCACTGTGACGTGGGATGATGTCGTTATGACGCCATTTGTTTCTCAATGTTTCACTTAGAAGCTCTAAAGCAACAAATTTACCAAATACTGTACCTGGAGGAGTAAGAATACTTTTGTTGGGTATAAAGGGCATCTATAATATATTTTCTGAATGTATATTTTTGGAAGACATGACATTATGCAGATACATTTCATATTAGCGATAAAATGGCCATTTTGGTGTCCGCCATCTTGAATTTCTTTTTAGTTCATCTGCTTCACGTTTTAAATTTCACGTTTTCCTCAAATTAGTACTTAATTCCTTTTCTTAGTCAGCGGTTATTCCTAAATGATAGATAGTTGCTACAATCCATGTAAAAATACAAATTCGATTAGAAAACATTAAAATAGTAGCGTCTTAAGCAAGAATCGTGATTCTTAAGAAAACCTCCCTATAACAAAGTGGTTTCCATGGCAATGTCAAGTTTGTTGGACACAAGACACTCATGCCAAAATGTTCCCAGTTAAATTTTAGGAAAAGTCACAAAATTTAGTGGTAATAGCGTAAACGGTGACGAAATTACGCAACTTCAAAGTTGAGGTGGGCCTCAAAAGGCCCTCCGGTCTGAATACGGTTAATTTGGGTTATTTAGATGGAAAATATTGCGGTATTGGAAACAATTTGGTCAGCCTAAGAGTCCTTGTTCCTTTTGTTCCTCTCGAGACTTAAGTGCAGCCACACTTTGATTACACCAGTGTTGCTTGGGGAAACCTCAACAAAACCTTGTGTAACAAAATTCAAAAACTTCAGAATCGTGCTGCGTGTATTCTTTTTTACTCAAGCTACGACACTAATGCCAATCTCCTTGACGAAAAACTTGGGGAAAAGTTTGCACGCAATGAGAAATTCACAAACTGTTATAGTCTATATGTCGCTTAATGGATTAGCGCCTGACTATCTTCGCTCCAAATTTATAGACCGTAACAGCGTCTCCACTTTAACCCTCTTAGAGGCACCAAGGGTAAACTCACTCTTCCTCTGCCCCGCACTAATTATAACTTTATGAAATATAGCTTCAGTTATTCAGGGACTTTTCTTTGCAATACTCTGCGTTCAGGGCTGGCTGCAAGCTATTCCTCAGTTCGATGATACACGGCAGTTATAAAAAGCAGGTTATAGTTAGAAGTATTTATATAAGCTACAGAAGTTCATAATGTGTTATATATAGTTGTAGTTTTAGTTGAAACTTAAATCCTAGTGAGTTAAGCGTGTTTAAATAAAGTTATTGAATTGAATTGTCTTTACCTTAAATACAGATAACAAAACCTTTTTGAGGGCATGGAGTCACTCCTAATCAGATCTTCTCGATCGTCATAATGTTTTCGTTTATCGTTGCACAGTTTACATTTCACTTCAGTTTCAATGAGTTTCGTTTGAGGTGACTAACGATCTAAAAATTGTCGTTTAATTTAAAATAATTTTTATTCCATCATTTTAGCTGACAAATATTATAGATCGTTAATTCAGTTTTATAAAGACACATAGGAAGCAGTATTGCTGAAAGCTATTGTTAATAACAAAAGACATGGTAAATATTTTTGGTGTCTTTTATTAACAAGGAATAAAGATCTCGTTATTTTAAAATTAATCAACCTTCCCTTGTTTTTTCTTGGAATAAGGACAACAACAACTTTGTGTGGCTGAAAATGGGGAAGTGGGTGACAAAGTGCTCAGTTAATATTTAATTAATATTTAGCCCCATGGACCCCTGGAGTGTCAAGAAAACAAAACCTACAGCCCAAGGAAATGTACTCAGTGGATGAAGAGAAGGGAGTTGGCCTTCTCTCAGGGCCACTGTGAACATTCCTGGGTAGAGAGGAGGGAGGTGGGCCTCCTCTCTGACTGGAGGGAGTGGGCCTCCACTAACCTAGCTCCAGGGGGTATAATTGGAGGGAGTTGAGCCTCCGAAAATCGAGTCTATGGGGGCAAGAGTGTGACGAGAGGAGCACTTCATCCCCCATTCCCGTGTTTATATTTGTCTAACCTAAACAAAACTTACTAAGAAAGGTAACAGTATAAATCAAGAGGATAACTTGGTAACTATGATATAAAGTATCTATAACTGGACTGGCAAAGTGATCTGCCATTAATGTTCATTTGAATAGCTAACACACATAAACAAAACCTAGGTGAGGTACTTAGCTTCTCTAAGATTTCTATGATTTGTTCAGACAAGCAACATCAAAGTCTTGATATTTACATTGTTCATTTAAGTATTATTAAGTAGAATTAAATTGCATGTAAAGAAACCTAAGTGAAGTATTAGTGTCTCTGAAACTAGTATTGTTCCTTCGAGAAATTGACGTATCGTAACCACCTCAAGTGTGGTATAAAGTTGCTCGAAAATTTGTAAATGTCCATTAAGGGAAATTAAATTAAAGTGTACAACAAGAAACCTCAAAAGAGATACTTATTCTAAGAGTTCCATTAGTGTACATAACAATCTACAGTGCAATACTGAGTAGCCCTATGATTTTTAAACTAAATTGTAGATGATTGGAAAAGCCCTTTGGCAAACTGTAACTATTATTATTATTGCGTATGAGGGAGCAAGAGCTTTTGGGTGGGCGGGAGGGAATAAAAAATTTTGCTGGCAGAATGAACACTGTTGCTTATCTCGTGTGAGAGCAAAAGACAGCGGTCGAGTTTAGCAGGCACGTATCAAGATGCCAAAGTTCGCCCCGATTGGATGGTTTTCAGGATTCTCACGTGAGATCGTCCGAGGACAATGGTTGGCTAATTAAGCAAAGCTCATAGCTCAAAATAGAAACAAGGGTTGTTGATTAACTAGAATTTATTTCACATGTTCAATAAATTGTGATTTAATCAACCCTCCCTTGTTTTTTCTTGGAATAAGGACAACAACAACTTTGTGTGGCTGAAAATGGGGAAGTGGGTGACAAAGTGCTCAGTTAATATTTAATTAATATTTAGCCCCATGGACCCCTGGAGTGTCAAGAAAACAAAACCTGCAGCCCAAGGAAATGTACTCAGTGGATGAAGAGAAGGGAGTTGGCCTTCTCTCAGGGCCACTGTGAACATTCCTGGGTAGAGAGGAGGGAGGTGGGCCTCCTCTCTGACTGGAGGGAGTGGGCCTCCACTAACCTAGCTCCAGGGGGTATAATTGGAGGGAGTTGAGCCTCCGAAAATCGAGTCTATGGGGGCAAGAGTGTGACGAGAGGAGCACTTCATCCCCACAGAATGCAAAGCATTCCCCCATTGACGAGCAGCAGGAGTAACAAAATGCAGGTATAATAGTCTACGTCTCATTTAAAAGAATATAATGCCTTTCATCTTGTAAGGAGTGAGAAAATTTACATGGTGTCTTTAACGTAATTAATTTACGAAATGGGGCTGTACAAAAGAGTACATTTTGAGAGCTACTGGTGACGTGAAGGTTCAAACCTCACAAAATTAAAGGCATTATGTCGCTTGAATAACAGGTTAACTAACTTATAACAGGCTAACAAGCTTTTGGGGGACCTGTGCCAGAACAGAGGGTGGAGTTTTTATGTACCTCTCAAAACAGTCAGATGACCAACGACCCAGAACCTTAATGAGCCATGGGGGTAAGTTTGCTGAAGCAGCTGTCGTAGCTGCACCTATCCGGAAACTGTGCCCAGCAAATTCCCTTGCGTCCAGACCCCCCTTGCTGATTAGGAGCCTTGTTTCCCTTGTTAGTTTTTCCCGGGTTAAGAACCCACCAGATACATAGGTAATAAGGGGGCCAGAGTCTGAAGACAAGGGCCTGGAATTCAGGTATGCCACCATTGCGGTGATGGGGCACAAGGGTGAATTTGTCTTTCCGATGACGATGGTTTGTCCCTGTCTAAAGGGGTCTGTTTTGGACACCTTCAAGCGCACTAACATATACTGGGGTGAATTCCTTGGCATAATAGTTATGTCTCTGTTCATGAGATGGTGTTTTGGATCAAAAGTTGAATTGCAAGTAAGTTCACCTATTCGCAGAAAGCCAAAAAAAGGCAGGAGTCATTGCTGCCCAGAGCATTAATGAATCCCTATTGTCGGTACGTTGCACGTTGAGGAGGTGGTAAAATAAGTTCAACAGTTGTAAAGTTTTTGGTCTACGTACTTTTGACTGATGCCCCTGTGAACGCTTTAAAATGCCTCGAAGAATAAGCCGGAGACGAAGGAAATTAGATAAGTGAAGTTCATAGCCATGGCTGGAATGGTAATTTTTTACTGCCGACAAATAGTTCTTGATAGTGGTGTATTGCACAGAACGAGCCCTTGCGACTGAGAATTGATTAAAATATCCTCGCTAATGGGGAGTTGCAGATTGATGTTCATTTGTGAACAGAAAGTGAAAAATTGCCGCATACCAGAACCATATGTCTTTTTGGTGCTCTGGGCAAGGGATATCCCCAGGAAACCCTCAGCTTCCTTTGCTAGAGCTTGTACAGATAGGCTGGGATGGGGTCTGGTGTTGCGTGGGCTTGGGGTGCTAGCTGGTGGAAGCGTTCCATCTGGAAACGAGAAAGAGAGTCCGCAATGTTGTTATTGATCCCAGGGACATGCACTGCTCGAAAATAAAAGTTATGCCGCAGGGTGCAAAGTGTAAGGTCCCTTACCAAGTCCATTACCCGGGGAACTTTGGATCTGCGGGAATTGATGACCTCGACTACACCCTGATTGTCGCAATAGAAGTGGATGCGCTTGGATGTCCAATGGGCCCCCCACAAATGGCATGCAACATTAATTTCATATAGTTCTTGCCAAAGAATGCTGATGCCTCCCTGGCCTAGTTGTTGACAGGGGAGCCACTTTCCCTGAAACCACCTTTTTTGGAAAATTCCCCCATAACCAAGGGAGCCAGAGGCATCTGTAAACAAAGAAAGGGTGTCAGAGGTTTCCCACAGAGGGGATAGGAATAGTCCTATTCCATTCCACTGGTCGATAAACATCTTCCACATTTCAATATCTTTGTAAAAGCCTGTGGTAAGCTTTATATGATGGTGGGGGTTTTTAATCCCCATGGTAAGGTGAATTATTCGTTGTAGGAAGGGTCGCCCTGGGGGGATTACCTTGCAAGCAAAATTGAGAGTACCTATCAGTGATTGAAGTTCTTGCAGTGTTGTTGACCGTTGAGATTGGAAAGTGGAGAGAGCAGATTTGATCCTCTCCACCTTTTCCTCAGGTAGCCTTGCCTCCATTTTCCCAGAGTCTAGTATGATACCCATGAACTGAATAATTTGAGAAGCCCTCGGTTTTGGCTGTGGAGATAGGGATATTCAGTTTTTGGAAGGTCAAGATCATACTTGACAGGCTTGCCCGACAGAGGGAATCCGGTGGAGGGGTATGACAGGGTGGCTCCACTATAAGAAAATCATCCAAAATGTGGCACACAAAGGAGATGGAACATTCGTTAAGTAAAATCCACTCAATGGCATCTGACAACTGATTAAAAATGTACGGCGCAGAGCGAAGCCCAAATGGGAGGGCCTTGTCAAAATAATACTGCCCATTCCAACACATCCCCAATGGTTCCCAGTCATCCGGATAGACCGGAATGAGCCGAAAAGCAGATTCGATGTCTTTTTTGCCCATGTAGCAGCCTGGGCCAAATTTCTGAATTGCTGCAATGGCATTGTCAATAGTAATATATTGCAGGGAGAAATCATCCTTTTCAATGAAATAGTTGATGCTTGAGGTCTCAGACTTTGGGAAGGATAAATGGAATATTGTTCAGAATTTGTCAGAATGTTTTTTGGGAACAAGACCAATAGGGGAAACCTGAAAATTTTCAAAGGGGGGTGTGGGAAAGGGGCCCATGGTACGCCCTTTTGCAACCTCATCAGCTAAATTCCCTGTAACCACCTCAGGATTTAAATAAGCAGTAGGTTATGGATGTTGCTTTGGCCTTGTTTACTTTTATGACTGAATTTTCTAAAGTAAGAGTAAGTGGCTCATCCTGGGACGGGTTTAAGACGTTAAAATTCTTTGGAAGCAATTTAGAAAGTTCCATAAACTCACCAGTTAGGCTTTCTTTGACCAGTTTGGCAGGCAGCTCGTGCACACATTCCATTGCTGTGTCTGTAGCAGAATGATTTGCCGGACTTGCACTTGTCCCTGGTGAAGATATTTGCAGCGCATCATTCCCGGAGGGAACTCTTGCTGGCGTCGGTGGAGCGGTTGCTGGTGTAGAAGAGCCACTGAAGGCGCTGACTGCGGCTTGAGCGGCGGCTGATGCGGCTTTTTCGATTGCCTCGTTCAGTGACCCTTGAACAATCGATTGTACTTGGATGAGCTGGGTGGCTGATAAAAGCCCGTCTTGTGGCGATTCCCTGTCCAGTAGTTCCTGGACTTGGCGCTGAAGCTGCTGAAATTGCAGTTCGAGGGCATTTTGATCGTTTTGGTTTTCCACGTGCTCGCCGCCATGTTGGTTTCCTGTGTTTGTCCGTGCCTCTTCGAGTCGTTTTATCAGGGCAGCACGTCCTCCGGTCGTTGCGAGGTTTAGCCTGCTGCACAGGGATCGCAAATCCTTTACGTATAGCCTGCCAAGTTCGAGATCTGCAGGTATAGGGCCGGGATCGGCCAGCGTGGAAGCGTTCCTTGTTCGGCGAGTCGGAGGCATGTTTACAAGACGTGTGCAGTTTTGCGTACAAAAGAGAAAAACACAACGCAGAATGGAAGTTCAACAAGGCTTGCGGCTGGACCTGCGTAGATTCTGGCGAAGACTGCTTTCAGATAACGGACGAGAAAGAATAAAAAATTTTGCTGGCAGAATGAACACTGTTGCTTATCTCGTGTGAGAGCAAAAGACAGCGGTCAAGTTTAGCAGGCACGTATCAAGATGCCAAAGTTCGCTCCGATTGGATGGTTTTCAGGATTCTCACGTGAGATCGTCCGAGGACAATGGTTGGCTAATTAAGCAAAGCTCATAGCTCAAAATAGAAACAAGAGTTGTTGATTAACTAGAATTTATTTCACATGTTCAATAAATTGTGATTTTAAAATTATTTTAGGGTAAGCTAAGTTTAAAAAAATGTCTTTAATAAAAATATATATATATATCAAGAAACTCTTTTAGACGAGTTTAATATATTGTAGTAGACCGAGTTAAGATCCGCGATTAAAACCACTTGGTAGTTTGTCTTTTGCTTATAACACGAGCGCATTTTTTTGGCTTCAGATTTATTCTAAGTTTTGTTTACTGCAGCTGCATCCAAAACCTTAGGATCCGAAACATTTTTCCAATCTAGAAATATATTTTATTTTACAAGGTGTAAATTAAAACAACGCAAGAAGCTCTCCTTCATTGTTTTAAGTTTGTTTAAGAATAAGAGCAGCCTTAGCAGCTGAATATTTTCAGGTGAGAATAAAACGAACAAAAGAACAGGTTAGAAAATTAAATAAAGAACGGGGTAAAGAAATGCTTGTACACTCGAATCAAAATGTTGCTCCTGTGTGTTCTCTTGCTTGCGACGTCATCTTTGGGTGAGAATTTCGAAGACGCGGGCAATAGAACTATAGCTAAACGAGGTGAGTATCTTCTTTTAAGTGATACAAGGGTCGATAAAACTCGTGTAACTGATTCAGTACTAGTTTGTACAAATTTTAACGTTTCAAACTAGCTTTTTTCACAGAGGTTAAGCCGAGGGACCGATCCACTCTCGTGGTCTGGAACTCACTAAATACGCATTTTACCATGATTCAGAATACTCTTAATATTTAACTGTTGCTTATTATTATTGCACCAAAAAGAAACGATAAATTTACTAGAATTTCTCAAGAGAGCATAGATAAAGAAGCTATAATTTTTGTGAGTTTTCTTTGCTTTTAAGTATGTCTTATTTTCCACTACCGAAGAAGATGAAGATGATTCGTACCTCCAAAGCGCCACAGACCATGAAATGTTTGAAGATGACATACTGCTGTCAAAAGAACAGATCAAAGCCATCGAGAATGGCCTGTACCCTACGTCTCTCGGCGGAGTACGAGGATTGACCGGGCAGCGTAACAGGTGGCCTTGAGGAAAAGTTTATTACACCATTAACACAGGTAATAATAATAATAATAATAATAATAATAATAATAATAATAGTAATAATAATAATAATTAGAATTGGTTTAGTGCCTATCCAGTCCTGCTCTAGACGCTTCACAAAAGGTTAAGAATGAAATTAAAAAAAGCTAAATTAACGTTTAAACAAAAATTAACCTTACTAAGAATGATATGGTTTTTTGATCGGTGACGATAATACGATAATTATTACTCTGTGTATGTCTTTTTGTTGACCGTCGTAGACCAAATCTTACCATTTCGCCATGTTTTCATAACAGTTTTTCCGTTACCGTCAAGTATAACTTTATACACGTCTCACAAATGTGTGTAATTTGCGTCCTAAAACTCTTAAAGAGGAGCGTTTTCAATTCTCTCCTTCTTATCTAATTTCAGGTCGCCCAATAACGAAAAGAAAAATCAAAAGTGCAACAAGGGAATATGAAGAAAAAACATGCTTGAGATTTATAGAAAGAACAAACCAAAAGGACTACATTGAGTTTTTCAGTGGGTTTAATACAGGGTGGGAATAAAATACGAACTTTGGGTTCATAGTAGTTTAAAATACGTGATGATCTATTGTGAACGGGAACGATGTTGAAACTATGCATTGGTAAAATTGATTGACGTCATTGATATTAATTATTGTCGTTTACACTGTTTATAAATTTCCTAAGGATTTTGTAGATTGGAGCAATAAATTCTTACACATCTATCGATCATCAAAAGATAATAAACTGAGACAATTTTCTTTCAAATTACTTCATAGAACAATCGTAACAAAAAAAGAATTCAACAAATTTCGTTTAGTTAATGACGCAGCATGCACATTTTGTTCAAACACTGACTCGATTGAACACACCTTTTTAGGCTGCAATGTTATAAAATCCTTTTATTCTGAAGTATTCTCCTGGTTTAATCAAACTTATGATACTGACATTTACCTCTCAAATAAACAACTTATCCTCGACGACATAACACGTGTGACGCGATTGTCAGATGCCGTAGAAAACAGTTTACATTTATTCGTTTTATATTTGAAGCGTTACATTTACACCTGCAAAAGATTTGAAAAGAAACCCGATCTTTTTTAATTCCGGAAAAAAATTTATTACAGTGGCATCTTGAAAAGTGTGCTCTTCGTTAATTATTGGTCCGTTCTCTCACACGAGAAAAGGGCATTATATGGTCATCGTCTCTGAACTTCTCTTTACTTCGAGTCTTATATCTGTAAGTACAATAAATTAAAGCGTATTCAGTGTTTTTGCAATTTGTAATCCGAAACAACTGTATAAGATCCTGGCTTAATTGTAATTTGTCTTTCTTTTCTGTTTTATTTTTCTGTTATCAACTGTAATGTAATGTGTGTTGTTTGTTAAATAAAGTAATTAAAAAAAATCGTTTTGTTACACACAAACAAACTCAAAGCAAAACGAACGCACCTTATTGTTTTTTTAAAGCATCTCAGCGGTCTAGAATCCTAAATCCTTGAATTTGATTGCCTAAATACGTGCGCGTAACCGGTCCAGCTTTTTCCTATCCGGACCGGGTTGCCCGGCCCGGTCTGGAATCGACGGGATACCTTGAAATAAATAAAATAATCCAGCGCCCTAAACGTAACCCCAACCCTTACTCTCGGCCTGGACCTCGGACGCAGTTTTCGACCTACCGCCGGTCCATTATTACCAAATATGGGTTGTTCCTCCAACTAAAAGTCGAGCATGCAAACCCGGAAGGAAATTGCAGGGGCTTTTGGTCGGGTAAAGAATGGAGGGGGATGGGGGCGCTCTGGCAACAGGTTTAGGGATTTGCGAGATCGATGTACTACCCATAATCGGTCAAGAGTTGAAAGAAAAAATCTTAGATTTCGGCTTTCTGAATAGATATTTCAACAAAAATTCTACTACACTAATAAAAACCTGACATTTGTGACAACATTTCGGACTCATGTGGTGTTAAGATGAAGAAATTGGTCCATCTTTTATTAAAAAAGAAAACCTGTGCTTTATCAAAGATTGGCCCTTGCAAGCTGCAGTTGATTTGTTTGCCACTAAAGGTTCATAAGCTGCATCAATTTTTTCACATTTTTCCGCTTTCGAAATAACAAAAAATACATATAGCAAAAATGAAAACCCGCACGAACTTCAGACCAAACTGTAGTGGCAAGAATTGAAACTTTTTAATTCTCTTATTGAGCCCTCGCTCTCTGCCGGATTTTCCGTATTTTACAATGTAGTAAGAAATGCCATGCGTTTTAATTGCCATAACTGTATATTTGCGTGTGTACTTGTCAAAAGCTAATCCCCAGCTAAGCACCCGGGGTTAAAGGTTCCTCTTGAATGCATCTTTTATATAATATTTTGCTGAAGCGAAGCTTGTTTTCACCACTAAATGCTTTAATTCGACAAAATCAACCCAGTGTAGATTCTAGAGTCTCTGTTCCCTCTGATCTTGATACAATCATATACAATCATATATGAGCTAGATTTCAAATGCTTACGTTGAATCGAGAGACCGAACTTATTGACAGACTTTTCATAACTAAATAAATTCTTCATCATGGGGATCATCATGGGTGTAATTTACTCCGGGGATTTACTTTCTTTTTTATATCCGAAAAAGAAAAAATTAAAAAGTTGAAGGTGCAAGAATTTCCAACACACCACACGAATTAAAAACCCGAAGTAAAAACCCGGTTCCGTTTTCTGCTTCTGTATTTATTTCCTACCGGATTCTCCATCCGGCAGGAAACCTTAAGCATAATGTAAACGCGTTACAATTTCCTTTTTTTCAATATTAAGTTGCTCTCCTGGAAGACACCGCTATCATACGCGTTGGTTCATCCATTTCGTTCTAGAATAAAACTTGCTCCGCCAAAAAAATACTTTATGTAAAACCGGGTTCGTACAGGAATGAAAGTCGTGCAGTTAATTGCTTATTATTATCTTATTTTGTGGACAGTTTTATTTTTCTTTTCTTGCAAAGCCTGAGAGTCTGAATAATGTACCGTTTGCTTTCATTAGCACTTATTTCATCGCTTTGGGAACTGTCGTTATCTTTTCCTTTCACTTCAGTTGAAACACTTTATCGTAGGGCGGCAATAATTATTCACAGCCTATCTAAGGCATGCCCTCTGAAACTGTTCTTTCGAAATCCAATTGAAACACTCTTTTTCATTGCTATACATTCTGATTTATTAAACTTGATTTTTAAAATGAAATGCGATGTGTAGCCGCCCTGCCTTTCGTACGACAGGCAGGGCAACCGCCGTGCCTGTCGCGCGGAGGTCGTACGACCAATTAACCTCTGCGCGCCAGCAAGTAACCCTATGTGCCATGCTTTGATACGAAAGCAATGCGTAACTCTGTTGCGGCAAAGGCACAACCTCATGAAACATTCTTTCACAAAAACACAAGACACTTTTTGACTCTTATACGAACAATGCCAAGATGTTTTGAAACACGTGGCGAAAACTGATGACGCTGCTCGTGCTGCACTGACTCCTCTGCTTGAAACTATGTATTGTATACACTCAAAATAGCTTTGCGCTCCATTTAATTTTTCTCTGGAAAACAAAAACAGGTGAACAAGTAGCTGCTGTTAACTGGAAAAAAGCCAAAATCATTTCCGCCACTCGACAAAGTTTAGTTTTCCTCGTGAAAAATGTCCACAATGTCAGAAAGAAGCGAGAGCGTAAACAACCATTTTGTTGGCTGCTCATTGATGGCTCAAGAAGTTTAAAATAGAAAACTAGGCTTTTTGCTGGATGCGTTTCCATTCGACAAGGAGAGTTTCCGGAATTTAGACCTAAAATTTTTGCCTACTAAGTGGAGAGCGCTCCCTCTATTGTAAAAACGCTGTTCAGATCTTTCAGTGAGAATAAAACTTATTTCAAAACTGGTCGGATCGCCGAGTCAGTCCAGCAACAATACTCCAGCTTTTTTATTAGAAATCTTTCATTCAATGTTAGAAATCTTTTATTCAATATACATAACATCACCATAAAACTTCCCAAGTATTTCAACTCTTTTAATTTCATTCTTTTCTAATTACGACTTAATTAATTTACAAGTTTTAATCTTACGAGGTGATTTATTTTTGCAAGCCTTCAAAAACTGTTCCAGAAACAAACAAATGTTAACGAATTTAAAAATTTGAGTCAACTGAGCTAACACTCTGGACCAAACGTGCACAAATGTTTAATGAATGTCTTTTGTTAGAATTTCCGATGCAATTATTTTCGTTCAGGTGTCTTTTTAAGTTGTACAAATGCAGCGGCCTCCAAAACCGAATTTCGTCAATGTCGAAATGCATTATATTCCATAAGGTGTTAATGTAGCCACCGGATAAAACTTCCAAAGCCGCTATTTTAACTCTTTTAATTTTATTCTTTTTTTAATTATGACTTACCTTGTAATTTTCAAGTTTTTATCTTGTGAGGTGATTTATTTTTGCAAGCCTTCAAAAACTTTCCAAAAACAAACTAATATCAACGAATTTAATTAATTTGAGTCAACTGAGCTAACATTCTGGAACAAAAGTACGCGAATGTTTGATGAATGTCTTGTGTTAGAAATTCGGATGAAATTATTTTCCTTCAGATGTCTTTTTAAGTTATACAACTTCAGCGGCCTCCAAAACCGAATTTCGTCAATGTCTAAATGCATTATATTCCATAAGGTGTTAATTAAACGAAGCTTAATGCTCGTACTTGAGATTTAAAAAATTTTCATAAAACAAAAGCAGCCTTACCAGGTGAGTATGCACAGGCAAAGAAAAAATAAACAAAAGAGAAGAATTAAAGATATAAGAAGAACGACATCCATAACTGCTTTAACAATTGCAACATGATGCTTCTACTGTGCATTCTTCTTGCTACCTCATCTTTAGCATATAGTTTTGAAGATGCGGGCAATAGAACTAAACGAGGTGGGTTAATTTAAGTTATTAACTGAGAGCAATCTTATTTAACTAATGTGACACTTGGCTCTTTTAAGAAAAGCTTGACGTACTGAGAACAAAGTGATTTATTGCTTAGGAAAAAAAACTTTTTAAGTAGTGCAAAAAGGCTTTTTTTATTTTTCTGACATTTAACGGTGTAGCAACGACATACACGTCGTCAAAGCTGTTGGCGAGCATTATATCTGTTTTTAAATTTCTCACCAATGACGTTTTCTCCAGTCTTCTTAAAAGCTTCTTTGTTTATCTTAAGCAATGTATCTATTACTTTTTCTAGAGGATCTCAATTTTTGACTTCTTTACCTTCGATAACTCTTATTTTTCAAGGTGACGAGGACTATGAAATGTTTGAAGGTGACATATTGCTGCCAAAAGAACAGATCGAAGCGATCAAGAATGGTCGGGACCCGGCCAATCTTGTCGGAGCCCGAGGACTGCTTAAATACAAAGAATTCCTTTGGCCTGGAGGAGTTGTTTACTACACCATTGACACTCGTAGGTTAAAATTTACAAATTTTCAAACTGGTATCTCTGAAAGATGCAAAACATCTTAAAAGTCACGCCCTGCGTGTGATGGCTTCCCAGCAAAGAGCATAGATCGATATTTGACTGTTTTCTAAGAGACACTTCGCGAATTCCTTAAACTCTCATAACCGTTTAACCTACTCCTAAGTAGACGTAGTCAATGACTGAAACAAATGCGTCCACTAGGTTTCACAACGGTCAAACGGGTGAAGCGAGCGCAGTTCCGAGCCGCAATTTTACAAAGGAAAAAAAAACCAGACAAATGTCGAAAGTTTCACTTAAACCGCAAAACTTAGCGCTGTTTTTAACGTCGATTATCTGTTCAAAAGTAACATTTTTACCGGCGTGAGATTCGGTTTGCTGGGACCGGTTGTGCATCATTTTTCTTCTCCAGAAAACTGTAATTTAAACTGTTTCAAACTTCAAGGCTCTGAAAGACCAGAAGTGACGTAGCTTTTTGCGTTTTACGGCTGTGAACCACCGGGCTCTGTTTAAAAAAAGAGTAAACAAGAACAGCGCTGACGAAAAGTAAATAATAAGCACGTCACGAACCGCGTGATTCTTGTCAATTGTCATGTGCCACTGATATTTCTGATGTAATTTGATGTTTGTTTAGGTTTTAAGCGGGAAGCATTAGACAACTTTTTCGAAACTAAAGCGAAATCCTGCATAAAGCTAATATTTTAGATAGAAACCTTTAGTTCGATAAGGTGACTCTTTCAGTATTTTACAATGTAAAAGCCTGCTATCAATAGGGACCCTATAAAATTAAGATAATTATATACAGATAAAAAGATGATAACATTACATACAAACTATAAACTAGATACAAAATATTATTTAAAAAAGCCTAAAAATTAATCATGTCAACTACTGTAAAATTAACTGCAATTTCTGATCAGAAACAAATTTAAGTTCTTATCATTGTTAAATACCTTAATTTTAGTTTTTAGTCAGCTCTTTTGAGGATCTTTTAGCTGAATGAATTTTCTGAAAGAGCAGTTGCTCTTTCAGTTGTAGTTTTAATTTTTTTTTTCAATTTTTGCAGGGAGGCCATTAAAAAAGGCATTCATTTACAGCGCAATGAGAGAATACGAAGAAAAAGCCTGCTTAAGATTTAAGCCAAGAACAACCCAAAAAAATTACATCGAGTTCTTTGTGAGCGAATGGGGGAAGTAAGTGAAAAAGCTAAAATAGGTCATTTGAAAAGTTTCATCATTCTTCCCTGTTTTCCACGTTGATCACAAAAGAAACTTTTAAGTTTAGACATTAAAATGTCTATTATAGTACAACGCTAAATTTTGGCGTGCTCCTCTCAGCTGGCGCCTATCAGCGCATAGTGTCCGTTTTTGGCAATTTTGCCTCAAAATTTAGCGTTGTAAGATAAAAACAATAGAGTCCTTCTGTCTCAGGCCCTATGTGTGAAAGGTTTCATCGGGAATTTGATGTTCAAACTACATATAAGCCTTGGAACTACGTTCTTGGGCTAATATCTGTTGTGAACATCAAGTTTCCTCGTGCAACCTATCACACGATAGTGCCTTCGACAGAAGAACTCTATTGTTTAAATGTATATTCAAACTACGACGAAACACTCACTTTGCCTTGATAATGTTGGTAGTGCCATCGAAACGTCAGACAACATTAGTTTAAATTTTTCTTCTGAGCGAAATAAACCTCGATTCGTAACCTACATTAAGGACTTATCCCTGATTTACCTTGTACATAATTGAAAGTTTGACCAGCTATTCAATCTTTCATCCAAGCCTTGTAGGGTCCACGAGGAAAATATCGGTCGAGTTTGTACCTCTTTTGAAGTCTTTTCTTGGCTTATTTGACATGCACTGAACGTCGTTTACCGCGTGTTCGAAACTGGCTTCGAACTTGTGCAGTGCAACGGCAATAACACAAGTAAAAACAAAGGCCTTATTTTACCAGAAATCGATGCTATCCATGGTTACGTCGTAAATGGCATCGTCCGATATCTTTTTCCACAGATGTTATTCCCGTGGTGTTGGTATGGTGTCTGGAAAGCAACAGTTGTCACTGGGGTGGGGCTGCATAGGACACGGCATCGCTGTTCATGAGATCGGACGTGCTATCGGTAAGCATTATTTAATAATGGTTGACTTTTACAACTCGTCACTCCCGAAATTTTCTCGTTTCTTATTTACGATATTTATTGTTTGAAAAAGCTTGAAGTATTTCCAGAACTCGACAAGTATGTCACATGACGCCGGTTAATTCTTTTGTGAATTGAACACCCACCATTTCATCCACTGTCTGGGATTTCTCTATTTTTCAATCCAAAAAGTCACAAATTCAATGCTTTAAAGGTATCTAAAACCATAAAAAAACAAAACACAGTCAAATAAAAATGTAACATTTACAACGCATACCTAAGGAACTTATATTTCGATTAAAACAGCAAATGAACTTCCTGGTGAAGACTTGGTTGAAAACTGTTACAAATATTGTGAATTTTCAAAAAAGCTAAATCCATACTCCACCATCTCGAGATGGTTTTTATGGCCGGTTTTTATGTTGTGTGTTTATTCCGGATCCCAAGCATTTCGGGCGCGCGGTTAGGATTGCTTGTTGTCATGCAAATTTCGTCTTCTTTATAGGACTCTATCATGAACAAAGTCGCCCTGACCGCGACGATTATGTGGAAATTATTTGGGATAACATTGATGAAGTTGAGATATTTCAACATAAGTTTACTAGTTAAACGAGTTTGCGTGTTATAGAACTTGCAAGAGTATAAAGAACTATGCAAATTATATTTATTTGTGCCATAGTTGCTGTTGATTAAATACACTATGTCCGGTGTTTTGATAGATAATACGCGCGGACATGCGAGCAATGAGTCGGCGCTTACTATCCACGAAATAAGAGGTTTAGTATTCCACTGCATTTTGTTTTTGCTTCGTCCTCCTTCAGAAAAAAAAAACGGTCAAACGCGGATTGTCAGTACAGTGTAATACACTAACATATTTTGCGCGTTCTCTTGCCCTTATATGGTAAAATGACGAATAATAAAAAAATATTTGATACAATAATACTTTGCTTTGAACCATATATATCCTCTTCCCTGCTTGATATTAAACGGTCGTTTCATTTCTTTGTGAAATCACTCTACGTCAACTGAGATAGATATTGAGTTGTTCCTTTGCATAAGGGCGTAATAGTGCCTTCACGTAGTTAAGTAAAATCACTCTGAAGGTTATCATAGTAAAATAACTCGCTTCCTAAAGTTTGATCACAGGTAACAAAATTTTAGGGTGCCCCTTAACAAAGGAATTCTGAACATACGTTTTGTGCCAAACCTGGAAACTATTGCCAAAAATGGCAGTCCCTCAACTGGAAAGGGATAGTCGAGAATGCAAAAGCAAAAAAAAAGTTTAAAACAAAATACCACACGAAGAGCTAATTGTTAATATTATTTATTAAGTTCATTTTATCTTCAAAAACCGTGGAGTCTCAATAAAGTTTTATACACGGAGGCTCCGCCCGGAGGTTCGAATGGCACCCCTTTCATGTACCTATAGCAAAATTGCACCCCCGGCTTATACCTCAACGATAAGCCAACATAATAAAATTTGCTATAAACGTCACGTTTTTACCAGGTTTTTATTCGTTCTGGTTCAGTTGCCCAAAGGGTGCAAACTTTTATATAGTTCGTGGGGTCATTTCTGCCAAAATTTGGCACCGGCTTAAAGTTCTTCAACTTTGCAGCTGATTTAGTGACCATTTCATAGACTAAAGTGGAAATTTCCGCTACCTTTTAGAATACTGCGAGCTTAAAAAAGGCACCCCTTTCGGGCGGAGCCTACCCGTATAGCCTTCTGCAGGAAGTAGCTCCTCCCCCCGGGGTCAAAAATTTAGATTGGCAAAGAATTATGATAAGCAAGCAACTCACAGTATATTGAATGTTTGCTTTTTGTGTCGAAAATTTAGAAAACCACTCTCAATTTGGAAAGAGGACAAGCCTGATCGACAGTCTGGGAGTCCCGTATGACTACGGATCCATAATGCATTACGGAAAACACGAACTTGCCAAGTGGCCTTGGCTGGTTCCCATCAGACCCAAAAAGTCAGGTGTAAGAATTGGTCAGCGGAGACGTCTTAGCCCATTGGATGTCAAACAGATCAACCTGCTTTACAACTGCAATAAGAAGTGAAGTTGTAAGGGCATTCTTTGCCTAAGAGTATGCGATGTGAAGTCACCGTCTTGTGACTACACTAATTTTTGTTTATTCACTCGTTTGCTTAAAAATGAAGTCTACTGAGAGCCCCGAGGAACATATAATCTTACGAACATTGTGGTTAATTTAAAGCGTGGTTCGTACAGTTGAAGTGATGTCATATCCCTATATAAGACCCTTTGGAGATCGCATTTCTTTCCCAAAACAATCGCAATATAGCAACATCATGTTAAGTAAATGCAAAACTAACTAACTAAGAAAACTTTGCAACCCTGCTTGAGGTGTTACAAATGAATTGACAAATATGGCTTTCAAGGTTGAACCGACAATAAACATAAACACTACTTTTGTGGCTCCTTTTTGGGCAGATTTTGTCATGTGAATGCGAAACGAACTTCATTCCGGAACGAAATTCATTCCGGAATGAAACTCATTCTGGTATCATGTGAACAGCCCCTTACTTACAAAGATTTAATACACAGAATACACTCCCAGTTATATATGCAAATTAAGCGCTGCGAAAAGAAAGTCTGCGAAATTTTTAGCATTGAACGAGATTCGAAGCTTTGATGCTGCAATATGCTGGAATAGTTCTCTCCCAACGGAGACAGACGGAAACAAATATATATAAAGAAAAATTGCATTTAAGAATAAAGAACTTCCAGAAACGCTCTTCTCAGGCCATACTGAAAATGAACTACCACTACCATTGACTCGATGGGAATATGTTGGGATCTGGAAGGGTGACCGAGCTAGTCGGGAAACGTACGTACTGAAGGTCATACCGACCAGTGACGTTTACAGAGACCTCACTCCTTCGTATTGTTTACCAGTATAGAAGGAAGCTTCATGAATGAGATTGGGATGTGATGTAAATGTAAAGCCTGCAAACTGGAATTGAAAACCCGTACTCGAACTCAAATCTAAAGTGTACCCTATTATTAAAGCTACGACACTGAAACTTAGGGAGTATAATCATTATGCCTCCAGAGATGTCTCTTTATTTGTTGTACACAGCATAAGCTGATGACGTTTTGGCACGGTTACCCATGCCAGTGTTCAGCCATCTTTGTATTACATGAAGTCAGAATATCCAAAAATTGAGCAAAAAGTAGTCGACAATTCCAACAAAATAACACTAGTGATCTAACAATTTATAGTTATTGGAAGATAGTTTAAAAAAACACCTGTCTGACAAAACTGGCATTTTCTACTTTGCACCATACATCTGCAGCTGGCAGAAAATCATCCAAGCTGTTTGTAAGTTTGCTTTTTTCTCAGCCCATGAATTTGACTATAAAAATTTATAAACTAAATTCGATTTTGAGACGACATTACGGCTTTATAGGACATAGAACATAGGACTCTTTATTTAACGTGGTAACATACTTAGCCATACGGCTAATGTTAAGTTAAAAATTAAGATCAAAATAAATCAAAATATAAAATTCATATTACTAAATACCGTGGTGATGATATTATTAGATATGATATAAATATATATGTGTTAAAAGTTTATAAAAATTAAAAGTTTCCTTAATTGAAGTTATGAAAATCTAAAATTTAAAACGTTTAACTTCGAACCTTGCTAACAATATCCTTGGTTCCAACCAATGCCCGTATATTGTCAGGTAGTGCATTCCAGTGTTTCTCGGTGCAGTAACTAAAACACTTTAGGCCATATTTGGTGCTATTCACCTTAGGTAGGGACAGTAGTGATGGGCAGTTGGGAGAAAATACATTATCCCAACGCTGTCCCTATAGAGCCGCAATGTCGTCTCAGAATCGAATTTAGTTTTTTTTTGTCGTGCATGATTCATGTCTCTCTCTCTCTCTCTCTCTTTCTTTTTTTGCGAAAAAAAAAAACAGGGTTGGTCGATCAAAATATAAATTGTTACTCGTCGTGAGGATTTGCACGCGCGATACTTACTTAGGAAAACAGTTTTGGTTTTGCAAATGTTTGACTATATGGAATTTGACAAGACGCGCGCAACTAGTTTGTGACTCACCTGACAGCTTAACGGACGAAATCAAGTACTTAGACAACGTTTTCAACAAGAACAATTTCAGTTGGGACGCTACCGACACTAACTACGAACACTAACTCGACACCTACCTACCTTATATCAAAGGGACTTCTGAAACTATCCCACAGATCCTACAACCCTACAACATCCGCGTTGCTCACAAACCTCTCACTACTTTGCGACAACTACTGACGAACAATAAGGACAAAGACGAACCAAGCGACAGACAGGGAGATGTTTATAAGATCAAATGCTGCGACAGCCAGGCCTCTTATAATGACGAGACCGACAGAAATTTGAACATACGACCGACTGAACACAAACGAGCGACCAGAAATGGTGACATCAACAGTCACATTGCTGAAACCCCTTAAAAACAAACCGCAGAATCGACTGGGACTCTGCTAAATACGTTCCCTACATTACGGACTACTATCAACGAACCACTCTGGAAAGCTGGTTTACCAACTTAGAACAAACACCACTGGACTGTTGCCAACAACTATCCTCTTATAAAAATGTTTGAATTCGCCGCTTTTCAACCCAGATTAACCTAATGAAAAATAAACTCTTTCGGTGCATTAACATATTCCTTTTTTTTTTCAAAACAACAGAGATGGACAAAATATTAGAATAACGTGATCACCCCCTTCTTTTCCCGGGTTAAAACTGGAACACAAATGCGCGCGCATTGCGCCATCATTTTGAGACGACACTATCGCAAAATAACGTCGTCTGAAACGCATGGAATCAAGAGACCTCTGGATTGCGATAGTAAAAAGAAATGTTCGGAAGACATTACATATACTGTACCGTTAAAAACTCTCAGCACACTTTTTTCAGTTGTTTTTATTGCTCGTGTTCAGTAGGGAATCAGCTGATTGGATGGTGGGATATGAGATTGGACAATAACCAAGGTCCACGCTGAGCATCTTATTTTTTTCTCTTTATAGTAATATATTATCTTATATAATTTCATCACACATGATGTTTCGACAATATGACAATGCGATCGACGAGCTACCCGGACCTGCAAGTTTGGAGGACGTGTGTCCAACACCTTTCCATGGTTAGAGCATCCACAAGCTGTGCGGAAGGAGATGTGTTCCACTCAAGTTGAGGAACTTCGCTTACTACACTTTTCAACTGAAAGTGAACTAATTTCACTCAAAGTAAAGTAATATAAAGTGAAGGAATAAACCAGCTCATTGAGAAAACATGATTGATTGATATTTTTGTTTTATTTTAAATTCTTTTTGCATTCATAAAACAGGTTCATTTGTTTCACATCTGACGGGCTAAGATGGCGCCTTTGTCCAATCGATGCGCCATTCCTGGCTCTTATGGTAGTTTGCCAAGGCAACTTGGCAAAGTCGCGTTTTCCGTAATGCATAATGGATCCGTAGTCGTACGGAACACCAAGGCTGTCGATACTTGAGACGCTGTATTTTCTGAAGTTGTGTCTTTGATCTACATTGTTATAGAGGAATGGAGAAGCAATCACATAAATAGTTCAATGCAGCTTGAAAGTCACAAGTTATTTTTGTTCTTTTTTTCTAGTCCTATATAACATTTCCTCAAAGGTTTTACAGTTTTTGGATATTCTAGCAATTTTTTTAATAATCTGTATTGTAAATAGTTGTTGAACTTGCAAATTAGTTGAGTGTTGAACAACAAGAGTCACTCAGAGGACTGAGGCAAGCGATTGTTTCACTGTTGTTTGATTAAAACAAAGAACTTGGCTGTGATTCAGCAGCTGGGAGCTTGCCCAGGTGAAACCTCAAAAACTAATCTAATGAACCCTTTATAGGTGCATCCTTGCTGACGTCATTGTTTACACCTTGAAAATTGAAATTCATCCGATAAACAAACAAAGATTATAACTAGAAAGAGCATATGACATTTAGTTAACATGCGAAGTTTGAAAGAAAAAGGATGGAAACCGGTTTCAAATGATGCTTTCCAAATTTACAATATTTACAGACGTTTGTATGGCTGGGTGGCAACTCTTGCCACCCAGCCATACAAACGTTGTAAATTTGACCTTTTTCAAAAAGTAATATCTCCTTCAATTTTGAACATCTTCCTCATATTTACTATTTTTTCTACTAATTGTGCCAGTCTCTTTCAATTTTTCGTGTTTTCACTTGCCAAGCTAACTATAAAATTTTCGATAATTTATGATAATGCTTAGATCAAAGACTGCCTACATAAACAAGGATCCACCTATCGTTGGACGTAATCTGCGTCTCTTTTGCCATCAATCCCGGCCAAGGAATTGAAGACGGAATTCAAGGAATTGAGACGGCGATGGTAGGCACACGGATATTGGGCGTAATTTAAGGTTTTCCTTTGGGCCAAGCAAGTCTTACCAGACTCTATTGTTATGTTTCGACTTACCCTCTTTAATGTTGTCCCATATTATCTCCACGTAGCTGTCGCGGTCTGGTCGGCTCTGCTCATGCCAGAAACCTGAAAGGCAAGTGTGTAGTTGTAGAAATAATTATAGGACTGATTTCAGTATGTCTCTTTATCAGGTCTCTTTATGATATCTCTAGTTGCAAGCCATTTTCAAATATCACATTCTCGTTTATGCTAAAAATAATTTGCTGCAAACAATATGTTAAAAGTAAGTAAAACATCTAACACAAAAACTCGTTGTGTATATAACTTAGTACAATTAATGTTAAAGTAGAGGACATTGTTTGTAGGGCGATTTTTGGAAGATGTGCCTATTTGGAGATGAAATTGATTCTATTTAACTATATTTGACAATTATAACTGGAAAGGTACTACACGAAAATTAAAACGATTGAGCTTTCGACTCGAACCGGTGTCCTATTCCAGGTATGCCGATCACGTGATCTGGGGTAAGTTGCATAATAGCCGACTTTGGGTTGAGTGAACGCCTGACGTTAGAAGTCACACCGGACGTTAAGTATGAACCAGTAGACCATAAGGACACTCCTAGCGTTTTCTGTAAAGTGCAAGATGGTGACGAGTAATGAAGCGGTTCCTTCATATGTGGGAAGAAACGATCTCTGAGTTTCCATTTCCAATAAACTGCAAGAGGGCGTTATGAAAGTCTTGTTTGGAATTGTCCGCAACACATTAACGTGGAAATAATATAATAATATTAATAATAATACTTTATTTATATAGCGCTATTTCTATCGCTATCCAATAGCGCTTTACAAGTTGTTTAAAATTACACATATCTGTTTACTAAAAATACGTTTACCAGTTGAGTTCGAGACGCCATTTAAACTCGGGGACAATGACAGAGAAGTCACAGTTCACAGGTGAAGTCAGAGAACATGTAACTTCGCCACATTTTGATCGAGACTCCAAACGGATTCGTAAGCTCGATTGTTATCCTTTTTAAGGCTTTTAAAATTCCTATTCGGTTCTAAATTTCGTACTCATAAACTGATAATTACATAGGATTTTTGATTTGACATATCGTTGAAACCGAAAATGACAATGTAATCTTTAAGGGGTTATTTACATGAAACTGGTACGACTTTATGATACGTGTAAGAGTTTTCGTTCCGGAATTACCTAGTCTCGATCCAGTACAACTACCGGGGTGAACTCTCACCGGGCTAAATTTTTTACTCCTTCAAGATGGTGGACATTTGCGTTTTTCTTTATCTTGAACGACCTATAACGTTTTCAAGTTCACGAAGGGTTAAGCAGTCAAGATTAAGCTCTGTTTTTTACTGTTTGTCTTCAGCAATAGGTCTCAATTTAGACAAATATTTGGTTAACTGAATTATTATTTGAAAACGACCAGTGTTCGTATTAATACAAGGCGTCACTACGTACACGTTAAAAAGGCCAGTTCAGAAAAACTAACATTTCGTTAAATTTAGAGAAACAGCAGGGAATTGGTTTGAATGCAACCAATTATTATATTATTTAAACAATTGTTTTTTTTTCCTGCTTAAAACGTTTATCGGCCGTCATCTTGAAATGTGCGTAAAAAACCCGCAACGGTGTTACTCGTATCGTTAAAGGTAGCCCTTTTGAGGACGGTGCCTTCTTTTGTTACTGCACATACAATCTCTGCATCCCTGGAGGGTCTGAAAAAACGTGGTTTCCTTAGGACCTTAGCCAATAGTACAAAGGTATTTGTGCGCGGGAAAAGCAGGTCTTAGATCTTAGCAAGCAAGCAAGCAAGGGCTGCTGGAATCCAAAAAGAAAATTGGGGGTAACCACACAGTTTTCAGAGATAATTAAGCTTACATTTGGAGAGAAAATACCATACATTGTTCTGTATTTTATAGCTTTCTTGTAATTGTGGTTGCTTATATTAATTATCTGTGAAAAAATGCGTGGTTAACCACAACCTTTTTGTTTTGGATTCCAATATCACTTGCTTTTAACTGCTTTTTCCCCATGGTGATAACTCGTACAAAATTACTACTGCATCAGGAGGCACCGCCGTTAATTAACCAAGCAAGTACCTAGCGCATGCCCAATCTCATGCACAGCGATTCCATGGAAACCACAACCAAAACCAAGAGAAATTTGCTGCTTTCCTCCTGTTTTGCCGACACGTGACCAGCAGCTAGACAAAAAAGACAAAAAGCAATTATCATCACTGAAGCAAGGGAAATCTAATCATTAGCTGGCCATGCAGTCCAGGGCGAGAGGCAAAATGGCTGTCGAATTAAAAGATTTTGTTTGCGTAGCCAAATTAAGCAAGGAAAGTGGAAGGAATCCGAATATATCATTCTGCCAAGCCTGGAACATATGAGCGATCTTGAAGGAACGCTAATCAGAAACTGCATAAGGTATCGAGGAACCGTGGTAATGGAATTCTTTCTATTATTTTGAAATTGTGTGGTAACATGACAGAATACATGCAAATTATCGAGATTTAACAGGAAGATCGACTAAATGATACATAAATAAGAAAAGATGAAATATTCAGCATGTCGCGAGGGTGGGACAAAGAAACAATCTGAGTCCCCGTCGGGAATCGAACCCATGACCTTCCGTACATCGGTCGGACGCTCTAACCACTGAGCTACTGGGAGACTCGTGGCGAGCATAGGTCATATTTACTGAGTTTGTGGTGACATGCGTCCAACATACTGCTAGGATCAGCAATGTCGAAGTGCCCTATAGGTGATAAATAAAGAAAGATGGTGAATTTTAAAGTGCCTATGAACTAAAAAATGTTTCTCCTAAATATGATAGTTTATGAGTCCCTCAGTCTAAATATGTAAGTTTTGCTGAGTAGAACCCTTTGCGTGGGATATTTTTCCAGCCACAAAGTTCGAATTTGGCACCCGAAATGTGTCTCCATTTTGCGCGCGGCCAAAACGATCGCATTACAAGGCTGTGACGTCACAAATCGCGCAGAGGACAAGAGTGTTATGGCTGACAAGAGGGTTTCCAGAAGAGAAATTACTTTGGAGTGACTCGTGGGCCCAGGATTGTAAGCTACAAGGGCAGGATTCGCACAATGACAGCATGTGTGTGTCGTTTCTCAAAAGGAAACGAATTAGGGAGAGAAGCGGACTCATTTGAACCGTGTTCGACTCGGTAAGAATTCGATTCGACCCGCATTACAGAGCTGCTTCTCGGAAAAGCTGCAGCATTTGAATGTCGCGTTAATATATGTAACTTCTGCCACTGTTGGATTAGTTCTACTAGTAGCAATCATCGCAATTCAAGATTAAGGATCGAGATAAAGAAGGTTTTCAATATTTGGCCACAAAACTATTGCTATATGCATCTGTCCACTACTACCTAAAAGCATCCAAGATCTACAACGCATAACTGAGCTACAGAATTTTGTTTACATTTCCGTTTTTTTTGGAAACCACATGCAATACGTTTCTCAAACTGGATGTTCACCATAGAGTTTGAAGGTTTTGAAGGGATAACAATGAACGGAACTGTCTTGACCGACGACGAGCTAAAAATTGCTCTTCTCTTTAGCATGTTGCCCAGCAGCACTGTTTAAACTGGTGCTAAAGCATTTAGGTACACCCGGTTTCAAAATATCTTAAAACAGCAAAGACACCGTGAGGGGTGGGGGCTTCCCTTTTCGCTTAGTACACGGTTATGACTTTCTTTGTACTTTCCCCCGAGGGGGACCCGATATCCACCTTCCGCTTATGACCAATAAAAATAAGCCACTCCGTCAGTTCCTTTTTGAGTAGGGAAGTGATAGTAGCCATGCAGGAATCAATGTACCCATTAATGGTTTAAGGCAAAGATTACTGGTATTTAGGTTATAGGGTAACCAAATGAATTAACCTAAACCTGCGACCATTATTTACCTGGTTTATCGTCTAGCGTGTAAGGAACAATTCCCCCAGGCCATTTGCGATACTTTGAAAGACCACGTGCCCCACCAGCCGTCGTGGGGTCCATTCCGTTCTCGGCTGCTTGAAGCTCTTCCTCAGTGAGCTGCATATCACCCTCGAATATGTGAGAACTGGATCCAGCTGAAAAGTAAGGTTTGTAGTTTGTTTTTTAACTGTAAAGAGTTGCATTGGTCCCTTACGCTAACTATCTGAGATTAGTAGACATGCGTTCTATTGTAAACACGCGAATCTGAGTGGCTGAATCGATAGTCGTTTTCTTTTCGCTGATAAAAAACGATTTCAACGCTGTGACCTTGGAAATTTACAATTCTTTTGTTCATTTCATGACTACTAAACCAATCATCATCATCATCATCATCATCATCATCATACACTTTATTTAAACGCGAAGTCGCATCATTACATAAAATGATCTTTCAAGGAGTCGTGTGAAAAAGTTCGCTAAATTCAGATAAGCAATTCTAATTTTAAATATATATAGACTATAACAAACTACTGTGAGACTCACTAAAATTTATTTAATTATTAATGTCTCTGAAATATTCTGGTCATATAACAATGTTTTGATTGATTGATGTCTCATTTATGCAAGGATCTTGTTCCATAGGATACATTCCCTATAATGCAAGCAGGCTTTTGCAGCCTCAGTTCTTGGTCTGGGAATATGCCAGTTGAATGCAGAGTTTCTAAGATTTCATGAGTAAACACTTGAGGCATTAGTAAAAATATGTTGCAAATACATAATTTTATACATAATTACAGCTAATTTAATTTTCCTCCTATGTACCTCCTACTTTATCCTCCTACCTTACCCAGCCACGCTCATCGAACAAATCACTTGATCGAGCCTCACAGTTAGCGGACCTGTTATAAAGCTAGCTGGAATTCTGGCGGACTTGTTATGAAGCTGTTGAAGCTTACTATCTGATAATGCCCTGCCAATATTGGCCTATACTGGACTACGATAGAGAAAGTGCATAATGTATGTTTAGTCTGGTTTCAAGTGGAATGGCAGGCCTAGCAAGACCAGTGGATATTTTCTCTAAGATAACAAAGTATGTGAGCTCCAGAAAAGGGCTTCGTCAATAAGGACTCCATGAAAGCAAACGTTGGCGCTGACATGATTTTACTATTGATCGTTAACTAGTCATAGCTTAAGAGCAACAACTTACCCCGTTTCTGACGATCTCCATCTTCCAAAGAAAGGGCAAACGTGGAGGCAAGGAAAAGGAAAAAGTAAAATGCGCAATGAAACTGCAAACGAACGAGTTTGATACTTGTTCCGGCAGGATCGAGGAATCTACCTCAAGTGCTTGGAAAGACCGATGAACTCGTTTTATATAACAGATTTTTTGTTTTTGCTATTTATTTCATCTGTTCAGGTGTATTGACAGGTTTTGGGGTTTTGAATCGTTCTTCAACTTTCAGGCTACCGCCAATGATTGGTGAAAGCACGTACGCGCACAGTTGAACAAATCAGTCTTCGAGGAAATGCCGGAGCCTTTTGTTCGCTGGAGTTTGAGTATAAACTCGAAATAAATTCTCTTCTCTGAAAGACAAAGCTTAAAGAAGCTAGAAAAAATTCTGTTTAGCTGTAATTGTTTGTTAAGGCTTTGTTTGCCGAAGGACAAAAACGTGCAAACAGCAGCGTATTAATGCCATATTTTTTTTTTTCGTTTTGGAATATTTAGTCAGCTAATTTATTATTTTTTTGTTACACTAGTTCTTTAGTACTTAGAGATTTGAGGTTTGTTTTATAACCAATTTGTCAAATATTTCAAAGCCTGTGATGTATTGTTAGGTAACAAAACACTCATTTATGCTGTTTACGGGCCAGACGAAAAAAAACACGGGGTGGATTTGGGAATATACCATAAAAATCAATAATAGCCGGTTTGACGGGTTACTGTTTTTGAATCTGGTTCGAATCTGGATAAATTGCGGAAATAAATTATCTTGTTGTGTTTATAAAGTGATTACAACTACAATGCGGCCAAGGAATTCCACTCAATTCAAATGTTCACGCATCCTGTATTGAAACTTAAGTTATTTCACAAGGTGTATTTATATCTAACAGAGCTCCTACATGCTGCATATGTTTTCCTACTAGAAATCAATCGAGTAGTTGGACAGAACACTGAAATGTTTTAGTTTGAGAGTCGAACTTGTCCGTCTTACTTCTCATGAAATGGATCAGTAAGTTAACTACACTCATAATTAGCGAAATTTTCCGAGTTCAAAATTGGGTTTACTCCTTATTCTTTGATCATTATTTCTCAGTTTTCACTCTGTTGCAAATGTTTTGTCAATGTTTTCCGTCCCACGGAAAGAAAGGACGCCTTCATTTTGTATGCGGTACGGACTCCCCCGGCGATTTTGTCCTGTGCATTATTCTAACAAGATCTATTTGTTAGTTTTATTAACAAGAAAGAACTACACGTAGCCTTTCGCTCTGTTTCATCTGGCCCATATATACCCTTCATTCGTAGGCATACTGTAATTCTCGTAGAAAATTCCTATATGCCAAATAGGTTTACTATCGCACATTCCAAGTTTTATAGTTATAGGTATAGGCTGGTTATTTCGAGGCAGATAGCCCCTATTGATTGCATGTTGGCAATACAAAACTAACAGAGACTCGCAAAAGCTTCTTTTGTAGGCAGCTGTACTTAAAATTGTGTGAACAAAATTTCTTAAAAGGACAAGATTCGAGTTTTGGACGCCTAATTGAACATCACGATAACATAATCCTTTCCAGAGATTTTCCTGCAGTACAACTTTTCAACGCGTGCCGTTTCATGCTTAAGATGCTTCTTTTTTAAAATTAATTTGATTTCGAGGTGACGGTATTTTGCTTATAATGTCGTTTACAGTAATTCAAGAATCATTTTTCTACGATTACGTTATTCATGTGGTTTCATTCAAACGACTAGATTGTCGAGAAGATCAACATAGTTAAGCTAAAAGAAATTATTGTTGTTGCTTTAGAGAGTGTAAAAAAAATTATGGTTCCTAAATGTGTTTCCCAATGCAAAAGAAACTGTCGCGAGCCTCTTTAACTTACCAAAAGAAAAAAATTCCTAACAACCAGATTTTTGTTTTATTTTCTTGCCGTTTAGCTATATGGTTAAGTACAACAACTAACAAATATGAAGCAATGTCTTTTCATCTGACAAAAAGATGTTACAAAGAATACAGACAAAGTTGAATGGAAATTATAACCGATGTTTTCCAAATATAGTGGCTTAAACTAAACACAGGTGAAAAGTCTCTTGTTGAAACTCCCAAAAAAGGTGTGAAAACCAGTGAGTCGTGAATAATCCGTTTGTATGACAGCTCTCTCCATTCCTAACGACAGACCATTTTATTTTCGAGGGTGGCAGGGTTGGGCAAATGCGAAACACACATTTCTTCTGCACAGCTTTTGCAGAAGAAATGAAAATTGTGCGTAGTGGCACAAAGCATTAAAACATATGGCAAGCTAAGTTTAGTAATGAAAAAATTCCCATCCCCCCCCCCCCCGCACATCTCAAAAATATAATAGTCCATCCCTAAACACCGTCAGTGGTTCCTTTTGTTCTTTGACCACGGTGATACGGTACGACGGACCGATTCGCGTGAAAATGTCGACTGTCTTGCAGTCTAATATGAGAGTAACATACTGCTTAATAGAAAATTCTTAACGAAATGGTTTGAAAAACAAGCAAGCCATAACTAGCACTGGTATGTGACGGTGTAGGATTCAAATTGAGGAAAGTATCTTGGTAAAAATTGATTTCTTCTTTTTACTTAGGTATTTTTTTTGGGGGGGAGGGGTGGCAATTAATGTCATTTTAATGCAATGGGAGCAGCTAAAATCGTGTAACAAAACTGAAGTTTTTATGTAAACAGCCATTTCTTTACCTTTAATAACCTAGTTCCGCTACGACATATATGATTAAGACTGAAACAGCGTGCAACAAGAATAACTGGATTTATACCTTGAGTCCTCATTGTTTCCGATTTTGGAGACTCTTAAATAGTTCTTTAGAATTCCTTGACTTTTACAGCTACTAATTGAAGGAGCAATTGTGCATAATAAGAACAAATCTCACCTACATCCCACGTAGGTCTTCTTTTCGACAAAATCGCACTACCGCCCTCTCCAGAATGAGTGCCTTAATCCATTGATTACTCTAATAACCTCAGTCATTGGCTTCTACTGGTTTGATAATAGTCAAGAAATCTTTGTCAATTTCTTCTACATGGCGCCAGAATGGGTCCATAGATTCGCCTTAGAATAAATTTGAAGGTCTTTCTAAATTCCGGTATTCTCACTCCGTAAACAATGGGATTGATTGACGAGTTAGAGTAGTGCAAAACTTTGTAAAATATCGTTGCGGACCAATTGAAAGGGCACGTTGGAGGCGGGCAGTACACTACAACAACGAGTGTGACGAAGAATGGAGTCCAAGCAATCAGAAAGAACCCAATAACAAAGGCAATCGTCGTGGCTGTGCGAATCTCTCTCTTCAGCGAGCGCTTACTCGGGTTGTTATTCATCCTGGTCATGGCAATTTTCCAAATAGCTGCATATGCAACCACGATGATCGTCAACGGAAGAAGGAAGAAGACAACGAAGGTCAACAGGACAAGGTCTTCTGTTTTAATGTTAGGAATCATGAGCTTGACACAAGACGCTAGGGCAGAAATCAACCAAACCAAGAACAAGGCGATGTAGTAGACATACTTTGGCATGTTACGATGCTTCACGGCCCAGCCGACGCAAAAGTAACGCTCCATTGAAATAGCCATGAGATGTAGAATGGAGGAGATCCCAGCAAAGCTATCCATTGTGGTGTAAAATGTGTTCAAGGCTGCGAAATTCTCATTCTGTTTGGGGTTGGCGTAGTAGTTCAGAATGTACATCCACAGAGGAACAGAGATCGCACCTACCAAAATGTCGGCTGCTGCTAATCCAAGGACAAAGTAATTTGTCACTGTGCGGAGTTTGTCGTTAATAAAGAATGCTGTCACCACCATAAGATTGCCAAACACGGCGATTAAAGCGATGATGGTGTAGAAGAAGCAAGCCACGATGACTGATTCTTTGGAAAGGTTGTTATAACTGCTGCCTCCTCCACCAGGCATCGGTTGTGTGGTGTTGGCTGATATCGTTAGGTTCGTTGTGTTTGACATCCCGCCTTCCTGAAACAGCAGAGAACAATACACTTGTTAACTTTACCAGGGTACAAGGAGTCAATTACCTTGCTTGATTCGTTTTACTACATTTCTACCTTTGATATTTCTGTGGTGTTGTACCGCTTAAATAAAACCACCGCAAGTTAAACACAAGTCTGATTTATTGACTCCATGCTCGCGACGACTACAAGGGAAGCGGGAGTTCCTTTCGACCGCGTGCTCGTATGATTGACAGATGTCACAACACTACATCTCTCCCCTTCTTGATAATAAACTTACAATCATATATGTCGGCTAACAAGATCAAATAACTTTACAATAACATCAACAAATGATAAGCATGCCTTCTAGTAACGAGTCTTTTAAAATGTTAAGTGTTTATGCTAGTAGATTATTTGAACGTAATCTGCGAGACTCGCAGGGGGTCTCCTTTGTCTCTGTGACCTCCGCAGGCCTCCGTCATTTGCGCTTGGGGGGTTTGGATCTTCATCTTGTGTCGGAACTTCGGTTTGTTCAGCAGGTAAGTCCTCTGGTTCTTCCTGTTCTCTGCGATCTCCTTCAGCTCTCAGTTCTTTACGGATGATTTTAAACATGGATGAGTTTCGCGTTATGGACTTGAAACCGTCGCTAGCTGTAACCATAGATCCTTTCTTTTCCTCAACAACAAGGGGTTCTGGGTTAAAAGGAGTGCTTAGTTTGTTTTTCTTTGGTTGTCTCACAAGCACTGTATCTCCTGGTTTGATATTGCTTGGTTTCGTGCCCAGTTTCGAGTCTGCATATGCTTTGATCTTTGACTTCTGTTCTGCATCTCTCTCTGCCATAGTCTTCTGAGTTTCCTGCAGGGTGTGCTGTCTAGCTGGTGTTGGTGATACTTCTGGCAGGGTGATCTTGAGTTTCCTTCCATTCAGTGCTTCGCTTGGAGATACATTCGTGGTCGTGTGCGGTGTCGCACGATACTGTCTGAGAAATTTGTACAGTTCCTGTTTCCAATTTTTTTCCTCAACGACAGCAGTTCGCACACACTTCTCAAGGTTTGGCATAAAACGCTCTGCCTCGCCATTGGCTCTCGGCCAAAGAGGTTGAACTTTCCTGTGATGGAATCCTAAATGCTTCGCAAAATTGCTGAACTCGACTCCGTTAAAAGGGGGGCCATTGTCTGTCTTCAGCTCGTCAGGGATTCCTTGCCTTGCAAATATGGCGTCGAGCCTAGGGATGACAGATTTGGCTGATGTGGACTTGACGATCTCAACTTCCGGGAAGCGGCTGTATTCGTCAATGACTACTAGGAGATAGTCACCCGAAGGGAATGGTCCAAGGAAATCCATTGCCAGCATTTTCCATGGCCCACTAGGTAGCGGCGTCATCTGCAGAGGTTCGATTCGCGATGACTTGCTTGGAGTTACTGCTTGGCATGCTAGGCAGTTATCGACTTTATCCTTGACCATCTTGTCTATCCCAGGGAACCAAACTTTCTCACGAATTAAGCGCTTCGTCTTTACGATGCCTTGATGTCCCACATGCGCCAGTTCTACGGCTCTTTCTCTCAGCTTACTTGGGACAACGATTCTGTTACCTCTCAGTATCACTCCACTGTAGACCAGTAGCTCGTCCTTGAGTCTTTTGTAGTCCAGTATCTCAGGATCAGTCCAGCGGTCTGTCTCGATCGCCTTGATCAGTGACTGGAGTGTGGAATCTTTCTCTGTTTCAGCTTGAATCTCTTGAAGTGTCAAAGCCTTTGGTACGGCATTGATGCAAACATAGTTCACATACTCATCGGCAACGTTTCTCTCTTCGGTTGCTTGGAGGTTTGGGTGTCTGCTCATGAAGTCAGCGGGGTTCTCAGCATCCTTTCCGGGTCGATACACAAGATGACAGTTGTACGGCATCAGTCGTAGCTTCCATCGGTCCATGCGAGCTGAAGTGGGCTTGTGACTCTTAGAGATGCCTAGGAGAGGCTTGTGATCCGTCACGATTGTAAACTCAGATCCGTAAAGGTAAAGATGAAAATGTTCCAGAGCCCACACGATCGCTAGCATTTCCCTTTCTGTTTGTGAGTATCTGGTTTCCACGTCGCTGAGTGCTCGACTCGCGTAGCTGATAACCTTGCCGTCCTGCGCTAGTATTCCTCCAAGACCGACAGGGCTTGCGTCGACAATCACTTCGGTCTCTTGAGCAGGATTGAAGTATGACATGACATGGTTCTTAGTCAGACTGTCCTTGAGTTTGTCGAACGCATGTTGCTGTTCGTCTGACCACTGCCAAGGTGTCTCTTTCTTGGTGAGAGCCCGTAACGGTGCCGTGATTGTAGCATACTCTGGGATGTAGCGCGATACGTACTGGGCCATTCCTAGTAGTGACTTGACTTCGCTAACACTCTCTGGCTCGGTCATGTTCGTGATGGCCTCTATCTTCTTAGGATCTGCTCTTATTCCCTCTCTGCTGAAGATGTGGCCGTAAAATGAGATCTCGCTCTTCGAGAAACTGCATTTCTCCTTGTTCAGGCGTACATCATGTTGTTGGAGTCTGGTCAGGACACCATAGAGATTCTGGTCATGCTCTGCTGTGGTTGCTCCGAACACGATGATGTCGTCAGAGATATTCTTGCATCCCGGTAGGCCTGTAAGTGTTTCCTCGATTGCATTCTGGAAGATCTCTGATGCAGCGTTTATTCCGAACATCAGACGTTTGTACCTCCTCAGACCTACATGAGTGCTAAATGTCGTGATGTGGCGACTCTCTGGTTCTAGCTCAAGTTGATGGTATCCGGAGGAGAGGTCTAGCTTGCTGAAGACGGTCGCACCGTTTAGATCGGCGACTAGGTCATCTATGGTCGGCATCAGGTGCTTCTCACGCTTTACCGCCTTGTTAGCTTCTCGCATGTCTACGCATAATCTGACTTCTCCAGAGCTCTTTGGGACCACTACGATGGGGCTTACCCATGGGGTTGGGCCTGTCACCTTTTCGATGATGTCTAAGCTCTCTAGTCTCTCCAGCTCCTTTTCCACGTCTTGCCGTACATGAAAGGGGATTCGGCGGTGTGGTTGTTGTTTGGGCTGCACATCCGGGTCTATGTGAAGCTTGACTACCTTTCCTTTCACTTTGCCGATGCCGCCAAACAGATTTTCAAATTCGCCGCTCGCCAGGTACTGGGGACTAGTTTTGTCTTCTCCGACTTGGTTGACATTCTTTAGGAGTTCTAGCCTTTGCGCGGTGTCATATCCTAGGAGATTTCCTGAACTGCCTTTAACAACGTGCAGAGTGGCTGGCGTGCTGTTGGATTTTGCAGTTATCTTGGCGTGAATGGTTCCTAGCAGGGGTAGGGGTGTGGGTGATCCATAAGAGAAAATTCGCCGTTTGGATTGTTCTAGAGGTTTTACTTTGCCTTTGTAGATTCTTTGGTAGGTGACTTCGTCGATAAGATTAACTGAAGCTCCGGAATCCAGCATCAGTTCTACGTATTCTCCGTCGATCTCCAATCTGCACATGGGTTGTTTCTTCTCTCCTATTGCGTATACGTAGTCTTCCTCATCTGTGTCTTCTTTTTCCGTCACGCGTTTCACCGAACCGGGTGGAACTGTTCTACAAACTTTAGCAAAATGATTGAACTTGCCACAGGAGGTGCACTTCTTGTGTTTAGCAGGGCAGGAGTCTCTGTGGGGGTAAGCGCCACCGCAATTTCTGCATTTTGATGACTCTTCAGTCTTGCGTGACTCCTTGCGTGACTCGCTGCGTGATTCGCTGTGTTCCTCTCGTCGGCGACCTTTGCCTTTCTTTGGACGCCTGTCGCTCTTCTTTTTGTGATTTACAGTGTTCACCGTCGTTTTGTCACTCTCCACTTCTTTAGCTTGCATATCACTGAGCTCCAGGGCTCTGCCAGCTTTTAAAAGTGCAGTTAAATCAAGGTTTTCACGTAATGCTTTCCGCCTCAGTGCGTTTGACTTGCAGCTTAGAATAATTTGCTCCTTGATTTCTTTATCGGAATTTGCAAATTCGCAGGTCTTCGCAAGAGTTCGAAGTCTTGTATGGAAACTGTCCAAACTCTCGCCCTCGTTTTGCTGAGCTTTCCTGAAATTGTAGACCTCGTAAGTCGTGTTGACTTGGGGATTGAAGTGAGCGGTAAGTTTTTCGACGGCCGTTTTGTAATCTTTGTCTTCGCCGGTGCCTTCAAGCGTGTCGAAGATCTCGTCGACTTCGGGACCGCTGTAATGTAGCAGAAGAGCACGTTTTTGTTTTGCCTCTTCGATACCCATTCCTACAATTAGATTCTCGAATCTGGCTAGCCATTTCTTCCACCTTGGACCCACATTGCCGTCTAGGTGTACTTGGAAAGCCGGGAAAGTCGGAAGCGAAACTGCCATTTTGTCAAATCTTTGTCAGGATTATCTTGTCCGCGCTTTGGGATTTGAGTTGTGTTGTCCGCACTTCGGGACTTGAATTGCTTTGTCCGCGCTTTGGGACTTGAATTCTCTCACTGGATACGCTCCGTGGATCCTCGTCGCCAGGTGTGGTGTTGTACCGCTTAAATAAAACCACCGCAAGTTAAACACAAGTCTGATTTATTGACTCCATGCTCGCGACGACTACAAGGGAAGCGGGAGTTCCTTTCGACCGCGTGCTCGTATGATTGACAGATGTCACAACACTACAATTTCTAGCGTAGATTTTTATGTTATTCGCTTTGTATGATTTCAATAGCACGCCTATAGATAACATCGTCGTAGCTACTACATTCGTTTAAATTGTCTTTGATTCATTCAACCAAAACGTACAGTGTAATTATCTTGAACGTTGAGGTTCCGAGGAAGGTGTGGTACTCGTAGTAAAAGTGCATTCTTTCGTTATGTTACGAGAGGAAATGATAAGATTATAGTATTATTTGGTCCAATTTTTCTTTGCTAATAATTCTGGAATTAAGCAGATTTAAGCTATAAGCAGTAATTTCTACAAATAGGCTTAAAATAGGCACGATACAGAAAATCATTTCATGGTCCCCTTTTGTACATACCGCGAAAATGCCAAACATGATTGTGCAAATACAAAATTAAACAAATAATTCGATATCAAACTTCTGTGAAAACGAAATCATTTTAAGCCTGTTTTCTTTATGTCAAAAATCGCATTCTTTCCCAGGTCTGTGTTTGCTTATTTAGGTATAATATTTTGTTCGGTTTACTTTGAAATATCAAACAAACAAAGCGCCTGATATCATTCATGATAACAAACTTCCACTGTATCTGCGGGTAGATACACTAAACGGATGCCTTTTTAAAATAAAGATTGTCCAAGACTTACTGCCAAGAAACTGGGAAACGTTACCATTGCATTATTCTTTCTTTGTTCCACGTAGGTTGAAGTGAAACAGACCAAGATGCAGTCAACATGGCGGTTGCATTTTCCGAAGATGATAAAAAGCTTGGAAAATGGGAATAACAATCAACCGACAACGAGAATGATGCTTACCTGGCATGCGTATAATAAGACAAATAGTTGACACTAGCGGCAGTTCAGCATATTGGTTTGCCACGTTGTTAAACGGGTAAGTGGTTCACGATCACAATCTTTATAATAACGATAGTAGTACAAAGAGTATTCCCAAACGGGCAAGTGCTCTTGCAAACGCCTACTGCTTGTTATAAGGAATCAAAAGCCTTGAATGTCTTAATGGATCTTCTAAGATTGAATTTGACTGAACTGCATTGGCAGCCAATAGGAGCATTGTTAATAGAATAAAGAGTAATTACTTTTTTGCGTAATTTGGTAAACAAAAACTGGCAAGCGAGATGAAGTGGAAAGATTTTTTGCACCAGCAGTCGGTTCAGTGAGAAGATAAAAGAAACTGTTTGATCTATTCCTGATAGATTTTAAATAGCTGCATAAATGCTTCGCAGTCGAGAGAAGTGAAGATACTTTTCATTACCTTATTTAATTAGACTTAGAAATTCATTTCTTAGTTTAAATTTGAATTACATTAGTCTTCCCTCTAAATTCTTGTTTTAAATGATTGTTAAATTAATAAAAAAAATATTAATCAAGAATGCATGTACAATTACTTCTTTCCCGAGAATAAATGTCACTGTAATCCACGACAATGAGCTGAAAAACGATAAATCAGTACTCAGACGTTTTGCACCCTTTTATAAAGAGTAATAAGGCTTGGTCAACAAACAAAACACTTCTCTTTTGTTTTCAACGGTGGTCGGATGATATGAAAAGATATTCAGCTGCCTTATTGACAACAAGTTTGTAAGTAATCCTTCTTTTGTTTCATAAGAAGTGAGACACAAGTGGTCGGCAATTGGCATGTGATGTTCAAAACAAAATAACCACAAGCGATCGAGCTTTCTTACCGAAAGGGCGGATCATCAAAATCATCCATACGGCCGACTTTGAATAGCGACTCGGCGTTTATAGTTTCTTAAATTTGATTACCAAAAAATGCGGTGCGTGAAATGGAATCAAGAAAATCAAGCAATTCTGATACACTAGACGTATTGTTGGTCTCTTGGTCATCACAGCTATATAGGACATGAATGATTTGGAGAAATGGTCTTCTTCGGTTGACATCAGTCAACAAAGCGTATCATTGACAATATCAGTGCCTTGATCGGAATAATCAACAACTAAGGTTTTAAACGGCTTAACCTCAGAAATTATCCGTAACGTAGATTTTGTTAAAGCTCTGCAGGAAACTGAGGCAACTTCAGTTATTATTATTATTATTATTATTATTATTATTATTATTATTATTATTATTATTATTATTATTATTATTATTATTATTAATTTTTATTATTACTATTTTAGGCAAAAGGCACGTATAAGACAAAGTTTCTGTTCTCTGGACAAGACAACTTTGTTCCTTATAACATGAATTACATCACTATTTCCTTTATATTTTAAGTATCAAAATTGCAGCAAAACAGAGATGTGTATAGGTGTTGTAAGCTATGTGCAATAAGAGGTTTTGATGCACCTTTGGATTAAATTAAAATTGTTATGTTCGGGAAAGACCAAATAACATTTTTCTTTCTTTTTCTAAGAGGCGAAGTAAATTTTATTAGACAGTTTTAGTCAAGTCCAGCCAGTAGTCGGTTGCACGAGTTTCGTTGTATATGGATTTTCACAATATGAGGACAAAGAAGGACACTGATGACCACTGCATCGTGGTTCAAGATTTTAACCTTATAACTAGAACAGGTATTACAAAAACTAAAATCGCCATTTTGATGAATTTTTAAGCTCGGAAATTTGTGAAAGTGAAAAAATCAGAAATGAAACTAAAAATTATTTTTTAAAATGTACTGAACTTTGCTCCAAATTTGTAACCTATGCCAAAATTTAATAAATGTATTATATTGCTGAAAATTGGGGTTAAAATATTTGGCCAAAGATAAGCAAATATCTCATCATCCAGCGGTTAATCCATAACTCTTCCAAGACTGACGAAAATCTAAATAACCTTTATTGTGTACAAAAGTTTTTTTCCCCGCGGTATAAGGAGCTTCTATCTGATTCAAGTAAGAGATGTTACTTTTGAAAACTTAGTTTTCTTGATTTGACTCAAAAAGATTCTCTGCTTAATGCTATGTATATGGATTTTGTTTGTCGAGGCATACTGGTCGATCCATAACGAGTCGTGGAAACTAAATTGAGTAAGCCCGCATTTCTTTAATATTGTGGAAAATAAAATCCACTGAGATTGATAAGTTTGCCAATTTCTCTTTTAACTTTTTGGAATGAATACTTTTTTGCCAGATAAAAGAAAAATATTCACAAATCTTTATTGCCTTTTAACGCTTTTAACGCAATCAGTGAACTTTGGTTTATTGACTTAAAAACGCAGCAGGAGGAATCAAAGAAAATTAATAAGTTTGAGTCATGTTTTTTGCGTTATTACAATTATCTGTATTTATCGACAGTTCCGACTGCCACTGGAAAGAACCACCCATTATGTAGTTAATTGAACACTTGTAAAAAAAACAAATACATTGCATATATTTTATGCCACAGCTCATACTTTGTTGATTGACAATTGAACAACGTAGAAATCTTTTGAAGCAACTCAGCGGAAGTAAAGTTTTTTTTCACCCAGTAGTTCAAAGACGAAGGCCTAGACTTTCCAGACTGACTAGCTATCTGCTGAGATAAGTAATGAATGTCATTATTTTGCAAACGTGGCTTTGTTTCGATCGCTTGAGCTCTTAAAGTGTATTTTGCATACACGTATTGTCGAATAAAAATTTTGTCGTTTTTCATCAATGGTCACACTTTTCATTAGCAAAAACAGTTAAAAAATCACCCAAAAAGTAACATACTAAATCCACTTTTAACTCTTTCAATATTTTGAAGAACATTCATCATAAAATATGTATCTCACTGGTACCGTTTTAAATTACTGGGCATGCTGTGCCTCCCTTAGTGGACGCGTGAAAAAAAAAAAAAAGCTCCGGGAGAGATATTGTGTTAATTTTATAAGTATTTCCGTAATTGCTGTTTGCTGACTGTCATTTTTTGTTTCCTTTTGTCACTAGTACAAATTAAAGAAAGAGAAAATGCTGAATTATTTATAAAAGAAATATAACCAGCAAAATGCAGAAATTGGTAGCTGTTGTGTACGTGCTGTCTTCTATTGTAGGGAAATCATACCCAGATTTAACCAATTATTTTTTGTAATATACTAGAGCCCACCCCCTCCCCTTCTGACAAATCTGTTAAACACGGTTTTTTTATTTTCAAAGTGTCACCCTCTTTCCTCCCTTAAAGCATCGTTGTTTGACAAAAAAAAATCAAGACCGGCGCCATTATTTGAACCAACATTGAACCAGAGAAAAGGGGAAGGGTGTTCCAGTACTAGTTGAAGATGCTCAACTATTAATAATTGTAGAGAAAACAGTCAGGCAAACATGAACCCTAATACGTTCTAGAATCTGCTTGATTTTCACACTTTAGAACCAGTGCTTTCCCGCAACAAGCCCTTTGTTTCTCATACTGGCCATGAAAGTCTGATAATATTGTGTAAAAATGTTATATACCCTGTTTGAAAGCATTGGGTTAAGAACGAGGGGACATGTAACTAGTCGTCAATGACGTAGTTTCATTCATCCGCTCCCGAACACATAGTAACTCTTCTTTAAACCAATTCCGTTTTTCCATATATTATTTACAATGTATATAAAGGAAAAAACGACCACACCAAATTTCACAGTACTAAATTTACAGAATGTCTCATGAAATGGAAAAATTCAGTCCTCATATTCTTGTTTTAAACATGTAGATCGCATTATATTAGAATAATTACTGCAACACGAGACTCTGCTATTCATCATTGTCATGGCACTTTGCGGTCACTGCCAATTTCTACGAACCTAGAAACAACTGTTTGCTTGTTCCGGAATGCTCAATCAAAAATTTGACACTTATCGCGATAGACTGTTAAATCGAGGCATCGAAAACAGATTTTAGTGCCGGTGAATTTAACAACACTCTGAACGCTTCCTATAAGTAATCCCTTTAATTCTTTTTTCCTGATAGGAAAATAGTACTAAACCTTGAAAGCAGTAGTTCGCAAATACCGAAAATGATGGCGAAGCAAACAAAAAATACACATCGTCAAACATTGACAAACAAGCTCTCTGAACAACCATGGAATGCCTCAGTGTCTTGATAAAATGTATTGAATTTCAAAACATCTTTTTCCTCAACATGAATTAGGGTAATGCTCAGCGCTTGAGTATTGATGCAAATCACACATCGCATGAAATTCTGAACAGAACTGAAAATTTTATTCCATGACAATAATTCAGAATCACCTACGGAAACGAATACGCAGGCTTCTACCGAAATGTAGCTTAAGGTTTCAGAGGGCAAATGTAAGTCATGGTCAAATTTTTTGACAGAAAAACTTATGAATCTACTAATGTTTCACAAAAAAGTAGAAAACATGACAAATCCATTGGCAAGTACATGATGTGCTTAGGTACCTGATGACGAAATGGCGGTTACAGACACTTAACTATCTTTAGCAGAACCAAACATTCCACAAAGACAAGAATTCGACAGATTACCATCAAGTTATCGAAAGCTTTGGTCGAAGAAGTAAACTTAAAAAAAGACATCTTCATATTTTATGAAATCATTTGCAATACAGAACACGATACTTTCTTATCCGACATTGCTTTCATCTCAAGTAAATCACGGAGTGTTTGCACTATCACAAGCAATCACTGTGCCATAAGAATAGCAACTATTCTGTGTCAAAAAAGAAGACTGATTTTCTAACCAACCTATAACTAACCTTATCCAGTAAGACCTTTGAAAGTTCCCAAAACCAGACGGCCTTATCAAGGATATCAGATCTTTTTTCTTCCCTTCAGCTTCTCTAAAAACTTAATGTTTGTTCTGGCAGGAATAATCAAATGTTAACACCCGGCAGTAACAAGCTATCACACTCTTTTGCATTTCAATGAACTGCTGTCACTCAAAGCTCTTAATTGCCACCTACAAAGTAAACGTTAATGCCAAGCCAATTGAAAATTCATGAGACATGATTGACAGAAATCTACCACAAACAAGGCAACAATTGTTGCTAATGTCCAACGGCTTGCGCACTTTAAGACAATCCTAGAAACTGCATATACTTTTATGTTTATAAAATGAATCTCCCGGAAATTGCAACGAAAACTATACTTTTCATAATAAATAACGGCCCATATCACTGAAATCGTCATAGTTTGTCGTTTAAAAAATGAAATTTGGGTAAAAATGATAAGCGCATCGATCTGAAATAACACATGCAAGACTACTGAATACCAAAATTTACAAGTGTTCAAAATATTAGAAAATCTGAAAAAGCATCTGAACAAAAACAAAGATTTCTTTAAAAGCCAAGAATATATTAAATAATCAAGGCTTTCTGGCAGAACACAGAGAAAGAAGAAGAAAAAAAAATAAGAAGCAAAAAAGATATTTAGCAAAAGAAACAAAGTTTAACGAAAGCACTTTGAGGAGAGTTATATATATTGTAAAAGAAAAGAAGGCTCGCTATATATGTGTCACTTCAGTCTGAAAATTACTGCAAAAATAGAAATAAAAACTCTTTTCGCGTGCAACAACTTTAAGTTGATATAATATTAGATTTTGTAATAAAATATGATTCTGGTTTTCTTCGAAGGACCTCGGGTAAAAGCTAACAATCACCATGACGCCGCCAATAATCTAAAAAAGCCCAACCATGTAAATGAAAAGTAGAAAATTCAGTATGTATTTTACTGGAAGAAGATTTTTTGATAAATTTTAAGTCAAAAAAGGTTTCTGGACTATCTGATGGCTGGTGATTGCTGCAACCACTTAAACTGGTTTACAGTATAGTAACACGGCAAAAAGAAATTTGAATTTTTTATTTATGCGTTCCAATGTTTTCTCTTTTTTTAATCTCACCGTTAACAAAAAAATGGACCAGTTAACGTTGTATCTTCTGCTTTGCGGGTGGCCGTGTGTATGTCTGTTTACGTGACCATTATAACATACAAAATTAAATCTCCTTTTAACACCGTCGGCGCAAGACAGACCGAGATTAAAAAAGCCGACATATCAAATAGGAACTTGGAAAGTTAATGTTTTCAATCATCCATTGATCCTTTTAGATAAAAACTAACAGAAAATTTCAATTCTTCATTTAGGAAGCTCCTTTTGCTTCCGAGGCGAAATAGAGTTAATGACAAATCAATGATTGAGCATTAAAACCGTACCTATGAGTGCCAATATTTGTTGAACCTCTTTAAAAATTTATTAAACTCTTTTTCCTTTACAGGACTATCTTTTAGGAAGGATGATTAAACTGTTAGGGTTGTTTTGGACGTCTTTTTTTCCTTTAAAGCTTGTGAATCTATTTCGATTGAACTTTAGCAAACCAAATGCATTTTAAATAATTATGGAATTTCAAATGCACCTCTTGCAAATTCGCGGTAAGGAGAAAATTAAGCAAACATGGCCGTCTGGTTAATTTTTAACATGCAGACATTAGCTCCATCTATGAGAAGATGAATTTAGTATTAAACGACACAAAAAGTAAACATAACGTTTAACCATACAAAATCTTAAGTGAAGTTTGTATGCAGATAACCAACTGCTCTCACTCAAAGCAACTGTTTGGATAAGTTTCGTTTCATCCATTGGTGTGAGTTAGTTTACTGATTACATATTCCTCTTTAATAAGAGGATTTAAAAATTCTGCTCGCGCAGTAAAACGTTAAAAAATATGTCAGTTATCAAACGTAGCCAACAAAGCTACGCAACGCAAAGCAGTTGTCTCTCAACACGAGCATTGCTTGCGGGTAAAATATCCAAGAGTTGGGACCTTACATCTTCCTTGCCCTGATAAATTAGAATTATACGAACTTTTCTAGCATTATCCGGTCATTTCTTCGCCACAGAGTCTATGAGTGAAGTAATAATATTGGGAAATTGAGACTTGTTTCCATTTATAAATGATTAATCCGGGCGCGCCTGCATACGAATTTTCAAAATGTGCATGTATACAGAGTGAGATTTACCACTCTCTAAATGTCCATTTTATTATGATCCCCCTGCAGAACTAGTTCGCCGCTTGGCAAGAAAAAAATGGGTTTAAGTTTACTAAAGCGACCAGAGTGTTGAAACAACCTACCTTATTTAATTTCGAATGGCGATCACTGAATACTTTTGGTAGCACCAAAACACCTTTCAGGAGTTCATGTGCAATGATTTATGGAATGCTACCACATGTGAAAGCTGCTTAGGCTGAAATGGAGAACAAAATTACCCAAAGCATACGCATTTTCGTCTGCAAAATGTTAATACTCATGCTCCGTCTACAAGTAGCATCCATGCGACTTTATTTTATGGCTGGAGATTAGTGTGGAGAATTTACATAGAGCCATCAATGACCTTGATTTTAAGAACAGAAGCCGATATTAAACACATATGTAGATAAAAGAGGCCTGATTGCTTTTTTTAAAGACATTTACTGCTAATCTTTTTTCATAATTTACGAGTAAACCAAAAGAAATAGGAGTTTGCGTATGTAATTGCATGTTGTTGTGTTAATGTTCCGTTAATGCACTTGGCGGCGAAAAGCTTTTACTTCTATATACGGAACTAAATTTTCTACAATGAAAATGGCAGTTTCATTGTAACACAGCAGAAAGGAAACAAAATTGAAAACAAACATTAAGGTAAGTCCTTAAAAGCTTTGCGATTATCGTTTCACTTGTCCAGCTGCATGTTCACCCTTAATTAACGCCGATCATTAAGAAAACTTTCGGAAACATGTTGGAATAATAACTTGATCTCACAATGTTAAGTGCACTTTTCCGACGGTATTATTTATTTCACAGTGATTGTTACGGTTTGTCCCCTTACAATAGTTTCTATTGGTTGACTAAAACCAGCAGTAGTTTAATAAAGGTGGTAAAGCTTACATCGCTTTTCAACTTCTTTTGATATTCACTTTTCACAAAACTAAGGTGTAACACTTCTCCTAGCAAATCGTACGTCTTTCTTTGCTAACTGTGCACATGTAACATGTTTTCATACCGGCTTAAAAATTTGATGTGTTTCAAACTCATGAAGCCTCCATGATCAGCTTAAAATATTTAGAACCTCTCCTAAGTTGTAGACAAAACTGTTCAAGAAGCCTCATTAGTATAGTAGAGGATAAAAGAGTGCACGGAAATTAAGTTTCTGGTCATGTTTCTGGTCGCTGACTCGTCATTTGCATGTTTGCCTAAACACGTATTAACATAGATTCCCCTCCCGTTTAGTTCAGTTCAGGCTTAATCCGTTCGGTATTTTATTTAGACTTGAGGAGATCAGACGAGCGACTCAGGAGTTTTAAGAAAGATTGTATAGTTAGTTAGTTTAAACAGTAAAAATAAGTAGTTACTGAAAAGTAAATAGGTATATTTTGTGTGTGTTTCTAGGAAACACGTTCCTAGCTTTTAAGATAATTCTATGTACACAGAACTGGAAAAGTAAATTTCAAAGAAAAACACTTAGACAAAAGAAATGAAAACAGAGACAAACCATGCTTACTTTTGATTAAATCTGAGCCAGTCATAAAATAAATTTTAATTTTGCCCTCTCTGAAGAAAATCCTTGCTAAAAGAATAACCATGCTTGAGCAATTAATATGTGCGAGAACGAGTAATTACAGAGAATAAGGTTATAAGTTATAAGTATAAGGTTATAAGTGTAAAATATATAACTATCACTTAGGGATATTTCGACATCGTATACTATTAAATGGCTCTCTCAAAATAAGTCTCCAGTACAGATAAAAGCGCAATTTAATTTGGATATATCCTGATGAGAACTAAAAATGCTAACAACAGTGTCCAAGGAAACTCAAAGATGGGATACTCACTATGAAGTTAAAGGAATTTAAGTGCTTGACTACTTAAGATGCTCCGACGAAGAAGCTAACTGTGCCGAAAAGGTAAGTTATTTGCAACCATTATCACATCTAAGGGTGGATTCATTTGCAGCATACGCGTATAGCAAAAAATGCGACAACCTGTTTGTTTGCATCGCATTTAGGTTACGCGTATGGGGTAGGCGATAAATCAACGGCGCGTTCCAGCGTGCCCTCGTACTTCATTGGCTATTTTGATGCTGTCAACTCTGATTACTTTTCCCAAAGGAGGCAATTGCCTGCTCATATACTTGCGAAAGGATTGCATTTTCCCGTGCCGCCAAAAATGCAAATATATCTTCACTAAGTGCGATAAATCGATTCGCCATTGATCAATCGCATACCCTCTACGCGTATCCCAAATGCGATGCAAATAAACTGGCTGTCGAATTTCCCACTTTTCCAGCATTTTAATTATCACAGTTTTGCAGACAATCTAAGTACGTTTGCTGTCACCTTAGATTAATCAGAAGTACCCTATCATGAATTATTTCCTCTTTGAAAAAATAGAAAAAAAAAGTACATCGTCATCTTCACTTTGTACCATTATTCCATCTTCCCGTCTGCTTGTGCGTGCCATATTCTAATAGCTTCTTCCACCACAACTAAATTATAATAAGGTATCACGTTGCACAGCATTTAAAGTCAAGTAAAACACCCAAGAAATATAATTTTTGAAGCTTTCCTTCCTTTTCGCCTTGACGTTGAACGTAATTATCAAGCTATAAACAATAGGCGTTTAGCACGGGTAGTTTTTTGGGGTTATCGACACGTTTATTTGCAACAGGGTGCGCGTTAAGAATGCGAGGAGTATACGCGTATGCTGCAAATGAATCCACCCTAAGTGACTTCATCAGTTACAACTTTATAATTATCCTTGTACATTCGAGTTGGTTTCCGCAACACTAAAAAACGAAGCGTGGGAGAGGTCTTGATGGCCACTCTGCACATAATCTTAATGGACATATAAATACTTATGGGTTAGTAATGAATAATTTTGTAAGTCGATGAAGTATGATCGTCCGGGTTAGTGTAGTCCTAAGAAGGACTGTTTATGATGCCATTCACAGACGTTTCGACAACCTGAGCGTAAGTCACTAATAGGTTGTCGAAACGTCAGTCAATGTCATCACCAACTTGTCCTTCTCAGGACTACACTAACCCGGACGATCATACTTCACCGACTTATGATATGACGCCTGTGTTCAAACCATTTACAATGAATAATTTTGTTGACTACATGACAGAAGAATAAGGTCTTGAGCACTCAAAAGCTTTATATGCAAATAATAAAACCTAAATTTGTCACAGCTGAATAAAGACACCATGTGCTATGACTGCCTTTATGTCTAAACGTACGAATTAATGTAACACCTTGGAAAAGAAAAATGAAACTTCTACTTCAACGAGGGAGTATGCATGGATTCAAAAGGGAAAGAAGCATTTACCATCTAGCAGCTAATACACAAGAAGGAATATACACAAAACTTGGAAATGCAGTTTTAAAGCAATTAGGATCAGTAGAGGTAAATTAACATTTGTTCATAGGTTAGGCAAACATTTTCCCCCACACATCCAGTACAAATTAACACCAATGATCTTAAAACTTGGACGTGGTACAGGGGGCACGTTGTTAGATAGCCCTCTTGCCGATCTTCTTATAAGGTTTTGATTGTTTCTATTTTTTTGAAACGGTTTTAAATCTTACGGATAGCCTTTTGTATCCTCTGCTATAGTGGCATATATTGTTGATGCAGCCTGTCAATGGCGCTACCTCTCCAAATTAAAATTTGGCGGGGTTTCTACAATTTGTACCTTTGTAAAATAACGTTGCTCTTTTTTCCACAAATCGCACAATCCACTGCAGACATCGCACAGTCCACTGCAGACAATATTTAAGATTTTATTTTTATAATTGCTTTACTGGGATGTGGTTGTAAAAGGTGTCTCTAACTGTTATTATTCATAAAACTGTCACTATGCCTATATATGGTCAAGAAGCCCTCAATACCTGTCATCTGTAGACAACAGATATTCAGCTATATACCCAGCTGATCATATATGCAAGTGCACTGCAGATCTTTGTTCAGGACTTGTTCAGGCGGACATATTAATAAGCGAGGGACAGTGCTTTCCGGAAATTGCAACACCCTGAAGCAGAGGATGATCTATCGGTGAGCGCGTTCAAAAATTAATTGGTCGGCTATTAAAAAAACAGCTGATGCAAAAACGTCCTTTTCACAAATTAAAAAAGGGGGGGGGGGGGGGAAACTGCTAACAAGAGTGGTATGAACTCAATTTGATATTAACTGATTTAACGTAAGGTTCATTGCATTTCTTTACGGTGGTCAATTTACCGTTTTGATATTAACTGATTCGATGTAAGGTTCATTGTATTTCTTTATGGTGGTCAATTTACCGTTATATCCTCTTTAAGAATGATATGGAATCGAAGCGTTTTACTCCCCCATCGACGCAGTACTACAGTTTCTTTAAAAACTTATCCCTTTATCTCTTAAAATAATGCAGAAATACATTCTACAAAAGTGAGAACAAAGGTTAGCAAATACTTTCACAAATTAAGTAGATCAAGCTTTCCCAGTATTTATCGTGGGCTCATGGAACAACTGTAGTAGAAGCTGTTTGCCGAGCCAAATTAAAAAAAATTGTGGCTCGGATGCGACAGATGCGACATTACATTTTCCCAAGCGATTCCACATCCCAGGGAGGGGGGGGGGGGCGTACTCAATAACGTTTCGTACGCGGAGGCACCACCCCGAGATTCAAACCCTTGCTCTTTAATATACTAATTTGGCTAAAAACGCTACTCCTAAAAGCTAGAAACAGTTCATCATCGTAGGCTTTTATTCGCTCAAATGCTCAAAGCTTTTGAACACTTCCTGCATGGTGCTTTCTGCCAAAGGTTTGCAACCTGTTTTAGTAGTCAGATGTATTTGCTATCCCTTTTGGTTTAAGGTATATTTGGGCGACTCTTTCTACCCTTTCTTCGTGTACCGGAAGCGGAAAAAGGCACCCGAGCTTTTAAGGGGAGCCTTCCCGTATAGTTGACTATAAGGAGTATCTCCCCCCGGCTCAACATGTGGTCTTTACAAATTTGGTGTCATTACTTTACAAGTTAAGCCAAATTTGAGTTAGAGTAATTTCCTGTGCCTCCTGACTGTGGAGTGTATCGTGAACAAAATCTCTCGAGATCGTTAGCTAAAATTCTTTCCTTATTATTAGATGGTTGAAGAGCATTTAAATCTTTATCTTTTATTTTCCCACGGAATTTTATCAAATTAAAATATACAACATATTAAAAATAAAATCCGTACACGAACATAGATAGATAGATGGATGGATGGATGGATGGATGGAATCTTTTATTTATACACGAAATCTTATCAAATTTAAACATAGATAGATAGATAGATAGATAGATAGATAGATAGATAGATAGATAGATAGATAGATAGATAGATAGATAGATAGATAGATACTTTGTTAAAAAATACATCGCAGCCGTATGAGGCTGAATTGTGTATTAATTTACAATGAAAAATATATTAAAATCTAAAAGTCTATACTATAGTTAAGGTAAATACATTTAAAAATAAGGTTTAACTAGAAAAGGGGTATCATCTAAGCTACAATAAAAAACACTTATGATCTATCAGCTTGATGACATGAAGCCATCAAAAAGCTATTTTTGAACCTATTAGTCTTACAATGCGGGAGACCATATGTGCGCGGGCTCCTTAGGTTGAATCGTAAATAGTAAACTGAGCCCACACAGCACGTAGGATGATATATAACATCAGTGTAATGAGTTATTATGTGATTTGAAAGCGCTGTATTTAGGAGCCTTTACTTCAAGCTGTAAGACAACACCAGGAGTAAATACAGTTTCAACATACGAGATTGTCCAAGATTTTAACTAATTCTCTTGTAAAAGCTGCACTACTTCGCATATTCGATGTCTATAATTTGGTTTCATTAATCACAAACACCAAATCTTGATACTTAGGCTATTGGCATATAAACTGATAAATGCAAGGCGGACGCCGCTTCAGTACTTGTTTACATTTTATAGTAAGGTTTATTGATTACGAGCATAAGTAGTTACGAATCCAGCCATTGTAATTACACATAATAAAAACTGGCTCAGATGACAAGCCAACAATAAATTGTTGAAGCAATGGCATTCATTTACCGTAGCAGACTTACCTGCGAATCGCAAATCTTGTAAGTTAGAAATATGTATTGTTCACACCACACCGTTTTGAGAATCTATACCCCACGCCATATTATTGTTTAGATAAAAATTGATATTTGAATACTGCACTCTTTTGTCTTTGTCTCACCTGGTCCATACACGTACAAATCTCTACTCTTTGCCGAAATGCAGGAACAAAAGCTGTCTGAAATAATTAGCCGTTAAAAATTAATGTATTAAACAAATGTTCATCTCATCTGTCAACGATAATTAGCAATTTTTATAATAGGTAAAAATGTTTAGAAGTTTCAAAGACTGTCAGGGAGCCGTTGCCGTGCCATCCTATAAACAACTTTGGTGGTACGGCAAAGCAGTTTGTCCACCGTGGTCTCAGATCGCGAGCAGATACCTGCGGCATTCCAGTATTTATGACTCTATATGAGAGCGATGCAAACATGACAATATGTATTATCTTGAAGAATAAACCTGTCAAAACAGCCGACATTCATCTATATCTTGCGGGTATTTGGATTGAAGGCCACATGCCGACAGTTATTAAGATACTGATTGATGAGGAGAAAAGAGTAAATTCTAACAAATTCTCTCACCTATAACACCAGGGAGACACTAACGTTTGAAATCCTGGCGTTTCGTTTAATTGTGCAACCTGTGAAATGATGATGCAGTATGGGTAGTTTAAGGTTATTCACAAATTACTATTTCTCAGGTAAAATGTCACTTATGTCAATAATTCCCGAGAGGTTTTGTTTCACATTAAAAAGCCAAGATTACGCCAGCAATCAGTCGATGTTTAATACAAGAACTGCTTTTTTCCGATGAAGAATGGCCACGACTAGAGGAAACCCGTGTTAAGATTGCTGTAAATACCCGCTCCTGCCAAATATTTATTTTCAGTAAAAATAGTTATCTCAAACCATGATGCGCTGTTTTTGTAATTAGAAAAATAAGCTGCTGGGGGTGTAGAAAATAACTTCATCAAGACCACTATAAATTCAAGTTAGTTAGGATTTAAACTGAAATATTTTTAAAAACATCCTTACTAGAGATTTCTAATTAAGCTTTAAAACTACGGCAGGCAAAGCCAGCTAAAAAACAAAAATTGGTTTAAAATTGCTACCTGGGAGAATTTTTGCTTGACTACCTTACGGACCCTTTTAAGAACAGAATTTCACCGACAAAAGGAAGCGCCTGTTGGCTTTACACGATCTTCTCAAGTTCTGTTTGCAAATAAGATCATCAAGAACTACATTAAAAAAAATAATGACTTTTTTTCACAACACCGCCACAAGAGAGCAATTGTCTTCCCACAAGTAGTTTCTCACGCACTCAGCAGCATGTGAACTTAATTTTACCGCGCCAGTTTTTCGAGAGGACAGGCACACTCCCGTCCACTCCGTGACTCCTGGTTATCCTTGGCTTTTAAGACTGCCGAGCTGTGAATCGTTTTGCTGGCTCGCAGCCGAAAAAACAACCTTAACAACATTTAAAAATTAATTTCACTCCGATAACTGTCATCCCTGCTGCATGCACGTTTTTGTTTCTTGAAAGAAGACCTAAACGCCAGGTAGGTAACCAAGTTTTGTCTTTTTAAAAAATCCTAACACGGTACTTTCGTTCCTGACGAAAAAAAAGAAAACTATCTAGACTGATAAGAAAAAGAAGGCATTAGACATTTAGAGAAACAAATGGAAACTCAGTTGGAATTTCGAATATTCAGGTTTTTGAATAAAACAAGGGTTAACGAAAGTTCCTTGCGATTGCCATTTCTGTTTTAATCGTAAACAACGGAGGCTTTCTAGAACGTTTTGAAATTTTTGGCACATCCTCCTGCTTCTGACTGCCATTTATAAGGCAACGCATTAGATAGGTCGTTTCAATTCATAACACGTCCATCCTTTTTTATCTCAGCATGTAAAGTTACCACTGTTCTTCTTAATCTTTTGCAGCAGTAAAGCATATAAAAAACACCGGCTTCATGTTTCTGTTGGACGGTAGTTGTGCGGCATGTCTTTACTAAACTTTTTCGGAACATAAAGCCGACTCGCTTTATTTTTTAATCCATAAATCCTCATAAATAAAGCAATTTGAAGAAAAATCTAGGAAACAATGGCAAAACCGCAGGAAGTAAACATGTTGGTATGCGCTGCCTGCATCGACCCTGCCAGAACTGAAACAGGGCCAATCGTCTTCAATCGCTAACAAATCCACACGATCATTTTTATGCACTTCACTGTAAATATGCTATTTCCAGATTCGTATTAAAACCATTCACAGAATACCACCGATGACTGGAGCCATCACAGAAGGCAGACAGTTAAGTTCGGTCGCAAAAACTTCGAGTTGTAACGGTAATGCCGACGAGACAGAAGGGATTGCTTTTGGATCTACTAGCGACAATTAATTTAAAAGTTCGTGTTATCTTTTGTCGAATTTCAGGAAAAGTAAACCAGAAAACGGTTTCACTTTCACTTTAATTCAGATTATGGTTTCCAACCTATGTTATCCTCAGAAACAGTAAGTTGCGAATTTGTTGGTTTGGATATTCATTATTTTTCAACAAAACCGATGACATACTTATATGGCAACACATGCTGTGCTACTTATTAGCCTGCGAAGCAAGCGTTTCCGCGGGCTTTTCCGAGGGCTTTTCCGCACGTTCAAAGCATTTTCTGCTTTGTGGAAAAATGTTTCGAATGTGCAGAAAAGCCTGCGGAAACACTTACGCAGGTTACAGATGGCAAACTGAGAAAAATTATATTTAGAACCTATCAGACAGACTCACTGAGTCAGTTACACTGGTTTGTGTTACCTAATTTAAGTAATAACGCGAGATACCTAATTCAGCAAATGTATGTGAATTGGTGCTACAATACAGGCATGAACATAAATTGGCATTTTGGTACTGAAACCGATGTATATATCTTATTAGATGTTTCGGTGTGAAGTATCGCCGTATATTTTTACGAGTTGTGCTGTATTTTGACGACGGAGCCCACAGGGCGAGTCAAAAGACAAACAACGAGTAAAAATATAGGGCGATACTTCACACCGATACATCTAATAAGAGATTTATTATCCAACTTAACCTTTTTCAACCTTTTTCAGTAACTTTAAAGAAAACTACAAGTGTAACAGGATGAGCGCGCGCACGGTACTGTACAATAACCAACTGTACAATATCGTGGGATATTTGTACTCGTTTCGCGCGCTTTCTGTGCAATAAATAATACAGTTGGATAATAAAAAGTGTTATTTTAACACGAGTATGATCGAATTACCGACGTAGTCTTTCAAGGGTCTACAATTGTGCATAACGACGTATTCAGTGCGCGTGCTCAGCAATTTTGTACGTAAATCGCGTTTACTCATGAATCCTTTTATTTCATTGAATATGATACCTTTTTGATGGACACTAGAGTATATCATGAACAAGTTGTAGGGAACAAGATACGTTCTAATGAGGCCATATTTCATTCACTATTCCTAATTTTATCTCATGCTTGGGGGCTTGTGGTATTACTTCTAGGGTAAACTTCAGTTTTACTGTGTCAACAATGTAATGGCAGCGGACAAAGAAATTTACCAACAAACTGTAACTCATATTCATGAGATTACTTTTCCCATCATAAAACTCAATTAGCTGTGTCAAAGGAAAGAATATTCTATGAAATTTAATATAGGCAAAGAGAGAGAAGGGTAAATCAACAAACGGAGTCTGCGTATTTGAAACACTTAGCAACGAACGTTTACACGGTCGAAAAGGTGTACTTCCAACTCTGTACACTTGTAACAACTTTGTTGGGAGGTTAAGCAAAGAACAAAGCATCGATCAAAACACTGTTGACAACCAAAGCTGGAAAGAAAGGAAGCTTGCGAGAAAACTCAACAGAGGGTCTAAGGTAAACACAAAAGCTAAAATGACGTGTTTTCAAGCTGGATTTGTTTTCTGCTAAAATGATGCGAATCACTGCAATTTTTTTTAAATTGACTGGCTTTAAAAACTCTATGCTAATGACAAAACATGAAATTCTGTTGTGGTCTAAGCAGTTATGAATCATCAGTTTATAATATTCCTAGGCTAAGGGAATGATTAGTTAGAATATTCACGTTTTATTCAGTCAGTTCCTCCATATATTTTAGGTAAACACGTCGGGTTAGAGACTTATAATCTGACTATCGAAATACCTTTTAAGTAATTATTTCGTGAAAGCAAAGCTCTTTTCCTTAATATGCAAGGGCACGATGCCATTAAAAATGTCAAACAACTTAATCAGTAAATTTCTATCCCTGTGTACTGTACAAGGTCTAATACCGTCGCGACACTACAGAGGAATTTCGTGATAAACTCCTTCTGCCTTTAAAAGCGGTGCTAAAAGATCAAGGTACTTATAAACACATTTAAGAATTCTCGTCAAAAGTAAGCTATTATGACAGTGTCTTGCTTTTTTAGCTACAGAAGAGTTTGAATCTTTGTATGCGCACAAAATGTTCGTCTCAAGTGCATTCGAATTGAACGATCTTGGTATCTCACGGGCTCACCTTTGTTAGAACGAAACGCTTTTTATGTTAAAATCGTGGACCAGCTATCCATAATTTTCAGCTTCGATAAAAAGGCAGATTCACAGTAGTGTGTTTTTCGTATTTGCGTCTCACCGTTTATTCTTAACGCAAAAGGTAAAATGCCAGGAACAGCAGGCACTTGTTTCTCTTAACGAACACCTGCGTTTGATTCCCAATATTCAAGCCCCTTCATTGACGATTATATTTATGACACCGGCATCCTCGTTAGAAAGACTGGCATTCGTTGTTTTTGTTGAATCAAGTTGCTTGGCGACACTAAGCTAACATCAAAGTTTACCACTAAAATAAGATTTTGTTATTTCAAAGTATTCACTCTCTATAGGAGCATATACGCTTCAGCTCTCTACAAATTTCCACACTTGAAAGGAGAGACGGGGAAATTGTGTCATAATTACTAAATTGTAATAAGTGGGCAAGAGTTTCTAATTAAAATGAAAGGAGCGATTTTGACAACTTCAGCAATATTTGGCACGCCTGGAAACTGATCCAGTTTTTAAATATTCATCTATATGTTATGCATAATACTTACCACTGCAAATTGGTATTACACACAACTTTGGAATACGAAAGAACCGACACTTCTGGGCACTATAATTTTCTTTCCCATTAATGATTAAGACGACTTTCAGAAAGTAAAATCTGTTTCACGCTTATCGGATATGTTATTTCTTAACTTATCGCCTTCTTTTTTTGGCTTCCTGTGGTGCCATGGAAAGTGGTGCCATGCACAGACTGAAGTCAATTAAGTATGTGGGAGGAAATATAAGACAATTCAAGACGAAAGTATTTCACTAGACACACGGGGAATTACTGACTTAGATGCTTTCTCAATTATTTCAAGGTCTCCTCGGCGATGATGAATTAAATCTTACACTTTTAGTTCAAGATGAAAGCCTGAGTGTTTCCTAACTCCCGTGTTTTTTTGCCGGTTTTGTTTTTGTTTTTGTTTTGTTTTGTTTGTTTGTTTTTTTTTTTCGTTTTTCTGGACGGATTTCTGTGATTTCATTGTTCCGGGTAAAGAGGGTAAAACTTCCAAAATACTTGTTGATTATCTTCAGAGAACGCCGATAATCTATTTTTGTATTTTTGTTTTTTTTGTTTTACGTCGTTCAAGAGATAACGGTTATTATCTAGCCATACATATTTTTGAAAGCACTATCATTCCTATCCGCCTAAATTATGAAGAACGTAAAAACTGTCACACCAGCTTATATTAAATGATGGCATTTGTTGCTTGAACTTATATAAAGGCATACTAAAACATCATCCTCGGAGACCCAGGGGCAGAGATAGTCGGGGCGAGAGGCAGATAAAACGGGCAAACTCGGTGCAAGCTGAAGCTTGGTGCGAGCGAAAGTTTACAAGACGGGCTGGTACAGCCCCTGAGAGGATACCTTTAACGGACTAGTTCAAGAGCCCATTTGTGTTCTTGCTTCTGATTGAGCACAAATTTTGAGGCATTGTATTTTTTTGTACCCAATCAGCGATCAGCTTTTTTCCCAGTTCCTTTCGTGACGTCTTATGCAGAGTGTAACTTTGCTAAATATTGAACCCAGATCTCATGCACTTGTGTGTGTACTGAAATCAACTTTTTGTGTCGCTCGTTAGATAGGCCTACCATCGAAGAAAGTTTTAGTAATATGCGAACCCAAAAAGTCGAGAAATTTGGCTAGGGTAGTCAAGGAAAAAGAAAACAAGCCCGAAAATCAGATTGAGGTATTGTGAGAAGTTCACACCTCAGGTGTGAACTTTTAGAAGCGTGCAGTTTGGAGCAAATGCAAAGACAAGTTGTGGATTACACGTAAATCCTAACTGCATGCTTCTAAATGTTCACACCTAAGGTGTGAACTTTTCACAATACCTCAATCTGATTTTCATACTCGTTGTTTTCTTTTTCCTTGAGTACCCTTGCCAAATTTCTCGATTTCTCGGCTTTGTGGGTCCCATTTTACTGAAACTTTCTTTGATGGTAGGCCTATCGAACGAGCGAGACAGAAAGTTTATTACAGTACGCACTAGTGCATGAGATCTGGGTACAAGATTTAGCACAGTTACACTTTTCACAATTTCACAATTCACAATTTATTCACAACAAAATTCACAAAAAGACATAAATTATTAAATAGCAGAATTATTGCATTAAATTACATAACAATTTGTATAAGACGTCACGAAAGGAACGGGGAAATAAGCTGATCGCTGATTGGGCGCAAACATACAATGCCTCAAAATTTGTGCTCAATCAGAAGCAAGAACGCAAATAGGCTCTTGAACTAGTCCGTTAAATGTATCCTCCCAGGGGCTGTTCCCCAGGGGGGGGGGGGTACTCCGGATTTCAAGTGACGGGAATGATCGAAGGATTTTTTTGGGTTTGAAATTTTCGATTCCGGGATTTTTTTGGGTAGGAAAATTTGGCAAGTATTTTTTTGGGTGGCTTGATTTAAGTACGGATTGTTTTGGGTATTCAAAACAATCTGAAGAATTGTGGTGGTGCCCGCATATCCGGGCCGCGTAGTTCGGGTGTCTGTAAAACCCAGAACACCCCGGAACACCCCGGAACACCCTCGGAACACCCCGGAACACCCCCGGAACACCCCGGAACACCGCGGAACAACCCCGGAACACCCCTGGAACATCCCATAATACCCCTGAACATCCTCGAAACAGCAAGGAACACCCCCGGATCACCAAACATAGTGGTCAGCGGTCAGACTGCTCACGAATTGACTAAGCCGAAGACCTCCGAAGATTCCCAATTCTTCATAAGACTTTTGCGGATCACCCTGAGATTTCCGAGCATTTCAAGAATACTTGGAATATTTTCGAAGCTTTTAAGAACAGCGAAAAAACCATTAATTAATGTGAAAAATATATCATGCACTTGACCTTCATATCAATAACTTACGATTTTCAGCGATATGAAAATGTGACAGTTGAACTGTTAATTCTGCATTGATTTTTCTCGTGCGAGGTTTGCATTATCACGTTCAAAAAACAGGTGTGACCTCAAGGACATAACAAAGCCAAATGATACAGTGTCACGCAACGCTATAAGGTCATTATTCCGAGGTCACACGATCGTCATCGTTTTATTTCCACAGGCGCATGGAAATGTTTGGCCGCCGGTTTGTTACGCTAATATATACACCTCATTTAAAAAAACCTCAGTTTATATTAATTTGAAGTATCATACCATAGCCATGAGTGCTTCAGGAATGTTAAAATCCGAGAACGTTTTTCCATGTCCAATAAATTCCCATCTTGCAGCTTTCTCTTGTCATATTTAAATGACAACGTTTTTGCAGTTAGGCCTGCATATATTTTTGGTTAACAAAAGAACGTAGGTCGGAAGATAAATGAGTAGGAGAAATGTGCGCCTGCAAAAAAGTACTCAATATAATTTTGTAGAGGTATCCGAGGGCTTATAATGTAGGATGTCAGAACGTAACCCGGGAGCAAACGGATCGAACGAGTTTACACTCTTATAGCGAGAAAAGGAACAAGTATTTTATTTACTTGCACAAGATCTAGTTAGACTTTAAGAGAAAAATTCAGTAAACGAAAAAAGGAAAATATCAACAATGAGAGTACATATCACATTTCCTTGAACTTTGCAAAGTTCGTGTGCTCCATCAATAAGCCAACTTTATACGTAGCGATAAACCTTGAGTTACAACTTACTTCTCAAAACTATTCAAACATTTTTCTAATTGGTCTTTAGAAGGAACGGCGGTGTTTCTTTGCCCAGTTCGTACAGTAACAGCACGTGGGGCACTTATTGAGAAAATGCGGTAGTACTAGCTACATAAATTTAAAAGGAACAGCCTTTACGGAAACAAAATAAATCCTATAGACGTTTAGCAGCCTGCAAAATCTGTTTTGTTTTGCGTGCAAAATCTGTCACGCAATGCCCAAGAGTAAGTTATCGCGACCGTGACGTGTTAGATGGTGAATTGAATTATTATTCGGGATGCCCACCCCCCAGAATTTTACTTATAGACGTCACATCGGTTTGTCGAGAGTTATGATGCAAATCTCGCATGAGTTACAACAACTTCAATAATTGAATTGAAATATTCAAAATCAAATCTTTGTCGATCTAAAGGACACCAATGTTATTTTTTATTTTATTTTTGTCATTTTGTCTTCGGGTGATCCGCAAAGGTCTTCGGAAAAATACGGAAATCTTCGTTAATCTTCGGAGGTCCTCGGGTCAGTCTATGCGTGAGCGGTCTGACCGCTGACCACTATTTTTGGTGTTCAAGAGTGTTCCTGGCTGTATTGAGGGTATTCCGGTGCATTATGGGATGTTACAGGGTATTGTGGGATGTTCCAGGGGTGTTCTGGGGTTGTTCCGGGCTGTTCCGGGCTGTTCCGGTGGTGTTTCGGGGGTGTTCCGGGGTGTTCCGGGAGTGTTCCGGGGTGTTCCGGGGTGTTCCGGGTGTGTTCCGGGTTTTACAGACACCCGCGTAGTTCTGCGAATATTAAGCACTGACAACCAAACTTGTTTTGCGGTTGTTTTAATTATATTTAACGATGGTGTCGCATTACATTGCATCTGTTTCATAAAACCGGCTATACAACAGTCTGCAAAGTGTCGCGGGGTGTATCCAACAAGGCTTGAATTTATTCAACTGATTTTTCATCCATCATGTTCATCGCCCGGCGTTATCGTTACTGGAATTCCTTTTTAATGTCGTGAATTCTTGATATCTTTCGCTTGTGACTTGTGGGTTAATCCTTTCTGGAAATTTTTAAGGCTGGGAAATTCGCATTGGAATTTTTTTTTGGGGGGGGGGGGGTAATTTTTGGTCCAGGGATTTTTTTGGGTTCGTTGGAAACCCTAGGGATTTTTTTGGGTTTTGATTTTTGCCCTCATTAGATCATCCGCGTCACTTGAAATCCGGAGTACCTCCCTGGGGGCTGTTCCAGTCCATCTTGTAAACTTTTGCTCACACCAGGCTTCCACTCGCACCGATTTCGTTTGTTTTATCTGCCTCTCGCCTTGACTATCTGCCCCTGGGACTCCGAGGATGCCAAAACATGCATCATCGAAAGTTAACCAAGTCTTCGAGAAAAGAAACATTCTTATGTGAACGCTACGTTTTCGTCTTATAAATTACGATAAAAGAATTCTCTCTGGCAAAAAATATTGAAAAGTAGAGCAGGATTGAAAGATAAGGAGCCCTCGTCAGCGCTGTTTTTGCATGTAAGTCTTGTGATGATGTGCTGTAGTTGTTTCAAAAATTGTAAACTGTGCGCAAACATAAAGCAATTAATCAAGTTGACAGCGTGTATCTTTTCAAAAGGTTGTTTCGTAGTCAGAATCCGTGCTTACTGTGTATGTCTTCTTCCGTTGTAGGAGCCTGTAAAATGGCCAGCCGATCAAATCCCAATCCTGGGCGACCTCCTCCTATGATCGAACTTCCTAATTTCAAGAAAGAAACGGTTATCGTTTCCTGCGTGTTTTACGTCATCATTGCCTTCTTAGCGGTATTTGGAAACGGACTCGTTGTTGGTTCATTCATCCGACACTCTCGCCTCCGCACGATAACAAACTATTTTGTGGTGAGCCTTGCTGTAGCGGATATTCTTGTTGGCGTCATCTCTATCCCCATATGGATCTCTATGCTGCTCTACTCATCTGGAGGAGAGACGATAGGGACAGTTTACTACGTCCTTGATCTCTTTGCCGGCAGTTGTTCGATTTTGCATCTTGTGGCCATTAGCTTGGAGCGCTTCTTCGCTGTGGTGTACCCGATTCGCCATCGAAACACGTCTGCCAAAGTCTATTACATATTCCTCGTAGCCGTGTGGGTTATTCCAGCGGCAGCTTGCGGATCTTCAGTGGAGTTAAGGAACACGAACCGGGATGCCAACATGCTGTTTCTCTTTATAGTCTTGTTCGTTATCCCTCTGCTTGTGATTCTTTTCACGTACGCAAGGATCTGGCACGCGGCTAACAGTCGAATACAACCCACTCAGGAGAGCTCGCGCTCAATGAAAGGTGACATGCGCATTGCATTTACCATAGCGCTCGTGATTGGTTTCTTTGTGATTGCCTGGTTACCTTTCTTCACCGTTCAGTTACTCTTGGTGTTCTGTGAGAAATGTCAGCCGAGAATCTACAGCACTGATCTTCTTTTGTTTGTCAAGTTCATGCACTACAGCAACTCAGCGGTCAATCCTATTGTCTATGCTGTTAAAATCCCAGAATTCCGCCGGGCCTTTAAGCAGCTGGTGGGGTTATGTTTTTTCTGTTGTACCAAGAATGAAGGCAGTTCTACTACAGTCGCCGAGCTTTTGTCGGCTACGGACATACGCGTGCCTTCAAACAGCTCAAGAGAAAGAGTTTTGTCTCAGTGACAATAAACTTGTAAAGCTTGAACTTTGGGAACTGTGGAAAGATTTCAGAACTTACAAATAGATTGTTGTATATACAGTCCACGTGTGTAAATATCTTCGATTTAATCTGTTATGTCATAAGAGGATGAGCTCCGTATTGTCCAATTAAGAAAATATAATTGAATTATTAAAAGGCCGAGGGCTTTTGATGGTCGAGTCCAATTTGACAGTCAGAGAAATATTTTAAATTCAATTACGTTCCAAACTGCACATACTTTATTGTTATTTATTTTCGCGGATTTAAGGTGGCCCCATGTAGTTTTTTAGGTCACATTTCCGTTTTTGAGTGCGCTTGAACATAATCTTACTTTAGAATAATGAATCTGAATTTCATACCAGATGTCAGGCTTGGATGAATGTTTTGGATGATGCTCTTTTTATGCTAATCAGCATTTCCATAGCAACGGTAAACAAATACTGCGAAAAACAGTTTTTCGTAAATATCTTTCAATTTGGGGGCTCCCCTTGACAAGCGAACAAATGCGCTATAATCCACACAGCGTAGCACACCAAATGGGGAAATAAATTAGACTATTCGATTTTGAAGAAATCGCTCTACCATTTTTAACATGTGCCAAGTTTTCATGTTCGAATTATTAGTGGTCAAAACATTCCATAGGTCTTACAAATTTATTCATCATTAAATTACCACAGAAAGTTTCCTTAGACTTACATTATTACTCCCTGCAAAAAGGTCTGACTTACTCTTCGGCTATGAAGAGATCGAGCTTTTCATTCAAATGCAATTTTGCTTGACATTTTCTGTCAAGCAAAACTGCATTTGAATTTTCGCAATTGCAGAAAAGACCCGCGAGCATCTCTACCTGAGTGGACTCTGGGGTTGGAAGTAAACCTTAGTGCATTTATGAGTTTATGATGCTAACCAATACATGGGACAAATACAAATGCCGACCTGTATAGTTAACTATAACGTGTATATTGTGCTTTTGTCCCAGACGAACATTTCAACCTGTTTTAATTAAGCAGTCGCTTTGTTACGAGCCTTTTTCATATTTTAATCTCTAGCCCGTAAGCTACATGTTTCAATGCGGATAAATTTAGTTGCTTTTAAGTGCAATGTGATGAACAAGTGTTTGCTAGCTATAGTATGAACCGATTACAACACTTGTTCACGTAAGCTTGTCACAGCTTGTAACAGAGGATACATGCATGATATGAAAAAAAAAAGATGTACAATAAGAATGCCACGAAACATGTTTCCGTAGCAGGCACAAATAAACGCGGGCAAACGGGCAAACGGCATGCCCGCCGGGTAACATAATTATACTGTATTGTATTGTAGTCCTACAGTTACATGCCTGACCGCCTGACCGCCGTATGGGAACATCTGCCGCCGATACAACAAAGCTATCCGAAGTCTTTTATACTACCGCTGACATGCCACGCAACATCTTCGGGATAAAAACAATATTAGCGCACAGCTAAGTACTGATACAATTAGCCTGCGAGCAGGCTCTCTATTCGGGGGGCAACGCAACGTGAATTATTTTCTTCGAGAGCGCCGAAGGCGCGAGTTTCGGCGAGCGAAGCGAGCCGCTTCACATCGTTCGCCGAAACTCGCGCCTTCGGCGCTCTCAAAGAAAATAATTCACGTTGCCCCCCCGAATAGAGAGCCTGCTCGCAGGCTATGATACAATAGAAAACAACATGCCATGTGACTGCTGGAACTGTCTCACAGTTCGTCACATGAGTGTTGTTTGGCTATTGTTGCTTTTGCTCTTTTCGGTGCTCTATGAATCTTTCTTGAGATAAATCAGCTTTCACAGAATGCGTTTCATAGCTAAATTTTCACTGACCCAAAAAAGTCCCAGTAGGGTATTGGACCCAAAAAAGTCCAATCCTTTTTATCTGCATATCAGAAAACCGAGAATCCGAAAAAAAAGTTAAGCTTCTATCTGATAAAATTGAGAACCCCTAGGTACGCATCCTTTTTTTCAAAAAGCTAAAATCTTTCTACCCAGAATGAGCCCACCATAAAATTTCTAACCCCAAAAAGGCCGAAGTTGCAAATTTCAAACGCGAAAAGGGCGCTTGCACCTCGCCGCCACTAACCTTAGCCCGCCACTCCAGATCCGAAACAATCACTTTAGAAAAGGCCTGCAGAAACCTGCGTAGCCTCTTTGTTCTTACACAGATCTTCTCCAAAACGGTTAAAAATGCCCTAAAACAAAATAGGAGGCGATCGTATGGTATTACGAGGTATTGGCAGATAGATGGTACGTGGCGGTTTGTAACAGGCTTATAGAATCCATTTTGTCAAAGTCCTCTGAAGTTTCTCAGAAACACCAGAGTAATATGGATGCACCACTCTTCTTGCCGAAGCTGGCAAGTGTGTTTCGGCCCTTTGAGGGGTAGGGTGATGTGTATGATGGACGAATGGAGAGTTGAAAACGGCTTTTGCAGTTGTCCCCTAGTGTCCAAACTAGACGTTGGCCACCCGGCCAGGCATCCATGTGTCCTAGACTGTATCGGTTCAGACACAGTTTCTACAGTTGCCAAACAGTGTAATCTGACCTGAGCAGAATTTCACATATGTTTAGAATGTTGTGCCCCTTGACATCAATCGGTTATGAATTTTTGTAGTTTGAAATACTCCTGAGAAAAACAATTTTTTAGAAAGCTGAAGACGGGGAAGCCCAGGCCCGACAACTCTTAAGTCGCGCTAGTGACGAGGCTCCATCAAACCCGTTTGGCAACTTTATGGGGCTTAAATTCGGTGGCGAGATGTAGAAAATGCCACTGGAAACTGTTCCTTAAGAAGTAAGAATTAAGAATTAAGAATTAAGAAGGGAGATCAAATTTTTTTTTCCAAAATAGCACGATCCCGGTCAAATCGCACCTCGACAAATAGCGGGATCTAGCCTGCGAGTACAGCCGTCTAGGGCGGTTGGATAAAGATTCAGATTTTCGGAAAGGGACAAACGTTAAAAGAGGGTCTAGAATTGTGATTGAAAAAAACCTATTTTGGACATTGCATATTTCCTTTAGTGAGGGTGCATGCCTATACATGAATCCGGCCAACCATTTAGGGGCCGATTACATGAGGCGGGCTGGCCCGGCTAGCCGCCGAGCTGGCTCGGTTTGCCGGGATGACTGTTCAGCCCGGTATTACATGAGGTGAACCAGCCTGTCTGCCGCTAAATTAAGAAGCTGTCGTGTGAAAAGATGGCTACCTCAATGAATCGAGTGATTTTATTTGCGCCAATCCATTATTTTAGTGTATTATTTTCAGTTTTACGTAGCTTTATGGTCTGATAAACCTTTTTGTGTTACATAGAAAGAGAAATATTGACCTTCTGGTGACCCGTTTTGCTCTGAAGCGGACTTTAGTGACAAAAAAATGTTGGCCCGACAATCGCGATTACATGGTAAATTTTCAGCCCGTCTAGCCGGGATCCCGGCATCGCGACAGGATCCCAGCTGGCCAGGATATGGCGTTCCGTTACGGCCAAAATCTTGAAGTCATAAAATAAGCAAAACGAAAAGTGTACAAACATTATTAAAGGGTCAGAAAATAAATCGAACCTTATGCAAATAAATCCAACTTGCCCAAATATAAATCGAACCGCGCAAAAATAAATCGATCCACCAAAAAGTAAATCAAACGCCTCAAAAGTGAATCGAACCAAGCGCAAATGAATTCAACTTGCACAAATCGCAATCGAACCAGCGAAAAATGTATCGAACTGTGCAAACAGGAACGAAACCGCTCACATAAATGTCGAAACCGCACATATCAATCGAACTGCACAAAAATAATTTGAAAGAAGGTCAGCGGTGAAACATGCTACCGGAAGTGCTTTAAAAGCGAAAGCGAGGGTCCAGCATCCGGGACTGTCAATACGCTTTGCGCGGGAATCGGCCGGTCGGTTTGGCAAAATGGCAGAAAGATTCAGTCGCCCTCTCGACGCCCTCAAACGTTGTCTTCAGATAACATCGTAGACATAGTCTGAGAGTGGTTGGTGCTTTTGGAAATCTTCCATCTAACCCTTCAAATGAAAGTGGGAGCGCTAGTAGCAGTGGATTTCTTACTTTTGACCCCAACACGAACTTCATGATAGGTTTCGCATTCCACGTGCTTCAACAGCATCATCATCTGGGCCTGGAAGGGTTCTTCCCAGAGCTAGATCGAGTGGCTGGTTCGTTCCTTACACAAGGGGAAAGACAAATAGCAAATAGCTTTCACCCATCAATCACATTTACGGCTGAAATATCAGAAACAGGGATTACATTCTTGGTCACGAAAGTGTACAAGGGTGAGAGATTCACAAGGAATCTATCCTTGACGTGAAAACACATTACAAACCAACGGAGACTTTTCAATTCACGAATTTCTATTCGTGTCACCCACCCGGGCGTTACAAAAGGATTTATCAAAGGGGAGTCTTTAAGGCTCCTTAGAACAAATTCCTCAAAGGAAACATTTGAGGAAAACATAAAAAACTTTGAATCACGCCTTAAGTATAGAAGATATCCAACAGGTGTAATAAAAAAACACTGAGAAGTAAACTTCTCTGAGAGAAAAACTAAACTAAAACAGAAGAACAATTCACATGACGAGACGCTACGGGGTCTAACTGGAAGTACATTAAGGAATGCGGGGTTGTGGACCCCGCATTCCTTTCATATTTGAATTTTGATCAAGGCGCCGCGAAAGCAATAGGTGTTAAAATCCGCCGCTTTCGCTGTCAACAAAGCTTTTCTGTTACCGGAAACACACTGTTGTTGAATAAATATCACAGACCTTTTTGCAAGTTGATCGCAACGGGAAATTTATTTTTGTGGCTGTTAACAAACAATAAGATAATAGGCCATGAATAGCCTCTTATTTCTCTACAGGATCGTAGCGCTCGCGAGCGGTTTTACCGCCTCTCCTTTCTCCGGAGAGGTCATTTGTTGGTATGCGATCGGACGTTCTGAGAGAAATACTTGAAGAGAATCTATAAATACAACATGGTCTTTCTCCCGTTTTTAACAAAATCGCGAATATATCGAGAATTATTCACAGAAACTCGATACGCTTTCTCTACGAAAGAAAGAAACAGTAACAGTAACAAAAAAGATAAAACTTTCGTTCACATAATCTGTTAGACTGCAAGCAGTCTCAAATCGTGCTGGCTCGCGTTCGCTATTTGCACTTCGTTCTGCACGGATTTTAGAGCAAAAGAGAGACTGCTCGCAGTCTAATAATCTGTCCTCTGAACAGGCCATTCGCTTTGCCGACTGAGCAAACTATTGCTTCCTGCGCTTGCGGTCGTTTAGTCTCCCAGACGTCTGCGCGCAGGCTAGCGGTCGTTTCCCCTAAGAGTCTTTTCGCCCAAGGCCAGTTGGTTAACCTTTGACGCGCTTAGAGAACGAGAAATTAAATATATTGCTTTTTCTTTTCCTAGGGTAACACGCTTTTAGAACGAAAAATAGTATATAATTCATTTACTGTCGGCATTTAAGACGTTAGCAGACAAAAACAAAAACAAAATATATCGTAGGCGAAACGACCGGTTTCCCCTTGCTGACATCGTGATTTCATCCTCAGCGTTCTAATTCTTGGCCATGCTACTGGTTGCAAGTTTCACTTCACAGCACTTAATTCGATTGCCCAAGAAAAGCAGTGGTTTCCGGGCGCTTAACAGAAACATCTAAAAGTCGCCTAAGAATAACATCCCTACGAAGAAATGTCACTTTACGGGCTTGCCTTTGGCATTTGTCCAATTCGGGAGTTTGACGGTTCTCTTTCCTTCACCATCACTCTGGCCTCGTGCATGATGCCGAAGTCACAGTATTAAAACTGGTATTAAATCTGCAGCATTTCAACCTTGTTCTACCACAATGTTGAACTCAAATATTATAGTATATGGCAATTTAAAATTGTACCGAATGGACTAAACTGCAGTTTAACGAACTGTTATTGTTATCACCGTTATGGAAAAACATCCAGGGACTTCTAATAATTGTGACACATGGGAAAGTGACGTGCCCCCCCACCAACGCCCCCCCCCCCCCCTGGCAAAAAAAAAATAATAAAACAAAATATAACATAACACAACAAAAATGCAAACCTTAAAATACCTGCTACAGCTAGTAACAATTTATTTTTAATCTTTCCTCACTCAACTGTACATATCATTGTTTTCCCCAGTTCTCTAGACCTACACTAGCATAAGTACAGATCCAGGAATAGGATTTATAGGAACAGGTCATGAAATGACATCATTTTTTAACTAGCATGTTCTTTGTAAATAGTGATATAAGGAATGCTAAACCTAAAAACTATGTTTAGAACAAATAAACTTTATTATCATTTGCCAATAAATTATTAACATGCTGTGTGCAAATATGAACCGAGAGTTAATTCCAATCAAAATCAATATTAATCAATGATAGTCAATAACAATCAATAGTCACTCAACTTTTAAGCTTTGAATTGTATTGATTTCCATAACCAGTCAATTAATTGGATTGATTATTACTGATTATATTGACTATATTTGGTTTTCATTGTTTGATACTGCCAGGCAGAAGGCAACAGCCACACACTGTGATGACAGATTTGGATGCTACTGCTCCCCTCATTAGTAGCTAACTTTTAATTGAAAGGGATTGTTTAAGGTAACAGTCACACACACCGACGATACATCTGAATGCTACTGTTCCCCTCATTAGTAACTGAGACTTAAAATAGATAGGGATTGTTAAAGGTAACAGCCGCACACTCCGACGATACATCTGGATGCTACTGTTCCCCTCATTAGTAACTGAGACTTAAAATAGAAAGGGATTGTTAAAGGTAACAGCCGCACACTCAGACGATACATCTGGATGCTACTGTTCCCCTCATTAGTAACTGAGACTTAAAATAGAAAGGAATTGTTAAAGGCAACAATCGCACACTCCGACGATACATCTGGATGCCACTGTTCCCCTCATTAGTAAATAAGACTTCAAATAGAAAGGGATTGTTAAAGGCAACAGTCGCACACTCCGACGATACATCTGGATGCTACTGTTCCCCTCATTAGTAACTGAGACTTAAAATAGAAAGGAATTGTTAAAGGCAACAATCGCACACTCCGACGATACATCTGGATGCCACTGTTCCCCTCATTAGTAAATAAGACTTCAAATAGAAAGGGATTGTTAAAGGCAACAGTCGCACACTCCGACGATACATCTGGATGCTACTATTCCCCTCATTAGTAACTGAGACTTAAAATAGAAAGGCATCGTTAAAGGCAACAGTCGCACACTCTGACAATACATTTGGATGCTACTGTTCCCCTCCTTAGTAACTGAGACTTAAAATAGAAAGGAATTGTTAAAGGGAACAGTTGCACACTTCGACGATACATCTGGATGCTACTGTTCCCTTTATTGGTAACTGAGACTTAAAATAGAAAAGAATTATTGTTAAAGGTAACAGTTGCACACTCCGACGATACATCTGGGTGCTACTGTTCCCCTTGTTAGTAACTCAGACTTAAATAGAAAGAAATTGTTAAAGGTAACAGTTGCACACTCCGACGATACATCTGGATGCTACTGTTCCCCTCATTAGTAACTGAGACTTAAAATAGAAAAGAATTGTTAAAGGTAACAGTTGCACACTCCGACGATACATCTGGACGCTACTGTTCCCCTCATTAGTAACTGAAACTTAAAATAGAATGGAATTGTTAAAGGTAACAGTCGCACACTCCGACGATACATCTGGATGCTACTGTTCCCCTTATTAGTAACTGAGACTTAAAATAGTTTAATGGATTGTTAAAGGTAACAGTTGTCGACAGGTGACCTATCTCAGGGACACTAATGTTCACTTTAATTACTAACTGTAGTTTTCAAGTTGGAAGGGACTGTTAAAATAAGGCAAAATACAGTACACTCTGGCATTACATCAACACCCCTAAGGCAAAATGTAGTGAGTGAGTCATATTCTTGGCAGGATTCAAATCTCAGTAGGCATTCTTCATATATTTAATTGGTAGAGCATGTTCCATGGTATCTTTTTAATTTCCTAAGCTTTCTCTCCATGGGACCTGAAAAATGAGAGTGCATGCATTAAGCAATGATATATATTAAGTTACTATCAGTGATAAAGTATCACCATAATGGAAGGTATGAATTACATGCAGAACATTTTGACTTGATATTTCTTAATTGGTCTAAAATGGTGACACTGAAAACCACAATTCAGTGATGGGATTTTAGCAAACTTTGTCTATGATGGTAAACTCATTTGGCTGGCAACTTTGCCAACAATGTGCCTTAGGCCTTAAATCTACTCTTGCAGGCTTAAGCTTATGTCCCAACAATGGTACAGACAATAAAACAAATCCTGAAAAGGCAGTGTCATGTAAAAAAAACAAACAAACATTATCAGTTTTACACACCTGACATTGAGTTCACACAGATACTGTGTTTTGCATCTGCTGTTTGATGTCCTTCCTTCTTTTGCACAGTTAGACTGACGCCAAGGTTAACTGGGCCTTAACTTCTCAGTGCATCATTTGCATCTTGTGGTGAATCAGCTTTGTAGGCAGCCACCCCAGTAGAATCCAGAAGTTGTTTGAGTATTTTGCAGTTACATATACAATGCACAAAGTTGGATACTGTTAAGTTCCTCATTGAGTAAAAACTCCAAATAATCTTAAATTCCAGTTGACCTAGAGGAAAAAAGTAACATTTTTATTTTAACAGTTCTTAATAAACCTCTCTTACAGCTGTAATCAAACTCTCAGGTGAGGTCTAATATGAACACCAATGTTAACTTTTCAGGGGCTTAGTTCTTTGCTGTTTCTTGTGTTACTATAGCTAGATTTTATGTAAGTCAAATGATCAAGTAGCTATAAACCTAAACAGGAGGAAAATGTTATATTCAGCAGGATAAAAAAAATGATAATGAGAAGAAAGAATAAAAATTGCTTGAAAAAAAGACATGTTCAAGAATCCCATTACGACCAAAAAGACCAATTTTATCTAAAAGAATTCATGACTACAACAACCAAAACTGCAGATGTAGGCATGCATGTCAACTCTACATGTATCTGGGAGACCCCTACATAAAAATAAGTGAATTGGAAATTATACAACTTTTCGATATCATCTTGATATCATTTTCAAGGAAGAAAAATCATCATATGTTAATAAATACCTGAAACAGTGTCAACTAGTTCTACACTGATTAGACTCCTGGATACCCAAAAATTTAAAAATTAAATCACCCAGTCTATTGTTTCGGTCACAAAATCTCCTAGACAACAGCAATCTTGGATCTTTCTTCCAAAAAAAATTATAAATAAAAAAAGAAAATAAAATAAGATTACAGAAATCGTTTCCACACAGCAAATATATCGTTTCTTTCTAAATGGGAAAGAAATTGGAAACGCCCAGGAGTCCACTAAGTATTAACTCCTCAGGAAAGGTTGTAATTGAGAATTGAGGTTGAACTTTCAGGCTCCCAATTTCAGCACGGTCAGAATAAGCTGGACATATTTCATCAACAATTATATTTCTACGTCTTCGCCATTCAATTACCTTTCATTGAGGTCTGTCTCGGCCTTTAAATAGCGGAAATTTAACGCCAAAATAAAATCTCCCAGTAGTAATTTTCTTGCTTTGGGCAATGTACGCCATTTTGAATTCTCATTGGAAAACCGCTGTTCAAAGTGTTTCGGTTCTCACAAAGCCTACTGTGTGACAATGGCGCAAAAGCGCGGGTCGATGAACAACTCATTATTTTTTATTCCTTGCAACGCAAGGATCGTATCAAAGAACAGTTTTGCTACAAAAGACGCGACCTAATAAAACGATCGCAAATCACTTTCAAAAACACAACATCTAGAATTTTTTTCCAAATTCCTTTCATTTTGTGTTGTGATTACATAAGACAGCAAGTCAGAATTGATTGTAGAGAACACAACACTGACTCAAAGCTAGGGCTTACCTTTTTGTGGAGCTGCTTGGTGAGATCGGCAAGAAAATACAATAGAAGATGGCAGTGGCGTCACCAATCGGCAATTGCAGGGATCGAATTCACGGCCATGTGAGTGCAAGCCGACAGCTTCAACCGCCAAGGCTGAAAACCTTCCAAACGTCTCTTCTTGAAATAACCGCAAATTCGGCGCATGACGAAGAAATATCGCAAACAAACCAAACGAAGAAGGCACGATTTCGTACTTTCCTTGGTACGGCGCACTTTGCGCGCTTCACTTTGCTTCCCATGTGGGAATATCGAAATAAATTGTTGTTGTTGTTATAATATCATCCGGAAAGCGGGCCGGGAAGTTCTTTCTGTTTGTTACAATCTAACAATTCCTGGATTTTATCCGAGAAGTGGACGAACAGCACTTTCCTCGGAGCCATCGACCGGCAGTTCCATTTTAACCTCGAAGAGATCGTATTCTCAAATGACCTAAGCATGTGATTCATGAAATTCGTCACTCGTCAAGCCTTAATTTGAGCCTGACATGTATCCTATTTGATCCCCATTTACCTCGCTTTGTTGACAGAAATTTAATTACCGAGTAAACCGCAACTTAATTAATTCGGAAATCGGGTACTTCCAGTTCAGACCCACTTGCGTCTTGTAAGCCTCCCAGCATTACCTGACCTAAAGAAAATTCTGGTGGGAAAATGGCACCTTATACAGAACCAACCACATCTTAAAAAAATTTTAAACGAGCCTCCCATCAACTCACATCGAAAAGGGAAATCCCTTCAAGACCTACTAGTAGTTTTAGAATTTCTTCTACTAACGCGGCAGTCGTGCAGGCCCGTAAACATTTTTTAACTTGCAAAATATCTCTAACAATTTCGTCCAGGGAACCATTGTCTAGGTCAGTAAAGGACGGTGTTGCGCTAGCAAACCCAAGTTCGTGCCTCCGTCTCCGCAAAGTTCTTTGAGAGACGTGAAGATATCTTCCTATGGTAGCCCAGCGAAATCCAGCTGTTACATAAAGTGCCTCTAAAAGGTCTTCCGAAATGTCGAGTCTTGGGCGACCAACACCTGATCTTACAATCCTGACACCCACCCTAGTGGTTGACTGTTATTCGTCCTCCTCGTGCAAAGCAAAATACGACAAGTTCACACAATACTGCCTTTGTTGACTGACAATGTGCAAGAGAATGTCGAGGTCAGAAAGCAGTTGTCTTTCAGAAGGATGGGACACGCGTACTCTCGACGACAAAGCACTCAAAGTTCTCTCGAAACCATCGAGATGTCCGGGAAAGGAATTCCGCAAAATCGAAGGATAAGTTGGCGTCAAGAGAAAGGTCTTGCAGTGATCGAAAGAATTCTCCTAATTCATAGTCGCTGAGCTGGTTTTCAACCGACGAATTCACAACAACAACAATAATGCTGGCGGTGAGAAATGCTATACTGGGTATGCTAGTCAAGTACTTCCGGTGCAACTATACTTCCGGTTCCGCTGGCCTACTTCCGATTTATTTTTTTGCAGTTCGATTGATATGTGCGGTTTTGACATTTATGTGAGCGGTTTCGTTCCTGTTTGCACAGTTCGATCCATTTTTCGCTCGTTCGATTGCGATTTGTGCAAGTTGGATTCATCTGTGTTTGGTTCGATTTATTTTTGAGGTGTTTAATTTACTTTTTGGCGGATCGATTTCTTTTTGCGCGGTTCGATTTATATTTGTGCAAGCTGGATTTATTTGCACGAGTTTCGATTTATATTTGCGCGGTTCGATTGACTTTTTGCGGTTTTGACTTTACGTAAACGACTTTCGTTTTATTTTTGACCGTTTAATAATGTTTGTTCGCGTTTCATTTTGTTTATTTTGTGACTTGAAGATTTTGGCCGTAACGGAACGCCATACCGGGCTGAGATTTTTCCATGTAACTGCGAAGTTGATTTTTAGTGTGTTTAACAGACTGCCGAGATCCTGGCAAACCGAGCCAGCCCGGCTAACCGGACCAGCCCGCCTCATGTAATCGGCCCCTAAGAGTAACTGTCGAACCTATCTGGACCTCTTTTAATACTAGGTGTCGGTGCTTAATACTGTCCGTGTTGTAGGACCGTCGGACCGTAAGATGTTTGATGGTACACTCATACCAGAAACAGTCAGTTATTTATAGCAGTGAAAACGCTTTGCGGGTAAGATGGCAAATTCAGTGCCCTTTATCGGAGGCCATGTAGTAACACCTGCATGAGTTATTTGTATGAGGTTGCAATCGTTATGAAAGCACTCGGTTTCAACGTTTTGCATCACGTGCGACAAAATATTATTGGAAAGTTATTGGACTTGATAAATCCTATATTGGCTCATCGATACAAAGGCTGGCTATGTTATTTTACACTGTTTGGCACTAGCTCAAGCAGCGACTTGTTGTGATTGTATTATGTAACTGCATACATTTGATAAAGCTATATGACATCTCGAAGAGCGGGTTTCCGCTTGCTATACTGATCTCAATCAGTGTTTCCTAGCTTAACGAGCGTGACAAGTATTGTGTCCGCTTTCAAAACACCGAATTGTGATTTTAAAATTAGATAGATAGACCGTTTATTAATAAAATACACTTTGCAGTCAAATGACTGAATTACGTGAATAAATTATTTACAATAAAAATATATGCTAATATTGGTGCGAATTGCCCTTTGATTAAGTGCTTGCCCTGTGTAGAAATTTCAATTACATGAAATTTACTTGAGACGAAACTGACATTTATCACTTCTTGTTTCAGTTCAGATTCATTACTCTCTTGTTCTAGCTATTATTCAGTTGACTGTTTCGATTGAATGTGAAGAGCACCTCATATTCTTTCGATTTAAGAGAAATATTAATAAAGTAGTCATCGCGAACGTATTTTAGATAATCGCACTGGGCCCAACAGTATCGATTATCTGGTATAAAAGGGTTTACTAATGTGCGACTGTGGCAGCATTAGACCCAATTATGAATTAATTAACTTCGAACATGCATTTGCAAAGTTTCTATCTTTAGTTCTGCAACAAGAGAGTGAGTAACGTTTTTTTTTCGTCACAACTAAATAAGTTTGCAACATCGACTTCCATTGAGAACTTTTTTCCCCCTTTCTGCCGTGTGGAGTGTTTCTCATCCTGTTTCAAGTACATTTCTGGGTTGCCTGTTTAAGCTTGGATGCATGCTGTTTAGTATGCAAGGTCTATTGTTCGGCGAAAGCTTGATTGACACTTTATTGATACCAAGGTCCATCATTTGCATTCTGTTTTCATTTGTGTGACTTATCGGTAATTCGAGAATCGCCTCGTGATCCTGATCTTCAGTGAAATAGGATCGTTGTGAGGTCCCTAGTCACGAATCTAAACTTCACAAGCTGCAAGGTGCATTTGAGAACAGACCGCAAGACACACCATTGAAGCGATCGGACAGCTCTACTCACTAAGAGAATGACCGAAAAGGAAAGTAATGGCGTCGTTTTAATGGACGGCGAGAAAACTGGAAGACCAGAAGACAGTCGCGCCGCACTTGTAGAACAGATGACCATTGAGGAAGGCGAGGGGGTCGTGATTGAGGATGAACGGGAGAAATGGGGGAAGAAACTCGACTTCATGCTCTCGTGTGTTGGATATGCTGTCGGACTTGGTAACGTGTGGAGGTTTCCATACTTGTGCTACGAAAACGGTGGAGGTACGTAATAAGCTGAAACAAGTCCATTCGGTTTGTGTTGCCAATCGATATGCGTGAGTTGTTTGAACTTGTCATTGACACGATTCTCGTGATTGTGATTTTACTGAGATGCGTGTCCATTACGTGTGGGGCGAAACTCATAAAAGTACGGCCACACTTCAAAAACCTTTCATATGCGTTTGTTTTGTCTTGTAAACCCTCCAGTTCAATGCCCAATATGTAAACTAGTCAATTTAATTGTAATGTGTTTCGTCTTATTATTCTTGTCCGCCCAATTTTGGTCGTTTTGAGGGGTAAAAGATACTGAGATGTAGTAATATATTTGGCGCCTTTAGTGTTTCACCGGACAGGAATTAAAACAGTCCATCAATGAAAGTTCAAGCACAAAATTCCACACTCCAAGTATCTTATCGATCAGCTACTGTACGGCGTCATTAGAATTATTTAAATTTCGATCAACAGTGGTTCTTTTATTTAACCAAAACCTAAAATCGCCTAATTGCCTTCTTTCGCGTTATCGTAATTGCTTCTCTTAGCAGACTCCTATAAATTGCCATGACAGTTAAATTGCATTTCTTTCCACTTTAACTTAAGGTTGTTGTTGGAAATTTGAGTAGAAACGTGAAGGATTAAAGGAACAGCCTTTAACCGTTTAAGCCCCAATGACAAGCGTCTAACTTCTCCTTACAATATCATTACTTGATCAAACATGCAAGTTATGAGAATAAAGGAAATGATCATCAAAGATGAAATGTCTCTCCCAACTAATACCATAATAAATATTTGGAGAACAGCGAGGAGAAAATGCATACTGATATTGTAGCTTAAAGGGTTAATCAAGCTACATTGTCGGGCTAGCGAGTCTGGAGGACACTAGAGCTATACAAATTCATTTTCATTGACTGCAGAACTCACTTTAGAGGTTGCTTTTCGTGTACGGTGTCTTCAGTTGGACATATTTTCTGTGCACAAGTAAACTTTCGGTTAGAGACAAAAAGCGAACAAGACTTTTTACAGTCCATTTAAAAACGTCAGCTCTGTTTGCCTGATTTCATTATTGGTCAACTCGTGGTTACCTTTTTTGGTGTTACTACTTCTACTTTTTGCACGGTGAACTTGATCTCGAGCCAACACGCATTCCAAGCGTAAGGCGTAATCAAAACGTAACGCCATGTGCACAATTTCCTTAATATATATCGTTCCCTACAACGTTGCCGGATCCACAAAAGCAAAATAATGTGAAAATATAGTATACCTCATTCAGCCTTTATCAATGGCTGCAAAAACATTTTAAACATTTCTAGTGCTCTCTGAAGACGATTCCAATTGAATACGAAGTAATAAAGTGGGGGGGGACAGGGGGATCCAAACCTCCCGCCTCCCGTACCTTGCAATCCCGGCTCCCGCCGCTTTTTTCTTGGCTTCCTCCCTTTTGCCCTTTTTCGATTGCGAAATATTATGCAATGTTACGTAATTTTCCCCTATTTCTCCCGCTTCCCGCCCTTTTGGAACTCCCGCCTCCCGCCCTTTCCTCTCCCGCCTCCCGTACCCCTCCCGCCCCCTATTCTCCCGGGCTCCCGCCCCCCTGTCCCCCCCCACAATAAAAGCCATTGATGAAATTTGCGTTGCTTGCCGCAGGGCACTGCAGATTGTTAAAGGAACCGCAATTGACATATACATTATCTGTACGTATTAGGCTCCTTTCCAACTTAAATATTATTTGAATACCTCAAACACACATTGTGCAAGCGTAACTACTTGTAATCTCACTTAACTACACCTCATATTGGATGACAGTTTATGGAGAACCGAGTTGCGAAGCGGGTCGTTAGAAGGTTTGTTTTTGCGCACCCCCCCCCCCCCACCCCCCTTTCAAAACGTGCATGTCGATGAAGATGAGATTAAACAAAGGATGTTTTGTAATCTGAAACAGGTTCTATTTGTGGAACACGGTCATAAAGAAAACGAGCTTCATTGCACAAGAGGGTACCTGAAAATTACGATAATTGAACCCGCCATTCTGTGGGAAACAAACTGATGGGGTAGAAAGCCATAAGTTAAAGTAGCTTCCGCACTGGAAAATAAACATTAATTTCAACAGGGGGTGCCAACTCTAAGAATATCTGTTTCGGGAGAACCGCAAAATTTATTCGGGAATCTGAAGATATTGCCGGGAATCAAGAGCCTCGAGAAATTATTCGGGAAACTGCAAATAATATTGGAATATTACATAATATATTTGGGGCTTGCATCTAACTTTGTTTTAATTTCAGTAGACGTCTCCTTTTGTCTGAGCATGGTCAATTGTAAATTGTAAGACTAATTTAACCCTCTAGCTAAAAATATCCGCTGTATAATCTTGGAAAAATCTCTTTTAAGTACTGAGAAATCAATGATGCGCGATTTTAATCAGTCAAACATGAAAAACTTGGGTTAAACTGTTATTATTCTCTGTCCTAAATGCCTTCTTTCCCCCTGTTTACTGTAAGCAACTTTGAAATATCAGGGCTGGCCACCCTGAAATTGGTTTAGATCGGGGCCGGCTATTTTTAAAGTTTAAGTAGTGAAAAATATTAAACAATAGTTTCAATCTACCCTTGAGGGATAGCTGTCGCGTAGCTGTCTGCCACAGACAATACACAGATACCTCCTAGAACTCGGCTTTTCTTTGTGAACACTTTTCTTATCAGGTAATCACTGAGGCACTAGCAATTTTAAATAGCCAGAATTATTTTCGCCCCTTTTAAGGTAGAATCCGAGAAAAATACTACTGGAGTCATAACTTTGCCCACAAAACGAGATGCTGGCCCCTCTTAAGGATACCTTGTAAAATTTTCTTTCCTTTTTTTAAATAGAGGAGCCTCCCCCAGGCATACACGTTGCATCCGAAAAATACTTTAATTAGGCAACCCACTGAATCGAAGCACTAAACTTTGAATGCTATTTATCACCAGCGTCAAAAAGACAATAGATCGATTGCTATTTTAGTCTCGACAAGGCCAACTGAAAAATACGATTTCATTCCAGTTCCAAAATTATGAAATATGCCAACCTTTTGTCTAAGAGAAGCAGCGCGTGCAAAAAATGGGCCCGTTATTTGCTTCAACTTGTCTTGACGAAAATATATGCATAGAAATGTCGAAAGTAAGTCTGCTCTTGCTTCAAGTTTTCACGACTTACAGGTGTTTACACTTGACCCAGATCAAAGAAAAGAAACATCCTGAAGAGTTTTATTCTGTCTTCGGCCTTGGTCTCTCAAAAGATGTGCACAAAACACACGCTGGACCTTGAGTCAGGCAGGGGCATCGTGGGAAAATGTTTGCCTGCATGTCATCTCAAACGCTAACCTTTGTAACATAGGAAAATTAATTCCTTTTGTTTTTGGAGGGCCAAATAAAATATGCCGTATATAATGCAAAATTAGGTCAGGTAGCATTTTTGAAGAGCAAACAGCAGCTCGGCTAAATTCGGCCGATACGATTTCAGTCAGTAAACACAATGCAATTGGCTCTCCTCTTTACAGCCGATTTCAGTGCAGTGTGTAGACCCGGGTTTTTTGAAACATGATTCGCCCGTGCATGATTCGCCCGTAATGATTCGACGATAGTCACGTGATTCTGACAAGGTTTACCTGCACGTGGTGTAAACTGAAAATGGAGGATAGTAGCGTTTCCTCCATGGAGGATAGTAGTGTTTCTTCCATCATAAGCGGGAGGCAGGCCCTGCTTTACGTAAACACAAAGGATGGTAAAGCAAGAGGCGTCCCAACAAATTGCTTTCTACCAGAAGAGGAGTCGTTTAGCGCGTGGAAGGGAGTCATTCGACGTTCAATAGCAGAACTGGAATCTATTGCTGTTACCGATGTCATAATCGAAAAAATGTATTTTGTGACCAAAAGCTCGCGGTCTTTGTCATTGACAGGCCTCGTCGGAGACGATGGTGTGCTAGCAGCGATGCTTGAATACCCACTGCGCCAAAAGAATGGGAAAAAAAGTACTGCGATAACAAAGCTAGCCTGCGACTGGCACAAAAAGGGTAAGTAGCAACATTTGATTGACGAAGCGAGATTTGCTGATATTTTTCGGTGGTAAATTGTATTTTCTTCAGCTTATCCCCTTATGTTTGATTTATTAGTATCCTGAATATTTGTTATTGCCAATCTAAGACTAGTCTAATTAACCGCCGCTTCGGCGGGGCGACAAGAACTTGCGAGTTTCATTGTGTCATTCTGCATTGTTTTTCATCTGTGCCCAGTTATGTCTCGCCAAAAGACGGCAACAAACGACACTAAAATATTGCTCAAAGCGAGAGTTTCGTCTCCCGTGGTGATACTGCCGAATATTATCACTTCTGAAATGTTTTTGAGGTTTACCTGGTGAATGCTGGACCTGATGGGCGAAGCTGTTCCTTTTTTGGCGCGAATATCTAAGATTGTGACTTGTCTTTACATGTAATGATTCCAGCTAAGGTTTTATGCCTTACATTTTGTTGAAAATAATCTTTTCACCCGATATCTCGTCATTTACTTATAAGTAAAGCTGTGGCAATAGTTAATTCAGTAATAATTCAGTTACTCATCCGCTTGTTTGGCGAAAAACGGCTTGTAATAATCTCGAATAATTTATTTATTTCTACTGTTTATATAGGATTCGCTTCTCCCGCCCGTTCATCTCCACGTCTGCAAAAGACCGATGATTATACCTTTAACATCTACGTAACAGCGGGAGTAAAACCTCCTTCAACAGCACAAGGACCAGTGTATACTATACACGATGTTTCTTCTCAAGCTAATCTTCATGCCATCAAGAAGTTGATCCGGGAACAAATCCCCGATGTCTGCCTCAAAGCGGGGTTTTTTTGGCTTCCCAAGAAAGGAAAGCAATGCCATGCCTTGTGCACCGATGTTGATTTAAACACAGCTAAAGACGAATACAACCAAGGGGGGACCGTGAAGAATTTAAGGCTGGCTGTGGCAACGATTTCCAGTAAGCCCCTAGTTTGAGTATTTATATCAGTTATATCAATAATGATGGGCAAACTTTTTGTGGATGCATGCATATATTTGCATTCATTAGCAAGAGCTGTTGTTTATCAGGAGTTACTTGAACTTGCTTTCAATCTGGTAACTAGCAAACATTTGTAAACATTTGTTTGAACACTCTATATTTGGGGTTTCCGAACAAGCAGGGTATGACATCCTGAATTTGTGTTGTCAGGCTGAGTCACCAATCATTACCTTAAGTGTAGAGAAGATCCTCGCAGTTATTAAAGCAACTTATGCAGTTGCGAAAAGAAAGCCTGAAAAAAATCAGGCTTGCCAGGATTCGAACCCTGACCTCTGCGATACCGGTGCAGCGCTCTTTTTTTCAGGCTTTCTTTTCGCAACTGCATAAGTTGCTTTAATAACTGCGAGGATCTTCTTTACACTTATTTCTTCATTCCGTAGTTCAAATATATGAGTTTCATATATTCATAATTTAATCATTACCTGATAGGGCAGTGGTTTCTTTACCTCATATAGGCTGCTTACGTATGGTTAAAATTTCTGTGATATTTATATTTCAATTTCTTTCTGCTTTTTATCTGATTTGAATTGCACAGATTCATTGGAGAAGAAAATTAACAGTAGAAATTTGTAGATAAGGAATGTGAAATGAATTATTCTGACCATAAAGCAATCACAGAACTTGTGGCCTTCTGCTGGGATAAGCTATTGAATACTGCAATTTTCGCTTGGGCGATTTTTTTTTTCCATTTCAGACCACCTGATATTCTATAAAAAAGTTCTTTTCACTATCTTAAAATTATTCATTCATATAAATGTCACTATTTGACAATTTCAAAGTAAGAATTCTCAAGAGTATCATCACATTGTCTGAAATTGGACAACACACTGGCCAAGCTAATAAGGTCTATTTTTATTTTAGGTGGTGGAAATTCATCAGCAACAGTAAGGAGGGCCATCATGCCTCATGATGAAAAAGCCAAAAGAAGGAAAACATTCCCCTCCACAGATAGTGACAGTGGTGATAGTGATGATGAAGCTGCTTTTCAAAAGTTTCTCAAAGGCCAAGGTCAAGGTAAACTTAAGTCCTCCAACGACAGTTGGAATGCCTGTCATTTGGAACTGAGAAAAACTCTAGAACAAGCTGGGACCCTGGATCGATACGGTATTAAGCATCTCAGTTTATGGACAGATCTTATCAGAGATGGTACTGTGTCGGGATGCCATGAAGAACCTGACTGGACTAAGTATCTACATGTCGTACATGTGGCACCCCTTCCAAAGAGAGGGTTGGGGTTTACACGTGCAAGGGGGCCAAATGATGTACTCACCAATTTTCTCCTGCATCGTGAGGAAGAAAGACAATGGGAAAGACAACAGCAATCTTCCCTCCATGCCTTGCTGTTATCAGCATTGTCACCAACAGTAAGACCACTTACCAATGATGGTGCATCAGCTTCTTCCCCTGCAACTCAGTGTTCAAAAGAAGGCACAGAAGGAAATCAAGGTCAGTGTACTGAACAGAGTCTTCAACCCACTAGGAGACAAATTAAATATAATACTTGGTCTCCACCATCGTTTTCCTCCAGTTCTCCAGAGTCAATTAAAGACTCACCAGCAAATAGTAATTCTCCAATAATTGTTAGCTCTGACACAACAGAAAGTGATGGCTCAGAGCCCTTTGACTTTGATGAATGGGTAAACGATCAGATTGCCATGTGCAGAAGAATTCAAAGTTCATGATTATCTATTAATTGGAAAAAAATTTTCATTACTAGTCTCCTTAGGTCTCTTGCAAATGAGTGTTGAAGATGTGGGACAAGCATTAACAATGCTGAAGCTAGGAAAGTATGTTCAGTCCTTTCAAGACCAACAAATAGATGGTGCTGTCTTAGCACATTTAAATGATGAAGGCCTTCAGCAACTGGGAATGAATGAACAGTTGCATCGTTCCATTTTACTTGGATTTGTTTCAAAAAAGCAATTGGCCTAGACACCAATTAACTTAAGGAAAAAGTATGGTGCTTTGAAGTTTTCACGAAAATAAATTCTGTATTTTGTGTTACTAAATTCTGTAATTCTTGTTGTGTTTTAGTTTCTCCCCTCTCTTCGGAAGGAAACATCTGTTACTCGTGGCTTAAAAATTTAGTTCCACAATTTGATATTAGATTGTTAATGTTCCTTGTAAAATCATAGTTTTCAACATATGATAACTGTACCATGTACTGGTTTACATAACCATTGGATAGTTGAAAGTTGGAGGATCATGTGGGCTAATACCAGTCAGTAGTTACTCAATAAAATGTGCAATCTCAAACATTGTAATGCTTTATTTGTCATTTGTATCTCAGTATCTGTAGCCACTGTCAGTGAAGAAACTCTGGGCGTCATCTGCAGTGACCTGAAAATAATATGAGGTTTTTAGTAAACAACAATACTGCAACTTTTAAATGGAGACCCCTTTTGGAATTGCATAGATTCATTTTGAAATTGTTAGTTGGTCAGTATCACACTGGTGGACATAAAAAATATGTCCCCTTTCCCAATTCTTTTTAAAGGATAAGACAGTACTTATTTTCTAATCAAACTGTATACATGAAGTCATACCTGCTAGAAAATGCATTGTCTGTATGTTGTGGGAATAGCAACTTAGTGTCCAGTTATAAGAGGTGACAAGTAGAAGTTATTTGTGCAGTAGATATTTCATTGGCTTCAATTTATAGGCATGCTACAAATTATCAAAATATGGATAATTATACATTTCAATTACCTCCTCAAGAGCTCTAGCCATGCAGTACTTTGGATTGATTCTTGTGACATGTCTGTTTCTCTTCAGAATTGCTTTCGCCACGGAAAAAGCATACTCAATTGGGTTCAGGTCTGGGGAGTAGGGCCTACCAAAGGAAAAAATGTTTTACCATTATTTAATTGAAATCCAAGGAGTAGTGGATGCACTTACTACAATGAGGGAAACTCATTTTTATTATATGTTCAAGGTTTTGTGCCAGCACTCATATTTTAACCATGGCAACAGCAAACTTACAATTGGCCAACTAACATTCTGATCAGAGCCAATGAGAAAAGAGGTAGTCACCAAAATTTATTATAACATTACTTGACATGAACATTTCATTGGTCAGACAGTTTCCATTAATGGCTCTGCTGACAGAACACAAAACACAGAAAACATAAATACATTAATTTCATGTAAATTAATACATACGGTAAGAATACTGCAATTCCTCCTTTCCGCCGGATGATGTCGATGGTCTCATTAGAATCATGTATTCTGCAGTTATCCATTACCACAACAGAGCGTGGCTCCCCTAGGGCAAATCTACCAATGCTGGGTGCAATAAAGTTCTCTAAGGCAAAGTTAAAATCTTCCGTATTGAATGCATTGGGTACAGTATGAGAAGCAACAATGCCATTGATATCCAGTGCAGCCACCACACTATATCTCTCTTCCCTAATGAAGTCTCCAACAACATGGGAACTGAATCCTGGCCGGAAGTGCCCCATCTCTCTCTAAATGGAGGAAAACAAATTGCTGTGGTCTTAAAGTTAGAAAAGAGAAAGATGCCCAGGAAAGAAAAGTCCAGCTAACCGATAATAACATCCAATCAGGTTCTGTCTTAGGTCCAAATAGGATATAGAAATCATTATTTTTGAAAATATACCAAAAAATATATTTTGGAGTAAAACAAGATAATTAGTGACTTGGAGATGTGTGGCACACCTGCACCATTACTTGACATAAGTTTATTTTAACATTATTTACAACTTGAAGAGTTCAATTCTACATGTATTACAACACCATGAATTAAGAAAATGTTTAAATAATTAATTGTTTCTAGCTTAATTTTTTTTCAATTTAAAATATTTTACCACCCTTACCTGTAACTTCTTCTTGTCTTTTGCTGTTTCGTCAATAAATAAGAACATATCCTGCGGTATATCAGCTACAAAGCGACAGTAAGTTGCTCTTTCTAGTTCACTTCTTTGTTTGGCAATGACCCTCAACTATCGAGAACAAAATTAACAGCCACACGAGTTTCTTAATATTTTCCCTTTCAATAGCATTTGCATTTGAAGTAACTGTCAACAGTCTAGTATACATCGAAGCAGATGCTTGTAGCTATGTACTGCAGCAAAGGAAAGATTACAATAACCCAACACTTATTTATAAAACTAAAGAAAATTCATTTAGGTAAGAGTTACCTTTTTATATGTAAATCCAAGGCGAAGTATCGACCTGCACATAGTTGCGATGCTAATCTGGGTTCCTGTGACTGTTTGAAACCAGTCTTGATACTCGTCTATATACAGCTCCGGCTTACTCCTTATCATTGCCTCCAGAATTCTGTTTTCTCTATCTGTTCGAATATTACATAAGGTATGTTTGTGGTACAAAACCTTATTTTTGCTTGTCATGCCAAAGCATATACTAGTAAGCTTTAGCTAAAATAACTTTGAAATAAACAGGCTTTTAGATACTTAAGCTTACTTACGGGACAAGATTCTCTGCCTCCCACGTCTTCTCTTCTGGCTTACCTCTCCACGCTCCCTGTATAGCTTCCGAATTTTAGAGACGAAGCCAGTACTCGTAAAAAGATTCCGGGCGGTTTCTTTTATTGAACTACCGTAAAAATGTTGGTGATAAATCACTCGCCATCTTAGGTCTTCGTGCAACGCTTTCATCGTTGACATTCAGCTTGGTAACCTCGCGGTCGAATCATGCACGGGCGAATCATGTTTCAAAAAACCTGGGTCTACACACTGCACTGAAATCGGCTGTAAGCTTCCCACAGTCTATTCTAGTAGGAACGTGGCCTAAATTTCAGCCGTCTTCTATGCTTACCTCTAAGAGTAAGCGACCAGAAGAGACATAGGAAATGCAAGCTGCGTAAAGGCCCGTTTACACATGCGATTTTTGGTGCAATTTTTGTCCGCTCTCCAATGCAACTTTTGTCGTAAGTGTAAACTAGCAGCGATTTCGCTGCGATTCCAGTGCAATATTTGCTGCAATTTCCCCCAAACCGCCGCCAAGTTGCATCAATCGAAACCTCTGCGATATCGCGGCAACAAATCGCACACAAATCGCCGCTAGTTTACACTCACTGGCAATTTTTATCGCGAGCTCGAGCGCGACAAAAATTGCACTGAAATGTGCGACAAAAATTGCACAAAAAACCGCATGTTTGAACGGGCCCTAAGATGTGGAAGCGGACGAAAAGATAAAGCGGGCTGTTATTGAGGACAGACAGAGCTCCCTTCTGTCGCCTTCTCCGTCTCTTTTTCCAACTATAATTTGTGATATCGTTTGTTATTTTTGTGGGATCCTCATAACAAAATCGGGAGGTTGTTCCAGATTTTCGGGACGACCCTCATTACTGTGTAGTGCTGTTCAAACAGCAAGTATTAGAGTTGACATCCTTCGTAATTTCACGGATGTAAAACAAGTCGCAGAATGTTTATCCTTAGAAGGTCAAGGGTTATCTGTGAGGTACAGTCACAGTACACTTCAGATGGACGCGTGTAATGAGATGGCGAACTTGATATGTGTATATACGGTGTGAATAACTTGTCATCTCGATTCGAGAGTTTTCCTTTACATATCTTAGGGTTTTTTTATTGTTAAACTTACTATGTAGCACTTCGCAAAGCAACTACAAAAGAGATCACGCACCAGAGATCGTTTGAGAATATATCAAACAATCCACAGACTAGTGTCACTGTCACTGACCTTCATCCGAAAAAAGTTTGCTCGGTGCTATTTTGATTTTAAGATGGAAAGCGTCACTAGGCACGGTCTATTCTTTTCACGTTAGACAGCGGTAAACATGCTGGTGTACGGGACGCTCGATGTGGTTTTGGAGCTGTTTTGATCTGACGTGGGGTAATTTGCCCACAGCTCTGAAATAGGTTGTAGGCGTTTTCTATTTTGGCTTAAAAAAAGGACGAATTTAGGGAGGTAGCCTTGAATCAGGATAATAAAATTCATAGATATAAATGATGAACAAAAGTTCACACTTTTTCATACTTTTCCAGCAGCTTCTGTGTGAACCTAAGTTCTGGACCTAAGTTCTAAGTTCTGTGTGGACCGAGGAGATCCCCACCCCTCCCCCAAGGAAGTTTTCTTTTACACCTAATATTCGTTTACTGTAGCATTCTATTGACTTTCGAATAAATTCCTTTCTAATGATCTTTCTTTGACAGCCACCTTCTTGATACCGTACTTTGTAATGCTTGCCATCAACGGAATTCCTTTGTTCTACATGGAGCTGGCTATCGGCCAGTACCTCAGCCTTGGAACCGTTGGAGCCTGGACCGCGCTTTGTCCCATTGCAAGAGGTAAACGCTTTGGTTTTGTTCAATAGCTTGTATCCTCGGGAAATGATTTCAACGTTCTCTTTTTTTTCCTTTTCAACATCAATAAATGATTTGAAATTGCACACAATCCACTGTGGCTCACCCAGGTGTGTCAATTAAGAAAAAGGGGCCAGTACCCCATATCTTTTGCCAAGCCACTCCGGGTTGGGGGGGGGGTTACTCCAATATATAAGCTATATCGTGCCGCGGAATGGTTTTTGAGTTCCTCAAAGTGTTAATATTCTCTTTTTAAATAATAATAACAAAAAAACAGTAATCACATCAACTTCTTTAAGGAGAACCGTTTTAAAATAATTTTCCTTTTCCTCAGGAATTGGATTTGGAATGATTATGGTTTCTCTGCTGGTGTCCATCTATTACAATATGATCATCGCCTGGTGCCTTCTGTACATGTTTGAGTCCTTCAGAAAAGACGTGCCATGGAAACATTGTGGTAACACATGGAACACAGCACGCTGCGCGTAAGTGTTAGCCTCCTTTTGTGTTTGTTGATTGGGACAGAGAGGGGGAAAGTCTATAAGGAAAGGGGGCAAAGAGAGGGCGAGGTGCCGGATATCCAAGGTAGCTTAAGGCATCAGAAATGAGAAAAAATTTGCAATATTGCAGAATGTTTTGGGATGAAGGAAATGTGAACAGGGAGGGGTAGAGAGCCAGAGCTGAAGTAATCGGAAGTGGAACGTTGTTAAGACTCTCCTGTCCTCCACACCCTTGGGATGTAGAATGTTCCGTTGGACCGATTCTATTATATTTTCTCCTTTATTCGGCTTTCACAAGAGCTATTACTAAGCAGTGTAACTAACAATTTAAGTTAGTAGAAATGTTAACTAAGAGTTTCACATGTATATTTTGATTAGTCATCACTCACGCAGCTGCCTGTAAGTTCTCACCGCATTTTTGTGTTTACGCATAATTAACACGGTATCTATTCACATTCACGTTTGGTAACCGTAACACAGTTAAGTTTTAAAAGTTTACAAACGTTTGCAATTTGGCTTTGCAAGAATTCAAACTGTTTTATTCTTCAGCCCAATAACGAATTGCGTTCTGCATACGTGATTAATTTATGTAGAATGTATATGGTAAATTTGTTCCTGCCTTAAAAGTTTTCAAACCAGTTTAATTACTATTTTCCTTTTTCTCACATTAATTACACAATGTAAATTAAGATGCTGCTTGATTACCGGTTGTTGTCGTTACCCCTTATTTGTTTATTTATTAAGTTTCATTGTTAATGTTATTATTTATTACAGAGAAACACGGACTAACATGTCAATTAACTGCGCTGCACTTGCTTCTGCTGCTAATTGTAAGGGTACCTCTCCATCAGAAGAGTTTTTCGAGTAAGTGATACTTCCAGTTTGGTTCCAGTGCTTTACTGTTTTGAGCTTCTGGGAAAAAAACATCACACAGAGGAACACTTTTTTTAAACAAGTAAACGTTTGCACCAGCGAACTTTTGCTTACGCTCAACTTTGTAATATATATGTATAGCAGCAATGTTACGGTGCACTACGTGTCCAAAGTACGACCACTTTCAATTAATTCGTACTTTTTCGTGAGGTTGACAAGCAAGCAAGTATAACTGCTACTCAAGAGTTGTGTCGGAGGTGATCAGGCACGAGGAGAAATTCGTTGACAAATACTTGATCGGTTGTTAAAACCAGGGCTTTGTGTATAATTTTAGGGGAACAGACTGACAAAATCCAGGAATCTACTTGTTTTACTCACTGACGTAGAATCATGGCTTTATAAATTCAAAGGAAGAGTAACAGCTCAAAACTAACTTTCGGAAAATCATGATGTTCTAAACTAATCCTTGTTTCTTTTCTCCTAGAATCATTATTTTTCCTTGTACCTTTGTCATATTTCGTTTTCACGTTTGACACAAACATCAGGGCAAGTTCAAAATATTTTGATACTTGTGCGTTTTCTTGGGCTCGTGCCTATGTCAAGCCCCTTTTTAAACGGTAAAATCAGGGCTCTTGTGCTTTTTGCATGCCTCGTTAGTGGAAAATAAGAGTAAGTTTCCCAATTCAAGTGGGTATGAGTATCTTACTGTCCAAATGTACAATGTTTTTCTTTCTTTCAGTCGTCACATTCTGCAAATAAGCGAAAGTATCTCAGAGATGGGTAGCGTGAGCTGGCAAATTGTCCTATGCTTAATCCTTGCTTGGATAATTGTCTACTTGTGTCTCATCAAAGGAGTGGCTTCTTCGGGAAAAGTAAGTCGAAAACAAAGAGCAGAAATTTGTCTTTCAGTTATACACACCTTCCACTAACCTCTTGGCGAGATGGGAAATCATTGCTAAATATCAATGTGTACGTTGATGAAGACATGATACATCTTCCGTTTGTTGGCTTGTTTGTTTATTCGTTGGTTCGTCCTTTTGTTTGTTTGTTTGTTTGTTTGTTTGTTTGTTTCGGGTTTAATGCGGTTGTTTGCTTAGTATGTCTGTTTGTTTGCTATTTAGTTGGGCGATCGGTCGGTTGGTTTTCCTCTGTTTTATTGATACAACCTATTCAAATAGTGGATATTTTTAATATCTGACTATCATAAATATTTTATATAGCTCTAAGTATTATAAATTTTCTTTCTACATATTTTTTAATATCTATTAATTGTGTCCCCAAATTAGTATGGGATTTTCCCAGGCTATGTGGCCTTGACACATTAATAAAGTTTATCATCATCATCATCATTACACACGTTAAGTACACGGGTAATGATTTTGAAACTGTTCTTGGTGTCATATATGTAATGTGTTGTTTTGTTTCAGGTCGTTTACTTCACTGCTACCTTTCCGTACCTTGTTCTTTTCATCCTCATGATTCGTGGAGCCACTCTCGACGGGTCTTTAGATGGAGTGTTATTTTACCTCAAGCCAGATGTCGCCAAACTAAAGGATCCTAGGGTAGGACTTAACTTTTTTTTAATTAGCTTCCAATTTATGGAGCAACATTAATGGGAGGGTTTTAGAGAAAAGCGTCAATTTTAGTTCGAGAGACCGGTAGGTTATCATCCTTGCGTTTCATGGTTCAGTAGTAGAACGGCATCTTTGATGTGCAGCTGAAGACGTACAGTTGGAATTTTCCTAGCTGATGCCAGGTCTAAAGCGCACCCAACACAAATGAGATACCCAGTGCCCCTTAAAATGCAGATTTTGTGTCTTTTGTTTGTTTGTTTGTCTCTAACATCAGTTTTTTTAGGTCTGGGTTCGAGCGGCATCGCAGATCTTCTATTCTCTTGGAGTGGGATTTGGATCTTTGATAACCTTTGGAAGCTACAACAAGTTTAACAATAATTGCCAACGGTAAGAGAATGCCAGGTTTATCATCAAAATGGCGCCAGATCGCAGAGTTGGACTAAAGCTGCTTTTCCTACCTTAGCTGGAGACAATCATGGTTTACTGACCGAGTTTGTGTTTAAATAGTGAAAAAACGTACGGCACTAATAGAAACAGCAACAAAAAACTCACAAACAAAGCAGTTCAACAGAAAAAGATCGTTAAACCACACAAGTAACGCCTCCCTTGTCCGACACTGCTTCTCCCTCAATTTTCTTCATTTTTGTGACGAGTGCAAAGCAAAATAAACGGCATAGAAGCCTGATACTGGAATTTATCAGGCACAAAGTGTGACTTCTTATACTAACGCATTAAAGTAATCATGTAACATGTAACGTGTCCATCATTTTAGTTCACTATCCAATAAAATAACTACAGATGTTTAAGTCTCATTTATTTTAATTGTCAACAGGGACGCCATCTTGGTGAGCTGTATCAACTGCGGTACAAGTTTCTTTGCAGGATTTGTGGTGTTCAGTGTTCTTGGATTCATGGCCAAAACACTTGGAGTTGGAGTCGGGGAAGTGGTTACATCAGGTAAACTGAAATGCAGTTATACTTTTCACAAAACAGCAAGGCTAGAAAAAACAGGGCCACTTTCGTGACCCTACACCCTACTTATAGCCGGAGAAACATGTTCTCAAAAACGAACGTCTACAAACCAACGGACGGAAAGCGCCACCTTGACATGAATATAGGTACCACATAGAAACAAATCTAAGCACTACCCGAAAGCAATCAAGCTCATAATTATGACTTAATTAAGCTTATATAACGAAATGCAATTTTCAAAATTTTGTTAGGTCCTGGACTTGCCTTTGTGGGTTACCCAGAAGCCATTGCTCAAATGCCTGTCAGCACCTTGTGGGCAATTCTTTTCTTTTTCATGCTTCTCACTCTTGGCTTGGACAGTCAGGTATGACTACTTATACACTAGATTAGATTACAAGTTATGAATCCGCAATGGCACCAGATCCGGTTTTGCCGTCAGCAAACAAGAGATGAAGTAGTTTTGGGCGCTTTTCAAAAACGTTCAGCTTTTTCAGGCGCCAAGGGGGTAGGATGACAAAAAGTGAAAGCGAACGCGAAAACAAAACGTTTTCTTCCCCGCTATATGAAAGTCAGGAGAAGCTAAAAGGCTTGAATCCAAAATGTGATTGAGTAGAAATTCTGCATTCGAATACGTTTATAGCCGTATAGAAATCAGGATCATAGAGAACAATGAAAGCCAGTATACTCTTAAGAATATAAAACGTTCGTATCATAATCTTTTAACGATTTAAGGACGTTCGCGCTAATCTTTCGTTGGCATCGATCCCTAATGCCACGCAATACATATAACGACGCACCATCAATTTGTATCGCGCATGCCGAGGAAGCCTGGTATGTCGACGACTATGACCCTGGTGTGTGTTGTAACAGCTTTGCACTGATTTGCATCTCTTAAAATATCCTGTGATCCCCTACTCGTTTTGATAATACTCAATATTAGCAACTTTTACTACATAAAGTAGATGACCCACTGGCTGATGCAGTGTCCACGGATTCACCATCTCACTTCTGTCATTCTCGTCCTGTCATTTTACAGTTTGCTATGGTAGAATGCGTGGTTACAGGTCTTTCAGATGAGTATCCCAAATACCTCCGTAAATACAAGCCATTTTTCCTGATTGGTGTCTGCGTTATGATGTTCCTGTTAGCTATCCCAATGTGTGCTCAGGTAGAAACCTTTTATGCTGTCACTCGTGAAACAAACTCTACGTTTCGACGACTGCATGACAACATGCGGTCGTTGAAATGTCATATTTTTATCGCTGATTTTTGTCTTGAAATGTTTGAAAACATCTTGTGTAATTAGAAATAAATGTTTTCCCGTCCTAAATGAAAGTCAGTCAATCAATCATCCATATAATCAAACCTCGCTCATGCAAATGACTGAAATATTGACATTAAAATTGACATTGTATATTTTACATATTAAAAGACGGTTAAAACAGTTGGTTTTTCATCTGGAGTATTATCGATCTTTCTTAGTTAGAGTTAGAATTAAGTCATTGTTTCACTAAGAAGCTTGTGGGAGTCGCACATGTTCGAGCTGGACTTTGAGTTCGAGTTCGAGTTAGACTTCGAGTTTTAAGTTCGACTTCGAGTAAGTGAGTAAGTAAGTAAGTAAGTAAGTACTAGTAAAGTTCTAGTAAAGTATACACTTTAGCTCAGAAAAATAAATACATATTAATGAGCAAGTCTAACTCCAACTCGAGGTTTCAAGACTTCCGAAGCTTGTAGACGCCAATCATTATATTCCAAGAATAATCGTATATGAGAAAGATGTTTTTATTCTGTTGGTGACACAGGCGACTTGGAAAAAATCCGAGTATGCAGGACAAAGGTCCTGCATACTGCTAGGACCTGTCACATGAACCTAGTTTGATGGCCTTAGCTCCCACGAGTCTCCTATAGCTCAGTGGTAGAGCATCTGGACCAGTAACCAGAAGGTCATAGGTTCGACTTCTGTTGGGAGAACTCGGATTTTTTCAGAGTCGCCTGTGTCAATAACAGAATAAAAACATCTTTCTCATATATTCATCAGGCTTAAAATTCACCATCACATTTGTATCACAACGATCTTATAGTAATACTAGAGCCACACACTTACATAAGCCAAGGAAGATCCTTGACGTCCATGATGGAACACCTCAATATGTTATGGCATTTATTGTTCCATCGTGTCTTTTTGATTAGGGGGGGATGTACGTGTTCAACCTGTTTGACATGCAGTCCGGTGGCATCTCGCTTCTTTTCATCGGATTTTGTGAAGCAGCCGTCATTGGCTGGGGAGTTGGTGAGTTTATGATTAAATATGACAGTTCCATCCTTAAAAATGCACCATCTAATTGAAGATTGTTATTTGATTCTTTTAATAGTACATTTGTTTTGCTTGATAATATTTCAAAAGATACCTAGAAAAGCATCTTTAATCAGACAGATATCTCTCTGACAATACCCTGATAATTGTACTTACAAAAACTTAGAAGGTTCTAATCGCTTTTAGGGATTAATGCTTAATACATTATTGATAGAGTTTTCTTTTAAAAAAAATACTCTAAGACTGTATTGCAAGTAGTTTGTATTATTTATTTTATTTATTTATTTATTTATTTATATATTTATTTTTGTTTTTGCATCCCTGTCATTTCAGGTACAGAGACGCTCGCTCAAATGATTGAAAAAATGATTGGCAAACGCCCGCCTATGTTTTTCCTCATTTGCTGGAAATACATATCGCCGATCGCTACCCTGGTAAAGTTATTTAATTTACTAGTTTCTGCCGTCGTTAGAGTTTCTGTCAGCACATCAGTCTTATCACAAAAAGGACGAGTCAGCAGGAGAAAGTTTAATTTCAATTTACGTAGCACTTCACTAATTAAGATCATCCCAGGAAGAAAAATTTTCCATCGTTTACCAAATCAGTGGATTATGCAATAGATTAATAGCAATCTCTTCTCCACAACAGGTTATTATCCTGGCTAGCTTGGCTCAGTGGACCGGCATATCCTATAATCAAAAGGCATACCCTGCATGGGCCGAATTCTTTGGTTGGGTTCTTGCACTCGCTTCTATGATAATGATTCCAATATTTGCGATCACTCAGTACTACTATTCTAAAGGAACCACAGTAAACGAGGTAAGCTGTCGCATTTTTTCTGGGGGGGGGGGATATTACATAGCATGTTTTTCTGTTGAAAGGCAATATTCCATATTTGGCGTGCAAAGCCCTCAACTTCTTGCCGAAACTTTAAATGTGCGAAGCCAATATTTTGCTAGACATTTCTTCTCAGATCATCAAAAACATACAATACAACTGGTCAATCCAGAAGAAATAATTAATGCTATTTTTGGTTTAATGCGTGTCTACCACAGGTTTACAAGTCCCTCCCATCTGTTATGAAACAAATCACCACAGAGACTTAAAGTGGCTCATATTTAAGCACTGCCATGGTGTTAAATCATTACTTTCCCCATTTCATGACAATTTTTCAGAGGTTAAGATCGTTGCTTCTTCCCGACGAACATGCATTTAACGAAGTCGAGGAAAGAGAAGGAATTCCTAAGAGGAAGTTGGAGATTCAGTAAACCGACTTACAGGTAATGTACATCTACTTACCAGACATTCAGTTCAGTTCAGTTCTTCAAATGCGTTACACCTACTGCTGGGCCATCACATTCATGCCCTTCCCTGTATCCAGATAACAAACATTGAAAGATTTGAATCGCACAATCCAATGCAATTCAGTTTGAAGGCCCCTTCAAAATATGGAAGGTTGGTACTTTCTTTTTGTAATATCTCGTCTCCTTCGAGAAACATCCAACTCGTCGACATTTTGCAATTAGAGGAAATTCCTTCCCTTGAAAATTTGAATTTTTTTCTTGTGCAAACTTAATAACTAAACGAAAGACGCTGTTACTGAGGAATCTTCCTTGCTATGAGTACTAGATTCTCCAAAATTACCCTGGGTGATTAAACAAATGACTGTTATCAACAACTCTCGTTGCTCTTTGAAAACTCTACACAATACGAGAATCGATCCATTCAAGCCATTTGACACTGAAATAAAGTTATGATTTTATTTATCTATTTTTTGATCTGAAGTTAACTTCAGACCAAAAGTTGACGGAAGTCAGCGCAAGTTTGGAAATATAAACTTGCTAAGACAGACTTGCGATGGGTGGCTTCGCAAGTAAACGTTCAGTTGAGCCTTGCATGCGTGCCTTTGAGTATTAAAAGAAAACAGTACCGAGATCAACTTTTGTTGACTTGTGGCGGTAGGCCAAATGATGCAAATCCTTCCCCAACTTCCGTGTGAGTTGAGATTGAACATAGTGAACGATGTAACCAGAAGTTATCGCAAGTACGCACAAGTATTTGGGAAAGCGGAGTAACAAGTTCACACAAGATTCCAACTTGCGAACACCTGGAACTCCTTTTTTCCGGGCCTTTGTGTTTGGTTTCTCGGTAAGGACTTATCGAGATGCTTACTTCTTTGAGACCGCTTTCAATAACTTTACTTAATTCGATTTTGTTTCATTTTTTCAGCAACCAGCGTCTGTTCATCGAATCCAAACGTTGCTACTTCCAGAATAAACCTGAATGGTGTGATCAAGGTTGTAATTTTTACCCAAAGTTTTCACTTTCATGCACTATTTTTCGCGGTGGTCTTTGTTGTAAAACATTTAAAAATCAGTGGGGTTTGCTATTTTTATAATTCTAATCTTAAGAAGTGATTCGTAGTTTTTTATTCTGTGGAAACAACCCACTTCAATAAGCTTTTTAGCTTTGGTATTGTTTCGTTTACAATATGTTATCAAACGGAATTGTAGGAAGATTGTCAATTTTGACCCTAGGGACTACTGGAAGTCCAAGGGCTTAAGGTTGAGAATCTATTGATACTGTGTAAGAAACGTTTTGCTTGATGCAATGATGGAATGAGTTTGCGTGTAAATATAATCGGGAAACACTTAATTCACGTTGAACGAGTTTAAGAGAACTTATTCGCTCGTAGATTTTCACATTCTGTAAACAGATGTTTTGGTCTCCATACAAATTTTTGCAGGGCGAAACCTGTGCAAGAGATTTTTCAGCTGCGCAAATAAAATGTAAGGCTAATATATTTTATCCCAAAAGACCTCATTACCCTTGTAAAGAGTTTGAAAACACTTTCTTATTTTCTTAAGTTTACGATCTCAAACATATTGTTGACTAGACAATTACAAAATGAGATCATAACGAGCCGTGTTATCTGATCGCCAGGTTAGCATACCTCAAAGGTTAACTTCAACCGATACCTTGATTTCTCCTTAACACACGTTGTGCCAATGCAGTAACTTTTGTTGTTCTTGCTAATCTTTCGTTTTTTTCATTTCAAAGCGTTTTCATGGCAAGTTTTGTTATTTGCTTTAATTTGTTCACGTTCAATCTATACCACATGCCAAACCTGTATGGTCAGATATGGTTATCATCTAGCTGTAAGATAAGCTAAGCTGCAGGTTATAGCCGTTTTAGCATTATATCATCCGAGACTGAAGCACTAGCAGACTGCTAGTCACTAAGTTAGTCCAATTGCGTGATTGAGGGACTTATCCGATCGCATGATTAATGCGTGATGAGTAACCCTTGATGGGTGTTTTTATGAACGTCGTAATTTCAACCTTTTAGGAACAACTTATGTTCCTTGTATTGAAATCAGATGTTACCTGCAAGTACATAAGCTTCTCTACAACCATTGCTGCCTATCTTGAGTAATCGTCCGCTTCTCTTGAGTGGAGTATGATTCTACCGTGTCATAACTAAAACAAAGCTAGCTTATGGATTATTCAAGCACCTGGTCGGATTCAAAGCAGATTTGCGTCATCACTATGGCCTTCGGACGTTTCTCTTGAAGATGAAAGGCAGCAATATTCACAGGATGAAAACAAATTGACTCCTAATAACACAAAGTTATTATGACTTTTTGTTCGTACCAGGTAGCAATTGTTTCCGATGCAATAAAATAAGTTTCTTCAGAGAAATGTGGATTTTAGCTACAGCTTTACTACGTAAGAATAAACGTTTAACAGTCATCAGGTAACTTGACGGACGCATTGTCAATAACAAAGAGTGAATTGCGGGAATGAATAATTAATAAACGCTTTTATATTTTATTTCTAAGCAGTCTAGAGTGGTTTACAAACGTTTACAGGTTTAAGTAGCTTTAGGATTTATTTGTGCAAGGTTCCTGGCTGAGTCTCTAACTTTTGATGATGAAAACAAATTAAGTGAAATATTTCGACTTTCTGTCAAAAACAAAAGACGTTCCGCCATAAAACGGGGATGGCACATTGATGTGTCAAGTCTTTGGGGTGTTAAATGCAAAAATAGATGTCACTCACTCGTGGCGGCAACACGTTTGCCATAATTGGACCAAATTTCCCAAGCAACGTTTGAAGAAAAGGTCGATTGTCAGTTCAGTACGTAATAGGTTTTGCAATAGTGTCAGTTGTTTTCGTTGTAAAAAAGAAAAACCAGGTCAGATCCTTTTTGCTTGGGAACGTCTTGGCTCATCTACACAAGTTAAGTTGATGGAGTCTTACAGCCAATCACCAGGTTATGCATTTCGTAAACCAATAGCACAGAATGCTTATTCTATCCCTGTGTCTGAAACTGGCGCATCTCCACACTGATTACAGGTTGAATTACGCTGCGCGTTTTTCTTGAACCAGTTGCAAACCTAGACAAAGAATTTTGGATTTATCAACTGAGTTGATAAGGTAAATTAGCCACCGTAAAGAGATTGAAAGCTGACGTTTCGAGCGTCAGCCCTTCGTCAGAGCGAATCGCTCTGACGAAGGGCTAACGCTCGAAACGTCAGCTCTCAATCTCTTTACGGTAGCCAATTTACCTTATCAACTCAGTTAATAAATCCAAAATTCTGTGTTTCACGTCCCCACCGACGCAGCACCACAGTTTCTTTAGAAACTAACCCCCTTGTTTGTTTGCAAACCTAGACAGTATACGTCCACAAAAACAATCCAAGAACCACCTTATTTATGAAACCTTTTCAATACCAATGCAACTGTATGTAAACTAAAGTAAGACCACAACCTTGTTCTGTATGGGCGGGAAGACGTGAGACACTGGGAACGAGGCTCAGTGTGAAACTTGTTAAGTTTCATAGGCAGTGTATTTACTTTTTATAATAAAGTTTAATTTTCTATTACAAAAATATTGTTTGTTTTTGTCCGTGCATCTCACCTCTTATAGTGACTGCTATTTGAATTTCGTCGTCGGACTTTAAAGCCTCAAGCGTACCCATGGATGGATCAAAAGGAGCTATGAATAGTTATAAATCGGTTCAATTGGCTCCTTTTTTATTCGAACTAGGCGTAGCTGATTTTAAAGATGTTTTCTAAAATGCCCATATCTCCTTACGGTCATGTGGTGTAGGCTTGAAACTTTGATCCGACAGCGTTACTGACTGAAATGCTATGAATCGTGGACCATAACCAACGCTCTTGGAATCTCCTTGTTATATATAATTAACTCATCTTCGTAGTGACAAGTTTAGTGATGACGTTGTATAATAACTTGCCTTCCCCACATGCCATTCATAATTGTCTCTATATTTTAAAAGCTACGAACTGTCTGTTTTGACTTACAATATTGCTTTAACATTGAAAAGTTACTGTTATGTTCTTAAATTCTTGAAGACCTTTTCAACTGCAACCACTGAACTGTGAAGGAAATTTTGCCGAGCACCCTCTTGGTTTCTTCTCACAGCTTTTATAAGAGAAAAAAAGACCAATCCTATAGTATTGATTCCCATATAAAAGTGACTGGGTGATGGTCAAACCTCATCAATAACGGTCAAAATTCGTGGTTTGGTACAGATGAGGGTATTGACGATCATTAGAGTTGGCCCGCTACCTTTTATGGCTCTACTATCACAGGAAATAATTTTGAGAAAGAATTGGTACGTATTCTTATACCTGAAGCGGGGGTATAAAAGGAATATATTCAAGCCATGCCTATCAAGCAAGATTCTATAACGTTTTAGGAGTTTTTTTCATAATACCTGGAGACCAGGCCCGATTTATACGGTTAAACCCCGGGTTCAGGCATCCTTGCGTGAAAACTGTCCATCCACTCCCACGCGAAACAAATTATTGACAATGGTTGTTTCAGGGACGCAACATTTTGATGGAGTACCGATCTGCTACAAGAGTGGAGTGTCATCAATAATAAATTTAAAGCTTATAAATGGTGCTTTTCACGGAAGCCTCCAATTCATTTATGCCCTAAGTTCATATACTTTCTTCAAGAGATAAAACGTAGGCGAATTTGACTGACTCAATCAGGGTGATCGCAGCTAAATTTCGTGAAGGAGCCTTCACACGAAAAAACTAACGTTTGCAATCCAGTGTCGGCAAACTCCAAAACTAAGTCATCTAACTCCGGTTTTTAGAGTTCTTATCACCTTCAATGGCTCTAATTTGGAGATAATAACGCAATAGCTTATTGCTCAGATTTAAAGGGAGTTCAATACACCAGTAACATCCAAGTTGTTATCTGTCCAGAATAAGGAACATGATTCTCAGCTAACTTACCTGGACAACGTCTGTTCTTCTATTGCGCTGAATACCATGATCTCGTTCGACTTGGGACATCATTCTCTCGTCTGGTTTCAACAATGTCAAGAGTCTCTGTCACAAAATAAAACAGAAGGACCATAGTATACGCGTCAAAATGCAACCAGAAAGTTTAGAAAGCCGAAGAATATTGTGCGAAAATGATGATAGAACAGATTAATTAATCATTCACTTCTTTGAGGCTTCCAGGAGTTTTCCACAGCTGGTGAATTGCAAATCCTGGAATAAGCAACATGGAAACCAGGGCCATCATCCATCCCAAGAACTCGGCCCATGCGGGGTAAGGCTTTTTGTTGTACGATACACCATTCCATTGGATTACATTTGCCATGATGATGCTCTAAGAAAAATAAAACAAAAATCACTATTAGACTTAAAATCCAAATCATTTCAGTAATGTTTCCATTTGTTTCAAACTGAGTGTCACAGATGATCTGGCGCAGAAATCATTTCATGGGGAGTGCCGCTTTCCAGTAAAGCCAAACTGTACTTCGCACTGTGCTTAACTATAGCGCCCTGGACAAAACAATTCAGGGTTAGGTTAAATGATTGTAATTTTAATTGCTTTACCTAAATTCCTCATAAAAACAGCAGCAAAATTGGAAAGGAAATTTCACACATGATAAATTTTTAAATTCCTCAATGTTAACATTAACATTTTTTATGGGATTTAGATAAAGCAATTAAAAGTTAAAGTAATTAATCATAATCCTGAATTGTTTTGTCCAGGATACTCATATCGATAACAGCCTCGTAGCTGAATGGGCTAGCCTGGTTAAATAAAGCTACTATAGTACACTACACTACACTACACTACACTACACTACACTACACTACACTACACTACACTACGCTACACTACACTACACTACACTACACTACACTACACTACACTACACTGCACTACACCACACCCCACCACACCACACCACACTACGCCACGCCACACCACGCCACACCACACCACACTACGCTACGCCACGCCACGCCACGCCACACCACGCCACACCACGCCACACTAGACTAGCCTGTGCTGTGCTGTGCCGTGCTATACTGTACTTTACTGTGCTCGACGATCCTATCATAACGTCCCTGACCTGAGCGTGATTACTACAACTTGTGCACATGTGAAGCGCAGACTGGTTTTGAGCCCAGTTTTATTTCAACTTACCAGTGTGCAGATGGGTGTTATATATTTCCAACAAATTCTGAACCACAAATGTGGCTTCTTCCCAGTCATGGCTTCCAAGTCATCACTGAATCGTTCAACACCTTTATGGAGATGGAAAACGTGTGTTTCTAAATTAACCTTCAATGCTTTTCTTTCATAGCTTTCTTAGCGAGTTAAAACTTCACCGTAGGCACAAAGTCCATCATTGCAAGCCCCCTATGTTTATAAGTAGAAATATTTGTCTTGCTCGTGCACATAAAGCCTCAAGCGTATCTATCTAGCTCTGATACCAAAGACTTCTTGCTACCTTTCATTCCAAAGCTTTGTATAGCTTACCGTAAATCCAACCGATTGCAATAATTTCCATTAGAGTTATAAACAGCAAAGATATCCCAGCAGTCTGGTAATCCATCAGGTTAAATATGTACATTCCACCCTTGAAATAAACGTTTTACAACTGTTATTCATTTAAAAGGAGAGACCACACTTTAAAGTAAAAAAGAATAGTTTCTGATAAATCTACATCCATTTTATACTTCTTCTTCATGGTACAACTGACCATCTAAATGCTCAGGACTTCGAGCAAAGTGCAAAGATTATACAGAGTGTGAGCATAAAAAAGTTCAGAAAAAGGAAAGACACGACAGTTTGAAAGAGACAAGACAGTATTTGTTACGAACAAATTAATGATTTAGCAATACTATAGTGACAAAGAATCAAGCTAGGATGAAAAAGTTAGACTGCAAAAACAGCTTATCGAGCGAGAGTTCCTCCTACTCTTTGTGCATACATTAACTTCTTTCTTCAGTTGAAAACGCGTCGAACATTCATCGATACTAAAATGGTAAGCGATTTCTTATACCAGTCGTCATTCAAACGAAAAGCCTTTCTCTCGGTGAAATGATTCACTAGTAGGGCAACAAAGGTTGAACGAAAAAAAAACATATGCAACACAACCGACTTAATCGCTAAAAAAAACTGAAAATGTCAGTGTATGTGGTGCCATAGTACCTCTTAAAGGTTAAAACAAATGGGAGTTACATCCACCCAACGAACTTCTGACACAGAACAACTGTCACTTTTATGTGGGAGGGAGTCCCCCCATCCTAGTAGGGCAACAAAGGTTGAACGAAAAAAAAAACGTATGCAACACAACCGACTTAATCGCTAAAAAAAACTGAAAATGTCAGTGTATGTGGTGCCATAGTACCTCTTGAAGGTTAAAACAAATGGGAGTTACATCCACCCAACGAACTTCTGACACAGAACAACTGTCACTTTTATGTGGGAGGGAGTCCCCCCACCCCCAGCTTACGCTTTCTATGCAAATTTACACCCAGTTCTCTTTTTCACTGAGTAAGTGCAAATGTGATACCTGCGTGACACACGGTAGTCCAAGAAGGAACATGCTGGTGCACAGGAGCAGGACAAAAATCTGCTTCCGGTAACCCTTTTTCAGCCATGGATACTCATCTACGATACCAGTGATAACTGCTTCAATCGTGGCAAACTGAAATTCAAAGGGAAAAATGATGTTCTCAGAAAAGGCCCTTAGCTTTTAATGATGCTTTTCTAATGTTAGTTAGGGCAAGGTAGGACAAGCTGGGAGCCGAATGTCATCTATACCTTTATCAATTCGTCCAAGACATTGTAAAGCCAAAGTGCACAAGTAACTCAGTTCAACGAAATTAAAACAACGTTGGCTTTGACAATACAAGGAAATTATCGGATTCCAATACCCATTTACAAAATCATAATTTCGATTATTGGTTTGTTTGTTTGTTTTCACTTTGCGGCAAAAAGGTCGTGTTATCGTTGAACAGCAGGCAGTTTGTGGACGCAATTTTTTGTGGAAAGCAGCAAAAAAACCGACGTACATTCAAACGAAAATGTAGGGAGTGTTCAGCGCCTAGTACGACTAGTACTTTGACGATATTCGCTCACTCGGTACACAATAAGAATATTATAAAAAGTGTTACTTTTAAAATTGTTTGGTAGGATTGCATCATTTGGTTCAAGTGGGTTCTACTTTACATGCACCTTGTTCACTCAGTAACAACATCTCCTTCAAAACTCTCGAAATGTTTTCAAAACACGCCAGGGGGGAGGGGAGGGGGTGGAGGATCATTCTACGTTCTTTCTAAATTCAGTGCAATTTCTTGCACAGATAAATGTGTGCACGCAGTTCAGAGCGAAAATGAAAGAAGTCTGCACTACCTGACTGTCCAATCCAAGTGTAATTAACATAAAGAAAAACAATATCGCCCACAACACCGACAAAGGCATCTGGGATATTGCTTCAGGATAAACAACAAAAGCCAATCCGGGACCTACGAAAGTAAACACAAAGAATCTATTTTCACAAATGCTCACGCAAATAACAATGTATTATAAAACCACATTGCTAATATTCCTGACCCATAACCCTTTAGGGAGTGATATTCCTTTCTAGGTCCAGTCCCCAAGGATAAGTAGTCACATGAGTCTTTGGGGTAAAGGGTTGCCTAAAATGTCAACCCTCCCATCACTCTAATCTCAGGTGCGCACAGACGAGAGAGAAGCCAAAGACCCCTTCTCGCCTTTATGCAATGGGGTTTAAAGAGAAGATTGGCATTTCATGTTACTGTTACCAGGATGGGAACAATTTATCCCAGATCCGCGTCGATTGCACTTTGAAAATCTCACCACAAGTCACTTGAGCCTTCACTGCGTTCGCTTCCCTCACCTGACGTAGCGACCTTGGCCACGGTCGTTTCCAGGACATAAGCCATGAAGCCGAGCACACTGAAAATCACGAAACCCGCGAAAAAGCTGGTTGCACAGTTAGTCAACGAGATGATAATGGCGTCCCTGCAATTAAAAAACAAAAGAAGTTAATTTTTCTGCCATGCTTTGACGACACGGTATATACTAGTTAGAAAAAAGAAAGACTCAAGTAGTGTCTTATTCAAAGTAAAAAAGTGAGTGATCATTTGAATGTATCTTTGTTACCTGTGGCAATTGTTCTCGAACTTATTGTAGCTTCCAAATGTGATAAGAGTTCCAAAACCGACTCCAAGCGACCAGTAGATTTGAGTGGAAGCGTAGATCCAAACCTAAATAAAGTGTTAAGCCGTTTAATTGCAAGAGTCTCGTAAAATGCAAAACCTCCCTATGGCCAGGACCTGTATTAATATATCTCGCAATTCGAGCAAGCAAGAATTCAACAACTATAGGCCAAATGAACTAGGTCTTAAGAGGTTTTAAAAAGACGTTAGAACGACCTTCAAAAGACCTTTGAAATGTCTTAAAAAAGTGATCGACTTTGTACCGCTGTTTTCTTGAAACCTCTGCCCCCTGGCATTGACTTTGGGGGCCGCTAATTAGGCCTCACTTAAACGAAGAAGCTGTCGATGTTTGCTATCATCCGTAGGCAATTTTTCTGGTCATGTGCGTACAGGAATTCGCCAAACTATTCGAGGAGACGTTTTCCTTTGACTTTTATAAGTGAGTTACTATAAACTGCCGTTTATAAGCCCTGGGCTTATACAACTTCGAAAGGGGTTTTGCGTGGGCTTATAAACGGAGGGGCTTATATCCGGGGGGGCTTATAAGCGGAATAAAAAAACCGTTTCGTTTCGTGTTGATCGAAATACGTTTTTAATTAACCTTTGAAACTAACAATAAATCGAATTCATTTCAATTTAACAACAAAATCAAAACTGTTACAACAGGAACGTAACCGGAACCTTACAAAACAGAAGCTCAGAGTTCATCTTTGCAGTGTTCTGTGAGAGTGCTTAATATTAAGGAAACAAGGAAAACTAGAAGGGGGCTTATATCCCGGGGGGGGGGGGGGCTTATAACCGGATGTATTTTTTGTTTACAGGTAGATGGGACTATAACCGGAGGGAGCTTATAAGCGGCAGTTTACGGTATTTACTGGGGTCAAATATGTTTTAAACTTTGCCTAAAGAATGAAATGAAAATTCTCGGGGCACACAGATCTAGGGTCATCCCAAAGCGGGATGGAGAGTCAAAATTAACACATTTAATTTAGCAACTAAATATGAATGGTTACATTTTGCAGCAAGATGTACAAAGGATGACTTACAATTGAGTTCTCTCCCAAGGTCATCCTTGAACTCCTTTTCTGGGACAACTAAGGGTTGCACCGAAGAAAGACCATGATACTATATCTGAGGGATCAACATTTCATTGTGTTAGTTACCTGCGGATCAGCAAGTCTTGAGAAATCTGGCTTGAGATAGAACAAAACTCCTTTTCCAGCACCTTCCAAGGTCAGTCCACGGATAAGTAGAACGAAAAGAACGATGAATGGAAAAGTAGCAGTAAAGTAAACGACCTATAAATCAAATCAAAATATGTCAGAACAAATGTTAAAAAAATTCCTCGATAATGATCTATCGTTTAACAAAGTAGGCGTCTTGTTAACAGTGCAAGAGTCATTCCCACTCCACCCAATACTTAGTGAGTTCCTATGGGTACCCTACCACTCCTCGAATACACAGTCCTCAACAGTCCTCAATCGTTTGAATGTGGAAGAGGTCATTCGGAGAAGGAAATGAAAATGGTTTATTCTTCTAGGCCACACCGAAAAGCAGCGCTCTAGCATTACTAGGCAAGCCTTGACCTCAGGAGCCCGACAGGCAGCGTAAGAAAGGACGTCTCTGTCCGTTGTAACTTAAAGATCATGTACTAAAAATGTAAATTTTCTCACCAAATTTGCAAAAAAAAAAAAAAAAAACATTTCAATCTTTGGAAAACCCAAGGAAACTTTCAAGAGTAGGTGGTAAGAAAAGAATAAATTCTCTCACTTTTTTGGTTCTCCACTTTCTTACCTTTCCGGAAGACTTGATTCCTTTGAACAGACAGAAATAGACAATGACCCAGGATAGAAGTGTTGTTCCAACTAGTTCCCATCTCATATCTCCAAATTCTCCTATACCACCCTCCGTTATCTGTAGAACATTGTTGCTTAAAAGGAAACGTAACAATTAAACATTTTTTAGCATTACGCTCCAGCAATTTTTTTTAAGTGATGCGTATCGTAGTTTTACTGGTTTCCTCTCAGATGTACTGATGCACTTAGGAATCAGTACCTTTGCTTTTGATCGTCTCTACACTTCTTTCCACATGTAATAAACGAAATATCATGACCGTTTTGCAGTCTTTATTTCACGGCTTAGCAAAACTTTCATATTTTTTTCTGCACCCACTAAAACAAAGTTTTTTTAACAAACAAAGAGAGACATGGCCAGTTTGATTGACAGACGATTAATCAATGAAGCAGTACTTTTACTCACCTCCAAAACTCGGCGCTTGGAGAGGTATACTTCGCTGTGCAGTTTACTGGCAAATCATAATAAGTGCAGTTAAAAATATCGCCTTCTTTTCTTTCTGCCCTAAGAATACAAAGCGTAACAGAAAATAATAAGCAACCATAAGTGATAGGCAATTTGATTCGAAATCTCAAGAATTATTTGTCCTTATCAGTTCAAAAACTCTCAACATACCGGCAAAACTTTGTATTCCATGAGTGGTCGCATGTTTTCCACGGCACCTCAGATCGAAATGACTCAAACAAGAAGAAAAACGTCCAGGACAAGATGATGATGTAGTAGATGCAAACCAGGTAGGACATCACACAAATGGCGTAACCAACACCTGGGAGAAAAGAAATGTTTGTTATCATTTGATGAACTATCTTTTAGCTCATTTTCTCTTCACCCGGTCTGGTGTAAGATATTTTACAGCTTTTTACCTTTCATAAGTGGACACACTGATTTCCAAACGCCAATCACTCCGGAGCTAAACCATTGTCCAATAGCAAGCTCCAGAAAGAATAAAGGAACTCCATTTAGGAACAACATCAGGAAATACGGGATAAGAAACGACGCTGTAAAAAAAGAAATCAAGATAAAAATAAGCCTCTCATTTCATTTCATTTTGCATTCATGTCAATTCAAAATAGACTACACAACCCACACATTTTTTATTTATTCATTTATTTATTTATTTTGCTAAACTGGTGACGTATTTGCTTTACCACGCGTACGCACGGATACCAAAAGAAACGTTTTAATTCACAATTGTCTATAAAAGGGAACACCCTGTTTGTTCATAAATAAAATCTGCCACATCAAGTATCGACCAAAAGTTAGTAAGTTTACCTAATTCAAGCTTAATGAGACAGACAGCAATTGAGTAGCAGCTAATTCGATAGTCTGGTTAATGAGAGCGCCTCTTCACAGGGAAGGAGGGTAGGATATAGGGTACTTCCGTAAACAAGCTATTTTAGCATGTACCAAGTCCAAGCGAGATTACGCCTGTGGTTATAACATGTGAAATGGAGTATGATGAGTTGCCATCTGATCCCTTTCCTATCTGAAGCGGTGTCAAACCAGGCAGTGTTCTTGCTTACATCGACATCTCATTCAGTCTCCCTTATCAATCACCTGCAGCCTTTCCCTGGGGCAACCTCAGAAGGTAGCACACGTCATGTCGTAGCTATAGCTCAGCAACAGTGTTGGAAAACAGCAAGGTGACAACGAAGAACAAGATGCGTGTGTAGGATTCTGCTATATGGCAATGAGTCGTGATCAGCGCGTGCAAGACAAGAACACCACTTCAACAGAGTAATTCTCTGCTGCGTCAGGTCCATATTTGGAAGTAACTGGAGGGACCACGCCTTAAACAAGATGTCGGTCGAGTGCATCAACCGTGCCAAATGTGTTCGCTTTGCTGAGTTACTAGCCTTAGAGACGGCCTGGACAGGTCCAGCGAGTGGACAGCGGGCTGACCACAACGCCGGATATCTTGAAGAGTGAAGTGATTTGCCTCCGTTGCAAGAACTAGTGTTAGTTGCTACGTGCGCCTCAAGGACGGCTGCAGACAGCAGTACAGAAACTTGAGATACCACTTCAGCCAACAGGGGCAAGAGAGGTGCGCTGCACTTGCTTCAGGGCTCCAAGACTTGAAAATTCGGGGTCCTGGGGCACCGTCATTTCACTCCAGGGCTCCATTTGGCCGGAATCAGTATTTTTGTCCGGGCCATGACAAAAATTTCGGGGCTCCAGGGCTCCAAAGTCCCCCTCCCACCTTTGGGACCCTGTTCTCGGCACAGGTAACCCAAGCACACAAAACCAAGAAACACACTATGGATACAAGCTAAAAACAGGTACGTAAAGACTTTATTTGCGAAAAAATATATATTTTACAATTCTAGGAATTATTTGTTGAATTCCCATAAAAATTCTTATATGCTCGCACTGTGAGCTTGGGTTACCTGTGTTCGCGGTGGATTAGATTCAGTATTAGTATGTGTAATCAAATGGTGACGAGTGAAATTAGGAAATAATTTCACGCGCGTTTTGTCAAAATTCTAATAATTTCCCGAGCCTTTAGGCGAGGGAAATTATTAAAATTTTGACAAAACGCAAGTGAAATTATTTCCTAATTTCACGAGTATACCATTTGATTACCTATTAATATCATGGGTGACAAATTACACTCACAATCGTGGGGTTTTGACTTGTTTGTCGCATCGAGAACTCCTTGAGCATTGAAACGGTTTAACGGCTAAAGTTCACATTTTTCTGAGTGAAATAATGAAAAAATCTTGTGACAAGCTTTTACCACGCTTTGACGATTTCGTGTTTTTTGTAACCGACAGCAAAATACACCAGACTCTGAATTTTTACTTGAAAAGTACCAAAGCAAATCGCTTGGCAAAGGTTATCCGCGTTTTGTCCGGCAAATTCACTGAATCGTGCACTACGTTGCTCCATCGAGCAAGGCTCATAAGGCTTCACAAATACATTCAAAATACGCACAGCAAACCTGTTTTAACGAAAGTAAACTTCGGAAGCAAATTTGTATTTAAAAACTGACCTTTATTCCATTCGAAGAAGTGCTCAAATCCACTGAATTACTTCTCTGAGTTCGCGGTCAATCACTCGATCGCTGCAATACAACTGGCTCGCCGTTCAAAACTTTTCGCTGTCACACTATCAAAAATAATCTCTACTTTTTAACTCGCAGGTGATTTCTGAGAAGTTCAGCCAATTAAAAGTCAAAATTTACAGATTACCAATTGTGTCCTCAATGAATATTTCCAGAATTGCTGTAGTTCTGCACAAAACATCTTCATCATTAACCTCAACGCCATCTTGGCGCTGAGCTATAGACCCGTTGCATGGCAATTTTGTAATTTCACATGTGAAATTATAAATTAACGCTGAAATTTCGCGCCAAAATTAAGGAGTAATTTGTCACCCATGATATTAAGAGGGTAATACTACTCCCCTAAAAGCGACTGCGTGGGAGGCTAAGCTTATTGCAGAGCTACAGCAGACAACTAAAATCCTCAAGGCGCATCTGCTTGTCCCTCGAGATGAAACGAGAAGCTAAACATTTTGTTCGTTCGTCATTTTTCCCGCTGGCTTGTAAATGAGTACCGATTACGTTAGGAGTTTGGTTACATCGTTATAGGGCCTGGTAGGTGTTCACTTGTTTCAGTCAGCCCAACACATGACAACGCTGAGGCAAAGATTAGTGGTTTATGTCAGAAATATTGCGTTGTTTATTCTTCCATTTGAGGAGTATTGCAAGTAAGAAACGTAAATAGCGGACAACTTCTTTGTAGTAACAGGTTCCCTCCATGTGGCTTGGGCCATTTCTAAGAGCACCTGTCTATTGACGCTGACCGTTCGGGGACTTTTCCATTCTAGATGCGTGAAAATACCTCTTAACTATCCGCATCGACAGCAATATTATGGATTACTACGAAGGTAACATAGACAAATGAGAATGTCAAGGCCGTGCTGTTCGAAGTGCTAACATTGATGCACAGTACAGTCGCTGTTATTTTCTGTTAAACTTGTACATAATGCTGAATAGTTTGACTGACCCTAGTTTGAATAAGCGGATTCGAGAATTATTAACGCGTCGCACACTATTTTTTCACTTCTAGGACTTCCCAATCCTCGTTTTTCACTACGTAGTTTAATTCCATATTACTGCGTAGTATATATATATATATATATATATATATATATATATATATATATATATATATATATATATATATATATATATCAAGGCTGCTGCCTAACGGGCGCCCGGTCGCCAGGGGCGCCTAAATTGTGTATGCGGGCGACCAAATTTCTGTACAAGGAGCCCGCATGGGCGCCTATAAACCTGAGATTATCTAGGGACAATGGCCCCTACTTCCCGATAAATTTGATTCTTTTAGCTGAACTTCAAACAATGGAACTATTTTTGTATTTGGCGTGAAGCCATACATTGAAGAATTTTTCACAATTCTGTAACAAACGTGTTCAACAGCGAAGGTTTGCGAAGCCATCGTTTGTCTCCTGTTGGCAGTTGGAGACTGGGTACAAGATGTGATTCCCAAATATGGAATATCAAAATCATGGGCTGTTTTTCGCAGGTGATCACGCGCTGGCGGCAACGAACTGTTATGTCGATTTGATATATATTTTTTCTTTTTGTGAGAAGAACGGGTAGATCACTTGTGTGCTATCGACTCGACATGCCTGCTATTCGATTTCATCTACAAGTTCGCCCTGAATCATTCACCATTCATCAACTACGCAGTGCGTGTTCCTATAAATGTGATCTCGTTATATTCAAATAAAGAAACCTTAAGCTTATATTGTAAACTTGGTGTAATCTTTTATACTTTGCTGCAAGCGTTCAAGCGCTCATTTCCTGCGAAAATCACCGAAGGTTTCCTTGACTTTAACCGAGTATAACCCGACGGCAGCGATGGAGTTCTCGCAAAAGGAGCAGGTAAAAGATATAAAGTTGTTTTTCTCCATTTCTCCATATACGGAAACATATCTAAGCTTCCAGTCTTGATAACGATTTGAAAACCTTGCAAAACAACAAATCTTCCTTATGCAATGCGACTTGCGTTACTTCATACTTGATCGTACATTTAACGTTTTTTAAACTAGTGTAGGATTTCGATTCTGGACTAACCGTCCCACTTCTAGAGAAGTCACCGATTCTGAGTTCAAAGACAGCGTGACAGATTGTAATTCAACTGATATTTCCCGCGCAATTTGCTTTTGTCAGTTGATCGTTTGTATACAAAATTTTCTTACTAAAATTGACTTGATAAAAATACGAGTAAGTTTGTGTGTAAAAACATAAACTTTTGCGTCTGGATGTCAAGTATCAGGCGTGAAGTGAAATGGTTGTGTGGAAAATCGAAGTCAAACTGAAAATATAAGCATGCCGCTGTGTGTGACCTATGTTTCACCTGTTTCACCTGACCTTTAATTTCACCGTCAAAGAGTTAAAAACACTCCCCAACAACTTAAATGACAAAAAAGTAAAGTCACAGTGATTAGAAATCATTCAGGAGGTAGTGTAAGACTTCTGTACCCATACAAAATTTATAGTTTAAACTAAAACAGAAACTTTAACTTGGATACATTTGATAATTATCCAGAAGCCAGTGCAGCTCTTTATTGCAGTTATTTTAACCATCCAGACTAAGGCTAATTGCAAGCAGTGATGCTCTGTTGTTGTTTTATCTGCATATGTATACAAATAGCATGGATAACATTGTAACATTGTTAGCAATTTTCGTAACAACTAAGTTGTGAAACACTCCACTGTTAGTAATGTTAGGAGCCATCAATAAGGTTCAAGATCAAACACCACATAATTCAACTTCTAGTTGCAAAGGATTATTAATAAACCATCCATCTTTGAACACTAATGACGACCAAATTGCATAACCTACGAGTTTATTAAAACTGTGTCGAGTTAAATTGGATATCACATTTTCTTGTCTGCAACTTCTGTTTGGTCTTGATTATTTATTTACTTCGTCATTTATTTCTTTTATTTTTTTACATAACACGTCCAGTAATTAGCTGCACAGTTAGCTACAGACACGCACCATGCTGCTCTAACATGAAACCAGAAGCAAGAAAGAGGTGTTCGTAGTCCAGAAACAATTTGGTGATGGATACTGATTACAGAATGAGAGAGACAGAGACGACATTGTCTGGGGCTAGGGTTTTCTTTTATGATGCAGTGTAAATAAATAATTAACTCATCCTGGGCTCCTAGAAATGTGTGTAGGGCTCCTAACTTTTGATTTTGGGAGCCCGAAGGGCTCCCGAAAATTTTCCTTAGGCAGCAGCCTTGTATATATATATATATATATATATATATATATATATATATATATATATATATATATATATATATAAGCATTGCGTGACTAGGCCTCCGAAGTGAAAATCAGTATTCATTCTAACCGCTTTTTTGAAGTGGTTTCTGTCAGTCTTGAAGTAGGTGCGCCTAAAAGTTAGGCTCAGTATCTGTGAGAGATATCAAATTTTCTGTCGCTTGGATTTCAACCGTCTCGACAACCAGAGAAAGTTCTTGTGTTTGTCTGTTGTATGAAACTGAATTATTTCGATAGTTCGAACTTTCCTTAACTGGAAAAATTTTACGATTCATCTGACCGGACGATTGTAGTTATTTGTAATACATTCTAAATATGCAGTGCTAACGTTTGGAGTTAACATGTAGATTTGCAGACTTTATTAGCTCCAAATGGCCACTACTGCGTCCTGACTCGGTATTTGAGGTCAATAGCACTAGTTATAAAGATTATAAGCATTCTTTGGAGTGCCCAGTCGAATCTTTTCATTTATTTCACGAGCAGGTACAGCTCTGAACCCTTGGCAAAAACCAAGACATGCATTTAAAACCTACCTCCACCGTTCTTGTATGCCAAGTAAGGAAACCTCCACACATTACCAAACCCAACGCAGTATCCCAGAGAAGACAGGATAAAATCTGCTTTACGACCCCATTTCTCGCGTTTTTCCACCGACACCTCGCTTTCTTCGTCTGGAGAAGATTCTTGAGAACTGAGGCTCCCAGCGGCGTTGTGTACACCAGAAAACTCGTTTCTATCTTTTTCTTCGGACATATTTGGTGCAGGCAGGTTACTGAAAACAGTTTAACAAGATTCAGGAATTAGCCATCCTGTTGTATGTGAGTCTGGCTACAACAGTTGACCCTGAGTAGTTACTGCGACGTAGTTGGCTTTGTTGTCGTTCCACTTCACTTGACTCAAAGTAGGAGGGGTCGTTCACAAGGCGGGAAAATTAGTGAATAAGCCGGGTATGTATTATATACCGATGAAAGTGCCAGTTAGGAGCTAGAAGGGCACTTCACCCGCCTATCCAAGACATCTTTTACCGAGCACTCGAAAATGAGAAAAGACGTTGTCTTCTGCTGAGCGAGTCAATGTTTACACTACTTAGTAATTCACAAACGTAACCTACTTAAAAATTCACACATAACGTGACGGACAGCACGTGTAAGTTGACTGTACTTTAAATGTAATGTTCATGAGTATTCATGAGTGTAAACGGGAATCATAACTCTGGCTTGCTTTCTTAGCTTCGCTGTTTTTTGTTTTTTTTTTGTTGTTGTTGTTTTTTGTTTTGTTTTTTGGGCGGTTTTTTGTTTGGTTTTTACTTCATCGGATTCTATTGCAGTGGGCTGCGCTGATATAAATTTCCTGCTTGAATTTACGGAATTCAATTCATCAACACTTTATTTACTTTATCTTCAACTGAAGATTTCAGCTTTAATTTAACTCTTTTCAGTTAACTGATAAAGATTACATCAGTGTAAAGAACAGTTAGACTTCTAAAAAATGTGAAAGATGTACTAATATGCTATACGTCACTAGTGTGGGGCAAAGAAAAGATCTGAGTCCCCGCCGCAAATCAAACCCACTAGTTCCGTACACCTGTCGGATCATTCTCGTCTTCAGAGCCGTCTGGTCCTCTTAGCCGCAGGTGCCTAGGCGGCTGATAAGAGGGCCAGGCGGCTCTGGGGACGAGAATGCAGTCGGATGCTCTAACCACTCTTCAACGTTGCTAAACTTACAGCAGTGTGTAGTAGCCGGGACGCTTATCATCACGAAACTAGTAACTAGTAACGAAACTAGTCTCCCAGTAGCTTAGCGGTTAGACCATCCGACCAGTATACGGAAGAATGGGTTCGATTCCAGGGGAACTATCACATTTTCCACGTTTCCTCTCCAAAAGACTAAGTTAGTCAAAATATAAACATCGGGCTTAACAAGATACATGACTTGAGTTGGGTAGCGAAATGATGAAAAGCCGAAATTGTGCAAGTCAACACAAGTCTCCAACAAGTGTCTTCTTGCGACTCCGTTTGGCCTGGGCTTAAGGGAAGATCTATTAAATCAGAGAAGTCACTACCAGGAGGTGGGATTCTTTAGCTTGCGTGATTTTTTTCATCGGTAAAGACCATCTGAAACATATAACCTTTTCTAGGTGCTCAGACTGTAGGGAGCAAAGGAAAAGCGCCGTCCTAGGGCTCCCTGAAATTACCAATACAAACGGAACAATACGTAGTCTCGGCCTACGCAGTCGTTCTTAGAGTCGTCACGCAACGCTCCTCCCCACTAACAGCTGCTCACGCGAGCGCTACATTCCTTTCCCTCAAATTGACCAATAAGGAGAAAGGCTTCCTTATCCTAGAAACCTGGTCCTAGTCCCTCTCGTTACTTGAAAATAAATATCGCTTCGTACGAGCGAGAAGGCGCCATTGCCTAATAAACAACTTTGTGGCTTACCAATTGGACTTATAGTGAGCCTTGGTAAAGCTGAACTCAAGGGCGTTAAGTTGGAAGAGGAACAAGTGGTAGGATTTTCATTTAAAAATAAAAGGTGTTTTTTGGATGTCCTAGGTGTTAATTCATCTTCGGTGCACTGTAGTCGTTTCACACGTCTGCCACTCTCTGAGTAAGCAGTCTTCAACTCAGTCTTTATCTCTTGGACATGTTCTTCTACTTTTTGGTATTTCACCGAGGACTTGTAGCACTTAATGCATACTGCAACGTCTGAATTCGAGTAAACAGTTACGTCGATGTCCAATGTCTTGTTTATAAGTCCTTGAAGGTCAACAGAGCTTGTTCCTTTACTACCAGATTTAAAAACACGCATACGTTGTTTAGAATTGACTGCAACTGAGCAGATAAAGCAATTTTTATCGCTATTTAATAACTTTTTTGGAGTCACATCCATTTCAGATGGTTGTTAGTTTGCAAGTGTGTATCGGTCATTTCTTGTTGTGTTGATTTCGCGGCAAATATAACGAGAAATACGGATTGACGTAGCTGCTAACAATTACATGCGTTTTATTGGTTCTTAATAACAAAGCGAAAGGAATGTAGCGCTCGCGTGAGCACCCGAAAGTGGGGAGGAGCGTTGCGTGACGACCCTGAGAACGGCTACGTCGGAGACTAACCAACACGAAACAAGAGCAGAATTAGGTAAGATTTTTTTGAGCAGAACTGATTGCAAGAAAGTTGTTTGAAAAAAAGGTTGTAGCGGGTAGGAGATTTACCGAAATCGTTAATCGGACAAGCCATCTAAATGACAAGTACGTGCATGCATAATTACTCGATTCGGTTTTCATAGTTCGCATGATAGCGAGAATTGTCAAGGCCTTCGATCCGGTGACACAAACATAAATAACACAAACCTCGGCCTTGTTAATTCTCGCTATGATGCTCAACCTTATACAAATACAAATATTTATTGAACACATCAGCCCCAAATGAGGCTTTTCAGTGATTAAATAAACAAATGATAGCAATATCAAATATACTGGCGCAAGCCATATTAAACACATACCTTCTTGCCGGTAATCTTTCTACCGCTTTTCTTTCTCCGTGTCACTGGAAACGATGCAATTGATTTTTGAAATGGTTTGTTTACTTTTATATGCTGAAAACCAAAAAACCAAAGAAGGAAGAAAAGAAAGAAAACGAAAAGGATGCAACTACTGAAACAACAAGAGCGACAAAGTATATAAGAAGTTTTAAATGAATTATTTGACAAGAGGAATATTCTCGACAGGCAAATTCATATTTTTTATTTATTTTTTTTTTTTTTAAATAATAATATACAATACAGTGACATTATTTACAGTAGAATTACTTAATACATTACATACGTCGCTAAAATAAGAATACATACATAAAAATTAAAGAAAGACAAAAGGGGAGTGTTTACCACACAGTATTCTTCTTATGACTAACAGTAAGAGTAGTGGGGAGGGCTGGAGAACAGCGTTGATAACTGCTCAAAATAGCTTTTCAATTTGATATTTAAAAGTGAGTTTCCTAATATACTCTTTCGTGTTTATTTCTTTTTTGAGTAGTTTTTGTGTATATAGATAGTATTTAGCAAACAGGAGTGTATAATTAAATTTCCTTAACAATTTAAACGAGCCTTGAGAGCAATTGCTTGATTTTTTCCCGAACAGTATTTCTACGGGGCTTGGCGAGAAGGTGGTGTCATTTTCTTTGTTAAACCACTTGATAACCTCCGAATAGAACTGAATTGACCAGCGGCAATTTAAGAAAGTGTGACGTATTGAGTCAGGTTCTTGACAAAATAAACAAAACATGTCGTCTTCTATACCGAAGAAAAAAAGCTCTTTTTTGGTCACCACTATTCTATGAATAAGTTTGAAATAAAATTCTCTCATTTTATTTTCTTTGCAAACATTTTTAACACGGCTGAAAAGATCATCTAGTCTAAATTCTTCCGAATGTAAGTCTCGAGACCATTTCACTTCAGCTTTTATCTCTTGATTGTCTTTGTTAATTAGGAGCCAGTAGTAATCCTTGTTTTTCATTTTGAGTAGGTCTATTACAGTATTGGGCGAGAGTTGGAAAGCATCTACGGCTAGAAAGGTGCTCTTGCCTAGATGTTTTTCCCTTGCCTTTTTGACTAAATGTTTTGGGATTGCCGAGACAACTTGCATATAAGTTAAAAAATTGCACTTAAGCTCGTATCTTCGGACAAATTCCGGATAAGTAAAAAATTTGCCATCATCTTTTAAAAGATCTTGTATGAGAAAAATTTCTTTTTGGAACCAGTCTTTGTGAAATATGGTTTGGTTTTCAATTAAAATGTCTTTGTTGTTGAATAATACTAGTTCTTGCCCGTTTACACATTTGTGGGCAGTTTTAAGTTCCAAAAAATACTGCAAAATAGACCTATAAAATAGAGGTAACGTGGTACCTTTCAGAAATTTTTCATTGTAATTGCATCTTAACAAAAAGTTAAGACCGCCATATTTGTTCAAGAAGTGGTTAGGGATCACCTTCCAGGATTCGTCGCATGATTGCTCATTTTTTAACAGTCTTGAGATCCATGCTAGTTTAAGTGATTTGACCATAACCTCAATACTGGGTGCACGCAGACCTCCATTCTTATAGTCAAGGGCCATTACTTTACGTTTTATTTTATCTTGCTTTTTTTTCCAAATAAACCTAAAGATAAGAGAGTTAATATCTTTAATACATTCAGGGGGTGTGTCAAGAATCGAAATGGAATACACCAGTTGTGAAATTCCAAGACTTTTAGATATAAGACTTCTGCCGAATAAAGTGAGACTCCTGGACTGCCAAAGATCGAGAATAGTGCTTAACTTGTCGATTTTCGCTTTAAAATTCTTTCTCTCGTTTTGTTTTTGATGGTAAGATATAAATATTCCTAACGCTCCAATTGGATCTTTTGGCCACTGGAATTCAAAAGGCTCATCTTGGATGTCTCTCCATGGCCCCAGCCACAAAGCTTTAGTTTTAGTTGGGTTCAGTCTCAGACCGGAAACGTCACCGAAGTCATTTAGTACTTCAATCGCTCTTTGAACCGATTTACAGGAACTGCATAATAGTGAGGTGTCGTCGGCGAACTGGCTTATTTTGATTTCTTTTTTGAAGATTCGAATCCCCTCTATTTCTTTGTCTTGTCTTATTTTGCATGCTAATATTTCCACCGACAAAATAAATAAATAAGGAGACAGGGGACAACCTTGCCTCACTCCTCTTGACAGTTTAAAGGAATTGGTGCAAAATCCGTTGTTTAAAACAGAGCTCTCCGGATTAGTGTAAAAAGTAGAGATCCATCGTTGGATACTCTCACCGAAGTTAAAAAGAGCGAGCGTCTTCTGGATGAATTCCCATTCAATGGTGTCGAATGCCTTACGGAAATCTAATTGGAGGAGTATCCCAGGGATGTTCTGGGTTTCTGTTTGCTCTAAGATGTCGTTAAGCAGTCTAACATTTTGACCGATGTATCTTCCTTTTATAAATCCAGTTTGGTCTGGATTGATGAGAAGTGTCAGTACTTTTTCTATTCTTTTAGCTATGGCTTTATCTTTAATATCTTTAATTAAAGCTATGTTTGTCGCAAAGGAAAAGGGACGAGAAGCTAAAGTCATCAACCGAAGCCTGTTTATTGACAACCAAATGTATGACATTAACTCTATTCCGGCCGAATTTAAACCAGTAGTTGATTGAAATCCGTGCCAACCAAGGTATGTTTTGTTTCCCCTTTTCCATCGCCGAACGGCGAAAGATTCCATACAGCCAAACGAAGTCGCTGGGTATTCCCTGGACTTCCAATCCTCCTCGAAGATAATGTACGTAAATGTATTTGTGTTTATGTGTAGGTGTTTTGGGTTTGCATATTTTATGTTATTTAGCGATGTTTTTTGTACCAACTTATTTTCTGAATGTTTCTGTCTACCCACAATGTATTCCTCGGATCACTCAGCTCAGAGTAATAACAATGTATTTACGCCTTCCAAGTTGCACAGGATAATTGCTCTGTACTGACGTTAAACATTAGAGGGCTTAGGAATCAGATAAAAAGAAGGAGTATCTTTAGTTATCTTAAAGACCAAAACTGTCAGTTTTATTTTCTGCAGGAAATTTATTCCGAGCCAAACGATGAAAAAATTTGGAAAAGCGAGTGGGGTGGTGACATTTTTTTTTCACACGGTTCTACTCATAGCAAAGGGGTCTGTATTCTCATAAACCCTTCACTCAGCTTAGCGTCACCAATCGAAAAGTCCAGCAAAGATCAAGAGGGAAGGATTGTTTCAATCAATCTAACCCTTGAAAAAGTTAATTTTTCGCTGTGCAATGTCTATGCTCCGAACGATTCACAACAACAACAAGTGTTTTTGCATAACCTGAATGAATATTTAATGTATAACACGGATGTAGAGAATCTCATTATAGGTGGGGACTGGAATGTCACACTACAATCACAAGACAAAAGAGGCGGCATCCCATGGAAAGCATCTACCTATAGGGACAGCCTAATTTCAATGATGGAAGAATTAGAACTAATCGATGTCTTTAGGAAACAATACCCGCGCAAACCGTGTTTTTCCTATGAATCAAAAGCGTTGAAAGTAAGTTCAAGAATAGACTTTTTCCTAGTCGCACGACCCTTGACCAATTGGGTTTCGAACATTGAAACCAAGGCTTCTAATGCGCCGGATCACAAAGCAATAAAACTCACTTTAAAACCTCTAGGAGTGAAGCGAGGACCCGGACTATGGAAATTCAATAATTCGCTTGTTGAAGATGAAGAATACGTAAAACTGATAAAAGAAAATTATCCTATTATAGGTGAAAAATACCGAGAACTGGAAGATAAAAGATTATGCTGGGAGCTCATTAAAATGGAAATAAGAGGCCTTACCATTGCTTACTCGAAGAACAAGGCTAAAAAGCAACGCAAAAGCGAATCAGACCTTCAAATCCGTCTAGAAGAGCTAGACAAACAGATTGCTGATAGCACCGATTCAGCGCTTACGAACAATGCACTAACCGAAAAGGAAATCTTAAAACAAAAACTTCAACTCTTCTATGGACCGAAAAAGGTGAAAAACCAACCAAGTATTTCTTCAATTTGGAAAAGAGAAATTACATCAGAAAAAAGATATCAGAATTAGAACTTTCGGACGGGAAACCTTCATGTAAGGAGGATGAAATATTGAAGGAAATTGAACATTTTTACGAAAAACTGTACACATCCAAAGGGAATATTGATGACAATCGGTTCGAAAATTTCGTTCGAAACTTAGAATTACCTAAGCTACGAGACTTAGACAAAGAGGAGCTAGAGGGTGAAATTACCATGGATGAATGCAAAGAAGTTCTGAAATCGTTTTCTAGCGGAAAATCGCCAGGAGAGGATGGTTTTACCTGGGAATTTTACAATTGTTTCTTTGATTTATTGGGCGAAGACTTAATCAATTGCTACAATGCAGCATATAAAACGGGCGAAATGTCAATCTCCCTGCGTAGAGGTACCATCACTCTTATACCAAAAGAAGACTCGAATTTACTTAATCTCGCAAATTGGAGGCCGATTACCCTATTAAATTTGGACTATAAAATCGCGTCAAAGCAAATTCATATTACTTAATGCTCCTCTTCAAAACTTTAGCATTCATGTTTAATAAGTCACATGAACGCATCAAGGAACGATGCACGGTTATTGTAATCATCACTGCGGTGAGTTTTGTATAGCCTTAGAGCTCAGATTGTAGTTTTTGTGTTTTACATACCAGAAAAAAAGGTCAGACGAATTCAACCCTTTAGCCTGTGTACAGGGCCCGCTCGCTTCAAGAAAAATCACTTCCCAGGTACAAAAGAGATGAATCACGCCAAAAGCGTTTTGGAGACAGGCTAAGCACAGGAAATTTCAAGATTTCCACGTGAAGTGTAAGATGAGCTAAAATGAGCTGTAGATCTGCGATGCCTTGTTACAAATCTGCGTTCGCTCATGAGTGTACTTGATCAACTGGATCGCGAGTTTGACCAAGGTGCACGCTAAATTGTCGAGCGAGTTAAGCTCTTAGGCAATATAAACGCCATATTGCTCTTACTATGATGTTCGCATTAAGTCAGGAGATCTAACACTGATTAGAACAGTTTAATACCAGTTTTTGCCCACAAGGCGTTTACCTACAGGTGTCATTACGTACGGGTTTCATTTGAAATGACACTTTTAATTCACCTCACATGGATGAGAATAAATGGGAGGTTTGACAAGGACACGTGAGAACCTGCAAGCCGGTCATTCTTGGTTGACCCCCTCCCCCCCCCCCCCCCCCACCCCCCGCCCCAACCCACACACAAACACACACCGATTATTGGTCGATTTAATTAAAGAAACATCCTGGAAACGCAACTGTACGTCGACTGGTTAACTGTGGATCAGCGAGTCTTGAGAAATTCGGCTTACAGTACTCCTGCTCCTGCACCTTTCAGGGTTACCCTTCGAATAGAGTGTGGGTAAAAGCTGTAAAGTATACGACCTGTAATGTAAATGAAATGTACTGTGGAATGAATTTATTTGTCAAAGAAAAAGTTCGTTTGTCCCATTCAGACTGAACCAAAAAAATGCAGAAAAAACACGAGGCGCTACAGCTAAATTGTTCAATGTTTAGTCAGTTGTCACCAACTTCGTCTCACGAGTGAATTTACTAAGGTAGAAAATTAATTATTTACGAATTTTTTGAGGTCTCAATTATGAAAAGTGAATTTTACCCTGGTCCCATAGGTTTTTCTTTCTTTTTTTCCGCTCAAACCAAATTGACCCGCGAAGAGGCAACCACGAGCTGCTCTGCGACCAGGGTAATGGAATCATCGCTAGTTTAATTGAAATTATGATCTGCAAGTTAATTTTTAATGTCTTGAAAAGCAACAAAGGTGCATTTGCATAAAAGATGTGAAAACGTGTATTTGTTGACAGCTGATATCATTTGTTTTACATGCCGCTTGTTCGTAAGAATTTGTTTGTGCGTATGGTAGGTCCCTCCACACTGCGCGTTCGGCTAACGGTTGTGCAGTCAAGTTCAGTCTTTGCTAAGGAGGAGCCTGGAAGTCGGAGGCTAAACGCTTGCGTGGTGCAAGAATATTCTCAACAGAATTTGTTGCAAAATTGCAACTGTTCTTCCCCGCGGAACTCAACCGAAAGTAACTCAAGTGGCAGGCGTGCCGCAGGCCAGGCAGTAACGAAGGATATGTCGTAACGGTGGCCGTGTCGGCGGTATACGAAAACCAAGCTTTGAAAAAAATGTACAGCTACTAGTTACATACCTTACATGAGAGTGAATGTATACATACCTTACATGAGAGAGAATGGTAACTTTCGACCGGCAACTACTGATCAGGTACGCATTTCTTGAAAGCTCCGAAAACTTCCTGAGCCCGACATATACGTACAGTGGAACCCTGATGTAACGAAAACCCTACAAAACGGAGACCCCGGTATAACGATATTCTTCAGCCCAGGGATAGTAAAGTGTGTGAAAAAGAACCCCTGCATAACGAACACATTTTCCCAGTCCCGTGGCACTTCGTTATATTGAGGTACCACTCAATTTTTTTTTTCAGATCCGTTTTGTGAGCGAACCAAGGTAGTAACTTTAAATGCAAAAATAAGGATGTATTCTTTAAATTATACAGAAAAAAACTGAGCCTCTATTGAATTAAGGATGTTCACGGCCTGCATGGCAGTGCTAAAAGGGGAGGGAAAGGGAAAATCGTAAGCGCTCGTTCCGCGCTCGCGTCTCGTGCTTCCTAATTCCCCCTCCCCCCCTCCTCCCCTTTTAGCGCCTGGCACGCAGGCTAAAGGGGCTGTGCATATTTAAAAAAGTGGAAGTTCCAATAAGCCAGTTTCAAATTGGCAACAGTCTGCGGAGCTTAGCTGAAGAAAATGTCGTTTCACAACGAGGAGCAGCTAGAAACCTAGATATTTTTCTTACTTTTCTTACTTATACTGTAACAGTATATTTTTAAAAATATCCCCGAAATATCTTATTTTTCGGGACGGGAAAACAGCTTGAAAACAAATTACTCCTAATCGCAAGTTACCCGCAACAAGGCAAAAGAAACGACGGACAACCACCCCTGTAAGTACCCTTCAGGGAGTCGCCAGACCCCTCCCACATTGAGCCGCAGGCGTGAAGTAAAACTACTTCACAACAAAAACATCCAACAGGGAATTTGATATCATTTATTGTTGTTGGTATTAGTTATTCCTGCATGGTAGGAAACCAGCTGACTCAATAATAGCTACCCTTTAGAAGCAGCATACTAAACAGTTTGTAGGCTGTTTTTAAAAATCTTCTTTTAAATCTCGATCAGGAAGTTTTCCAGGCGAAGTAATTTTCTCTCAAATATGACTACAGAGAAAGATTTAAACGAGAATACAGCTCTGCACGGTGCAACTGGAGACGCCGTGGACGCTAGTACTCATGAAACGCCTCCCAAAGATGAAAGGCGCGAGAAATGGGGCCGCAAAGCAGATTTTATTCTCGCTTCTCTGGGATATTGTGTCGGATTTGGTAACATTTGGAGGTTTCCTTATCTCGCATACAAGAATGGTGGGGGTGAGTTGTACGCTTTTGGAAGTTTTATTTGTCCTGGAATCATGGAGACCCTTTTTTAAATAGAGATGCTATTGGTATGCTAATTCCCAGTTAATTCACTTATCGGGCGCAACAGTGCAACTACCGAGTCTGTAGGCAATATCGTACAACAACTTTTCTTAATTTTTCTAAGAGATGGTACTTTACTTTACGGCACTTTACTGGAAAAACACGAGGCGCCACAGCTAAACTAATGTTTGTTAGTTGTCAACAACTTCGTCTCACGAGTAAATTTGATGCCACAGTGAAAACACCTACTAAGGTAGAAAAGTAATTATTTACGGGTGTTTTTGAGGTGTTACTTATGAAAAGTGAATTTTACCCTGGTCCCAGAGGTTTTTCTTTCTTTTCTCCGCTCAAACCAAATTGAGCAGCGAAGAGGCGACGATGAGCTGCTCTGAGACCAGGGTAATGGAATCATCGGTAGCTTAAATTGAAAATTATGATCTGCAAGTTAATTTTTAATGTCTTGAAAAGCAAGCTAAAGGTTAGAGATTATTAACTGGTATGTTGTTGTTCAGTAGAATTGTTTTGCAATAAGACAACTCCGAGATTATAGTAAAAACACTGCTCTTTTAATGAGCCAAACAAACATTTTATTATTCAAGTCGAGAGATTATCACGTCTTTGTCACCGACATATGGTATTGTCCTGCCAGATACTGCAGCCAATGACGTTACACATATTGACAAATGCCTGTCAAATGTATTTATCTCAGTACAAACAGTATTTTCCATACCACGAGCCTGGCGTGCGTTTTTCGAAAGCCCCGAAACTTTCGGGCACGATAATTTATTTACACTGCGTCTAGTAAACAAAAAAGATTCTAAGTAATTTTTAGGCCTCTTCAAATTACAGGGCGTGATGTCGGGGCTTGTGCAAAAGGCACTCCTTATAATTTACAGAAATCTTTAAGTTAAAAGTGCGATGTCGGTGAGCGCCAGACACGCTGTGGCTCAATGACCGGCAGCCGGTCAAGGTTGTCAAAACACTAAATGACCGGCAGTTCTATATTTTTGACAAATTTAGGAAAATTGAATAATTTATCCGATCTAAACTAGGATATTTTGATTAAGATGTGTTAAGCGATTCGGAAGACCTTAATAGTTTTTAAACTCAACCTTTTGTTTACGCTGGGCATAGTCAGTACGAAGCGATGTGTCGTGACACTTAGGTTCTGTTCAGGGTCGACTGCCGGTCAAGGCTTTCATAACTCTAAATGACTGGCAGTCCTATTTGTTTGACAATTTCAAGAAAATTGACGAACTTAACCGATCAAAGAATGACCTGTTGATTAAGTTGTGTTAAGCGATTCGGAAGAGTCTTTTTCTTCTAAAACTAAACTCTGTGTTTTCCCTCAGGGAAGCCATGAGTTGCGAAACAACTGCCGGTCACGGTTGTCAAAACACTAAATGACCGCCAGTCCGATATTTTTTTGCCAAATTCAGGAAAATCGAAGAATTTATTTAAACTAAACTATGATATTTTATTTGAGATGTGTTTAGGGATTCGGAAGACCTTAATAGTCTTAAACTCAATGCTTAGTTTACGCTGGGCATAGAGTACGAAGCGATGTGTCGTGACACTTGGATTCTGTTCAAGGCTGACTGCCGGTCAAGGTTTTCAAAACACTAAATGACCGGCAGTCCAATTTGTTTGACAATTTCGGGGCTTTTCACTTCATTTAAGACGAAGAGATATAAGTAAACAACCGTAAAAAGCAGAGGCGAAAACCGATTGCAAATCAATACCTTCGGTCGTCTTCACCTTCTCAGACTCTTCGCACTCTCACGTGGTGCAAATTTCCCGCCAACAGTCGCGTAAAGTGTCACGTAACACCACAAGCCCCCAACTCTTGTTACATCCTGGAACAGCTACAGATGTAGAAGCGCTTCCTTATTCTTGCTGGACAAAACGAAAGTTAAATGGTTTGACTAACGCAGATCCTTTCTCTTGATAAAATTTTTACAAAAACTGTAGCGAGGAAAAGGTGTTGACACGAATTCTCTCTCCCAACACAAAATTACGTAATGTTACACTACTTAGCATCGTACTCAAAGGCCAAGCGTACAACGGTTCAGTTTCGACACGAAAGTCTTTCGAATCGCTTAACACATCTTAATCAAAGTATAATAGTTTAATTTGGATAAATTTTTCGATTTTTCTGAATTTGGCAAAAAAATATCGGACTGCTGGTCAATTAGTGGTTTGACAACCGTGACCGGCAGTTGTTTCGCAACTCATGGCTTCGCCAGGGTAAGCAAAGAGTTTAGTTTGAGAAGGAAAAGACTCTTCCGAATCACTTAATACAACTTAATCAACAGACCATTCTTTGATCGGTTAAGTTCGTCGATTTTCTTGAAATTGTCAAACAAATAGGACTGCCAGTCATTTAGAGTTATGAAAACCTTGACCGGCAGTCGGCCCTGAACAGAACCTAAGTGCCCCTAAGTGTCACAACACATCGTTTCGTACTCTATGCCTAGCGTAAAATAAAGGTTGAGTTTAAAAACTATTAAGGTCTTCCGAATCGCTTAATACATCTTAATCAAAATATCATAGTTTAGATCGGATAAATTATTCAATTTTCCTAAATTTGTCAAAAATATAGAACTGCCGGTCATTTAGTGTTTTGACAACCTTGACCGGCTGCCGGTCATTTAGCCACAATTATAAATATAATTTATAGGCTCTGTAGCACGATGTCTGGGCTCGCGCTATCCTCGCGCTATAACTTACCGGAGCAAGCTCTGCAGGCTACACGTATGCATATAAGAACATCTCTTAAAGAAGCTAAGTCATGGGGATTTAAGTTTTGGGTCACTGCTTTGCTGCAATTAAAACCTAGTACCTTTTCTCACCTAGGAAATGCTCTTAGAAATCCAGGAGAAAGATATCGACTGATTTCTCAAAGGGAGAACAAATCATAATCATTATTTAGCGATTTTTCCAGGTTACAGAGGAAGAACTTAAACAAAATTGGCCCATTTTTGAATTGCAATCCGTCCATTCTCATTTGTTATCACGTCCCAGAAAAGTAGCAGATTAATTTAAACAAAACGGAACCAAACTTTATTGGTTTCCATTGATTCTAATATTTTTTATCTGACTAAAGTGATACCAAAAATAGGTAACTTAGCGCTTTCTATTGTTTTATCTTGCAGCGTCGTTTCTTATCCCGTATTTCCTGATGTTGCTTCTAAATGGTGTACCTCTTTTCTTTCTGGAACTTGCTATTGGTCAGTGGTTTAGCGCCGGAGTGATTGGTGTTTGGAAATCAGTGTGTCCGCTTATGAAAGGTAAATGTTTTTTACTTCGTCTATTCTGTCAGACCTTAATAATGTAAAATAACTAGTGTGACCGTCCGGCTGGGTGTAATCCTAAAAGCAACCGTTGAAATTTACTTTAAAAGTTTGGACAAGCTGACTCAATGTATTTTTTGCGGACATTCTACATTTCATATTTAATGAAACTTGCCGTTTAGGCCCTCAATCAACTCTCTATTATTGTCGTGGACCTTGAGAGTCTCAAAACACGTCCACTAAAATGGACCGGAAAGGTAAATCTGAAGAACTACGTACATTCATATTTCCATCTAGCTTATTAATTAAGGTTGAAAAGGAAACAATTGAATTTTAAAATAACAGAGAAAAGACTGTGGGCTTCAATTTAATTTATGACTTCAAAGTTTTCATGCATGGTCGTTTACAATTATGCTACTGCAAAAATTGGCAAAAAAATATAAAGCTTAAAAGTTAGTACACAATTACAAAGAAACAATTAACCTTTTTTTCTTCCAGGTCTCGGTTACGCCATATGTGTAATGTCCTATTTATGTTGTATCTACTACATTATCATCTTGTCCTGGACATTTTTGTACTTGTTTGAGTCATTTCGATCTGAGGTGCCGTGGAAATCATGTGATCACTGGTGGAACACAGAGTTTTGCAGGTTAGCCAAATGCATTCATCTTCACGCCAGATAAAACGTGTGATCACCAAACAACTCAGAGCTGTTGACATCTCAAAAACTGCTGAAGTTATTATATGCGAAAAGTGGAGACATACCTCGCTAAGTATGTTGAAGTCAGTCGATCTAATTGCCTAGTGCGAGCTATTCTTTTCCCAGAAATAATGACGACCATCGCAATGAAAAATATTAACTGACGAAGTTGTAAAAGAAAAACCTGGAAAAAGTCAGGCTTGAACGGGATTCAAACCCATGACCCTGCAAAAGAGGTGCAGCGCTTCAACCAACTGAGCTTCCAAGCTCCCAGGTGGCTTGATAGCTTAGCTGGTTAGAGTGCTCGCAGGGTCCTGTTCAAGCTTGAAATTTTTCAGATTCTCATTTTTTAATCATTTTAAAAACGATATTTTAAGTTGATGAAGATGATTTTATTGTAATCATAAATGTTTCATGCCCCCTCCCCTCTCGGCTGGCAAACAGCCTGTGCATCTGTGTCAGTCTGTGCATGGATTATTGAAAGTAAATCGGCCTCTTAATCTGACTAAGCTAAGAAATCCAAATTTTGACTCCCCCGGTGATCTAACCTTTCATAAGCGACCACCTCCCGTAAGCGACCACTTAGGCTCGACATCTTGGGTTGTTGCTTACGGGAGGCTCGACGATTGTTTAATATTTAAAATACGTTCACACTGTGTTTCTAGGGCAGAAAGAAAAGGGGACGATGTTCTTAATTGCACTCATTTTGACTTGCCCGAAAATTGCTCAGCACAATACACCTCTCCCTCTGCCGAGTTCTGGACGTAAGTATAACATCTAAGGCTTTAATCTATTTTTATCAGAGTGTAATGTAGACGTCATTCGAGAAAACAGTTTTAGCTAAGGGTTGAACAAACGGATGACAATGATATTTTTTCATTATACAATGTATACCTTATTTTTACGTTATAAATTTTTACATTACATTATAGTTTCTTTCTTTACTTGTTTGTTTGTTTGTTTCTTTGTGTTGTTGTTGTTCTTCTTCTTCTTCTTGGTCTTCTTCTTCTTCTCCTTGGTTCATTCGCTTCAACGCGTTATTTTCCTTTGACCAAACTTTTGAATGACTGCCTGAATAATTCAAAGTTGCCAGGAAAATCCGATATTACTAAAACTTAATTATTTATATATTTGTCACACTTACTAACACATGCAAAGGAAAGAAAAATACATTAAAATAGTGGCGAGGAAGCTTAAAAGAAACCTTGGGGCTTAAGCCCGGCCCGGGTAAACGATCAAACATTTTCGTCCAACAAGGTGTTTGTCGCACAAACGGGTAAACGGGTAAACAATGTTCGATCAAACGTCGGCCAAAAGTGAGCCTACATAACTTTTTTGTGTATTGCTGCTGAAAATTACGACGTGACCGGTTTCTGATTGGTTGCTTTTCCCCGCTCGCGCAAGCCTTGTTGGCAGAGGTGGCTAACAATGAAACATTTGTTCGTAAGGCAAATTATGCTGGGTGAAAATGTTTGATCTAGATCACTTAAACATAGAAACCCTTTTTTAAAAATGCCAAGTGGAGAGAGACGACTAAAAAGGTTGAGAGAGACAGTAAAACATGTTTTCTCAACACGATGTTGGCCTAAAATGTTTTTCGTTTAGCCGGGCTTTTTAAAAATTATTAAGCTTCCGAGATGGAAGAGTACAAAAGTTGTTAGAATAATTAACCTTACATTATCAAAACGACGGCAACGTACAATCCTTAAGTTTTTGCCTTTTTAAAAGAAATAGTAGAAAATCGCATCAACTATGTCAGAGTCCAGCTAGAGGATTGAAAAACTAAGGGGCTTGATAGTATAAAGAAAGCGTGTTACCTAACTTTGAAGGCACAAGAGAGTTTTGGTTATACTGTACATAAATAGACCTATGAAGACCTAGGAAGACGTATGTTATGAAATTTTAGGAAGTCAAGTGCCTTAAAGCTTGGATTTATGTGGATATCCAAGTTGGATTTATTGTTAGCGCTGATTAACCATTCCAGCAAAATGACAATACGATGAAGATTCGAGCAATTCGTAAAACCCCAAACTTTATTACAATACCAAAGATATACTAGGGATAGATCATTGAATAGAACAAGGTGTGCAGTGAGGCTTTCGACAGGAAGAAGCTGGATTTGTAAAATATGCCGACCGCATAACATGGCTTTTATAACTACAGTAAACAATATAACAGGAAACAAAGCCTGTGAAGTCGGGAAAGAATAATTTTTATAATGTATACTTTTCAGAAACAAAGTATTGCAGATAACGGATGAGATAGGAGATTTTGGTGACATGCGATGGGAAATAGTTGGTACAACAATCCTCGCCTGGGTTGTTGTGTTTTTCTGTCTCTTCAAAGGAGTGAAGTCATCTGGAAAGGTACATTTAATTAAGCTGTAATATGTGTAAACAAGCCTTTAACTAACACTTTCACAAATTTCTTTTTTCTCTTAAAACATGTTATGTTTCATTTACAATATTTGTTTCATTTGTTTGAGTGGCACGCCTGTGAAATAGCTGGTCTGTCGTAAGGCAGTACCAAGGATAGCTACGCGCGTTGACCACTGTAATCATCAATTTACATTTTTTTTCTCCTTGATTTGTTATTTTATGCTTTTGTTTAATATATAGATTTAGTCAAGCCTAAAAGCGGAGCCCCCCCCCCCTTTTTGTTTTGTTTGTTTGTTTGTTTGTTTTTTAGTTTTTTTTTTGTTTTTTTGTTGGCAGTTATTAATTTGTGAAAATACTCTCATTCAAGTCGTTAAATCAAAAAAAAAAATTCCTACCTTCGCTGAGAGCCGAACCTGGCTCGTCGGCGTTAGAAGCCGGTGATTAGACCACTAGGCCATGAGCGTTTGTTGTCATCTTAATTTTAATACTTATTTCTTTCTTCGTGACAAGCTGCCTATCAGCATGAAAATGCTGGTACTTTTCCTGGAAAAATGTGTTCGGAACGCCGTAAAAACCATGGTTGTGGACAGAAATAACCAAAAAGCACTAGCTCTGCTATATTTGGCGTCGAAACCGCTGCGAAAAGCTGCGAACTCAAGCGGTGTGCCGACCGAGTCCGAACAGAACCGACGAGGCAAATTTGAACTTTCCGCCTGAACCTTATCGCCTAATTTTTTTCGCGTAAATTGAACTTTTCCTCTTCCACCAAAAAGACAACTGAGTATTCTTTTGAACTTTGAAGTTGGTTTCTTGACTTTTGTTGTCTTTGCTTGTTTTGCTACAACGCGGGTCACCATGCGCTTTCGCGCCAAAAACACACGGGATTCAGCACAGGGTTATATCCAGTGTATGAAGTGTATTGGTCACCCTGTGGTGCGGACGGACGGGCGGGCGGACGGACGGTCACGTGACTATTACGTCACTACCAAAATTTCTTGGTTTCATAGGTTACCAAATTTCCTTAGCAATGGAGCTCCGCTGACGTGCTAGCGCACTGGCTCCGCTATAATTTTCTTAGTGATGTTGACTTAATTTTATCGTATTTTGCACGTCACTTAACTCTCAGCAATGTAATGTATCAGGCCAATTGTAGCTTGGTCAACACAGTGTACCACAGAGATGAAACGTCGTCCGCCTTGGCAGATATTATCTTGTCAAACTATCTCGCGGGTTAAAGGCGTCGTCGTCGTCGTCATCATCATCATCATCATCATCATCATCATCATCATTATTATTATTATTATTATTATTATTATTATTGTTATTATTATTATTCGCAACTCCCCCATATTATATCAAGTTATTATCTTTTCTATGAGCCAGTTTTCTTTTTTTCTTTTTCTTTTTAGGTCGTGTACTTTACAGCCACTTTTCCATTCATAGTCCTTTTCATACTTTTCATCCGCGGCGTAACATTGACAGGTGCTGGAGAAGGAGTGTTATTTTATCTTAAACCTGATTTCAAGAGACTTGCTGATCCACAGGTACATGTAACCAAGATAACACCAAGATGTTTGACAGGTGCCAACCTCTTTTCCAAAATAGAATCCTCGGAAAAAGACGAGCGTTCTCTTACTTTTATATCATATTGTCAACAATTTTACACTGCACCGTTAAACAGTGAACCGTATCGCCTTACGAGACTGAGAACTTGATCCCCAGTAGAAAACCAATCCATGACATTCTGCACACGGATCGATCGTGGGACCTTAATAAATTAACTAGCCTCAAAAATTATGCGGCGTAATTTTATGTCCTGCATACTGCTACGATACATCTACATAGGATCAATAATGTCCAATGCGTAGTGTGCTTTTAAAAAGAAAGATGTATGGTAATTGTTTATCTGGGTTAAAATCCAACTTGCTTCCACGTGATAACAGCCGTCACTGTCAAAAAAAGGTGTGCTCCTTCTTAATTCAATAACTTGTAACTTGATATTTTCTCTAACGACGTTATATTTAGGTTTGGATCTATGCTTCCACTCAAATCTACTGGTCGCTTGGAGTCGGTTTTGGAACTCTTATCACTTTTGGAAGCTACAACCAGTTTGAGAACAACTGTCACAGGTAACGTACAAAGCCTGGCTATAGCAAGGCTGCTCATAAGTTTTCTTTTTATATTTATACTATTTAATATTAATTACTTTCTTTTTGCCAGTTCTTTTTCTTCTTTTCGTCGGTTTTCTTGGAAACACTTTAATTAATTGTTCGGAGTATTTATTCTTAATTTGTATCAGGTGACTGACTATCTTGGTTAAGATAGAAGTGTTGGATTCGTGTAGGGATTGTAACTTGACTGACCCACCTGACTGACTGACTGACTGACTGACTGTTTGACTGTCTAGTTAGTTGGCTGGTAGGTTAGATTGTTGACTGACAGTCTGTTTGATTCACTGTCTAACTGACCGACGAACGGACGGACGGATGGACGAAAGGATGGACGGACGGACGGATGGATGGACGGATTTGTTTTATTGATTACCCTTTTTCTTTTCTCACAGAGACGCTCTTATTATCTCCTTTACTAACTGTGGAACCAGCTTTTTCGCGGGGTTAGTGATTTTCAGTGTGCTCGGCTTCATGGCTTATAACCTGGAAACTACCGTAGACAAGGTTGCCACGTCAGGTGGGAGCAATGAAAACATGTTTGCAAAAAAATAAATAAAACTACATGTAATAGACAATTTGTTATGTCTCCTTTTTCAGACAAATTTAAACCTCTTCCTTAAGTTTAATGTAGTTTTGTGATCCAGTCTTATTTTCAAGGTCATTAGTTTTGTTAATATATTTACAGTGCATGTTACATTTTGCGTTTACTTTCGTAGGTCCCGGATTGGCCTTTGTCGTTTATCCTGAAGCAATATCCCAGATGCCTTTGTCAGTGTTGTGGGCGATATTGTTTTTCTTCATGTTAATTACGCTTGGACTGGACAGCCAGGTACATCAGCAAATATCGTAACAGTTTACTTACTTCAATGCATCTAACGGTTATTTATACCCTTTGTCCCAGGAAAAAAACCTAAGCTGATCGTATGCTAAATCGTCGGATTTAATAACGATAGGTGACTTTTTATATTCCAACCTTTAAAATCTTCGTTGATTTTGAACATTGAAGAGTCACTTTTTTATTTTTTTAAAAGAATAAGTGTATTTTTCCTTGAGTGGGGCAAGCTAGATACTGTAGATTTCACGGTCCCTTTTCCCTTATAAATGTTGCCTGGCTTCCAGGATCGCATTCAAAAGGTTAAAAGGTTTCGCACTACAGCTTTCGCTTGCGGTTTCCAACGTGGTCAACTGTTAACCTCTTTTGTTTCTTTTTCGTGAAAAACAACAGAACATTTTAATAAGAAAATTGCCTGAAAACGTATCCTTTGTCTTATTGTGCACATGAGAGGTCACAACTGAGTAAGTGATTTCCTTTGAATTCCAGTTTGCCACGATTGAAGCAGTTATCACTGGTATTGTAGATGAGTATCCATGGCTGAAGAAAGGTTATCGGAAGCAGATATTTGTGATGTTGCTGTGCGCCAGCATGTTCCTTCTTGGACTGCCATGTGTTACACAGGTAAAGTAATTACTACACGAAAAGGAAAATATCCGAAAACATCCAACTTTGGCCTAAAATCTATTTTCCACCTTCTTATCTGTTTTCTTACATTAAGGGTACCGTCTTCAAGTAACGTGACAATTGTTGGTTCAGGTTGAGCAGAATGGTCCGGTGTGCTTCTCCAAGAATAAGCGTGTGTAAAATAAGTTTCAAGATGTGTCAGTCAACTAGGACACAGTCAGAAGCACCACCAGATTTTCTATGTTCCTCGGACGTTTTACTTTGCCGTTGTTGTCATTGTCGTTGTCGTCGTCTTTCAGTGTCCTAAGTGACTTCTATATTCTTCTCCTTGGTTGTTGTTGTTATTTTTACGGTTGTTTTTGTCGTCTTTCAGCTAGTCGGGAACTCGTTTACGTTAGACATGTCATGGTTAAGATAAGGTATGTCATTTATTTCATTTCAGGGTGGTATGTATATATTTAACTTGATGGATTACCAGACTGCTGGATTATCTTTGTTGTTCATATCTCTGATGGAAGTCATTGCAATCGGTTGGATCTACGGTAAGACGAACTTATTCAATCTTTATTAAGATAGGCTGTTTGCGTCTTCAAAAGACCTTCACCACCCAACGCTTTGCATTACCAAAGCTTTAGACACTCCTAAAACGGCTGCTGTTTTGTAAAGCCTGTGTTCTTACTATTTTGAATTGTTTACGTCTTCAAGGTAAAATGCCATGTAAAATGCAACTTTTGCGATGACTGTTTCAATACTTATGTTCATACACCCTGCTTACGGACGATAACATTCTGGATGTATTAAGAAGTGTTGCCACTATAGAGGTCTTTATTTACACAATACAGGTGGAAAAAAGATTGCGACATAAAAAACACGCACACCATTTTTTGTCTCCATGAAGGTGTTGACTGATTCAGTGATGACGTAGAAGCCATGACTGGGAAAAGGCCAAACTTGTGGTTCAGAATGGCCTGGAAATTCACCTCGCCAGTCGTCACACTTGTATGTTGTAACTAGAGTATAGCTCCATCCCATTTTTGTTATTTATTTATTTATTTATTTATTAGTATTTATTTATTTATTTATTTATTTGCGGCATTTTATTTATTTTTTGGTGTCTTTTGTCGTTGTTCTTGTTTACGACAAAGTGGTGTTGAAAGATCCACGACATAGTTGTACTGGGACAATACTTGGAAGTCAAAATTTAAAAGTAAAAGATTACTGTGTAGCACAATTAGGGCTGAATTGTGCAGTTTGTAAAGAGAGATTTCCCTGCTGAAGATTCTAACTTATGACCTTCTGTAAGCTGCCCGGCTACTCCACTAGCAAAACTAGATAATGAACGCGAGTGTTCTATGGGATATAGTGTCCCGAGCAAAGATAGAATTCATTCAATCCATTCATTCATTCATTCAGACATGCATCTTTATTTGTTTGTAATTTCTTTATTTACATATGTATATTTGTTACTTGACTTCTTTCGTTTAATATTAATGTAAAACACTACCCACCCAGACTAGCCACTGCTATTTGCGGGATAGTGTAGTCCTTTTAGTAAGGGTTAGACAATGAACGGGAGTGTTCTATGGGATATAGTGTCCCGAGCAAAGATAGAATTCATTCAATCCATTCATTCATTCATTCATTCAGACATGCATCTTTATTTGTTTGTAATCTTGCGAGGGACGCTATATCCCATCAGTAGGACACGAACATGGTCACACCCACGAAGAATTGCGTTTTTTCGTGCAGATTGTAGCTTTGCATTTTAATTTTTCAGTTCTCACCTTGAAATCACGTTGCTATTTTGTTTACGATATTTTCGCTATTGTACAAACGCCTTTGAGTTGCAATGTTTCACTGAGAGTGCTTCGCCGCGCAGCTTATCGCAGTTGATGCATAAACAGCTATGAGCCAATACACGGCCTGCGGCCTCGTGGCATTCTATCTTTGCTCGGGACACTATATCCCATAGAACACTCGCGTTCATTGTCTAACCCTTACTTATGAAATTGAATAATAAACTTTGAACTTTGAACTTTGAACTTTGAACTTTGAATTCATTCATTCATTCATTCATTCATCAATTTACTGGGTACGGAAAGTACGGTCTCCCGAAGACAACCCGGTAGGTGAAGTAGTCACCGGTGTTGTGGGCTGGTGAAAGCTTTTTCAAAGCTTGGATGAGTTAACAGAGCGCTTTCTCCATTCTACCGTCAGACCTTACCATATGCATGGTGTTTGGTATATTTGGTATGGCATTTCTATGGTATAGTACTCTATCTATGCATTAGAACCCTCCAATTTTACACTTTTTCCTGGGTGTGCATCTGTAGGTTATTATTCTGGCAAACGTGATTCAGTGGAATGGTGTATCGTACAACAAAAAACCTTACCCCGCATTGGCCGAGTTCTTGGGATGGATGATGGCCCTAGCATCGATGTCGCTTATTCCAGGGTTTGCAATTCACCAACTGTGGAAAACTCCTGGAAGCCTCAGAGAGGTAACTGTTTAGTCCATTTTGTCTGCTATTGTTCTTTTTGTGCAAAGAGTCTTAGTGACTTCTTCAAGCAGGAGCCCATGCATAGTCGGCTTCTGTATACAGTACGATCTCGTCTCGCCTGAGCACCCAAGCTCTAGACAAGGAAAATTAACAAATGTCATTTTCTTCCGTTTTTCGAACTGTAATTATATAACACCGTAGGATTCCATGTACAGCCTCAAAAATGAAGAGCCACATCGCGTGATTCAAGGTGTGTCTCCGGTAATGAAAGCGTTAAAATGCACGTCGCAGGTACAGATACATAAAGATGTTCTTATTACAAACCTGTGTATTCAGGGGGGGGACAGGGGGGTTTGAACCTCCCGCTTCCCGTACCCTTTAATCCCGGTTCCCGCCCTGTATTCTTTGGCTCCCGCCCTTTGCATTTTTTCGATTGCGAAATATTGCGCAATGTTGCATAATTTTTCCCTTTTTCTCCCGCTTCCCGCCACCTTGGGAATCCCGCTTCCCGCCCCCTCTTCTCCCGCCTCCCGTACACCTCCCGCCCCTTTTTCTCCCGGTCTCCCGCCCCCCTGTCCCCCCCCCCCCCCCCACTATTCATACTGGGACAACTGTGGTTTCTCCGGGTCAAGTGAGTTGTGGAGATGACCTTAACGAGAGTTCGAACATGTAAATTTTGGTTGATTTTTCTCTCTGTCACTTTGCACTGTTAAATTACTGGCATCCATTTGGGGAGCCTAGAACTGTAGGCAAATTGACAAATTTTGTAACCTCGTACGTCAACAGTCACAATTCCTGTTTATCCCGTGAACCTACTGAGCTTCCTGTAATCGCCCTTATTGCTTGCTAGGTTAACAATGTGCCCTGATGGCATAACTGTCCCGTATTCACTCTTAGACAGGTGACAGGATTCTCATGACTGATACTAACGAATTGCTTTTATTTGTCGTTATCAGCGTTTCTCGATATTGTTGAGGCCCGACCAGAAAATGATGGCCCAGATAGAACGAGACCATAATATTCAATGCGACAAGAATACGGAAGTGACCATGGTGAGTTGGGTTCTTTGATTCGGAAACAAGTTCAGTGCAATAACCAATGAGATAAGCGATACCTCGGGGTCAACATTTTGGAATCTTGATGTAGAATACATACACTAGACCTCTGCTATTCTGCTACACCGCGCTTTCTGGAGTCATTCTTTGCCTCGACCCGAGGACGTTACTTATCTGAAACCCCCATTATCTTGAATAAAATGTGATTTCCCTTGGCCTTACTATCTGGAACTTAAGTTATTATATATGGTATTGAATTAAGGCAAATCATGCGGAGATATTCACTACAACACCGCCTATGGTAGCCAATGCTGAAGTAATAACAGTGTGGACAGTCATTAAATTTCAGTTGCATATAAAATCCCATAGAGCCGACTCTGGAAGTACCGATAGGTCGGTGATTTGTATCAACCCTCAGTTCTGTTAGAAATGAAAAATTTCACACCACTCGCACTGTTTCGGACTTCCGCGTATTTTTGTTGTTGTTGTTGTTGTTGTTGTTGTTGTTTCGGTTTTGGTTTTGGTTTTCGTAAGGAGCTCGACATAGGAAAGGTTATCTATGGTTATATATATGTATGTGATGACTTTTTTTTCTCTTCTTCTATGTTTATAAGCTTTGAGAACATACACGATGCTAAACAAGTGCTACAGCATGATTCCGAGACAAGGTTGAAGAAAGTGCTGTTACAGAATTGGGGATTGTCGTTATTCATTGCTTTTAATTATCAACACGAATTGTGCGAGTAACACATTTAGTGAGGCAAACGCAAGGGGAAACATTAACAGTCATTAACAGTTTTGTGTAATCAAACATTCAGTTCGCTTTCCTAGACTTCTTAGCATGATAAGTTGCAATGTGTATATATATTAAAAATCAAGTTTGTAATTTGCTTCTGTTTACGATTTTGATACTGCAATTACAGATATGTGTTGATTTGATTTCTTTTTGGTCTTTACGCTTTCGTTTATTTATTGTTTTCCAACTGACCAAACCGACGAGCTGTCCAAATTTACACAATACAAGACTAATAATAAATAATAATAATAATAATAAACTTTATTAACGTGTCTTAAAATATCTAGCTTACACTAAAGTAAGCTAATTGGGGACACCTATCTATACCTATCTAAAGTAGTAAAAATATATAAAATATTACAATATATACAATATAAAATATAAAATATAATATCACATCAACCTATAGTGATAAAACCCCCAAATGTTCAGAAAATCAAAAGTCACTAATTGCTACATAGAGGACAGTTGTGACATCCTTCCTCCAGTAACGCTTCGAGATTCTTTTTTCTAATATTGTTCTTAAAACTATTTAACGAATTAGAATTTCTAATTTCTTTATCCAATTTGGACCAGAGCATCGGACCAAGGTACTTTATGCTATGTTTACCATAAGAAACGGTGTTATACCTAGGTATCACAAAATCACTGTTTCTCAAATTATACCTACTGTTATTCTTTTGAAACAGATCCTGCACATAAGATGGGCAGAGTTCATTTTTTACTTTGTACATTAAGATGGCAATGTCCTGTAGACGTCGATTCTTCATTGTTGGCAACTTTGCCCAGTTTAGCAGTTGTTCATAAGTAACCTCATTTCTTACATTATAAATCGCTTTCAAAGCTTTTTCTTGGATACGTTCTAGTTTCCTGTGATCAGATGTTCGACAGAAGTGCCAAACAATATGACAATACGTTACTTTAGGTAGTATTGCTGACTTGTAAGACTTAAGAAATATCATAATTTTATGAATACTTTTTGCTTTATACAGTTTACTCTTAGTGTATATTGTATTTAAAGACTCATTAAAACAATGGGATTTCATTATCGTCTGCCATGCTTTCTATCTTTCTGCTGCTTGCTACTCCAGCATTACTTTAGGGAACCTGTGGAAAGACAGTTTCTTCTACATGATAGATTGACACATTCGTTTAAAATACATTAGAGTGTACCTTTAAGAAGACAAAGCATCTGCAATCAATAGGAGCCCTCGTGAAAATAACTTACAACAACTAAAATTATACAATATATAGTTACTAATGGAAAAGGACTATAAAAGATATATTAAAACAATTTACTCTCTACAGTAGCTGTTTTGAGCTCTTCCAAACTTAGATGAGTGTTTTCTTTACTCCTAATTTCTACGGAACAATGAAAACACGCATTCTCTCTGGTTCACCCATGTACACGGAGGCTCCCAGTTATGCCATGTTCAGTTGCCATTCAGCGATGAAAAAACAAGTAAAGGCAAATTAAGCAAGCAAAAATACTGTATTTACGTGCAAGAGCTAATATTCGTAGATAATTTAGATTTAGCAATGAAAACGCTCAATCGTACTGACATTAGTTATGCATGGTTAATTAAATTAACAAGCAAAGTAAAAGGAAGTTGAAATAAAGGAACAAATAATGCCTGAAATGCCTTTACGTCCCATGAATGATTTTTTTTTTCGCAGACATTCTTAGCTACAAAGGAAGATGTCTTTGTCTTAGAAGAGTCGTATAAACAACATCTATTTATTATTCATTCTACCAAGAGGACGGACGTGAGACAGTGCTGGATGATAAAGAGAATGCATCTAGAATACAAGGTCTAACCTTATTATTTTCTTTTTTGTCATGTGAAGGGAATTATAATGAATTGCTTCAAATTTATGTGGTCACATCTTCCGTACGTGGAGACGCGTCCCAGTAAAAGGATTTGGGTTTTTTAAAGTAAATATTACGTTATCAAAGTATGCCCCTTTATCAAGAAAACTGGTCACAATGCTCTCCAATAAGTGACTGATTTTTGGCAAAATCACAATCTGACTGACTACATAGGGGCTGTACAATTATCAGGTACTCTGCGAGCAGCACAGCTGATTTAGCAAAAGCGTGAGATAGTTCTCACAGCAAAAAAATGAAAAAATAATTTGGGTAAACGTGACTTAATTTCCAGTTTTCGGCTATTTTCCATGTGCGCTTAGGCACTCTATGAGAAGTTAGCAATGAAGGAAGTTGGAATACACGCTTTCTTTTGCTTTCTAGAAATCATTTTGTTATTATTCAATGAAGCGTTTCAACTGAAAAAAGGCGGTTTAAGGAGGGTTCTCGTCCACTTGACCTCAGCTAAAATAACGAGTCCTCTCTTAAGCCCGTCGCGTCACGTTCATTTTAATGGCTAATTTCTAGCTTCATCGGTTTGGTTTCCTTTGCTGCTTGTTTCCTGTTGCTAAGGATTTGTGAATTTTCTGTACACAGTATGTGTATCATCTGTTCAGATCTTTACTTAAGAATTAAATTTGTTTTTCTATCTTACCTAAATCCTCCTTGTCGGCATGGCTGGAAGGTGCCAAAAAACGAACATAGCTGGGACCGAGACCATTTTAGCTCAAATCAAAAACTCCTCAATAGAGACTTTCTAGAGTTCTTCTAGACCCCTTCAAAATCTTCTTCACTGGAGATCTAGATATCTTTTAAACCGATTACTGATGCTAAAATCTTGGCAGTCAAATTCCTTCATGATCCAATTCGATTCGTTCAGCAATAGCACAAGTTCAACTTTCAAGGGCAAAACCGGAAGTAACGCAGCGTACGTGTTCTGAATTAATTAGCGAAGAAAAGCTGGTTATAAAAGCATGTTCACGTTCACATAAAGCTATCTCAGTGTTGTACGTCAGTAAACAACTTGCTTACAGAGTGAACAGTTTGAAAATAGCAATGGACACGACAAATGAATCCGAGCTTCTAAATCCTTCAACGTTATCAAAAGGAAAAAACTCAGAAGCCAAGAAACTGGCGGGGACAGAAAAAGGAGAAAAGCGAGAGCAATGGGGGAGAAAAATGGATTTTATTCTTTCGTGTGTTGGTTATGCTGTGGGACTTGGCAACTTGTGGCGCTTTCCTTACCTGTGCTACATCAATGGAGGAGGTGAGATCTCTCCTTCTTAGTTAAACGTTAGACACTATTCCTAAGAGCGGTTTTTAACTGGTACTAATTTGCGTTTACTTTAGTCATTTTTTACCGCGCTTTGCGAAACGTCCGCCGCTATCTCAGCCAAAGATGGTGTTGTTCAAAACAAGATTAAGCTAACCCAGGCCTAGAGTCAATTTTTAATTCCGTTTTATTGCCAAACGATGCGGATTTCTGCAAATCCTTTTTGCCCTACATTCTTAAGTGGTTGCATTCAAAAACTCACTCGTAATTTGCTGTGAAAACTCTTTTGAATAAGTAAAGCAGGGACCTTGATTAAATTTTAATCCCAGGTAAGCGTTAACCGGGCCCAGCTGATCCTTATGAGTAAAGTTTGAAGAAGAATGTTGATTAGAAGAAAGAAGTAAAGCTAGTCGGTAGTAGAGGCAACACGATGGAAAATCTAAGCGGCTTTTTTATTGAATTTTTTTAAATATATATTCTACTTGATTTTTTTTAGTTTTATTTATCTTTTTTTTGGCAATTTGGTGGACTAAAACTCTCGCTACGATGATATTCCAAACATTATTTTTCGAAAGTTGCTTAACACCCCTTTGGAACTAAATTTGGTTAAGATGCTGTAATTAAAAGTACAATATTTTCTTGAACTGTTTTGTTAAGCAAGAAAGGAAAAAAAGTCTAATTTAGGGGAAGGATTTCGCTTTCATATGTTTACTTTTCCTGTGTTGTCCTAAGAGAAGTCAGTTCGATAGTTAGGCTAGAATGATATTGTGTTTATTTTGCAGCATCATTCCTGATCCCATATGTGGTCTGTCTGGTGTTTTGTGGAATTCCCATTTTCTATCTTGAAGTCGCTCTTGGTCAGTACGTTGGAAAAGGAGTTATCAAGTCTTGGGCGGCCATCTGTCCACTGTTTGGAGGTAGGTTTAACCATTTAGAGAAGACAATGAGAACGATTCCACGTTTATTGTAACTACACTGTTGGCAAGTCTCCTGCAAAGTTTTTTCCAGCTTAGAAAGGAAATGAAATGTTTGTGATTTACTCTTCCCTTTTACGAACGCAGTGATACTAATTTACCAAGTTTTTAGTGACACGTCATTCTCAGGGTGAGGCAATATCAAACGGGATTCATTCACACGCTGTTCCCATCGTCGATTTGCAGCTCAAATGGTAGAGAAATGGACTAGTAAACGAAAGACCATAGGGTTGAATCCCGCCTGAGCCACTGAATTTTCTCAGCAGTCAGGATTTAGGAACAACCTTATGACTAGTTGAGTAAATATCGAGTAAATAACAAAAGTTCGTAGAGAAATTCAAAGGCTACCACTTGTAAGTGAGCGAAAAATAACACGTTATCTTCTCTTCTCCTGTTGAAAGCTTGCATACTATTTAACATAGTGCTGTTATGTTTTTCTCGAGACAAACGCAAGATTTCAACCGTGACTTCCGTGTTAGCAATATTGAACTGTTTGTATGTCCACATTACATGACTATCCACAAACGCGAGTTCAAACGTGACTTCCGTGTTAGCAACATTGAACTGCCTGTCTCCCTGATTTTCATTCCAGGCCTCGGTTTCGCCATGATTGTTATCACCTTCTTAATCAGCGTGTATTACAACGTCATCATCGCGTGGACCCTCTATTACTTATTTGTGTCGTTTCGGAAAACTCTGCCCTGGGGCGAATGTGGTAATGAGTGGAACTCTAACTACTGCAAGTAAGTTATTTAATAACTGTTGATCACATGAGCTAGCTTTTTTGGCCTTCAGAAACATCACCCTGATGGTTTATGTCTAGAGGACAGAAACCGTGTTGGTCTACATAGTACAGTACACAATCGCACACAAGCGAATCGCTCTGACGAAGGGCTAACGCTCGTAACGTCAGCTTTCAATCTCTTTACTGTGGCCAATCTACCTTATCAACTCCGTTGATAAATCCAAAATTTTGTGTTTCGCGTCCCCACCGACGCAGCACCACAGTTAACCCCCTTGATAGTACAGTACAGTTTTCATCCCACGCCCCGGGGTTTTTTTTTTAACTTCCCGGGTTTTTTTAACCTTTGACAACTAGGACTAGTACTGGTTTAAGAAGTGGGAGTAACCCTCAGGGGTCCGTTTAAGTCGAAAATGGTTTAAAAACCCAGTTCTGTGTAGCTAATTGTGCACACCCCTACTAAAGGCATTGAAACTCAAAAAGTTCGGTGTAGATGGCCCATCCTGGTATTAGCGGTAAACAATTAAAATGACCAATTTACAAATACTACTGTAAATTTTAAGTCTGTCCGACTCTGTTGCTCAGACCGTGAACAAGTGGGCGACGAAGCCAAACAACATTTGCGAAAAGTCTTATACTGACTCGATCACAAAGAAACAGAATGAGTATCTTGAACACAGATCATAATTTTAACTAAAACAGCTAGTAACTGTAGTCAATAATTTTTTCTGTAACATCTTCTTTTGTTTAGGAAGGACCGTGTAATGGACGCAAAGATAAACTGCACGGCTATTGGTCTTTCTGTGAACTGCACTGGAAAATACATCTCTCCAGAGGAGGAATATTTCAAGTAAGAAAAATAGTAGATTTGTAATATGCACGGATAATATGTGGAATTTGTCCAGCTCTTACCGAAAGCTTTCCTGTTCTATTTCACTGAAGAAAATTTCTCCTATGTAAATGCATCATAAGGATATGATTAAGCCTGTCAGAATAATGCTTTAAATAAATTTAATTCAATTGACTTTTTTATGACACCTTGCAGTGGCCACGTCCTCAAGTTGTCGGATGGAATTGAACATCCGGGTGAAATCCGTTTTGAACTCGCTATTTGTCTCCTCGTGGCCTGGATCCTTGTTTACGTCTGTGTGTGGAAGGGAGTTAAGTCAGTCGGCAAGGTAACGTCATGTCTGCCATTATAAGTTCCATGCGTTTGGTTAGAGTGAAATAGTAATCGTGAGATGTTGTAATGCATTATAAATTCAACTGCATTCAAAAGTAGAGAGGATGGACAATGCGACAGGAGAATGATGATTTTTACACTAATGAATTTTATCGCTAGCATTTTTCTAAAGAGGTGAGCTTGAGAGAACTGAGCTTTTGATAGACTGTGTGGTGTTCAAAAAGACACCCTTTTTCAAAGTGTCTAATGGTTAAAATGTTTTACTGCATGACACTGAGCTAAGATTATTACTTCTCAACAAACAACTTTATCGGTTATTTCCATATTACTTGGCATTACCTCAACACTTTCCCACTGATTCATTCAGGACTGACCGTAAAAGCCACAACCATTCATATGAGATTAACATTTGTTCCAGTTTCCCTTATTATGTAAACAAGATGGTTTTAGTCATGGAATCATGCATCTTTTTCAGGTTGTGTACTTCACCGCTTTGTTTCCGTACCTTGTGTTGTTTATTCTTCTTGTTCGTGGCGCGACACTGGAGGGAGCTGGTGACGGAGTGCTATTCTATTTGAAACCTGATTTTTCCAGGCTGAAGGATCCAAAGGTAAGCTAACTGATCACTGTTACATTTAGTTTCAGGCGCGGATCTAGGATAAATGGCGACGGATTTCCGAAACAACTAGCGCCGACGGTGCAAGCCTCTAGGGGGTCCCGGGGGGAATGTTCAGCAGGGAAATTTTTTGGATTTTTATTTCCTAACGTCCCCTTTCCTGGGTTTCTGAGTCATTCAAACAGGATATTGGCTAGTTTTAAAAACATTATCCAAACCAATTTCGAGATTTCAACTTGGAAAATTTACTTTTATTAAAAAAAAATTATATTATGAGAAGTATAACCGGTTTCCGCGGAACGATAGAAACCGGTTTGGATCTGCGCCTGAGTTTAAATAAAGTTGCTCTATATACTTCTGTACTTTAAATTTATAGAAGCATTCATATTCAAGATCCTTGATACCTCCTTGGCACATGCTCATTTCCTGGCAATACTCTTTAGGTGTGGATACAAGCCGCTGGTCAGATATTTTACTCACTCAGTATTGGTATGGGCGGATTGTTGACTTACAGCAGCTTCAACAAGTTCAATAACAACTGCGAAAGGTAATTCAAGGCAATTATATTTTTACTCCACATGCCTTACCAGCTTTTCTACCTTTTAGAAAACAACGACACAAAAACTAGTAGAAAAACTAGTATAGTTTAACTATAGCCTAATTTTACTTCTGGCTCAAAAATGCTCATTGCAACTACGAAAACATGTAATGATGACAACTATCAGTATATTATATCAAAGAGGAAATTCATATTATCTCTCTGTGTAGGGACAGTGTGGTGGTATCTCTGATCAACTGCATGACCAGTTTTTTCGCGGGATTTACTGTCTTCACCATGATGGGATTTATGGCGCACTTACTCAAAACTGAGGTTGGCAACGCGGTGAAAGGAGGTAAAATATCTTAAACTGCTCTATGACAAAACCGTTAGGTTTAATCTTGACAAATAATGTGAGGCCCCGCGAGGCTAGCAACGTCTGTGGATCAACGATGGCAACAACAAAAAAAAGAAAAGAAAAGAAAGAATACCGTATTTTCCAGTCGCATATGGGTATCACTTCAAGCTGCGTTAAATTAAGTTGGAACAAGGTTTGAAGTTAGCTCGGTTTCTCTAGCGCCTCCAGTCAAAATTGGTTTTATTCAAGAAGAGGCTGAATAGACTGTACACGCGTGTTTAAGACCTTTCCCATTCCATTCTTTTGTCGAATGAAGGAATGAAAAATTCAATGGGAAAACTACTAAAAGCTACCTAAGAAAAAGGAAGTTTCTAATTGAGAACAGTAGGGTAGGTTCTGTGGTTATAGTATTCGTTTCCCGCCAAAGTTACCGGGTCGAGCCCCGTTCTGACGTTTGTAAGTGGGTTGAGTTAAAAAAACTTTTTGACACCGGCTAAGAAAAAGGCTAAAGACGAACGTTTTCAATTACAGACGTTTCGAGTGAAAATCTTCGATCTTCATCTGTGATAGAATTAAGAATGTAACAGTAAAATATATAGGGTCCTAGATATCCAACGTATGAAAAGGAAGGGAGGGGGGGAGGGGAAACGCACCAGTTAGCACCGTATATATTTTACTGTTACAGTTTTACAGTGAAATCCCAGGCGACAAAAATAGCACCAAAAATCGCATGCGTAAACGGGCCTTTACGCAGCTTGCATTTCCTATGTCTCTTCTGGTCGCTTACTCTTAGAGGTAAGCAGAGGTGACGGCTGAAATTTAGGCCATGTTCCTACTAGAATAGACTGTGGGAAGCTTAAAGAGGAGAGCCAATTGCATTGTGTTTACTGACTGTATTAGCAACGGCCAGCAGTTCTAAACGATACTGTTGCAAAGTAAAGGCTTTCAGAAAATAGGGTTAATCAGACAGCCGCATTGTAAAACTACAATGTCAGGAATCAGTTTCTAAGGATGCTGTGATGCTGGTTCGGTGGGTGCGGGAAGGTATCTTTTCAAATTGATAACAGCTTCAGTTAAAATAAGGTAAATTGGCCACTCTAAGGAAATTCAAACACTTTTGATCTTTGTCAGTTATTCAATAAATCCGTAGCACGCTCAACATGGGCACCAGACAGGAAAATGTAAGCAAAATACATGAAATGTCATTTTTTGTTTTCTCCGATTGTTTCAGGGCCTTCAAAATGGATATTAATTTAAATACGATAACACAGGTTGATCTGTTCGGATTCTGTTGCTAAAACTTTTTTTTAAGTCGCAGAGCGTTATAGGAAACAAAATCTTATCGGCCGAATTTAACCGAGCTGCTGTTTGCTCTTCAAAAATGCAACCTGACTTAATTTCGTATTATATACGACATATTTTATTTGTCCCTCCAAAAACAAAAGGAATTAATTTTCCGATGTTGCAAAGGTTAGGGTTTGAGATGACATGCAGGCAAACATTTTCCCACGATTGAACCCGAATTTGTGAGGCGGTTATTATTTTCCGATCTGGTATTCTATAGAAATAACTGGTTGGATGCCCCTGTGTGTTTTGTGCACATCTTTTGAGAGACCAAGGCCGAAGACAGAATAAAATTCTTCAGGATGTTTTTTCTCTTTGATCGGGGTCAGGTGTAAACACCTGTAAGTCGAGAAAACTTAAAGCAAGAGTAGACTTACTTTCGACATTTCTATGCATATATTTTCGTCAAGACAAGCTGAAGCAAATAAACGGGTCCATTTTTTGCACGCGCGGCTTCTTTTAACAAAAGGTTGGCATATTTCATAATTTTGGAACTGGAATGAAATCGTATCTTTCGGTTGGCCTTGTCGAGACTAAAATAGCAATCGATCTATTGTCATTTTGACGTTGGTGATAAATAGCACTCAAAGTTTAGTGTTTCAATTCAGTGGGTTGCTTAATTAAAGTATTTTTCGGATGCAACGTGTATGCCTGGGGGAGGCTCCTCTATTAAAAAAAGGAAAGAAAATTTTACAAGGTATCCTTAAGAGGGGCCAGCATCTCGTTTTGTGGGCAAAGTTATGACTCCCGCCAGTAGTATTTTTCCTGGATTCTACCTTAAAAGGGGCGAAAATAACTCTGGCTATTTCAGATTGTTAGTGCCTCAGTGATTACCTAATAAGAAAAGTGTTCACAAAGAAAAGCCGAGTTCTAGGAGGTATCTCTGTATTGTCTGTGGCAGACAGCTACGCGACAGCATTTAAATTACCCCTCAAGGGTAGATTGAAACCATTGTTTAATATTTTTCACTACTTAAACTTTAAAAATAGCCGGCCCCGATCTAAACCAATTTCAGAGTGGCCAGCCCTGATATTTCAACGTTGCTTACAGTAAACAGGGGAAAGAAGGCATATAGGACAGAGAATAATAACTTTTATGTCCTTAAAATGACCCGCCTATGAACAGATTTGGGAGGTACAGTAATTGTCTTAAGCCGCAGTTTCAGTTAGACCTTGTTTAAATTAGGCGGCCCATAAAGGTTAAGGTTCCTGTATCGTCAGATCAATTCATGAGCGACAGAGCCCAGTAGAGTATTTGGAGATCCTGTTGTGCACCGTTGATGTGCACAGTTTAACCCAAGTTTACGTGTTTGACTGATTAAAATCTCGCATCACTGATTTCTCAGTGCTTAGAAGAGATTTTTCCAAGATAATACAGCGGATATTTTTAGCTGGAGGGTTAAATTAATAATTAACCATGTAGTTACAATTTACAATTAACCATGCTCAGACAAAAGGAGACGTCTCCTGAAATTAAAACAAAGTTAGATGCAAGCCCCAAATATATTATGTAATATTCCAACATTATTTGCAGTTTCCCGGATAATTTCTCGAGGCTCCCGATTCCCGGCAATATCTTCAGATTCCCGAATAAATTTTGCGGTTCTCCCGAAACAGATATTCTTAGAGTTGGCATCCCCCGTACGGCAAAACTCTTCCGTCCAAGGTGTCACGCATGCCGTTAGCCGAACATTTTACGTTATGGACATGAAACAACGCGCTGCCGGGATTTTTCTTCCACGATTTTCAATTTTTTTATACCCTTTGGAAATACTGAAGTTGTTATTCTTTTCTATTTCAGAAAGCTTCTGTATGAGCGAAGGATAGACGGCACAAGTGAACAAATGTCCAGTTCTAGTAGAAGCGATTCGCGCGTTTAGTATATTTTTAAAAAGATACGTTTCCTTCGGTGTTTGCATAAACATTCCATTTATCACTTCTTTGGTTTTGCCTCAAAACGTGCTTGTTTTTGGCTGCCATTTGATGTTTTCGATTCCGTCGGTCTAAAGTAACACAACTACCGAACTGAGACCGAAATAGCCAATCAAAAGCGAGTGTAATTTTTCACAATTTTTGCAACGGTACGCAAGTTGCACGCGTGTTTGTATCTGCAACGGCAGGCGTGTTTGTGTTTGCTGTGAAAACTCGGGTCTAACAGAAACTACAGTAATTATTGCTCTACTGCAATAATCGGCGGTGAAACTGAGAATATATCGTGGACGCAAAAGCCACCGACTCGTTTCGTGATCGAAACCTCTGATTGGTCGCAGAACAATAAACATTCCAGAAATAATTTTAGGCGTTCATGGTTTAATGGGTTTCACTGTAATTCTATCACTAATGAAGAACGAAGATTTTTGACTGAAACGTCTGTATTTTAAACGTTCGTTTTTAACGTTTTTTAGCCAGTGTCAAACCATTTTTTTTTAGAATTTTTATTATGATTCCTGGCTGCAATTTTAGTATTTGGGGGGTTGAGTATTTCCTGGACGAGTTTTTTCCGGGCACTTCGGGGTTTTACCCTCCCTCCGGCAGAAAAACTAACATTTCCAAATTGTAGTGTCATCTTGATACAGTGAACCTAAATGAAAATAACAAGTAATTATTACTACGATAATTATCGTCATAACACAAATTTCATTATCATACGGTTCTGGTTTATCTTCAGGACCTGGCCTGGTGTTTATGGCGTTTCCGGAAGGAATAAAGCAGCTGCCCGTTCCACAACTCTGGGCATTTCTTTTCTTCTTTATGTTACTCAACCTTGGTCTCGATAGCCAGGTTAGTATACTCGATCGGTGCTTATTTCGCAGTTTCAAACACTAAAGAAAAAAAACATCAATTTTGTTTCATTTTGTCATCAGTTTGTGGGCGTTGAGACTTGTGCCACAGTTGTTACTGACTGGTCACCACGCATGCGTAAGTACAAGTCTGTGATCTCTCTTGGCTTTTGCATCATTTGTTACGTCATTGGGCTGGCACACATCACTCAGGTAATTATACTCATGGTTGTGATAGTAAGCCATTTAAAGAGAATTACAGAGACCTGGACTCTGGAAATCAGATTAATGTTAACCCGTTTCCAATTTTACATGAAGGGTGAAAGCAGCCAAAGTCAATTTGCAGTACGATAAAGCAGTCAAGAGAACCTTCATGATTAAACTATGAAACTGAATTCACAATTAACACCCTGCTTCCTGGCACCGCAAAGATGCTAATTCAAAAGAAGTCTCGTTGCTCGATTCGATATTATAATAAAGTTTCGGTATAACGCGCGCTCTGATTGGTTGAAACAGCGTGCCTTATCAGAGTACAGATGCACGGAGTAGCCCGTGACGCCATTCTGCGCGCGCTGGCAAGCTGAAATCCTTTCTTGCGCGCGCTTGCAAGCTGTGAAAAAAAAAACTTGATTTCTTGCAATAAAAGCCAGTTTCTTTACAAATGTGAGCAAAGCTTTATTATAAAACAAATAAAAAAGCCAAAACCGTGCTTTGTTCTGTGATAAAGCACTCAAGGAAGTGACGAGAGCACTCAAGAAGTGGGGAGAAGCACTCGCCTGCGGCTCGTGTTCACCCTACACTTCTTTCGTGCTCTCGTCACTTCCTTGCGTGCTTTATCACAGAACAAAGCACGGTTTTGGCTTTTTTATTTGTTAATTATAATAAAGTTTCGGTATAACGCGCGCTCTGATTGGTTGAAACAGCGTGCCTTATCAGAGTACAGATGCACGGAGTAGCCCGTGACGCCATTCTGCGCGCGCTGGCAAGCTGAAATCCTTTCTTGCGCGCGCTTGCAAGCTGTGAAAAAAAAAACTTGATTTCTTGCAATAAAAGCCAGTTTCTTTACAAATGTGAGCAAAGCTTTATTATAAAACAAATAAAAAAGCCAAAACCGTGCTTTGTTCTGTGATAAAGCACTCAAGGAAGTGACGAGAGCACTCAAGAAGTGGGGAGAAGCACTCGCCTGCGGCTCGTGTTCACCCTACACTTCTTTCGTGCTCTCGTCACTTCCTTGCGTGCTTTATCACAGAACAAAGCACGGTTTTGGCTTTTTTATTTGTTAATTATCTACTGTGGAAAATCAACAACAAGGAATTTAGGATCGATGGCTCAGGCTACCCACATATTTAATGTATCCTGATTTCAGGAGCCCAATGCTGAAAAGTTGAGAGTGGAAAACTGCGTCCCAGCGGATTCGTTGCGGCCTCGCCGCCATGGGGCTCGTTCTTTCCTACAGAAAAAAATAACACTGATTTGGCACTCAGGGTACAGTTTCGCCACCTTCAAAAACTTTTGAGTTGAAACTGAGTAAGAAGACATAAGATGTCTCCTCTTTCCTCTGGTTAGTATGAAAAGATATCATTGAAATATTAATAAGCGGTCAAATTAATTTCCTTATAGGGTGGACTGTACGTATTTGAAATGTTCGACATTCAGTCCGGTGGGATTTCATTGGTTCTCATAGCGCTCCTGGAGACAATTGCAATTGGTTGGGTCTACGGTAAGAAAGCCAAGTAAAACGCCTTTGTATTAAACTGTATATGGCCACGCTAGGATGCAAGAATGTTTTTCGTATTTTAGATGGCTCCGTCTTTTACAGTTTGACTTTTCTGCGTCAGACGTACAAATCAGAGTATAAAGAATACTTCTGGTCAGTTTATTCTGTAGAAACTGAAGTCCCTCGCCCACGTGGTCAAATTTATTGATATGCTTGATCAATTCAGTGTTAAAGTAAATATAAAATTCATTTGATTGGGAAGCCTTGGAGCTTTTCAATTCTTTTCTGGATACCTCTTCTTTTAAATTATACTCAGGGCTCGAGACTAACGGTAGCCAACTAGTCAAAGACTAGTAGAAATTCCATTTTGGCTAGTAAGTTTTGCGCTTTCACTAGCCATTTTGGCTAGCGAGAATTTCAAAGCACTAAAGCACCGGACAGAAATCAAACTAATAAATATTGCTTCTGATGATCGGATCCCAAAAGCAAATTGACTGTGCAGAAACTAAAACCTATTCCGTAAAAGGATATCACAATGTTCGTATGATACTCGTTTTGTCCTCTCAACGTTTTTCCCTACTAATCCTTGCCTAGAAGGCAACGTTTTCCCCGTCGTTTCTACGTTCGAACGAAATTAGCCGTCTTCAGAACGTTTCACCATACGTTTCTTTGAAAGATCCATTAGTGCGTTCATGCATGTGATATTTGTCTACACGTTAGTAGGTTCACACAATTCTTTAGTCTTCTGTTATCGACTCTTTTCCATTAATTGCTACGTTCGTACAATAGTTGCTCTTCCCAGCGTTTCTCTCTACGTAACGTCTTCACAGACGTTTCTCCGTACGGTAAGAGGGTTCGTGGATTTATTAGTCTAGCCTTCTTAACGTTTCTTTGTTCGGTAGCACGTTCGCACGACATTGTTTTTCTCTACCGAAGGTTTTCAGTGTGTTAATACATTCGTACGATAAGTCGACACTTCTTAGCCTTTCTCTGTACGTTAGTGTGTTCATACGGTATTAGTCTTGTCTTCTCAACGTTTATCCGTTCGCTAGTGCGATTTTAGTTGTCTCATTTACGTTTCTCTGCAATTTATTGTCCCACTGTAATACATGTAGTTCAGTTTGTTCTTTCGGCGTTCTTCTGTACGTCACATACGTTCTTATGGAATTAGTTTTGTCTAATAACCTTTCTCCGTAAGTTAGTAGTTACGTATTTTATTAGTCTCTGAATCTTGGTACGTTGGCAGCGTTTCTCCGTACTGTAGGGCACTTGGAACCAACGTGTTTGATATGACTTCTCAACATTTCTCCATACCTTAGTAAGTTCGAACCTTTAGAGTTTTTCTGCTCAATGTTTCTCCGCACTTACCACCATTTTTACTACTACGCGACTTTTCTTTTCAAAACACCTCTGGGTACTTTGCAATACGCTTCCGTCAATCATACCTTATATGGAAAGTGTGTGATGTTACCGCAATTGAATTGAGCTCGAAGGAATAAATATAGCGCCAAATTATCCCGTAAATTTGCGCTGGCGAGTCATATATTGACTAGTAAGAGGCTTTAGAGTCGTTGATGTTGCAAGAATACTTCACGTTTGGTAGATATTTGTAAAGAAATTTCGACATTTCTTCAGAATTAAATACCCGCTCGGTGGATTATCCAGGCTATGCGGCGGATGGTAAGCTTGCGTTTAATCTCGGGAATAAGTTAAACCGAAGTGTGAAGTAAAAATTATAGCTTTTCTGACCTGAAAATAGCATACGACATGTTATTCACCACGAATATAAATCTGGCAATATCCCGAAGTGTACGAGGACGAAATTCAGGAGTGGATAGAGTATGCAACGGGAAAACGAATCATGATCGGCGTGCGATCAACCGATTCGTGAAGAAAATGGGTTTGACAAGAAGAAAGTTGAAGAAACGTACGTAGGACTTGTTGGATTGTTTTTGCAAGAAACGATGCCAATTCTAGTCACCTATCACCCAAGGAATGGATCACCCGAGGAATGGAATGAAAAACAAAGCATAAGCGCTTTATAACGTTCATTGTTCTACGTGAATGTTAACGCTGTGACATGCTAGCAAGAAAAGCGTGAACGGGGAAATATCAAGGAAAATATTTTAGCACAGTCTCGTGTTAACTTCTTCGTTATACCCCCTGTGATTACCAAAAAACGTGATAAGCGAAATAGGGCGATGTATCGTCGTGGGTCATCGCTAAATTTCACCGAGAACAGTTGCTATTTATAAATGAATCAGAACTTCTCAGATTCATCTATAAATAGCAACTGTTCTCGGTGAAATTCAGCGATCCTACGACAACACATCGTCCTGTTTCCCTCATCACGTTCTTTGGCAATCGTCTTGAGTTATAACGAAGAAGTAAACTTGAAAGTAAGCTTAAATATTTTCCTCGATTCCCCGTTCCCGCTTGTAGAAATACCAATTTCCCTATCGTGTCACAGCGTCATATGTTTACATTCTCGAAACGTAGAACAACAAACGTTACAAGTGCATTATAAGCTTGTGCTTTATTTTGTTTTTTCAATTCATTCTGGAGGTGATAGGTGATTAGAATTAGCAGTGTTCCTTCCAAAAAAATGCAGCTAGTCATACGTACCTTTCTTCTTGTAAAACCCATTTTCTTCACGAATCGGTTGATCGCACGCCGATCACGATTCGTTTTCCCGTTGCATAGTCTATCCACTCCTGAATTTCGTCCTCGTACACTTCGGGATATTACCAGATTTATACTCGTGGTGAATAACATGTCGTGTGCTATTTTCAGGTCAGAAAAGCTAGAATTATTAATTCACACTTTGGTTTAGCTTATTCGCGAGTTTAAACGCACGCTTGCCATCCGCCGCATAGGATAATCCACCGAGCGGGTATTTAATTCTGAAGAAATGTCGAAATTTCTTTACAAATATCTACCAAACGTGAAGTATTCTTGCAACATCAACGACTCTAAAGCCTCTTACTAGTCAATATATGACTCGCCAGCGCAAATTTACGGGATAATTTGGCGCTATATTTATTCCTTCGAGCTCAATTCAATTGCGGTAACATCAGACACTTCCCATATAAGGTATGATTGACGGAAGAGTATTGCAAAGTGCTCAGAGGTGTTTTGAAAAGAAAAGTCGCGTAGTAGTAAAAATGGTGGTAAATACGCTTATAATTTACTAGTCTTGTAGACGTTTTTCCGTACGTGAGTTGAGTGCTGTATCATTCTTGTCTTCTTGACGTTTCTCCGTACCTAACAACGTTCGTACAATGTTAGTCTTGTCTTCCCAGCGTTTCTCCGTACGATGACATGCTCATATGAGGTTAACTGTTCGAGTTATTCGTCATGATCTGACCGAAACGGGAAAGGGAGGCGTGAACTACATCGCTGCTGGGAATTTACCCTGGAGGCACACAGTACTTTGTATTCGGCGTGTAAGGATCTTTAACCGTTGGAAAGAACAGTCAACATTCTAGTTCTTCACTCTTGAGATTACAGAGAGGCATGTTTAGAGTACATAACTCGGCTAAAAATTGGACATATTGAACACAGTATGAGATTAGGGACTGTGCAATAATTACCTGGAGGGGGGTAGGAAATGGGTAAAATAAGGCTCAAAATTAAGTCGCACCCCCCCACCCTCTCACTAAGCGAAAATTAACCTTAACCTCCCCTCACCTACTGGTAAAATTAAGGTCAACCGCCCCCCTCCCCCATCCCCTGCTTCCTCCCCGCATCGGTTCCCTCATACCTAATTTACGTGTTGGATGTCTTCCTCAGGCACAAAATGTACTTCAAATGACTCTTCAACGTATGAGTTCACTTGACTCTGATTCTAAAGTTGTGTCGTCTTCACATGAGTTATAAAATTCTTCATCTTCCAGAACATCTCTGGCAGCATTCCCACGTGAGTGGCTGAGAACTCGTTTAGTTAAATCAGCCTTGCTTCCGCTTATCTTGAGACGATCATATGTCAGGGCCGTAGCCAGACGTTTCCGATAACCGAGGTAATTGCGAAAGCGCCGAAAGCACGAGCTTTCAGGGGGGGCGAAGATTTCGAAATCTAGACGCTCGAAAATGCCATTTTAAGCGTTTTCCTGGTGGTATTTTCCCCCAAACATAACCAAAATCCAAACTAACTTAAACAGCATTCCTGGTGCCAATAAAGTAGAACTGTCTTAATATATAACAGAAGCATTCCTTTCCCACTGCACGACAGACAGGAAAATATTAAATAATCAGCCAGTTCAGAGATCAAAGCACCTGGAGTTGATATTTTCCCAGTTTAATTCCATTGTAAGCAAGTATAAATGTTTGAACTCTAATAGCTCTTGTACCACTTTTCCAATTTGTGAAAAAGAGCAAAAAAAAAGTAATGCCCCCCCCCTGTATGTATTAAATTCTACACCCAACCCCCCTCTCTCTAGTTGTGATTTTCCCCTATGCCCCCCCCTCTGGTTTCCCCACCCCCCCCGTCGAGGTAATTATTGCACAGTCCCTTATTCAAGAAGTCTGGCTAGTGAAAATTTATTTTGGCTACTGGAATCAAGTCTCTCACTAGCCACTTGGCTACAAAGCTGAAAAGTTAGTCTCGAGCCCTGATACTACAGCCCGTTTCTAGAGCCAAAATATGTGCACGAATTTTGATTTCTTTTTTCATTTTTTTTTTAATCAGGCACTGACAAATTCTGCAAAAACATTGAGAGCATGGTAGGACACCGGCCAAGCCTGTACTTCCGTTTGTGCTGGAAGTTTTTTTCACCTGTCATCATTTTGGTAAGATCGTAATACTTTGTACTGATAGAGTTATACAGCGGATTAGAGTTTATTAGTTGTGCTTGTGCTTATTCTTACTTTCAATTACAATAATGGCCGCGCAAAGAGGTTTGAGAGTATTCAGATTTTTTATGATAATAAACATGACGCTCGTACCTACAAAACGAAACAAGTGCAAATCAATTCAACTTAACCAACGCTACTATATTTGCATTGTATTAGCCATGAAGATTCGTTTTGTCAGTCGGAATACAAGTTTCTCAAACCTCCACTTTTCACCACCAAAACCGAAACACCAGAATTATCGTAAACGAAGGATATCGTGTGCCTTTAATTGATACCACAAATGTTTATGACAACTTCTTCGAATTCGAAATGTTAGCCAAAACCTTTTCCTTCGCAAACACTATCGCCAGCTACGCCGGTTTGTAGACCCATGGCTGCCCTTCTTCTCTCCTTAGGTCATCTTTATCTGGCAGTGTGTGGACTGGTCCGGACTCTCGCTGGGGGACTACAAATATCCGGTCTGGGCAGAGGCTGTGGGTTGGGCCCTTTGCCTCGCTTCCATTCTCTGTGTTCCCGGATATGCCTTGTATCGGCTTTTCAGTGACAAATCTCGCCCCATTACCGAGGTAAGCCTATGCACTCGCCCATTGCGCCCAGTTTGTAAGTGCTACACATTTGTGAATGCACAGAGTAACAGACACATATTTTTGAGATCAAAGCTTAGCTTATAGCTTTGGGAGCCAACCTGATAAGTCGATGATTTTTAAAAAGCCTTGCGTCTTTGGTAAAATATTAATACTCTGCTTAGAAATCAAAAGCAGAACGTTTCCATTTCTCGATATCATTGTTATCACAGAGGGGGATCTCATATAACTTCTCCTTACTTTATCAATAAGATATCAAGTAATACGTGGGTGAAGAGAATAGAGAAACTGACAGGCTGTGAGATAAGGATGGGGAGTAGTGGAGTACGAGATTCACTTTTCAATCCTACTCAATCTTTAATCTCAACGTCTCTATTGTCGGATCTTATAGCAGGTATACGACTCACTATAACCACTGCCCAATTTTCAGACCTCACATTAAAAAATTAGTAAAAGATAGGTGAGTGTGCAGTAAGAAATATCAGTTCACTCTCCCATTGTTCGCCTTTTCACTTGCCACTCATAGCTGAGACAAGCTTGATAGTTGTGCAGAGCGGTTTTCAAATAAGTTTCGTAAAACCAAAACCACAGTAATCACTTCAGCCAATCACAACAAGCGTAAACTGGCAACACCATGAGCTTATCAGAACTCGAAGCAACACATGTAACTAGCCTTAAGCGCGGGAAAACGTGTGCGAGCAAGTCAGGATTAGCAGTTTTGGTTTTACGTCCGACTGGTTCAGAAATGAAATTAAAATGACGCGAGTTTCTTTAGCTGAATCAAAAACCATAGCAAGTTACTTTCGACACTCACTTGAAAACCGCTCTATTTTATAACCTAAAGCTCAATTTGTGTTCTTTTCTTCCTTCTCTCATTTTTAAGCGGTTTCTCGGCTTGATGAAGCCTGATGAAGAAATCTTGCGAACGATTGAACAAGAAAACGGACTTGCTACGCAAGCAGAATTTACTCTGGTAAGTTTCGATAAGTCAAATATATTTTAAGTACAATTTAAATACTAGAAAGCAGTTGTGGACAACTTTTTGTGTTTTAAGGGGCTCTCCAGCGCGACTCACCCCGGATCATGAGTTTCAGTGATCCCTATGCCCATACATGCTGCTAGTCTTTCTTTTCATTGTAGAAGAGCTAAACGTCGAATGAAAAGCTTATACCTGTTTTGGGACAGGACATCTTTGAAAACGATTTGGTATCTCGTTTTGGAGGACACAGTTGATTGAACAGTTTTAAACATTTAAAGTCTCCGAAAGCATTATCTGCGTGTGCTACATGCTTATCATTAAGCTTTGTTTTTCAGATTCCAAGAAATGACCCTTAGACCGGCATGCTGTTGAAAGCTGCATGGAAATCTTACCAAGGCATGGCTCGCACAGATTTGTAGCAACCACGTTAAATTAAGTTAAACATATGCATCAACTATAGACAAGAAAATAAAATAAATTAAGGCTATCATGCATGATATAATAATCTGTCCGCTTTTGGCATTGAGAGGTAGCTGAAAAGAGTAACGAAAAGATTGGACGAAGAGAAAAACTTTCAATTAAGTTACGAAACGCCTAACTAAGTGGTTTCTTTTATAGCCGTTACTCTTTTTGAAGTCAGATAATGTGTCACAGCGAAGCGCTAAGTTAGTTTCTTTAAATATTTGGTGTAAATTGCCATATTTATCTTCATATTTATCATCGTGCAATTGCTTAAAAATAAAAGTGTGTGAAGCTACCACCAGTGCAGTGAATCATAAATATAGTAATAAACACGTATCTATTACTCTTTCACGTCGATTGTTCACTCTTTAGTCCGGCTTAAGACTTACACGGCTTGCAAGTGGTACCCAGACGGTGGAGTCATATGCAGACATGGTATAAACATAACTACATGCATACCCCTGATCTTACTACAGGAAATTCGTGCGAAGATTAGGGCGGTCGCTTGGCACGCAATGTGTAGTCACGCGATCGCGAACCGCGGGAAAGATACACTCCCTGATCATACGTTACTCCACACGCTAGGCTTAGACAAATCTGGGAGTATACTTGCCTGATCCTGATCTCACTTATTTTGAGGAAAGTTACCTGCCTGTTCTGTTTCGTTCTGTAATTCTTATTCTGTATTCTACCCGGTCACCTTATTCATCCTGATTATTTCGGGTTTGGGAGAGAGGGCAAGAGTACTTATGCTTGAAAACGTCTGAATGGGATGCTCTGCAAGGGTCTCCCCTATCCCCCATACCCCTGCCTGAAATATGCTCTGCAAGGGTCTCCCCTATCCCCCATACCCCTGCCTGAAATATGCTCTGCAGGCGCTTAAAGGAGTGCTTCTGCACTCGCCTGGGCAGTAAACGGCGGGGTCGATGATCTTCTGGAGACCCTTACGCCTGGCTATGCCATGCTGATTAGTCCTAACAAGGACGAAACAGCTGTCCTTGGCTGCCACTGCCCGGGTGATAGCTGTGCGCATGCGTAAGGAACTGGCCATACCGCGGAGTTGTGTCGTGTGACCATTGCATTCAGATGGTCTATTTTGCTCTGCAGGGGTCTCCCCTATCCCCCATCCCCTATGCTCTGCAGGGGTCTCCCCTATTCTTCATCACAGACCAATAATGCTCTTATTAATAACTAACCGATCACAGACGGTATATGAAGAAAGCGTTTTTATTCAACAACTGAATTTCATGCAGATTCCCACTTTACCTAAACAAAGACCATCCATGGGAACAAAAACATTTGGTTTTATTTATAGGAACGTACACCCCAATCTTATACTAGTCAGGTGACTATAAATGAATATTATTTAGTTTCTCATCAAAAACTGATGAAAATTCACGGCACGTTAAAATGCCCTTTACCATCCACCTAAACATACAACTACCTGGTGAAATATGTAAGATATGTCATGAATGAACTGGTAAAAATATGTTTCGCCTCTAATGTAGGCAACATTAAGATTCGAATTTCGGATAAAATCGTATTAATCTGAATTTTGAGAAGAATAATCCAACGCCATGCCTGGAATTTAATATGCTTTCTTCGATGAGCAGTTGCCCTTTCAGTCTAACCTTTGGGTTCTCAGGATTACCCGTCATACCATTCTTCGAGAGCAAACTTGACAGGCGAGCGAAGGGAAGCGCGAAAAGAAATGGCGACACCAGACAGCAAAGCTAACTTGGAGCTGTACCCCGTTGCTACTCCAAGCAGCATCACCCTAACTAGAGCTGAAGTCAAAGGAGAAGAATGCCCTGCAGTTGAAACAAGCGGAGCCGCCCGCGAGATGTGGGCAAGGAAACTGGATTTCCTGTTGTCTTGCATCGGGTATGCTGTCGGGCTTGGCAACGTGTGGCGTTTTCCATACTTGTGTTACAATAACGGTGGAGGTAAGTTTTCAATATGCTCTTCCGTGTTGAGGATTTGTGCATTTCTCCACCTGCAAGCCAGGTATGTGGTACCTGAAAAAGTAGCAACCACTCCACGCGCACCATTATATATGTAGTGAGCTGAAACGTACAAAACTACCGTTCAGTGACTTCCGCCGGGCGGTTGTGTTCTTGGAGTCAATTGTGTTGTACATACACTGTGCTCACTCCCCTTTGTTTGATTTTCATTGCTTGATCCTCCGTTCACTTGCATATCAAGATACAGTGTCTACAGTGACTGAAATATGTTTTTTAGTGTTGTTGACTGAAAACGGAAGCTTTTATCCGGTTCATGACATTTTTCCCAGGCTACATAATCTATCTTGGGCCAAACATGTTGCACAAGTCCCCGATGGCTTGACTTTTTTCAACAAACCTCGAGAAAATTGATTTGTATTGTGAAGCAATATAAACCAAAGACGTAACAATTGAGTAAAAACAAGACAGCTCGATGGAAAGGCTTCCGTTTTGATCCTAAACCAGCATTCTTCGGACACTTTTCGAGCCATATACGCTCGAACGTGTGATATTTGGAAGCTCAGTAAAGCGCAGATGATAATGTTGGGTACCAAAATAAATTTATCCTGTTTTTATCGAATCCTAATTACAACAAAGGAGGCACTGTATTCAACGTTAAATATTTTGCGTGTGAGGGGGTTACGTGGTCATTTGCCAGCTGGCCGCCCTAATGAAAATGTTCTCAATCTTCTTCAGTCCTCTCCTTGTTACAAAAAAAAACGGACATTAAAGGTGTTTTTTTAATTCATGTTTAAATCTCGGTGCTCTTTGAATTCTCCTCTTTTCCCGCTACCACTTGTGTTTCTGATGGATCCGCTCAGTTGCAGTGACAGCGTGATTTCGAAGGGCGGAAGTAAATAGAAGAAACTCGAGAGCGTTTCAGCTAGCTCGTTTCAGTTCAACGATAATAAGAATTTGAAAAATGTCTATTTATATCAACACTCTGATGGCGGCGAATAGAGTCACGCTATCTTCCAGAAAAGTAAAAAAAAAAGCTTTAAGTTAGAGTTAGGAAGAAAACCACTTCCTCTCAGATTGCCTCGGTCAGTTTTTAGCAGTTTCTTGTCCGTCGTACGTCGCGTTTGATTGGTATATCCCTGAGTCACGGCAGCCTTCTTCGCGTTCTTATCGACACGCTATCGCTTGCGGGGCCTCGATGTAGGATATGAGAAAGACCCGCTCCACGAAAGTTGATTTCTATTTTTCCTTTCTTTTCCTACAACAACAACTTTTGTTTCTTGAGAAATATGATTTCACATCTTTGGGATAAGAACTTTTATACAGGCAATGAAACGATTTACATGTAATAGAACAAAGTGTGGTATATAGTCCACAAGAAGTAAAATAATTACTATTTGGAATACCATTCTACTCGAAATTATATAGTTCAACGCTAAATTTTGGCGTGCTCGCATTGGTCAAAAACGATCACGTGATGCGATAGTGTCTCTCCTCAGTGCTGGCAATTTTCGCTCAAAATTTAGCGCTGTACAATAAAAAACAATAGAGTTCTTCTGTCTCAGGCCCTATGTGTGATAGGTTCCCTCGGAAATTTGATGTTCAAACTTCATAGAAACCCTCGAACTACGTTTTCGGCCTGTTATTTGTTGTGAACATCAAATTTCCTAGGGGCAACCTATCACACGATAGTGCCTTCAACAATTATTTAATTAGAAACTCTGGCTCGCTCTTTGTTTTCAAATGAAACCGTTCTTTTTATTATAATAAAAACAGTCCTTATAATGTGTAATTTAACAGTATTATAGTTTACGACACTTTTGTTTCTCTGTATGTAACAATATTTTGGTTTTATTTAAAAACCTTCCGCAGGGTTGCCCTGAGTAAGGTTCTTAAATAAAACCAAAATATTGGCACGGTTCTGTTTCCAGTTTTAAGTTTATTTTTACATTTTAATTGTAAAATATATATGGAAAATAAATTCGTTGATGTTGTTGTTGTTGTTATTATTATTTTAAAAAAAACAGGACATTGTTTTATAGGCATGTAGGTAAAAATTCGAAAGTGAAATTTGGAGGCTGCATGTCTACTATTGTTTTCTTTTTCCGGAAAGTTTCTGCTGGCGGGAAAATACGCAAAGTGTGTTCTTATAACCAAGCGCAAACCGTTAAGGCAATAACCATGAACTCAATCCAAGAAACAGGGTGTTTTGATACTGAAGAGTAAATGTGAACTGCATTGTTTTTCCTACAACTACAGTAGTTTGTACAGAAAATTTTGCTTGCCCTGAGGCGACTTGTAACATTTCAGTTTAGTGGAATTAGAAAACATAAATTCAATTAAACTGGGCTGCGCATCGGGTCTTTGCTCAAAGTGTTTTGATAAAGTGGCACTCTACAATCTCTAAATATTTTCACCTTGAAATGTTACGTCATTTTGACTTCAAGGTGTCGAGTTTATGTATTTGAAAAATAAATTGTGCAATGATATGCAACAACCCAACGAGGAATAACAAATAACCCATTTGCACTTGGAGACCAAACGAAGGCGGCGTGTTTCGCAATAATATGATCGGAATTTTGTATAATAACTGAACAATGTAGTCTTTTGTTATGCGGTGAAATTATTATGCAGTTTCCGAACTAGAGTCCTCTTGTAATCAGTGATCCGCAATATCAGGCACGCCGCACGAACTCTCAGCGAATACAGCCAAGTCTTGAGATAGCAGGAGTAAACATGGCGAGCAGAGACCGGGTCGATCAAGACTTGTACCCCGTCGGTTATGATAGCCAAGCCGGGTTAGCCGATTCTGAAATCAGACAGAGCAAAGCCAGCTTCGGGACTCCTAGCCAACCCACAGTTCAGGTGGAAGAACGGGAGCATTGGGGCCGCAAACTGGACTTTTTGCTCTCCTGTATCGGGTACGCCGTCGGCCTGGGAAATGTCTGGCGATTTCCGTATCTTTGCTACAACAACGGTGGAGGTAAATAACAGTTTTTATTTACGAAAACTGATTGCGTTTTGATCACATTTCGATTTGACTACTACTTGTGCCCAACCATGCATAAAGTAAGGTAATTTCACTGTACTTCGCAGCTACTTGTTAACTTCTTTAACTAATCTCGATTAAGAGGACGAAAAGTAATTTCCGGGCTAAAACGAGAGGTAGCGCTGTTGAGCGTCATTTAAGAAGTTCACGGAAACACAAAATGAATGTCATCCATGCGCGGGAAAATAGCGTGACTTGGTTTCACCACTAAGGCTGAGGGGCGACCAATCATTTGAACGATTATTGTGTGTCTCCCGCACAGCGTGGCAATACGCACTTAGCAGTGCGCGATGCTGACCAGAAAGCCCAAATGACATTCACTGCACCATCAGCTACCATCTTGTCTATTGAAGGACCAACGTCTGCTTTTGAATTGCCTATTGCTAACGAGAGATTAGGCTTGCGACGATAAACACAAAAACGCAATTAAGATGCAAAGCAACTCGACAGCTACTAATTTGCATATAAATTTCGTTTACCGTAAATCTGCTAAACAGATTGTTCTCCAAATCTCTCGCCTGCAAATCACTTAATAACCAGGCACCATCACATCAGAATACCTTTTCCTTGCTCTAGTTATTATTTATCAATCACCAAATGCCAGTACTAAGATATTTAGGCTTGATTTAATCGTGAGTTTTGAATTGTTTTGAAAGTCGTTGCCCTTTGGTCTTGGTACAAGGTACAGTCATTCGATCGCGTCAAGATATTTCCTGTTCGTGACAACAAAACATTTTCAGCTTCTGCTCACGTGTTTTTTGACCTTTCTGAGATGCTTAGTTTTCAGATGGGTTAAACACGAGGAAAGCATTTTACTCTGCGCCTACGGCTGTATTTTAGAAAATTGCGAGATCGTCTTTGTGGTTATCGAGATTTTCAATGTCAGTATTTAGAAACGTGAAGGGCGCTTGGGGTAAGATATCGGCTTTTGAACAACAAAAAGGCTTGCCAAGAAATCCCGACGTTACCAATCGAACCAAATCGAACGTTCGATTAATTGAATTCAATCGAACCCAATCGAACTCCATCAGGTGATTGGGTTCGATTGGGTTCGGTAATCGAACACAATCCAACTCTCGCAAAAAAATCGGAGCAATCGAACGCTGATTAGGTTCGATTGCGTTCGATAAGGTTCAGTTCAGTTCGACGGGAAGGCAGCCACAAAAAACAATCGACGTTAGATGACATTCCGTTGAAAATGGAGGTGGCAGAGCCAAATCTGGGGAGATCAGATGCAAGTTATTCTTGGCAGCTTACAATGCCAACTCGTTCCACATCATCGACTCGGTTCATTGAATTTTGCATGGGTTATTGGAAAGGCTACATCTGCTGATAAGAAAAAAAGAAATCATATATGAAAAAATAAAAAAACAGCTGGGGTGAATTGAAATTTATATAATCTTCTGTTGTCTTCGTAAGTTGTTCTCACTGAAACATACTGGTAAATAAATCTTGAATGATTTTTATGTTGTTCGATTAGTTCGATTGGGTTCAAACACAATTTTTTTAGTTCGATTGCTTTTGATTTCCTAACCAATCGAACCTAGTCGTTCGATTAAGTTCGATTGGGTTTGATAAAGTTCGATTACCGATCAGTTCGATTGGTCACTTCGGGAGAAATGCACTGAAAATTTTTAACCAACAAAGTTTACAAGATATGTAAATAACTGAATTGGATTACTCTCTCAGTGTCAGATTATTGAGGGTCGTACAGGGGGCGTCTCTGGCACGATTCACGGACGAAAAAATTAACGAATCACGGATCACGGATATTGAAATTTCATTTTCCCGAATCACGAAAATAAGAAAGAAACGTCCTCTTTTATCCTGTTCTTACGCTACAAAGAGTATTTGAAGCAATCAAAATTGATTAAGGCTAAGAAAAGGCCGACGAAAGGCTGCGTACTACAAATCGCATACCTCCATCATTCTCGAAAGACGACCCTAACCATTCGTCCATTTCGTGTAGTAACGGCCCGAAGAAACACCAAATCGTCTAATGTATCTTCCTCGTCATTGTCCGCGGAAGGATCGTCAGAATCTGAGTCTGTGTCGTACTCTTCCTCCTCTTCTACCTCGGTTTCCTCTACTACTTGACTCTCTTCAATGGCCTCGTGTGATGTAGAAGACGTCTCAGTCGTAGCAGAAGTAACAGGTTGCTCTTCGACGGTGTTAGGGCTGAATGAAACTTTATCTTTGGGATAGTGTGACGTTCTGTACATGTTTAACGGCAATGTTCCGGCCTTGAACATGGTGGTCTCGTGCCTCACACTTCTCTGTCGTGCAGCTTGTCCATTAGTTGTCGCCCACTCAATCATAAGCTCTCTTTCCTGCCTATTTAATTGTCTTATTGCCTTAAGATGCTCCAGTTTTGGAATGGCATTTAGTGGAGTGCTCTGACGCAGAACAGGATAATATGATTTATCGTGTGTGAAGTAATACGCACTCCAGGGAACTACACGCTTAATGCTTTCGTATACAGTATTTGCCAGATTCCGTGCGTATTGCAAAAGGGTGGGGAACTGGTCCTTGAAATGACCATCTGCGTGTAGGTTTTCAACCTGAACTGTCAGACAGGAGTGCAGATTAATGGTGTAGCTTGGGTTATGTTCTTTAACTAACGCCTCCAGATCTTTCAGTCCATTTAAGATCATATTGACCGAAAGCTTTGTCTGATTAGAAATTGTTCCTCGAGAACCGCTTGGTTTACCTGTGCTGTCATCGTTGCTATGCGACAATGCTTTTTCCGTCGTTGTTCCCAAGTAACTGTCAAGTTCTTCCAGAAGCTCCATTGCTTGGGGAAGGGAACGTTTTGGCACTGTCTGATGTTTCATATGAACAGAAAAGGCTTTATACAGGAGTCCAAGATGGCCTAGATATTTTACAATGCCTTTTATCGAGGTAATTAGCTTGACAGAGCCTGTTTGAGCATCGGTAATGAATATGTTCTTAATAATTATACGCAGGTCACATTTGATGTTTTTAGTCTTAATAAATCGTCCGGAGGTCTCGCGTTTCAAAATCACGTAGAATAAAATGGTGAAATCACGAATATCGGTTATTAATTCAAGCTCTTCACGTGTCACGCGAAACCTTCCCGTCACGGGTCACGAAGAATAAATTTATTACATTCACGTTTCACGGAAAATAAAATCAGCTAATCACGCGTCACGAGAATACCCCTGTACGACCCTCATTATTGTTTTAGGGACTGTTTACATAGAGGGAGGAAGATCCTAGCACTAGGAAGATCCTAGAAGGCGAAACATATTTTCGTTTGGTTTACATGCAAAACAGTTTGGTTGGGGTGGTTGCTGGAAATCAAATAAAACTGTCGTTCTTTAGCAGCTGAACGCCCGGCCGCCGCCATATTTGTTTTTCTGTCCCTGGTATTAGGATCTTCCGGGCGAAAGTAGTTTACATGGTGCTAGGATCTTCCTATCTCTCAGCTAGGAAGATCCTAGCACTAGAAAGATCCTAGCGCTAGGGCCAAGTACAACATTTTGCATGTAAACTGAATACAGAAAACATATGGCGCTAGGATGATCCGCCTTCTAGGATCTTCCTAGCGCTAGGATCTCCCTTCCTCCATGTAAACAACCCCTTAGTTTGCCGGGTTTTGCCAAGTAAAATAAGAGGTCTTAACGAATTAAACTGAATGCCTAAAATAATTTATCAGTCGGCACGGCCAATAAGTGCTACCAAAACAAAACCCACCGTATTACTTTTGGTTGATGACCAAAAAACACCACCTGACTGAACTTAGAACCTAATACCGAAACAGAAAAAGTAAAGAACCCGAATTTATGTACGATAACTGTGTAAACCACAGCAGTGCAACAAAAAATCTAACGACTGAAACAAATTAGTCAAATGAACCAAGATCTCTGTTTTCTGCTTGCTACAGCACTTTGGCTACTCTCAGGAAATTAAAGAATTTCAACCCTTTCTATCTAAGAAACAGCTTGTTCAACAACTTGTTTAGTCAAAGTTGGACTAAGGTGATCTGATCTTAAATCCTCTACCCGATTATCCCCTAAAAAGGCTACAAAAAAATCCAGTTTTCATCAGCCAACTTCATTACTGGAAAATATGTGAACACTGTTCAATCAGTACTAAAGCTTGGATGGTTACCAAGAGATCTTAATTTACTGAAAGCCACTCACAAAGCCATTTACTCCTAGCATTGGCCAGAATATGCTAAATTGGAAGTACTCAACCCAACCAAAACTTTGCGTTCAAATTCTACTTTAAACTTGGTTAGATCTCAGGACAAGGGAACTTTTAAAGACATTTCTTCGGAACTTTTTAATACCCTACCCAACAATATTAAAGCAATGTCAAATTACAGTCAGTTTTGTTCAGCGATAAAAGATGTTTTAATGATGTGATTCAGTGGCATTATATTTTTGTTTTTCTCAAGACGTTTTTTCAGAGACGTTCTTAATTTTTTTATCATTTTCTATTTTAGTTGCTTTTTCTGGATATGTACATATTAATTGTAAGGTTGTAGATAGTTTTCAATAGAAGAAGAGCCACCTCGTGGAACCTATTGAATAAACCATTATTATTATTATTATTATTATTATTATTATTATTATTATTATTATTATTATTATTATTATTATTATCTTTTAACAGGCGGATGTACATCTCTACACGTCTTTCCTAGCCAATCACTTATCTTTCCAGAACTTATTTCAGCTGATTCAGTTTGTTAATTAGAGAATGACGGTTTATTATACATTATATCTGAAAGCACAACAACAAAGTCAACCTTGCAGCTTCAAAACATTTCTTTATTTCAGTGTTTAATCTTAAATTTTTCTGTTTTATTTTTCCTCCACTGCAGCATCATTTTTGATCCCGTATGTGATCTGCCTGATATTCTGTGGAATTCCCATCTTCTACCTCGAGGTTGCTCTTGGTCAGTATGTGGGTCAAGGTGTGGTCGGTGCCTGGGCAGCTATCTGTCCCTTCTTGGGAGGTAAGTAGCTGTAGTGTTTAGTGTGTCTAGCTTGCTTGGGTCTATAGAAAAATGAATTTTACGGGCCTAGGAGCTAATCACTTCTCACTTCTCTGGACTTAACTCAAACCAGTAGATTAGGCGGTTATTTGTAGTTATTCATGGCTGACAAGGTTTTTCCATTTGTAATCATTCTCAAACTAAGCAATCCGGCTTTGATAAGCAGCATATTCAAGTCATTAACCAAGTCTGACTAAACTACAAGTAGTTGTTATCTTTCTTCAGGAATAGTATACCGCACGCGAAAAATCGAGGAGACCCGAGCGGCGAAGCCTCGTTCCTCGCGGCTTGTGCCTTGGCCACTGGCCGCTTGGATCTCCCGAGTTTTCACGCACGTTTTACTGTTCCTGGCGAAAAAAAACAACTGCTCGCAGTCTAAAATCGGACATACCAGCCTCTATACTTTGGCTTTGAATCTGTGGTTGTCTCAATGAGAGACTAACTGGTTAGCTGTATGACTGACTGAGCTGCTATCTGATTGGCTGAGCAGCTGACCGACTGGCTTTTTTTATAAGTAACCTTCTCAATGCAGTTACACCTATATACAGACACTTATTTATCTACCTACGTTAAAAAAATCATGTGTATACAATTTCTACTCTTTTGTCAACCTCAAGATAATTTTTCAAAATAATTGCCACATCAAATCTTTCTTTCCATACAAAGACCGCTTGAATCGTTCTCAAAAATCTAAAGTAATTTACAAAGCCAGTTGCTGGGACTGCAATGATTTCTACATCGATAAAACAAAACGACGACTTCGTGATAGAAAAACTGAACACTTCAAGGCCCTCGTTAAAAATGACCACACGTCTGCCATTGCAGACCATGTCAAAACCACCGGACACAACATCAAGTGGGATCATTTTGACATTTTACCATCGGGCAAAACTGATTACCACTGTAAAATCAAAGAAACATTGTTAATCCAAGAACTGAAGCCAGCTTTTAATGTCAACGTCAGCAGTGAGAAGCTGATACTTTATTAATTAGCTGTAGCTTTTTATAGATTCATTGTTAAGATTGTTTTCTTAATCTTGGTTCCAGACCCCTTATCACTATTGTACAGTGGAGCCTCGATTTAACGAACCTCTATATAACGAAGTCCCGGGTATAACGAACGATATTTTTCAGCCCAGTTATAGTGTAACGCATGGAAAAGAACCTCGATATAACGAACCAATTTCCCCAGTCCCTTGGCACTTCGTTAAATCGAGGTTCCACTGTATAAAAGGTTTGTCAAAATTGCAGCGGTCACTTTTGAAAATGTATGTTGACTAGCATACGAAACGTCAAGTTTATATAAAAATGCGTAAGTTTATAATGTTTATTACCGCTGTCTGTGTTTTATTTTTGATCAAGCTACGATGGCCCAGGAACAAAAGTCTTTAAGATAAAATAAATATTACACTTAACGTGCATGCTTCGTACTAGGAAGTTCCCTGGACTTAATTCTCAATGACAGTGCGATCATTGTCTTGACACCCATATATTTTTCTGTTTCGGACTTTTCATGTGCGTATAATAATGATCAATTCATTAATAGTTAAACATAACAGTCAGTTTGTGTTGCTGTTGTTGTAGTTGTAGTTGTTGTTTCTTTTGTTGTTGTCGTTTTCGCAAGGACTGCCGGCTGACCGGGTCGACGGACAGACTGAGACAGACAGACACAGGCAGGCAGGCAGGCAGGCAGGCAGGCAGGCAGGCAGAAGCAGACCGAAAAAGGTTGCTGGCTAGCTGATCTGACCGCCTTTCTCCATGATAAAGTGATAAGTTCATGGGAATAAATAATCAGACTAATGGCTTTATTTAACAGGTATTGGACTTGCTATGGTGATCATCACTTTCCTCTGTAGTGTGTACTACAATGTGATCATGGCCTGGACATTTTATTACATGTTTGCATCATTCAGGAAGACGTTACCATGGGAACAATGCGATCCATCTTGGAGCGACAACTTGTGCAAGTATGTTGAAACCCAATGGTGTTATAAATTTTATGCCATTACTGTGTTGCACAAAATAGAGTGGTTTATAGTGGTTTGTTTCAGTTGTTGTTATTGTTGTCATTGTTGTTGTTTTCTCTTTTTTTTTTCTTTTTCGTTTTTTCATAGGTTACTCAATTCGGACTTACGGTTTTCGCTCGGCCAAGCAATGCTCCTCCCAACGACTTTCAGTTTTTGTGCAAATTAACAAAATGCCGATCAATTTACAAGGCTGAAAAAACTCCTTATAAATTCCTTTTAAAAGATCTGAAGGACAATATGAAAAAATCTTGTGACCCTCGTTCAACAACCTAAATTGTTTTTCTATACAGAAGTGACATGATTTTGTTTTTTTTCTTCATTGTAGGTCAGACCGCGGCGGCAGCCAGCCTAACTTAACTGACTGTTTAGCTGCTAAAGCTGAAGAAAATTGTTCCTGGGTGTCACCTGAGGAGCAATACTTCAAGTTAGTTGGCTTTCTTTATATCTGGAACTACAGTGGAATTCTGTTTACGATAAAGCAACATTTTCTTTCAAAGAATGATGATCATAATAAATGGACAAGTTACTAGAAATATCTACCTGCGAATCACCAAATCACTAAAGAGATGACAATTGAACAAAGCTGCGTTTAAGGTCGTATTCTCCCCCCCCCCCCCACCCCTAAAAAAAAAAGAGAAAAAGAAATTATTCTCTCCAAGCGCAAAGCGAGCATGTACCCTGTCTATTTGGGTATGCTCCCATTGGTCGAAATCGATCACGTGATGCGATAGTGTCTCTCCTCAGCGGGCGCCTATGAGCGCATAGTGCCCGTTTTTGGCAATTTTTGCTCAAAATTTAGCGTTGTACAATAAAAGCAATAGAGTCCTTCTGTCTCAGGCCCTATGTGCAATAGGTTCCCTCGAAAATTTGATGTTCAAACTTCATATAAGCACTCGAACTACGTTCTCGGGCTAATATTTGTTGTGAACATCAAATTTCCTCGGGCAACCTATCACACGATAGTGCCTTCGACAGAAACCAGCGTTTGAGCCAATCAGATTCACGTATTCGTGATAGTCAACTAGGAGCAGCCAAGTTGACTAGCCCTCATAGAAAACGCGAAAGCGTAGTAACGTTGCTTGCCTTAATTCTAGTATACATTAAAATGTGACGGTCATTACAAAAGACCTAAAGATGACAGAAGTTTCCGTCGAAAATGTTTTCTTTTCTTAGAGCACCTTACGTCTTCTAAAAATCGTCAGGAGACAATAAGTAAAATCTTAAACAACGATTTAAGAACGATTTACAAAAAGTAATGGAGCGATTCCCTCCCCATGACGATCGATGTCTGTCAGGAAATAGTCAATGGCAAATGAACTAATTATATTTGCGTATTCGCAATACTCCCCAACACAAATGACTGGTGATAACATTTTTAGTCAAGTCACAGGCCCCTTAAGTTGATTTACTTGCTTTTATTTAGCAACCATGTGCTTCAGATCTCTGATGGTATTCATCTCCCTGGTGAAGTCAGGTTTGAGCTCGCCATGTGTCTTTTGCTGGGTTGGATCATTGTTTATTTCTGTGTGTGGAAAGGAATCAAGTCTGCTGGAAAGGTGAAGTTTTCATTAGTTAATCAGTACCTTTTGTTTTTCCTAAAAGTTTAGAATTTTTACTGTTGTGGAACATTGAATGGTATGTATTGGAATCAAGTGAACAATCGAATATGTTGTCCAGCTGGCTAAGGCTTTAGCATCATGATTATTATTATTACATCTCTACACCTCTTTCCTAGCCAATCACTTACTTTGACGCCGGGCTTTTTGTAAAACGAAGTCGGACGTTTTGGCCACAGCTTCCCTTTTTGGCCGTTATGGTGTTCTTCTTCTTCTTCTTTGTTTTGAACCTCAACGGATTTTGATTTTTCTTCACTTTCTTTTCGTTTTCTTCCTTGTCCTTTTATTGCTTTTTTAGCCTCTTTATCACCTTGCTTTTTTGCAAAAGGAGCAGTAGGTAAATAGCCAAATTTTCCATCGCTTTGGCGGGGAAACGTTAAAGGTTCTTTTGTGTGTAGTTCTGGCAAACTTGATCAAGATTTCCAATATAAGGCGTGCAGTTCTATACCCTTTGAATCCGTTGCTTATCAAATTAATTGCTTGACAAAAAAGCTGAAGGAATACGTTAGAAATCTTTGAGTCCACATACTACATCAGGGGTTGAAACAAAAGAGTTTAAATTAAATTGTGCAAGCTGCCTTGCTTTTTCTTTCTTTTCTGTACCCTTTTAACCCGTTCTTTTTTTTTCTTTTTTCTTTCATTGTAGTAGTGTTTTGCTATACTAGCTAAACGTTTGAAATTTCGTTTATCTTTTTCAGGTTGTTTACTTCACTGCCACCTTTCCGTACCTGGTTCTGTTTATTCTGTTGATCCGGGGGGCCACCTTAGAAGGTGCAGGGGAAGGTGTGCTCTTCTACCTTAAACCCGACTTCGACAAATTAAAAAATCCACAGGTGAGGCGACAATCTATCAACCGTGTAAATCTTCTTCAGGTGGCTCTTCCAAAGAAGTGAGAACAATAAAACCTTAAGAACAATGAATTTGATAGGAGTCGGGATAAATGCACGTAAGTTAGAAGGAATTAAATCGTAGGATCATTCCCACTTGTGAATTATTGTGAATTCCATCACTCACGTTTTTAATTGGGCGATGATTGGATGATTTTCGTTTTCTCGTTACTGAGGTGTTTATCAATCACTTTCCTCATAAATGGGTGTCCCGTTCAATCAGTATCTAATGGGATGTGCTTTCTACCGATTGTTTTTCTAATACTAGTTCAACAATGAGTAAAACTCGTACGTGCACACTTTCCATTAAGTAACCCGGCAACAGAAATCAAGTGATTTTTCCCATCCATTTGTTCCTGTCCTTCCTAAACCAACCATCCCATTGTTCACTCAACTTTTTCCAGCAGTTTTTAAACTATTACTGATCTACAGGTTTTAGTTTTCCCTGGGTATACAAGATTTCGTTTATAATCGATTCAACCTTGTTTAGACACAGTTTTTTACCATTTTTGGTTAACAATCACCTTTGGGTTTTTTAGGTGTGGGTGCAGGCCGCTGGCCAGATTTTCTTCTCACTCAGTATTGGGTTTGGCGGGCTCATCACTTACGGCAGCTACAACAAATTCCACAACAACTGTGAAAAGTAAGTTAAATAGAAACCATAATATTTAAGACCCTATCTTATTAGTTTTCATGCTTGAGGATAAGTTTTCTGGACTGGGCGGTTGGGAATTCGACGACCATTCTAGCCCCAGTTGTTCAAAGAGTGGATAACTTTACCCAGTGGATAAGTAGCTATCCAATGGAACAATTTTCCTTCAACTTACACAATTGGCCACGCACTTTATTATCGATGCACTCTGGCTCTTTTCATAAATCATAGGGTTATCTCGGTATTTTCCCACATTTTGTCACTGCTTATCTAGTGGATAAAGTTATCCACTCTCTGAACAACTGAGGCCTGGCTCTCAAAATAATTATGAGAGATAGTATTGCCTACGCTAATGGACATCGATTGGCCAGTTGCTAAAGGTGGCCATTCATGACTACATCATTGCTGTCCTGTGGTTCTGTTTATTATGCAACACAATGGGGTTCTAAAGTTTGAATCCGTGGATGAAATCTTAAAGTGTGACCATTCAAATGAAAGATACTGAGCAATACCTTCCTGTGGTGCTGGTTATTATGTTGGACAAGGTGGTTCTAATGTTTTAATCTGCGAATGAACCCTTCAAGTGAGGTGGAGATTAGTGTGCTGTACAAGGGGGTACTTACTTTTTGTCTTTTTAAGAAGCCTTTACTGTTCGAGTGAAAAGAAGTTCACTTGCAAATCGTTGCGTTAATGTTTTTCAGGGACACGCTAATCGTTTCACTCATCAACTGTGGGACGAGTCTCTTCGCTGGCTTTGTGATCTTCACCATGATGGGCTACATGGGTCACGTGCTTGGAGTCGGCGTCGATGAAGTTGTGAAAGGGGGTAGGTATCTCGTGCTGTAGAGCGCATGCGCTGCAATAAATACGTGTTGAATCTTCACAGTGATTACAAAGTTTAATTGGTGGATTAAGCGCATTGAAAGGACTTTCTTCCGAATTACATCAAGCTCAACTTAGGAACCTGAAACATCGGAGTAGGAATTTGAGTGTGCGCTTATGATTTTTCTAGCTCATTTTCTTGCACTTGAATTGTATTCCGGTGTTGATTTTGCTCCTAGAGCCTCCTTTCGCATTACTCAACAACAGAGAGGAGCTGAACTATGGGAATGCATCTTGCTAAATTTCAAACGTCTTACTCGTACGTCGATCCAAAGGTCTCTATTGTCTCCCTCCGAGTAGGCGCAGTGGTGTAGAACGGTTAGCGCGATAAACTTGCGATCTGAAGATCGATGATTCGAGCCTCTGCACAACGTCATAGTTTTTCGTTAGGCAACATAGCAAGAAACGTTATGCCACATTTTATCTTTCTACACGAAGGTGAATAAATGGGTACCAGCGACAAAATGCTGAGTAAAATTCTGCGATGGACTAGCATCCCATCCAGGAAGAGCAGTGACATTCGTAACTGATTTATGCTACAGAAACCTGAGTTACACGTCAGCCGTGTAGGCCACAGCCAGACCCTAGGATCGCCGGATTCTCTCCACCTAGGAGTATAACTGAACACCGGCAAACTTTTGGGAATAACAGACAAAATACCTGACAAAAACCAGGTGGTTGGAATGGAGTGTTGCGTTTATTCGCTCAAAAACAACGATAAAGACCATCCTTACAAGCTCGGCATATGAATTTGAAAAAAATTGATATACCTTAACTTGGTCATCGTTTCATTAAAACTCCAAACTGTTCCAAGCGATTTCACTCTGAAAATAAAAAATCAATTAAATCATGTTACGACCCGCTTTTTGCTGGCTGACCACAAGTTCGTGTTCTTTTCTCTTATTGATGGCGCTAATTTTTGTTCTCCTTAGGACCTGGTTTGGCGTTTATAGCTTATCCCGAGGGAATCAAACAGATGCCTGCCTCTCCGTTCTGGGCATTCATCTTCTTCTTCATGTTGTTCAACCTTGGGTTAGACAGTCAGGTAAACCATTGTTTGCTCATGCACTGTTATATTAGTACTGTATTTGTTAATTGTTTTATACTATTATTTTCTTTTCGTTGGGAAATTTATATTACGTATGTTTAATTATTGTTTTGAGTGGAATATGTCATAGTAAGAAATCCTGACGACCATCGCAATCAAGTATTTCAACTTGTTGAAAAAGAACAACCTTTCAGGTTCTTATTTTCAACAGCTTAATTTGAAGTCTTGGAAAAACTTTACTTCGATGGTCGTCATCATTTCTGATTTCATCCGCAGTTCATATACATACGATTAATTCACATTCATATGTAATAGTGACCTCGCTTAAATCTGTGTACTAAATAGAGCTTGGCTACTTTCTACTAGCAACTGTAATCTTTGTATCTCACAACAAAGAGCATTTTCACATATTGCGCCAGTGTTATTGAACTCTCTTCCAGAGGATATGAGGAGCTGCAAGTCGTTGACTACTTTTAAAACTAAGCTGAAGACCTTTCTTTTCAAGCGTATTTTTAATTGACACTGCATTATATTAATTATTGTTATTATTTTTTGTTTAATTGTGAATATTGTCAATTCTATTATTTAATTTTTTTAAAAAATATTTAAAGCGCTGTTGGATACCCTGTAGAAACAGCGCTATATAAATCACTATTATTATTATTATTATTATTATTATTATTATTATTATTGTTATTATTATTATTATCATTATCATTATCATTATCATTATCATTATTATTATTATTATTATTATTATTATTATTAATAATAAAAGAATGTAAAAAAAACATACAGCTTGACATTTAGAAAATGTTCATCATCGTATTTCAGTTTGTGGGTGTTGAGACTTGTACCACGGTGCTCGCCGACTGGAAACCAGGCTTCCGCCGATACAAGGCCGTCATAACATTGGGTTTCTGCATCGTGTGCTACTTAATGGGACTTGCTCACGTGACTAAGGTGAGCTGGAAGAGGAAAAAAGTATTGCCTTCTAATCGTTTAATTCTCATCCATGCATACAACTATGATCTGCTATTGGTTATTATATTTCTTGATTACTAAATTTCTTACTGCACAGTGACTGTATTAGAAATCAGCTACATTTTAAAGCGTTATATAACATTTATTTAGCTTTCGGCTTCGATATTTCAATCAGTAATAACTGCTTACAAAAGCGGGGATACCATATTGTTGAGAATGCTGCGTTGAACATTACTCGGGATAGTTCAACAAAAGAATTCACTCGAGCGCAGCCACTTTTCTATCCTTCCGTTTCTCTTCTTCGATAGGACTTTCAACCTCTACACTTAATCATCACCCAGACGATGAGTTTTGATTCATTTATCCCATAAATACGGGTTTAAGAGCTTAGATGAGGAAGATCATCTATATTATTGTATTTCAAACCTTGCACTTCCTGAATGAAATCTCGAGTCGTGTGGTGTAATTCTAAGGTCTGTGTTTCTTGTAAATGAAAGGTGTTCTAACTTGCAAGCCTTTGGAAGAAGTCCACAAGTGTCACCATTCAAATGAAAGCTACTGAGCAGCAATTTTCTGTGTTACTGTTTACAGTATTATGTTGTACACGGTCGATCTAACTTTTGAGTATGCGAATAAAATTGCAACCATCCAAATGAAAGCTACTGGTACTGTTTGTTATGTTGTTCAAGATGATTCAAAGTGTCGAGTCTGCGAATAAAATCCGTAATTAAGTGTAACCACTCTTCAGCTCCCCTGATACAGCTTGTTTTTAAGAACGACATTTTATTGTCTTTTGCTGTTTCAGACAAACTTGCATGCTGCACTCATTTCTGTTCTGAATTATTCTGTTATCAGGGTGGGATGTACGTGTTTCAGATGTTTGATTACCAGGCAGGAGGAATATCTCTCGTACTGATAGCGTTACTCGAGGTCGTGGGCATTGGTTGGTTCTATGGTGAGTAACAAACAAAATAAATTGTCAGGACAGCCTTTAAGGCAAGCGCTCTTTTTCAGCCTTCCAGTGTAAATTTGTGATGCTTATTCCTGAGCCTTTTAACCATCGTCCAAGTGCTACCTTCAATTTTATGACCAGTTTACATGTAAAAGTAGGTTACATAAAAGCATAATATATCTTGTGGATCACGGTCAGGGACTGGCGCAGATTTACCTGTCTTTGAGGTTTTTAAGCCAGTCATATTTCGAGTAAACCCTTATAACCCGGCCTGGGCAATCGATAAAATCCATAATCGATAGCATTCGATAATAATCAGTAAAATTAGTTAATTGTAACGAAAATCAATAAACGGATTAATTTTTTCGTAACGTGTACAGTGATCAAGCTATTGTAAGTAATATATTGTAAGTACTCTAACTTTGCTCTCACGAGGATGTTTTTTAAGGATCGTCCTTTCTTATATGATATTAATGGCGGCTCCTTAGCTGAGATTCTGTTCCGTCCATTGAGACAAATAACGCCTTCTCTGGTACCTTAGTTCTTTCAAAGAAGTTAATGAAAAATTAGGCGGTTGTAATATCTTTTAGGTACGCCTTCTGTTGTTGTGCAATAGGCTGAAGTAGTTTGTCAACAAAAGCTGATAGTTGGACCTTCACACCCCCATTTTACACCACAGAACGTTTTATACAAAATACACTTTCAGAAGTTTAAAACTTTGAAGACAAAAAGCTAACCTTCCAACAAAAACGCAGGGAAAACAAACGAATCTTGCCTTTTTGTAACGCAATATCAACCATCAGTGCCCATTTTGAAACAGATCATCATGAGCAAACGGCATTTGATTATAAAACAACTTAACGAAATCTTTAAGGAACTGCCATTACCATCATACAAGAAAGGACGGTTCTTAAAAGATATACTCGTGAGAGCAAAGTTATGATAACGGCTAAAACACGAGCGTGGGAATCGTGCATGCCTGTCACCCCCATTTTACACTGCCATGCATGCCAAATATTCTGCAAGTCAAATATTGAAATGTCAGGATTTGGCATGCAGAATATTGAAATTTCAATATTTGACGTGCGGAATATGGAGATTTCAATATTTGACATGCAGAATCTTGAAATTTCAAAATTCTGCATGCAGAATATTGAAATTTCAAGATCTGACATGCAGAAAATTGAAATTTCAACATCTAGCATGCAGAATATTGAAATTTCAATATTTGGCATGCAGAATATTGAAATTTTGATATTTGACATGTGGAATATTGAAATTTCAATATTTGGTAACTCACCTGTAATTAACTCACCGTGATAACTCACGATACATAACTCACCAGATTGGCGGACCCGATATTTATCGATTTTTCAATTACTTTTATCGATTTTATCGAAAATTATCGATTTTATTGGTAACATTTGTTGTGTCAAAATATGTGAGCTTTAATAATAACGACAACTTCTGTAACCGGTTTGTCAATTTTATCGGGCTATACGATAACGCTTCAAACTGAATACAGTTTTCCTTGTGAAAAAAGACACCGCAATCATTTTACTACGATTACGCGTCTTTTAAAAACAAAATCGATGCCATAAATAAAAGATATGGACAATGGACATCCATCGATAAGATCCATATTACCAGAAGAGTTGTGGTGTAGCGATTTTTATCGATTGATCGATAAAATCGATAACGTTTACGCAATTGATATCGATAGTTATCGATTCAGTATCGGAAGGTTTTCTGATATCGATATTTATCGATTGTCCAGGCCGGGCTTATAAGAAATAGTAAATTAATGAAATAACTGTGTATCCGAGAGCGACCTTGTTCAATCTTAAAGAAACATCATTTCTGTTTCATGCAATTTAAACTACGCATAAAACACATGAATTATTCTTCTTTTTTAAGCGCGTCCCGTTCATATTGACATCAAGGTGAACATTATTCGTATAAAACAAATGAACTGAACGGGAACTTTGTAACTTCGTGACAGATCTTAACTTGCATGTTACTCTATCAAAGCTTTCCTGACAATTTTTTCCTTTTAGCATTTTTCCTAACGTTATTGCTAGTAGATAATTTGCTTTTGTTTTTGTTATTTTTGTTGCTTAGGAACCGAACAATTTTCCACCGACATAGAGAACATGATCGGCCACCGTCCGAACATGTACTATCGCATGTGCTGGAAGTACATCTCACCACTAATCATCGGGGTAAGCATATCCTGTAGTGATCTGCCCAGTGGTTTTCCTTTTAGAAGTTTTAAATCCGACTATTACAGAAGAAAATTCTATTTTCCGATCCACTTATAGACAAACCAATCTTTGATTAATTTACGTAAGTGGATCAACCGTGGGGAATTTGGTTTTGGATAAATGCCGATAAACCGGGGATGGGGGAAAGGGCAGCGGGGATGGTGCAGTGGTGAGAGCACTCTCCTCCCAATAATTTGGCCCGGGTTCGATAACTGGACGCGGTGTTGTATGTGGGATGAGTTTGTTGTTAGTTCTCGTCCTGGCTCCGAGAGGTTTTTCTCCGTGTTTTCCCCTCTCCTCAAAAACCAAATTCAAAAAACAGATTTTCAAATTTCCAAATTCCAATTCGATCTTGGTGGTGTCAGTTAGCATAGTTAGCATTCTGTGCAAAATACCTTTAACACCTGAATAAGTAATCTATTTTTATTTATTTAACAATTCTAACACTTCACAGATCACGTCGTTAGTCCTGTCCAGTTGCTTCACGGCTCAATATTCGGCTCAATTTCACTACCAGGGTAGTTTTCGTTAAAATAATAATAAGAATAATAAACGAGTTCGGTTTTTATTTATTTGTCATTATCATTTTTCTGGAAAACTGAGATTTTTTCTTTAAAAGGCGTTTTCTTAATGCTTTCCGTCCACGAGCGTAAGTGGAAGAACAAAGCATAGGAAAGATTTTCTTTAACGTACAAAAGTTGCGCGTGTGCTTGTATCAAGCGAATGCTTAACTGAGAAGCTCTGCATTTTCTGCTTAATTTCCCTCAATATTTCAGGTGATCTTCATCTGGTTCTGCGTGGATTGGACGGGCATATCGTATGCTGGTTACCAGTATCCTCCATGGGCCGAGTTCCTGGGATGGATGTTGTGTATTGTCTCCATTCTCTGTGTTCCGGGATATGCTCTTCATCGATATCGCAAACTGGAATATGGAACTTTTGTTGAGGTTAGAAACACTTGACTTTTCAACAGAGGAGTTAGATTCTTGAGAGTGAAAGTTTAAAATTATATATAGTTTGCCTGGATTGTTTTTGTTGATGTTGTTGTTTTTTAATTTAACCAATTTAATTGATATTGCAATCGTTACTATAAATAGTGTTGATAGCAATGACATCTTTGATACCAATGTTGGTATTGTTTCCCAGTGTTGTTTATACCAGTGTTGTAATTATTGTCTTCATATCTTCATCACCAGCAGCAATAGAAGGACCGTTACATACAATTCGCCACTACTAGTGACATCGTCACCACCAGAGTACGAAGATCTTTGACATCTTTACTTTTATCTTCGTTTCTACAGCGTTTCCGAACAATCCTTCTTCCAGATCGTGAAATACTTAGCAAGATCGAGGAGAAGCACAACATAAAGCATAAGTAAGTTAACTGCCACTCTGTAGATTAAGCTCTGCTTCACAAATTTCTTTATGCATCCAAGTTGGTTGTCAATTCACGGATTAATAGACGCAAGGGCCTTTGTATGAACTGAAACTTTGGGAATCTTGTCCTAAACTCAGTCCCCGAATCTCTCTTGTCTAGAATACAAGTGATTCAACTTTAAACGATAAGTAAGTTTACATCTGCAACAATCATTCATCGACTTTTTTTCTTTTCTTACGCGTCGTTTTCTCAATAAAGGAGCATAGCCGGGCTGATCTAGTGGATGACGCAAAGTGATAACATACAAACACATAACTGCTTTCAATAGTTACGGAATGCTATGCTGCGCATGACTCGGATTCAGGATGATTGTAAGAAAAACATCATTGACTGAGATCTCAACCACTTTCCTTCTCCCCTCTTATTTATCATTCTTTAGTTAAAGTTTTGTTTAGTTTAAGTTGACTTTTTCATCGAATCATTGCCAAATGTGAAAACTCGTAGTACTATGTCATGTGTGTAACGTCAAAATTTTGTCCTTTCCTAACTTTCCGAATGCCTCATTCCTTGCAGGTACAAGTACGTTCTGTGAATTGTGAATTAATTAATTAATTAATTAGTTAATTAATTAATTGCCGTTGCTTCATTTGTTGACATACCTTCACTTTTAAAATTCTAGATTGTAAATCAGTGTCACCCCAATAAAAAGAGCATACTGGGTGCTATGTCTTTTTTTTTCCGAAAAAAAAACCTTCATTCAGTTTTACTAGGGATTTTTCTCAAGCGCTTTAACGTAGAGGTCGACCACAGACCGAAAATAGAGTGTACAAAAATACTCTGACATCCAGGAAACTAAAAAGAAAGCGTCGTATCGATTTACGGGGATTCATCCGAGCGCTCGTTTTATTGGGGCTGCTGTCACATTTGTTTTAATTGATTCAAAGTTTAACATAGGGAAGATGTCCGACACATAATTGCTCTTTAACGTTCACTTTCATTAAATAACATTTTGTTTTCTGTTTGTTTCAGTATTGCGTTTTCTTTTTTTTTTTGTTTGTTTGTTTTTTTTCATGGTTTGTTTTTTGATACTTTGTTCTTGTTGTTTTGATCTTACATGACCGAACTGTAAAAAACTGTTGGTATGTCCAAATATTCTTCATTGGTATATACCAAACCAGTGGACAGTTTTTCGCGCGCTCTGATTGGCTGCTCAAACTCGGAATAGTATCTGTTATTCACCCCCCGGCATTTTTCTCGATTTTGCGTGCGAGTTTCTCTTATTTCTCAGAAAAAAGGAGCTATTTAGTGCTCGCTATCTACTGGTCTGGTATATACTAAAACAATTACTCACCTCCTCTTCGGTGAATAATTGTTAACTATAAAACGCTTTGTTATCTGTAATTTTCTAGTCTTTTGTAGCAATGTGTGCATTTGAATTCTTGATCCTTATTTCCTTGTTCCTCTCTGACCGCAATAGAGCTCATTAGAGTAAAAAGTAGGTTTACAGGCCATTTTTACGAAAGGTCATTAGTCGCTTAATGGAGGAAACTAAGGTAATTAGGTAATAGTTTTTGCTGCTGTTACGCTAAGGATCTTACTGTTGTTCGCTTTTTTGGTTGCATAGTGTATAGTATACAGTATTGTATAAAGTGACAAGCTGATCACGATTTGGTGGATTCCTTAACCTTTTCACTCATGAGGGAACTCAAAATGATCCTAAATTTTTTCGTCTAGTCCTACTGAATAAAAACCAAACAGCACTCAATGGAGAGAAGGGCTTGATACCAGCTTCCATTTAAATGGTCACACCTTAGGATTTCACCTACAGACTCAAAAGTTGGAATCGGTGAAGCATGGTCCCAATGGGAATAATATCCTCAGAACCTGGCCTTAATGTGCAGGGTTAAGTTGTGGCTCCAAGGCAAAACAAATGGGATTCATTCACCCGCACTTAATCCATCACCATATCTGAGGGTCCCAGTAAGCAACAATGGATGGTTTTTTTCAGGCACCAAGCAGAGAACAATGGTGATTTCCAGGCTCGACAGTCAGTCATTAGATCCCCAATCCTTCTCTTTGAGATCCTGAGAAAGAATCCCATCTGTTTTCTCCGATTGAAAGGGTTAAGCTGATCAGCGATGTGAAGTGCGTGACATATTTTGTAAGAGGGTAAAAAACATTGAATTTGTAGAATTGTAATCAGTAGGTTACCATTACTCAAGCCAAGCAAGATAGCCTAAGAACAGCCTAAAAAGCGTTTGTTATAAAAATAAACCAGCTTAAACAGAAATTCAAGGGCACCCAACGAAACATTTTGGTTCTGAAGGCCTTAATCGCTCAAGATATTCGGATTTAATCATGATGAAGTCAACTTCGAACTTTGGAAGCATGGCCTGGGAAAATAAAATGACCTTTTGAAAATGAAATAAGACCAGCTCGCGTTTTAAAAGGAAGCTCGTTAATTACCCAGCTCCTAGATTCGGTGGAAAAGATCAGATCCCGATCCCCAATATTTTTTGCCATTTAAAAATTCAGGTGAAGAATCTGAACAAAAGAAACTGTTCTAGCTTATAGAAATATTTTCTCTTTGAAAGAACTACTACGATCTGGAGAAACAGAAAAGTGATTCTCTTTTTTCAAGGTTCTCGTCGGGTGCCCTGAATATTAGATAGCTTGATATTTCGTTTTTTAATTGATCATAAATGTACTCAAAAGTTCTGATTCAGGGGCATAATAAAATTTGATGGGTGACCCAAACAATAGACAGTTTTATTGCTGGATGAGAAAACATAGATGTTATGCTTTTTGCCTACTGCGTAATGTTGTGGTATTCATTTGTGTTTTGGAGAGAAAGTCAAGTGGTTTTTTTGATAACAGGCCTTTATTCACTTAAATGGCTCTCATAGATTAAAAAGGTAGAACCACAAATTTGAATACTAAAAAAGTTTGACAGCAGTTTGCTTTTCACAAATTTGACATTAATTCGGGACATTTCAATGTATTCTTTGTTCCACCCATATGTGTAAAATTGTTGATTTGCCTCTTTTAGTCGGAAAAGTCGCGTTTCATTCGAGGTTTATTTTGAACAGCCACATCGAACGCTGTCGTGTACAACCCTAAAAAGCGAAGCTGAATTGTGACTACTTCAAATTAATTATCATACATTTTAGCCTGAATTAGAATTCGGAAATAGTTACCGGGAAACCAACCCAAAGCCACAACTAAACTTGAGCCTGGGAGCTATTCGCAGATGTTGGTTGGATGGTCGATCGCACGAGAGTCCGTGAATTAAATAGAAGTAGTCACACTTGAGTGAGCGTCGCGCTAGACCTACATGATATTACTTTAATAACGTTTAGTTGTGGTACATTGAAAGGATTAATACTCAGAGTAGATTTGATATATCACTGCCTTCCCTTAAATCCCATCGGCCTCATCTTCATTTCAGCTTTAGATGCCGAGTAATAAAGCCCTCCCCAGGTTTTCCAATTCACCCCGTCAGCGTAGGTTGTCTGTTGTTTGTGGTAATACACGCCGTTCAGGTTTGACGAGAGACACGCGTTGTACCACCAAGCTCCCTTGTAGAACTGCGCGCAGTTTCCATCTGTGGACTTGTCGTGGTCCTTGTCACGTGTTGTGAACTGCATTCCAGTGTGCCACGTCAGAGAGTCGCCTGCAGTTCCTGAAGTCAGAGAATTGTATTGTAGATCATATTACAGTTTGCCTATAAGCCCCAGCCTCATTACACAGATTCTACTTATGGCTCTCCACATATTTTGCTGAGTACTATATGAGTGGGAGAACTTGTTTAAACATCAAGACAATTCATCTTTACTGAACATTCCCTTAATTCTCATGATCTGTATGTATGATAATGTACTGATATGATAAGGAGAAATTTCATTCAAGGCCGAAAAATTAAGGTCATTAGTGCCAACTGATGAAAATTTTTCAAGGTAAGAAAAAAGTAGTTCTTAGTCAATTAAAGGTTAAGTAAAAAAAGATAGCCTTCAAATTAGATTTCTTTGCTGTAAGTGACAAAACGCTATTAATTACTTTTTGTTTGAAAACTGAATGGACGGTCACACTTTAGAATTTAAAAATTTAGACTCAAAAGATATAATAACGCTACAAGATACACAGTGCTGTGTGTATAGATACGCGAACTCCGCTTACCTGTATAAGAACCTAGCCCCAGAGTGTAATTCCGCTGTTCACTGGAAACAACAAAGTCCCTGTACAGAGCATGCGCAGACTGCAACATCTTGCCACTCAAATCCACTCGTAGCAGCATTCTTCCCTGATTGGTCAGTCGGTGAATGTTGTCTAATCCTAACCAATATTCACCTCCGGCCGTACCAAACCCTTCTTTGTAGTCTGCCCACTCGCGGTAAAAGTCAACCGAGCCGTCCAGTCTCCTCTGAAAAACTGTCCAACCACCTCCATCAGTTTTCTGTTCAGCAGAAACAGGATCGGTTAACAGCAGTGTATATATCCCTGCCCCCCCCCCCCCCCCCCTCTTAAAGTCACACGCTATTTCAACTAATTACCGGTTCCATGAATATGCTTTGTGACGACTGTGAGTGTAACCAGATGATTGCTGATTCACTGATTTGGATGAAAATAGCTAAACACAAGAAGCTTTAATCCCCTTGACAATAAACATACCTTGTGTCTCCTTATATATACCTTTTAGAAACTTAGGTAACATGCAGACTCACCTGGTCACAATACACCTCCATGGCACCCTCTCCATCAGGATCAATTGTGTAAATACCGTTGCTATGACGACCAGACTTATAAACGTCAGCGCAATCTCGAGGAACTACAAAACAAAGATCGAAGACGAAAGCATACAAAATAAAATTGGGTGGTTTATGACCAGGCAAGAGCAATTTTACCCGTAAAGTAGATTATGCACTGATACAAATAAACAAAATACGTGTTGTTTTCTGTAAATTGTCAATTTGGGTTTAAAAGGGATGACTTTAAAAATAGTACTCTTCCCCTTTCGGAATGATAAATTAAAGAGACAATGTGCTAAGATTCTTAAAAACCATTTATAATTTAACGTCCTAATCTGTCTGACACTCTGGCACACGTTGGAATGACAATATGCTTTTTACTTCACTATAAATATTGCGCCAGTTTCTGGTCACGTCGATAAGCAATCAGATTTTCGATAATCGTTCATCGTACTTGGCGTGTAAATAAGGTGATGATTACTTATTGAAATAAATGCTCATCCCTAAAATATTTGGGATCCCTTTCGTGTCCTTATTGGATTTTGATTTCCAAATTGGCGTAGAAATTAAAAGACTTTGGCATGTCGTCGGCGTGGGATACACGCGGAATGTGCAAAGGCTTATGATTTTGTTTTGGCTCCAAACCGACTGGCTCACACAAACACAAGAAGCTGTTTGTTAATATAAAATCGCAGTTTACGCAATTGGATGCTGAAATGGCATTCTTAAAGAGAGCAGTCTATGAAAATATTGTTAGACGAGAAGTAACCCATTCTAACAATCAGGGATTGTCGCGCAAAAAGAGAATTAAAAATAAAACTGGAAACGGGCATGGAGTAATATATCTACGTTAACCGCATTAACCGCGATCATTTCTGAATCGAGGTCGAGATTTTCCCCTTATCGTTCGACTATCGTTGAAAGAAATTAGGGACCGCCACAGTTTGCAGGCTTGTAGTAAATCAACATACCTTTCTTGGGTTCTCCTTTACAATCTATGTTGTTAACCTTTCTGCTCAACACAGCTAATCTCTGTTCTTGCTCATCAATTTTGCTGTTTAATTTGCCGAGCATTGATATGATAGAATCGAGCTTGTTCCCCAATTCCGAGTCAGTCAGAGAGGATCTGCGAGAAGAACGCGTTCTTCTTTCGAAATGATCAGCTGACTGGACAGCAAAAATGAAGAAAAATCCAAATAAGAGTCTCATCGCAAATAAGCCTGCCATCTTCGACGAAGTGGAATGCCAAAAAATGCAGCCCGCGAAACCTGACTAGCTAACGTGATGAGAGCAAAACATGCTGTTTACAATGAAACAGAACACCTAGTCACGAAATTCCTCTTTAATGATAGCATGCAGACATTTACGCCCCTCCTTCTAGCGACACCCACGAAGGTCACGCCAGCAAATATTTCACCACAATCCTACTCTGTGTCCGTTGCCATTCTTCAGCGCCTTCTTTACAAAGAACGCATTCTTTCGGCTGTCTGCATCGATTTGACCACACTAGCTTTGTTAGCGATATGCGTCCAATTTTCATTTATTGCGCAAGAAAACCAAGTAATACAACCGAGATCCCTTTTAGCACACCCAGTAAAGCACTTCTGCAGTGTCAGTGGACTGCTTGAACTCTCCACATGCGCAGAACATTGTTTTGCCCCACTCGCAGTATCTTTGTGTCATTAAGTTGCAGCACACCTTATTAAATCTTACAAAAAAGATATTACAATTTCAGTGCAATTTATTCCTTGTTCAATGTTTCTATTTTGAGTTTAAACAAGAAAGCTCCGTGGGCATTTTAACCGGCCGTTCTGACCCTCCCCACCCCTAGGTTTCACAAATGTTAGCGCGATCCTGTATTTATATGAACCGGCGTGACGAAAAGTGTGATTGTGTGACACAATATTTTGACTATAGCATTACTGGATGACGTAATGTTTAAACTCTGATGACTCAGCGTATCTTGAGGCTTTTATTTCTGCTGAAAAACGCAAATTCACTCAAACGTTGAATGTCGGTATAAATTAGCCCACAACTGAGGATGCTTACAAAGGGATGACGAAATATTTACTGTTGTGCCTAGGCCCTGAATACAGTGAACATAACAGTAGAATCAAAATATAACGCTTGATAAACACGAGCTCGAGCAGATCGTCAGAATCTGCGGTGTAATGGCGTGACTGTATGCGAGGGCCTGGATGCTTATCCGGGACTCACGAGTGGCGGGAACATTATTGACATTATGTATTCATATCAGTATAGATTTGACAGTTTTTTCGAACATGAAGTATTGCTGTGTAATACGTGAAATAGAACTGTGTAATATCGCAATCGGACATTAAATTGGCGACGAGGAAAACTAGGAAATGGTGGTCAACATTGGATACAAGCAATTTCCCGAATTCGACGTTCGAAAAGACCCTGAAACAGTCTACGCGCGATTCGTAAAATACCCTGAGCGGTTTAAGAACAACCACTTGAAAGCCTACAACATCACAGACAAGGCACAACAACGGTCCTTATTCTTAGATTCGATCGGCGAAACCACTCTCGATATATTTGAACACCTTGGTGATACTGGAACGGATCTGGATGGAGCCATCAATGCGCTACGAAACAAATTCAAGGAATCACAGAACCGGTTATTCAATATACACAAGTTTCGTTGCATCAAACAAGGAAAGGACGAAACCTGGGATTCGATCATCTCCAAGTTGAGAGCGGAAGGCGAACACTGTGATTTCCCGACGGGTTGGTTGGATACCGAGATATTAATGGCCATGATAGAGAACGGTAAATCTAAGAGGGTGAGAAGAAAGTTATTGCAAGACCAGCTAACGTTAGCCGAAGCTCTTAAATACGCCAGAGGCCTGGAAAGCGCGGATCAACACGCCACAAAAGTAGAGAATCAAGCTCCAACAGAAGTTACTGTCAAACAAGAAGTCGATAAAATCATAGCGGACAGAAGTGGAGAAAAATCGTGTTTTAATTGCGGAAAACATTGGCCACATCAAGGGGGACCAGGAAGATGTCCGGCTTTCGGAAGGCAGTGTACGCGATGTGGGAGAAGAAACCATTTTGCAAAGTGTTGCAGAAGCAAACAAGAAATTAAAGCCACGAGGGATTTAGCACACGGAGACGAACAGAAATCTGACACATCTTCTGACAGCAGTGACGAAGAGTCTACTTGCACGCTGCAAGCTGTTAACCCTATGGGACCTTCGGACAACAGGCCGTTAACAAAAGTGCTAATTAGTGGCGTTGGCATCACTGTACTTCCGGACAGCGGTGCCACGGTTAGCGCTATGGACGAGGCAACGTCATATCTCATATCTCATGACGTGATGTTTAAATCCGGTTTGCTAACCCGGGAATCCCCATGCAAAGTAAACAAGTTGACTCGGAACGGCTCAAACCCAACCAACACCACACGCATCGCTTGATAATATTCAGTTATTTTCTAACTTAAAGACCCGTGACAGCTACCTTATTAATTGATCTCCTTATTAATGACCGATTCCTTCGTCTTTATGCAATTAAAATGAACTTCTCGCCTCAAATAAACACTCATCTCTCTCCCTTCTCAAGAACTATGATGTATCGATGGTGCAATCCACTAATTGCATCATCATAGTAGCTTGCCAATCCCTTCTCTTCCTAAGCCACCGTTCCTTACCGTGCTAATAAGCTGCAAACACAGCTGCAGTTTCTCTCCTCTGCGAAATACAGGTTACCCAATGAGAAAACTTACAATCCACTGCGGAAACCTTACCCCCATAAAACGCCAAGGGAAACTGCCTCTCACGTAGCACGATATTACACCGCTGCAAGACAAAACGCAACTTTCAAAGCAAATCACATTCACAGAAGCGTGATATGCTCCTCACATTCACTAATCCTTCCACTCCCTCATTTTTACATCCCTCAAAATGTCAATCCCCATAACAAAAGTCCCGCACTAAAAAATTTTTTCACCATAGCCACGAACTAGATCAGACAACACAGCCAATTTCGCATTCAATCCATTCTCGTCCCCAGAGCTGGGTTCCTTTTGGCCAGCGCCACGGATCGAGACCTCTGGCAGGGGCCAGGGTAACGCGCAAGCGCAATAGTTGCCCATTTTTGTAACCGATGGTAACCGTTATTGTTTCAAATTTCTGAGGCTGCACACAAAAGCCGGAAGTCCGTGATTCGCGGACTTCCTGCTTCGGTCCCTGCCAGAGGTCTCGATCCGTGGCGCTGGCCACAAGGATCGCGGCCTCTGGGGACGAGAATGCATTCAATCATATTAGCTGCTTTACTTCGTTGCTTATACCTTATACAAGACAAATACTGAAACCCCATACTTAACAACCCTTCGCCGTTCATATCTTAAATACTGTAAATTAAAAGACAAGAACACACGAAGGTAACATTCAGCAGACTAATATACGCATGCGTCTTATATAAGACAGTACCGCTCTTGAGTACCCGTACCACAAGCTTTACGGCACTTTGTTCTTATGTTAAGCCAACTGACGCAAAAAAAAAAAACCTTGTCCATTTTATAAACCGGCGGTCGCCACATGGCGACGGCCGGTTAAAAAACCCGCCCACCCCCCCCCCCCCCAAAAAAAATTCCTTAATCACCACAGCTGAATACCCAGAGCATCGCAAACACAAAACTGTACAACTTAGCAAATTATACCCGAGTTTAATTCGCTGTAATAGATTGTACAGCAAATCACCAATTCGAAAAATGATTTTTGTTTGAGGAATATAAAGGAAAAGAGATAGAAATAGAAATAAATCAAGACGTAAATAAAGCAGATCAAACACCCTGATACTTAAACACTTTATTTTTGTTATTTACAACAGCACTTTAAAGATGGACTTCAATATAATTTTTGTATGTCTTATTAACACTATATCCCTCGTCATTAAGGCAAAGAGTGATTAATTACAAACAGGTAGTTAATATTTGTAAAAATATATTTAACAAAGTAACAGTAAGATTAGTTTACCCCAATCGTTTGATTATTCCGATTCCTGGACCGCTTGAGGAAAACTGGGCAACAGCCAAACTTAAGTTGTTTGGCTCTGTATAGGGTTATAGAATTTGACTAACATGAGTAAAGGTGTTTTCCATTTCTACCTGAAAAGGGGAAAAAACGTTTAGGTGCTAGGTCTGAACAAGGGAGGTCCTTTCTTGGTCTCGAAATTTAAGGTTATGAAAAATCACGTGCTGGTCTAGAAGAGGAGGTTCAGGAACAGAACTACAGTTAAGTCAGAGAAGCTTTTATCTTTAAACACCAGCTTTATTGTTTTAAGACGATATTCTTACTATAGTCTATTGTACAAACTGTATCAGAGAAAAAAATCAAGTCCTGTTATGTCCAATTACGTTGGCGTTCATTTATGAAAAGCAGGCAGAGTAATATGGCAGGGAATGGAAAATGCTGTTAAGACAGTTCTCTCTTACTCTATAATATATTTACCAAAAACTGTGAGGGTTAAAAGCTTTCCTCGGCAACTGTTGTTCTCGTTTGAGCTGTGTTTAAAGCTATTTCTTGTCGCTAATTAGGTTTATAAATGTAACATTTTCAAATTAAATACAGTTCAATTGTTTATTTATCTTGTTCAATTAACGATAAAGATGATTGTGCTTTGCTTTCTTTTACTTATAGGTTACTTTAGGTTTTTGCTTTTGTATCTACATTCAATTTATGCTAAAAGACTGACATGTCTTAATATCTTATTGTTATTATATTTTTCTCTTGGAATATATTACAATAAATAATTATCATGATTTATAACACTCATAAATGAGAAGCTCTAATTCGAGACACAAAACGTGCCTACTTGTTCAACCTTGTGCAACAAGGAAAAGCTGCACATAGGTGCATGCACTATGGTCTAATGAAACGTTTTCCATCCAGTTGTGCCTCGAATTAAAGGTAACAACTTTGAGTTAACTGTATAAAGAGATGGTTGTGAACTGATTCATCACATTTCCCACAAAAAACAAGTTCTTAATTTGCCGGCTTTCCCTTGTAACTTTCCCGCCATCTCCAGCGTAGCGCACGTAACCTTTCCTCCGTCCTTTCAAAATCATGGAAGCCAAAATTATCGAGAATTTCATAAACGCCTGCAGCTGTTGCGACTTCCGTCATCCACTGGCTAAACGATCGCTGCCATTTGGTCCTTCTCTCCATGTGAAGGTAGGTGTTAAAGAGGATAAGATAGAAGTATCTCTCCAAGTAGTATAAGCTTTTCTTCCGAAGCTCAAGGCGTTCTTCACGACTGCAACAACTGCTACTTCGGTACTATCAACAGAAAACAAGGGCATTATTCTATACTTACTTGACAGCGCTTTCATTTATGGATCTCACCCGGAAAATAATCAAAGGGTGGAGCCACATTGTTGTTAACAAAGTAAAAAGTACTGCAGTAAATCACCAACTCTTGTCAAACAAAATTTGCAGAATTCAAATTTACTCGTGTATGTCAAAGACTTTTAAGTTTTTGGAGAATTAATTTTCAGACCCTTCATTCAACTGTTTTTGAGGAGTTTTAAGACGATTTATTTTGTTTTTGGAGATAGCATTTTAACACTTGCTCTCCCGTATACACGGGCAAATCATCGATCAAATAAAATTTGTCAAAGAAAATTTGGCCGCGTGCCTGCAGCCTGGAGACTCAGACTCGTACCCAGTTTCACCCGGGGTGACATGGGAGGGGGGCGAAGGAAAAATAGCGACGCTGAGCGACGCTGTTTTTTCTTCGCCCCTTCCCATGCCCCTTCCCGTGCGCCTCAATAGAATCCAATCTTCTCTCTCTTTACCCCGGAATCATACATAGCGACTGGGTGCGAGTCTGCTGGAGACTCAAGTTTATCTCACTTACCAAGTTAAAAGTTGAGAAGATGACTTCTCTAGTGTGATAGTGCATGGGAGTCATAGTCTCCGAGATTCTGTCCAATACATAATCAACTTCACGCTTCCTTTGGGGACCGTTGGGCAAAACTCTTTTGAGGTGACGAATAACCTGGAAAATATAACGTGGGAACACTATTACTGAGCCCAGTGAGCGCCTCATCTTTTTCATCCTTTTCGTTCTTAGTGTTGATTTAAAAACGAAGTTTTAAAAAAGCGAAATTAAAATGTTTTCCGTGCACGCTACATGTCATGCACGGAAACCATGACAAGTCCCGGTTTTCAAACATCTCCACTATGGCTAACGCTGTTTTGCTTTTCGATCGACTATGTTTCTGTTTTCAAATAAAAACGATCTAGAACAGATACGTGTGCACTGAGCTGATTCCTAGTTTTACTGACAATAAACTGAAAGTTCAATTAAAGTAGGAAATCTTTTCCACCGGTGTCCCAAAAGTCATGAGCTGGAATTCCGTTGTAAAAGGCGTCACGTGCTATAAATTGGATGGATAAATAAGATGGTGAGAGCACTCGCGTCAGTCTCCGGTTTTCCTCATTAAAAAAAAAAATTAAATTCCACTAGACGAGGAAAGAGTGGATGAAGAGCCACTCACTCTCAGCGGATATGCCGCTGCAAATCCCCATGTATTTTTATTTTATTTTATTATTGTCTTGAGTGTTAAGCTTGGTAGTGTAGTCAGCAAACCGGGGGTTAAATAGTTTGTCACGGGAGTGAAATCAAAAAGAATTCTAAAAAAAGTTATTGAAAAGAATTCTGAGTTCCCGACTACAGCCAAGCCCATGTTGACCATCCGCACACAGGTGAGATGCTCTAACTACTGAACTATAGGGAGACGCAGAATGGTTTCTTGCATTCTCACACTCGTGACAAGGTTTACTTAGATTACAAATTCTACACTCACAGAGAACTCGCCCAATGTGTACTTTGCATTCGGAACACAGGCTGGATCCTGTTCATCTACTCTAGTACCGACAGGAAAACCCTGAAAGATTCAAATCATGACCAGCATGTTAGTTTTCTAATAACTAATTGATCGATTCAAGTGTTCAATTTGATTTCTTTATGTCAACCTTTGACGTTATAGCATATTGGATGCACCACTAACAAGTAATACGTCTCATTCATAGACGTCCTCTGAAGAGGACAATTGGTAGCTTTTGGTTCTCCACTACTAGACTATCCACTCATATCTACCATGCTTGTACCAGTAGCCAGTAGAGAAATCAACAAAGAAAATTTTATTCTTTTTTTTTCATTATATATGTATATATATATATATATATATATATATATATTTTTTTTTTTTTTTTTTTTTTTTTTTTTTTTTGCTGGGTAAATAAGCTCTCTAATAAATCTTGTACAGTGCATGAGGTCAAAGCTCTTATACATATAAAGAGACCCTGTTTCATGAAAAACCGAAAAAACAGAAATCTCAAGCTCCGTTGATAAAATTATCGATGAGATGCCTCAACTTTGTGGGACAAATATTAGCTGCTAAGCTAAAAGGCATGCGCACCAACGCACAAGTTAAGGGTAAAGGAACGCACCTCTCTCCCTGGGATGGAACATGAAAAACAGAGAAATTGTGCATAAATACGCATAGCGCACCAAATAAAAGTTTACGAGTTACGTCACAAATAAAGCGATAAAACGACAGCCATATAGATTTGATAAAGAAAAACGTTACAATAGGCTTGATAATGCAACAACATAATAAACTAAGTATATGAAGTATCACCCCGTAATTTACCTTCTTGTTACAGTAAATAAGTGCAGCGATTGCCATTCCTGTTGTCGTTCGTCCTTTTCCCAACTCGCAGCTAAACACAATGGCAGGCCCGTCTTCATCTGTGTAAATCTCGTGCAGGTTGTTAAGAACCAATAATATGCGATCAAAGTCCTGCAAATTAAAACAGTTTGCAAATTTTGTGCAGCGAGGATTAGAAACTCACTTCACACCCCCAGTGTGGCCGGGGCTGATTCCAGAAATGGGCCTCCCGTGTGGATTAGGCATGTTGTTGATTCTTCGCGCCTTCATCCGTGGGTTTTCTCTGGGATATCTTATTGCTTCGTTTGAAAAAAGAAACCTGAAAGAGCGAGTTCACACTCCCAGCGCGTTTAAATACTATACTGATTATTACATTAAAACCCTACCAACCATGGCGACTTACACAAAATTTTGAGACAAATTTTTGTGTTTTTCGATCGAAGGTTCTCGACAGACCGCGCATTTCAGCATACGAACTGGTCAAAAAGAATTTGTAGCGATCTCATTGTTTTGATTTCGACTTCTGATTGGCTAATTTAGAAATCTTTCTCAAAATTTCGTTTATTTGGTTTTGGTTCGTGTGGTCGCAGTAAGCGGTGCCTGTTAGCCAATTTTAAATAGCTAAGCTATAAAAACTCATGCCATTACAGACGAACCTCCAGTAGGTGCATACCCTTCGGACCGGGAGAGGTGTCCAGTTTTGGGAGGATACAAATAGAGTATTTGTGTGTTGCTAGATCCATGACTGAGTGTCTGATTAGAAAAAGATACCGGGGGATGTCCGTTAGTGATTTTGCGCTAACATGTAGGTTGTGATAATTCTAAATACCTTTTCCTCTGGTGCTTTATCTTCTGACAATGGAAGCCTGAAGTATAGTGTCTGTGGATTCTTTGCCATGCATAGCTCCACCGATTCTCGCAGCGTCAAAATACTGTTAAACTCACGCTCCTCTGGTGAGCAATTGAGCTCTGTGTACACCTAAACAAAAATACCAGCGTGAAAGTGTCTAACAGCTCGCATTTCAAAATCTGAGGTAATTTTTCTCTAAGTGCCCGGTTTTCCTCCCTGGAAAACTACAACTTGTCTTCATTCGACTTCGCGAATCAGAGAGACACAGGTTATCTTCGACTGTTATAAAGTCTTATACAGTACCACGTTACTGAAAAGTCGATTCTTAGTTTTAGAAACTTGAACTCATCTGATCACAAAATAGTTCTGAGAACATGTAATGTTTTACCAATAGCTGCTCAGGAAGTGGGAGCCACTGGTTATGACCGGGTTTATGAGCCGCGACAAGGTCCTCTCAGTATTGTAGGCGTTTTATACTTGGATGGTGCACAGACCACGATAGGTTTTGATCAGTAAAAGAAAATCAGACCGAGAAAAACTACAAAGACATGTTACCTGTATGGATCGCTTCTTTCCTTTCTTTAACAACTCGGACTTTAATTCATTTTCTTTTTGCTAGGAATTTCGAAAGCAAGGTAAAAAGGGTGAGAAGAATGAATAAATCAATATTTGACATGACGTTAGGGACATCAAAATCGTACCTAACATCTGACTAAACAAGTTTGCTTACTACAGGTCAGAGCACAACTTTTACCAGTCTTTCTATTTACCATAATATTAGATACTTTTTGTCATTACTGATCCTGAGCGGTTAAAGCATCTGATTGATGTGACGAAAAGTCGTGGGTTCGGTTGTTTACCATTTTACCCCAAAATCCGGAAATTTCGGTTGGAATGTAAATGGGAAGACAAATTTCCGTTTCCCAAACGGAAAATTTCCGGGGAAAACGGGATTTTTTGAAGGTAGTCCAACATTCCCAAACGGTGTTCCATTTACGTTTTTCTACGAGTTCCAGGTCCTGCGCCAATAGTCAGAATGAATTGCACAAATGGTACATGCTAAAGTCGAACGGAATTTCCCATTCGGGAGGTTTTGCTCACCATTTGCACAGACCGTAGACCAACCGGTTTTCCCCTGTAAATGGTAAACAACCTTCGACTCCAGTCGATAACTCATAATTTTTTTCCTGTCGCACCCTCGTTGCTGTTGATACTTACAAAAAAAATCAACGATAATGGCGTACATTATTACGTTTTGTTTGACATTATCTCACCTCAATTCCAGCAGAGTCCAGTCCTCTGAAGGGCATATGTTCGGTCATGTTCGATAGCTGAATTGAAGATGAATATTTTATTACACAAGGGTCTGAAAATGAATCTTCAACTAATATAACTACGAATGAAGACAACTTAAAATGTGCTCGAATGAACTCGAAAGGAATGTGGGGCTATGGGCGAGCGTGACTTCCTCTTCCAGGAAACAGCAGAGGAAATTTCTTCGAGTATGCCAATCCTGAGATTGCCAGTAGATTATAATAAATAAGACCGGTTCCGATCATTTGCCTAAAATTTACGATGATCTCCGCTAGAAATATTTGAAATCAGCTTACTTTATCTACTATACACTACTTTACCAGGATTCGTAAGGAATAGGAGCAAAAATGTCAGTAAGAACGTTATCAATATCTTTACAGTTTCACAGTCATTTTACATGTGAAGAGATCACAGTGCGAGAAATCCTTGTAATACCCACATTGGGACTTCCTTTTCCAAAGGACGCCCCAGGCCACCTCGACCCGCTTATAAGAGCGCTGCTCGCCGGGAAGATTGGAGACATGTCAGTGGCACCCAAATACGAACCTGCTAGTAGAAACAAACCGATATACTGCGTCTGTGAAACAGCGTTTTCTTAGTTGAGATATTTTTAAAAGACCACAGGTCTTCCGAAGAGACGAAGATGACCCGCTCTACCGATTATTTCCGAAGTTGATTATTTCCATTCAAGAGTACACTCAACACCGCACCGAATATGCAGCGTTTATATGGTAACACTCAGCGTCTAATTTACGTGCTCACCTCTCTGGGACTAAAAGTACAGCCATCACAGTCAATAGCTAGATCTTCCCTTAAGTTAAAGAGAACAACTTTAGGGTGAAGGCATCGTGGGCCGAGAAGAAAGCTTACAACATGATTCAAACCCTGCAAGAAGAAAACAAAAATACGCAGTTAGCATTCGCTATAAATAATACTCAGGTGTTAGCCCGGAAAACCCTGGTAAAATACCTCCAATTATCTCTTTCAGGCTACCAAACTGAGGCTATAGGTGGGTGGCCTGTGTGCTACTCATCCACGTGGGCCACAGGTTACCCACAAGGCCGGCGTTTAACATGGAGCGTGAAGTAGCAAGCTAGATTGCGTCTACCCCTTGACAGGACGCTAGTCAATAAAACGGTTACACCTCTGCGTTTTGTTAAGTTTACCTTACGCTTCATCGATACCCATCTATTCCCCAGATAGAAACAGCAAGACATGAACTGGAACCAATCAAGAGTACGACATGATTGTCCCTGGCCTATCACTATAGACTTTGAGATCCTAGAAAATACACATTACTTTATTTCTATCGTTATCGACAATTTTTACCTGTCTTGATGGTTGGCACATACCATACACCGGAAACCCTGGTACTTTGCGAAAGTTTGAAACCTGAAAGGAAGAGAAGCTCAGTAGGATAAAAAGAAATCAAACTCACTAGACGTTTGCCAAGCTTGTAATTTTAGAAACATTACTGTGGATTTAAAAAGACGGAATACCTCAACTTCCCGTTGCGTACTCAAGACATCGGGACTAAGTTGCTCATCTGCAACCTGAATACAAACCGAACAAAGGAGGTCAGAACACGCCATGATAAAGGACACGAAAAAAGGAACTTGTAAATGGTGTACAATACTACGGATTACATACTAAGGAATCTGTTCTAGTTTCTGGGTGAAATGTTTCCTTCAATATGACATCCTTTGATACACTTTCACGATCATTTTTTTAAGTATCCACCGAGGTAAGAGGAATCTGCTGAGCGGGATGAATGCAGGTGCAAGAGGTAAGGGAAAACTTGTGCGCCTCTTCGTGCCCTACACTTTCTCTTACAATTGTACCCACTTCCCTCGTCGGATTCTTCTCCTTCTCCCACCTCACCCCCCCCCCCCCAAAAAAAAAAGATGTTTTTAAATGACGGCGAAGGGAGAGCCTTGAACCATCCCCTCAAACGTTTTGGTTTGATTAAGACGGAGAAAAAACAGTTCTACTTAGCTGCTAACAAAGATAGTTTTTAACATAGACCAACTGACACATACCAGACAAGTTGGATTTTGATATTTGGACATGAACTCTGACGTCACTCCCTTTTCCATGACGTCGATATGACTGAGCATTCTGTAGAGCCAAGGCCTCTGCTGCATCCACTTACGAAACGTTTGTGAAAACATGAGCGGGAACTGGGGGCAGAGAGAGATGTTATTCAACGTCAAATGTACTTACTACCCTAATACTACTACTCTAATATGCTGGTAAAAGTTGGACAAAAACTGACGTCGGTCTAACATAGCGCGTGCTATATTGTCATTTTTTTTACTGAAATGGCTTAGTTTCGTTGCTAGCTATGAATGTTTCTTGTTGATGACCTTCGTTATAGGAGTCTCATTATTCAACGGGCGGATCACATCGTGAAAAACTTAAAATGATTTCTCAAATAATTTCTGTGGAAAGCATTTTTAATGCGAACTAATGGTTATCCTTGGCAAAACTTTAAGACCATCCATGATTGGGAAACATGAACCTGTGCACAAATGCATGACTTGTCAGAATTGACAGAAACTGACTAAAATCGTTATTAACTTTCCTCATCTGTTTTCTCGTTTCTCACCTGTTCGTGTAAGTATGCATTGAACAGGATCAGAAAAAAGTAGCGTTCCAAGGCACTCAGCCCTCTCTTAAGCCAGTATTCACAGGCACTCTGTCCCTAGGAAAAAAAACAGAATTAAAACACTCATTTAAGTTCGTTGAGTATTCAGTAGCGCCGGGAAGTTTTCTGGGACAGTCTCACTCCTTCTCACACCTAACATGTATTTGCAGAAGAAACCAGTTGAGGTTCACAAGCGTCATTTCATGGAACGGAATCAGAAATTGTTCTTTGTAAGTCAGGGGCCGTACTCGTTAAAAGTTGATTACTGTTAACTTAATACATTTTTTTATTGGTTACTGCAGATACATTCATTTACAGAAATTTCACGCTGACTCAGTTAACGCAACAATGCTTGCTTACAAATTTGGAAAAAAGACATTACAGATTACGAAAGAAAACTTTATAAATAACGATTAAAAATTTAAGAAAAACTCAAAGGAAAGGAAAAAAAAAGAATAAGGAGAAATCCTGGACAAGATTATCGTATCTTTTACTATTAAAAGTTTGTAATTGCATTGTGTTCAATAGCCATTTCTCGCTGTATATTTTTTTCTTTTATAGAAGTGTTACAAAACTGTTGAAACTAAGCAACACTTTCTTACAGGATTTTAAAATATCACTTACATGGTATTCGTTTATGCATATTTTCGGTTTCTGTTTGCGTAAGATAAACTTACCTCAATCTTATAGTCATCTTTTATTTCTTCTAGTTTCTTTTTGCACTCGTAACTGACGGACCGCAGATTCATGACGTCAGAACAAATGTCAATCACAGAATCCACCTAAAAAATGCAGCAAAGCAAAGTTGAGTTACAACAGTCACAGCTAGTCAGAGCTCAAAAAGGCAAAATATTCAGAACTCTAAGGGCCAACTGAAGTCCTTGGCTCTCGTTTCTGTTGCCTAATGTTACTGCTGCAAGTTAGAAAGTTCCACAACCTGAACACAGGATCACTGTGCGATCATAATCAAAGCTCAAGCAAAGCTTAATTTAAACAACGAACAAATAGCGTACCTCATTTTTAATTTTCCTTCCATTAGGAAGATTTTTCACGAGCTGCTGAATAAGTCTAAATTCTCCTTTCTCCAGATTTGGGTTATTTTCATTAACAGGCAATGGGATGGCCCTGAGAAAGGAAGAACAAGAACAGTGAAAAAGACAAACAAAACGTTTTGTACAAAGTTCACGCCCAGAGAATAAGACCTCATCCACATAATACGTTTTCGTTCAAAAATGCATACAATCTGATGTGTTTTCACCCATATCGTCCACAACAAGATAACCGTAAACGATTACAGTATTTTTTAAATTCAAGGTTGAACGTATCAAATCGCATGCATGCACGACATAAACCACAATCTTCTCAGCGGTTCCCTCAGTTCATTCTAACTAGTCAACTGTTTGTTTGTTTGTTTGTTTGTTTGTTTGTTTGTTTGTTTTTAAGAGCGTGTCCGCCTAAGAACCGACCACTCAAATTTTCGTGAAAAACAGATTTCCTTCATTTTTCTACATAGGACAAGCAACTTGTGCAATGATTAAAAAATGGTCTTTATTTGGGTCAGTTCGCTTTTTAATCAGTTTTTCGGAATTTTTTTCCGAGAGACACCTCAAAATCACCTAAAACAGGAAATTAAAAGCTCAGATTTACGTGTTTTTCGACGGTCGCTCAAAAATCATGCATTGGACGAAATAAACTGAGACTAAAGATTTAAAAGCAATTTTATTCTTCTTTCATTGTAGACCTAAACTGTTTTTTTTTTTTTTAATTTAAAAGGAAGGAAAGATATAATTTTTCGTTCCACCCCCTTGAAACCTTTCGTATTATATGTGCTAATATACCCGTCGGTAAACGCAGTTTTTCTCGAAAGTGGGGGGTCAGCTAGAATGAAACGTTACACTAGCTGTTAGTACTAAGAGCAGTCAAAAAAGATCAGGAATAAAAGTTGTGGGCACTCGGAATGTTTTGGTAGAAAAAGTTCCAGCAGCTCCGCTAAAAACAGAAAAACTCTATTCTCGTACAATTTATGAAATTTAAGTTCCAACAAGGAACAAGGTTTACCAATAGCCAGTGCTTAAATATTCGGGTCGCCAGTCTTTTAATTAGTACCACACTTTTGTTAAGCGCCTTTTAAACGTAGTCCATTCAGTTTTCGACCCTTCGATGGTAACTGCGCAGAAGACCAGAACTCTCCGGTCGAGAATGGACATAATCTTCATTCTGGAGAATCTACGTGCGTTTTTACACGGTGAGTCCTGCCTGGGAAAGAAAACTTGTTTTCAAACCGGTTGACAGGTTTAAAGTTGGTTAAGACCACGGTTTTGCTACCCTTATTGCAACGGAGTCTAAATAACTATTCCACCGCAGGGTCTATACATACACCGCGTGTTCAAGGCTTTACTTACTGCGACTCGGAAGGGAAACCAGTCCTGTGTGACATGATTAAACAGCCAATCACCATGCCAGTAGTGGTGCGACCTTGACCGACATGACAGTTGAACACCATGGCGGGCAGCGGAGCTGACGAGTTGCTGTCAAATAGTTGAGGGATGTCTTTAATGGCGCTGATGAACTGGTCAAAGTCCTGTTCTTCTGGGGCGTTTGTAGCTGTGATAGGAATCCGAGAATACCTACAAAAAATGACGTTGTTGTTTAGGTGATGACTCTTGCAAAAAAGGCAACACAAATTGCGCGAAAAGGATCTTTCTCGCGGTCTTCGCCTTGCTACAATCGCCACGAAAATAAAGTACAACTTCCGATCCTACATTTCACAACGATGGTGACACCGGGAAAAATGCCATGATTCTTCCTTTTCAAGGTTATTAATACAATGGCTAAATTTATTTCGTACAATATGTGTCACCCAAGTTATCAGTCGAGTATGAGTAGAATGTACTTAACAGACAGGAAAAAGGTAACCGCTTCATGAATCCAGCGGTGCAACAGCGCCTCTCGCGATATTTTATTTTCGCATAGATTCTTTTATGGAACAAACAAATTTCTACAGAATGTAACACACATAATCACCTCACCTAAGGAACGGAGTAAGGAATATCTGCCTGCTGTAGATCTCATCAAGTACACACAAGTCTTCCTCGTAAGCAACCTTATATGAGTGGGGCTCATCCTCGAATGTTTCCACGTCATTATAAAAATAAAATTTTCCACCCTCTTCAACGGAAAACCTGATTATCTGCAACAACAAGTAAACGACATTACTGTATGCTCCGTAGAAATTTCAGTATATCGCTTAGGAAGGAGGAAGGAGAAGTATGAATAAGGATAATTTATTTAATATCAGGAACACAGGGAGTGGTTACCCAATCTCCCGAGCCAGGGGCTCATGATGCAAGTGTTTGACAGAAAAAAAACTATGAAAAAAGCTAGCTGAAAAACCAAGAACAAATTAATACATATCGAGAAAACTAGCTAAAATTACATAAATCTATGAAACTAATTGGTCATCTATATAATTAAGTGATCATGTTGGAGAGCTTGTTGTGCTGTGCTGGAAGATCTGAAAGTAAAGAGTTTGGAATCCAGCCACAGCTCACGGGATTGATAGTCGTTTTAAAAGGGTGGTACCCTTGTTTAACAAACTGAAGATGATTTGTTTAATTTTTTTCATTTATATGTAAGGAAAATGTGAGAAAAGCATTCGCTGTCAAACGATGCAACACTCATCCTTTCATTCGCAATGCGTACAAAATAACAGGACCCAAGCGATCTATTAAAATCACTGTCAAAATCGCTTTACATGTACCTCCGCATATGTTATCTATTGCATAACATGCACTTTATGCAAAAAGAAACGCATTGGCGAAACAACGGGAATATTAGGCGACCGTTTCCACAAACACCTAGGAGACGTCGAAAGAAATGACAAGAACGCATCCAAACCAGTCACCCGACAGTTCAATCTCCCTTGTCATTCTAGCCAACACATGACGGTCTGCGGCCTTTTCCTACATCAGGGTAACACGGAAAGCCGTAAAAACCTAGAACAAAAACTCATCTTTCAAATCGGCACACTTAATCCCCACGGTATCAACGAACGCTTTTCATTCAACTAATTTATACTTGTTTTTCACGTTGCCATGTTCCTGCCAATAGCGTAGCTCCACCACTCTCCATATAAACGAAGTGCAACCCACATTCCTTGATTCGCTCTGACGAAGGGCTAACGCTCGAAACGTCAGCTTTCAATTTCCCCAAGGTGGCTAATTTTTCTTATCTTCTGAGTTAATAAATCCAAATTTTTGTTACACTTCTCTACCTTGCATGGGACATTTGAGGGTGCTTACTAGAGAGCTTAAAAATAAATAACGACGAATGCGATGACGAGCTCTGGGGACCGTGGTAAATTTTAACTTGGCAAAAAAAAAAGAATCTTACGTTGACCCACTAGTCTCCTAATGAAAAAATGGATGTAGTGTTTCTGCGAGCTAATCCGATCATGTAATCAGTAAACGTCCGGCATCCCTTCTTGTACTTCTAATTTTGTCGAGTCGTAAGAAATTTTGGACATAACTTTGTTGAAGATAAAACAGGTAGTATCGTGCGATATCTTCTATTTGCCTGAGTACTATGCACAAATTGTCATTTCCTTACATCACATCTCATAACTCACATAATTTTGAAAAATTCACATCACTGCCCCTACCCCAACACCCTCCTGAACGGCGCATAAGACAATAACATGACGTCCTTCGATACCTCTTCTCTTATCTTCAGTTCTGTCTCGGCGAGTTCTTCAGGTTTAACTCCATGGTTAGCAATGTTTCCCTTCAGACTACTGGGGTCCCGGGGAGAGTATGGCACAAAGTCATGATTGAGCCCCACAAACACCACTGGTTCCTCCCGCAGGTTAAAGGACACGATCTCCTGTAAACAAATTGGTCAGCAAATTGTCACAGAATGCCATTGACAGCGATACCTTTGGTTTTGTGTTTGCAGGGCAATTAATTTTGTCAAGGATAAACTGTTCTTGTACACTCTCTTAACGAAAACCAAGAGAGGATAAATCTTTATCCTCTCTTGCAAAAGCATATAAGACAGTGGATTTCCGAATGCCATCCAGATAACAAACAAATTAAATCGATTATTGAGTGTTTATCTTCAATGGGTCTCCCACTGTATATGCTTTGTTCTGTTTCCCGAGTTGGACAATGTTACTTATTTTCGTTTATATGTCATATTCATTGTCATAAGTTACCATAATCTTACATGAGAAAAATCGATTATAAGGGAACGAAACAAAATTTTAAAAAAATATATGCATTTTGTTTGTGGCTAGCGTAAGAACAGACTCCTTAGACCTTGGTGGGCAAGAGGGCGCAAGCAGCAAATAACTGGGGAGTTTATTTTTCTGATTAAATGAAAAAAAAAACTGAGATTACTTTTTCCCTGTTCTTCCGAGTTCTTTCAGCATCCTACTGAAAGATCTGTCCAAATTACTTCACAAAATGGCTTAAAGGGTGCTAAAAGCTTAAATTCTTGTTCGTGTTGGAGCGCGCAAGAAGTGCGCCTTGTTCTTCGCTTAAACTGCTAAAACGATGACGAAAACGGAGACATTCGAAAACGGTTTCAAAAGTGCAGATATTTGAAAATGCATCGTTTTCTGTGTGGACGGGTCAAAACGCATCATTTTGAAATGCAGTAGTGCGCAGAAGAATGAAAATAGATACTTTTGAAAATGCTGACATCATTTCAGTCTATCGTTTTAGCGAGGACGATAAGCGAAAACGCATAACAACATTTCCGATTTCAAACTTTTTGTTTGGTCAGGTGAAAACGTAAACGCTTGAGCACGTACTGAAACATTTCCTACGTTTTCGGGCAAATGAAAACGAAGACTTGAAAACGCATTGGTGTGGACGAGGCCAAATACTGATGCGGGAAATTTCAAGTGCTCTGACAGTTCTCAATACAAATCGCGTTGCCTAGCAACTTCTCTGACCAAGACAAGTGCTCATCTCTCCGCGTAATTTATCGATTGCGTCACTGAATTTAATTGAATCTAATGTACAATGTTTTCACCACTTCCAGTAATGGACTTCAAATCTAAGGGTTGAAAGCGATGGAGCGCAAATCTTCAAAAGATGATACTGATTCTACGAGAAAATATTCTGGAGCTTGCACGCAACTTGTCCTACTTTTTTTCGGTCGTATATTTTTCCTGCAAAAGTTATTTCGCGATTTTCGAAGGATGTAGTATTTCGCGACAGCAACTGATTAAAGCGAATTTGACGAATGTGTTTTAACTTTCTTCTTACTAGACACGTCAATTTGGTGTTGCTAAAAGCCAACAACACATTACTGTGAAAGTGTTACGATTACGTCACAGGCTGCGTTATAATTTTGCTTTGAAGGGTTTAAAATCGTCCTTATTAAAAAAAAAATCAGCTCGTGTAGACTTATTCCATTATTTATTTCATCGAGCACACCAAAATATTTTCACGCCTTATCTACAATGTTTTTACAGGAGCTGTAGATAAGAAGCGAATATTTAGCCATTGTGTTAATAAAACAAGAAATCGATTAAATTTGCCACGGGGATTAGCGTTGCTTGGTGAACCTCAAAACAATATCGAGTTCCCACCGTAAGCCATTTTTAGCCGCAGAGAGCGAGAAATGTTAGCTATATATCGTGGAGACCAGATTAAGTTGAGAGTAAAACATAAAAATAGCAAAAAAATGCGTGCTAGCACTGCTGTTAGAGTACGTGTTTTTTGTGCTTATCTAATTTTATGCAGAATAAATCGAACTTTTGGTGTTTGATTGTTAAAAATAAACATCCCACGAACTCTGATCAATTTAACTTCTAATCTATATGGGATGGATACTTTTTACCATCCACCCACGATTTAAATTGTTTCCGTAACGACGATCAAAAACAAGGAAAAGCAAATATATTTAGGCGAAGCACAAGAAGTTTCTCGCTATTATATTTATGATAATGCAAAAAATATTACAACCTGCTGTGATCCTATTCACTGTTTTATTACCTCGACTGGACTTATATTAGCCCTGCTTTCCATAGAAAAATAATTGCAACTTTTATGCGCAAAAGAGGAATATTTTTTATTTTTCTCAGCAAGAAAATGAAATTGTCTCTTTTTGAACTTCAAATAACAGCAAGCCTGTTAATAACGTGACTCAATCTGTTATCTTTAGAAACGGAAACCGATATCTAAGTGAACTCGCTAGGCCTGTGGCTTACAAGAATCAATTTCGTCATGCAAATTTTACATGAAGAGTGTCTTTAAGAGAACTTAGGCATTAATACGTTTGTATTGTGAGATCAAAAATCAAATAGAAAATCTAAAGCAAGCGACGTTTTTTTGTGGACTGAAAAGCGTCGACACCAAACATAACGTCCAAAAAGGTTTATTATTAAACCGCGCTTCTTGAGAAATCGCCTATGTCGATCAACAGATGCACACATTTATTTAAAGTATTCATTGTAAGCTCCTTACCTTATGCCCATTCTCGACCAACGTTTGTATAACATGCGCTAAGCCGTCTCTCGATGGCTGACCCATTCCATAAACGGGATAAGGCCCACGACTTTTGCGAAAATTCGGTGCCCCTTGCGTGTCCAGTGTCTTGAGCTTGTCTATTCCGTCAAAGTGATCTTTTATCAGGAAATACTTGTCTTGAATAAGACCGTGTACGGGAAATCCCTCTTTTATGCAGCCTCGCTTTCGAATAAGCGGAGTGTGTGTGGGTTCATAACTCAGCGTAATAAATCCGTTTGAATGTTTCTGTGAAATAGACGACGTTTTTCGTGATGATCTGCTCTCATGTTCGATCGGTATTGAGCCCTCCTTGACATTTGGACTCGATCCTGTCTGTGATCCACTGCTACTAGCTCCGGTGCCCATTTCCCAACATCGGAAAAGACCTTCAAAAACGAAAAACAAAAATTACTACCGTCGATTAAGATTACACTTTCGCTTCCATGTCAACAAGAGAGAGACAGCCAACAAGCATTTGACGCCCGTTTGAAAGAGTGATGCTCATTTCTTCGGCGCGAGTTTGACAGCTGTTGTCGAATGCTGACCAATCATAGATGTGCTACACTACAATGAAACCAATAAAGTGCAGGTGGCTCGAATTCGAGTAAACATAACGACCACACGTGGCTACGAGCAGCATCGAAGTATACTTAGACTTACAGCTTTTAAGTAAATCTTGATCGATGAAATTCGAGAAGATTTGTCCGTCTCGCAGCGATGAATCAATTCACTGAAACAATGTTTACCAACTTTTTAAAACTCTTTCTTTGTGGTGACAGGCCGCTTAGCCTCTATTTCGCTAATGAGTTTAATGACTGTCTGAAATTGCCACCGAGACGAACAAGTGAACGACCAATAGGGAGTAACGCTGCAGATGAAATTGTTCGCAATTGAATACAACAAACTTTGAATGCCAGACGATTTTTTTTTTAATAAAGATAAAAATAGAATTGACATTTCTAGTATACTTCTGACATTAATTCAATATTTCCTTTGCATAAATTGGACGTTAATTTTGACCACTTAACGTGTTTCCTGACGATTTGTCACGTTACTTCACATGGTTACATTATCACTGCGGTACTTGAAAGAAACCTGCCTGGAATTACATTATAACAGTTAAAAAATGCTGCCTCTGCTGGGTCGAATTAGGGCAAATACAAATAATCTGGTACCTTCTAAAATGAAATCAAGTTGGTGACCATCTACTGTAAATTTATCATTGCAGCAGAATGAAAAACGGCAAATTAGGCGCGTATGCGAAATGGCATAAATATTTACAAGAAATGGGATAAGTATTTACAGGGCAAGTAGCTCCTCTAAACCGTAAACTAATGTTAAACGAATTCTTGTGTTAACATTCGTCAGTGTTTGTTTTAAAATCGCAAATTTCTTAATTTAAGGTGATTTTCTGGTAGATTTAAAACCCTTGATTCTTCATTCATTCCTAAAGCTTTTTTTCGGGGGAGGTTGACAATAAAGTTTTTACTTCTTTTCAGCAGTCATAATGCCTTTGAGTGACAATTATTTATTTGCACTTATCTTGTCAACTTTTCAATGGACGGAAACCCTCTCTTGGTTCTGTACTGTATTTAATAGAAGTTTCTCCCCCATAGCATACCTTAAAGAAAGTTGTCAAGTGTTCGGCAAATAATACGTGCAACAGTCTTTTTATCCGCTGTAAAACGATTGCGGAATAGTGAACCGTTCCCCAAAAGAGACACCAGAAAGATTTAAAAGAAAGGAAAAGAAAACCTTCACAATATATGAACTGACAAGGCGGCAAGAATGTGGTATAAACTGAATGAATCAAAACAATTATTATTTCGACACGGACGGTCCATTATTCTTGCGAAACCAAAGTTACGAAACTCTACGAAAAGAAGGCCTCAGCATTTGGTACTGTATTTGTCGATATCATCATCATGATAAACCAGTTTTTTTTCTGCCATAGCTTTTGTATATCTACTTTAACTTTACATTCATGTGGACAGTTATGATTAGACTTAATCTTAATTCACACAGAGCTCCGCAAACAAATTCAAACTTGAAAATCTGGTTCGTTGGGGCGTACTCCGTCAATTGATTATGTTTATTTTCACTGCAAGTCATAACCTTTAATTGTCTATTGATTGATTAAAAATAAATTTGTAGACGACATATTTATATCCGCCTTGCCCCTGAATATCAACATTGCCAATTTTGTATAATTGATGAGTATTGTTTCTGTGTACGGATAAAGAAATGTTTTCAAAACATGAACAGATTTCCAGCCAATATACGAAACAGTTTGCTGGTGGCAAAAAGGAATCGATAACGGTCTTTTTCGTTTCAATTTCCATAGAAAGGAAGAGTAGAAATGAACAAAAAATAACCTTTCGAAAACCTACTCTTTTGGCCGACCAATACAAGTTATGACGAATCATTAAACCATAATAGCAATATGTTACGATGCACTGTTTCCGGTGCGCGTTCTTCATTGATATAATATAGTTTCATTTTGCATGATAACTAGTCCAGTTTTGAATTTTTAAAAGGCAGCCTCGGTAGATCGCAAATAAAAAGGTCACATGGGAAACAATCCTGTAATTAATTTCCAATAACAAAAACCCAAGAGTGAAATAAAAGACCAACAAACTGAATTTTAGTTCGCTACTCACCTTTCTTTCGAGTCTATTAGCGAGTAAAACTGACCAACGAAAAGAAACTCCTACAGAGTTACAATCCCCACTTGAAAATTTGTCTGTTCATAAGCTATTAAAGATACAAGGATTTGCAGATGTCTCTTCGTTCCTGTTTTGCAATACTTGTTTCTCCCTCGTTATTGATTTGATGTTTAATAAGTTGCTATTGTTTCTTTGTACCAAGTGAAAACTAGGTTGCCGCCATGTGTCAGTCACAATTTTTTGTCAACGGTTTCGTCGGGCGCCTCAGAAGATCGTCGAATGCAAGCTTTGGACGCGATTTTGCCAACTAAATATTCCTTCGCAGTTTGTGACGAACGAGAAAGCTAATGAAACCTAATCCAAAAATGTCCATTAAAACGTTAGCGTCATGGGAGCCAATAAGAAAAGATTTTACTCAACCAAAAAGATCCTTAAAGGGAATGACTGCGTATCTTGGAATCACTTTCTTAGCTAAAGATGTTTAATTTGCATTAAAAAAGAAAATAATGGCGTTTGGGTTGAAGGGAAATTAATTTACCACGATCGATATCAAAACTGTAAATTAAAAATCGCCGGTTTGTGGTCAGGTTAGCCACAAACACATTATGATAGGCCATAATTCCAGTTCTTCCACGTGGAAATCAGTCAAGAAATGGCAATTTCTAAAATTTATTACTGCAAGCCTTTTTAGTTCTTTATCGAGCCTATGACGCCAGCTGTGTACGTAAGAATGACCCTCAAGGGAGACTCGAATAACTCTATGACCAGTAGAGAGTTCTAAAATTCGTTGCCTAGGGAAACTCCATGTAGTAAAATTAAAATCATTCGACAGCGTGTCTCATGAAGTGGTTATTGGAAAGGTAATCTTTCTGGCCGTAAATTTGCATATAGATTTACCATTAATGAAGACGGATGTGTTGTTCGAGGAGGGTATGACGATATTCCAGCCGTTGGTTTCGTAGGAGAAATTGATTTAAAATTGTAAGAAAAAGCTGTTTTAAATAGTCAGCTGAATTGTTGACCCCTGCAGCGAGTTTATCAGAAGAACAGCAATCAGGAAACCAGGTTGAAAACGAGATTGCGAAATAGAACTTCAGTAATCCGTTTCATGTAGCTTTCTCCTTCCAATATAGAATTATCGCAGCACTGAGCAAGTAGGCAACGCTCCATTGATTTAGGATATCGGAATCGAACTACAAGCATTGAGTTATAATTTACAAATTTAAAACTATCGTTCGTTCACCCCGCATGCTGATAAAGAATTATTGTCAGTCAATTCGTACCTCTAAAATGAAAACAAAAGATTTTTACATGTTGTGCTGTGACTTCAAATTCGACTGAAATGAAACGAAACTGAATGCCTATACCTCTGATTATAGTTCGTAAATTCAGTCAGTTTACGTTGTTTCGTTTTTTAGTAGTAATCACCTGCGATTTACCTGAAATATCTCGTAGAATATGGCTCATGCTGAAGATCTACCTCAAACTCCATAAATTGGAAGCCACGGCCGGTAATGACTTATTTCCGTCACGGATTGTGAATTTAAAACAATTACCACTGAGGCTTTCTGTGAGGCGCGACATTTACGTCTAAAATACCAACTGAAACAGGAATAACGAATGACGCACATATATCGCGGGCACAGCTTGTTAGAAACGGAAAGTTCGAAAGACGGTAAACAGCGAAACCATAAATGTGCTGAAAATGAAAGAAGCTAAAAGAAAGACATTAAAATCATTATATTCTTTTCCCTCCCGTTATATTATCAGAAGTTTATCGAGTTCAGTCCAAAATCTATCAGATGGAAGATTTTTACATGAACAATAGTAAGAGCTTTTCGTTGTTCAGTGCTTCACAGTCAACCGTCCTTTTAAAAGATTTATTGGTTTACAAGTTTTGCTTTTTTGAACTGAAATTTTTCCGGCAAGAGGTAGATATGAAAGTCGGTATTTACTCTTACAACGGAATTTTGTTTGTTGCAAAGGAGAGTTGTACAGCCGATATTGAAAGGCAAGCTTCAGACATGCAAAAGGCCATGCCCCATAACTGACCAAATTACTAAACAACAACAGTGGTAGATTTTGATGATGATGATGATGATGATGATGATGATGATGATGATGATGATGATGATGATAATAATAATACTAATAATAATAATGAGTCTTTCTGTAGAAATATAGCATGATAAATTTTGCATTAACTGAAAAACTCGGAAAAAAGAATTCCGAGTTCCAGATGGGATTTGAACCCAAGACCCTACGTGATCTAGTCGGATGCTCTACCACTGAGCTACTGGAGACTCTATGGTGAGCAAGGGTGAAATGTGGGTCTTGACCAGAACCGCATCACGCAGTCACATAGTCAAATCAGGACAAGCACACAGGACTCATAACTGCATCGCGCAGTCACATTAAGGCCGCGGGTGACAAGCTGCTCATGAATAAATTTATAAGGCAAAATTTTGGTGGAGGTCGTTCGTTAAAAAACTTTAGATCTTGATCGTTTGGGAGCCGATTTCGTGGAAACTTAATAGAGGGCTTGAGGAATGTTGGAAGTGCAACAAGAGTGTTTTTCCTTTGATAAATTGCGTTTCTTTGCGATGCTTTGAGCTTCCAAAGTTAAGATTTGGTAAAACGCTACTCCGTGTCCAAGTTTTCTCCTCGTGGAGAAGACAACGCTTCTTGATTTTGCCACTAATTGATCAGTTAAAACCTCTATTGTGTCACAACAGAAGCCGATTTTGTGATTTCAAGTTCCACTGAAAGTTATAAGCCTTTAAATTAGTAAAATCGTCCTTGTTTAAATTTGACGACTTAAAACTTCTGTTAAAAAGCCTGTTTTAAAAAAGTGCTTCTGTTGTGACAACCTACAACACACCTATTTTACCTGTCTGCTGTTTCAGTTCAGGAAATTTTATATCCGCGCAATATTCGTCTTCTGGCTTGTTTCTCGTTATTTTGCTGCCCCAGTTAATGCCATCGTGGGCGTTAACATGTATGCAATCCGTAATTATAAATGCTAACACGTCAGTCAGTATTTAAAAAATAATGGCAAAGAGTCTCCAGGAAGAAGTTCAGAAGACCAAGATTTTTTATTATTATGACAAGGAATTATAAATGCACGAGAGGACACAAGCGCAGCATTCATAATTATCCATTGCACGTGAATAACCGTGAAATATACCAGGAAAAAGAAAACAAAACTGTTGCTCGTTGAAAGTTAATAACGACTGAAACTTGACCGAGATTCAGCCTTCTTATCTAATAACAGAAACGTTTATTCAGCCTAAAACTCACTGGAACATCAAAAAGAATTATAATTCTAACGGCAATCAATTTAAGAGAAAAATCTGTAAGGGCAGTTTAGAAATATTTCTATTTATGCAAATTACGAACTTTTTGACTGATTTGTGCTGCATTTTAGTAGTTTTTAAATATAAATATCTTAAAATCGCAGCCACCTAGGAAGCTCAATGTACATTAAGAATGTTTTGTTGTCATGAAAGATCTTTCGACTGAAAAGAGAAAGTGTTAAGTTTTATCTTTCTTGAAATATTGGAGAAATTGCAGGAACGACCAAAATCAGCCCGCAAAAAATGAATCACGATTCACTTGAAAACGCTCTTACAGATTTTTCTCTAATTTTCACGTACAAGCTGTGTAGGTTGAGTAGTTCAAATAGTTCAAGTTTCGTCATAAAGTGTCTGACTAGTTTTCGAGATATTCGACATTATTTAAAATGAGGGGTTGTCCATTACAGTTGCTATGGTGACAGCTGTTGCTAAGAGACCAATGAAAAAATAAACTTTGGTCATATGTTGGAAAGGTGGTGTAGTATCAAGGAAATCGAAGTTTATCTTCTATGCGAAATTTTGACTTCAAAAGATACACTAAGGTCCAAAAAACTGTTGCGAGCCTCCTTAAGCCAAGAATATTTTATTATGCAATTTATGGATATAAAAATTAATAAGCTATTGTTAACACTCCAGAAACAAACAATAGGTTGCATGCAATCTAAAAAAATCGTGTGTTTTCCTTCGAAAATAAACGAAAGAAAAAAGCATTGGTGCTGAACCAATTAAGACGGAATCCATCAGGAAATTGAGTAATCAGTGGACAAAAACCTTGTACCAGAATAATTTAAAGTTTATCGCATTCTTTTTTACACTTTTTAAGAGCTATAGACGTAATTAGTTATCTGTAATAACACCAAAGACAATTTCTTATGGGTTCCTGTGAAATTAAATTTCAAATTTCACAGGAATTGTGTAAACACGGGTAAAATAGGTAAATTTTTGTGCGTACGATTTCATTTTGTGAAATTTGAAATTTATTTTCTCCGGCTCCCATAAGAAATTGTCTTTGGGGTTATTACAGATAACAAATTACATCCATAGCTCTCAAAAAATGTGAAAAAGAATGTGATATGCTTTAAATTATTCTGGTACAAGATTTTTGTCCACTGAAAATTAAAATTACTCAATTTCCTAATGGATTCCGTCTTAATATCTATACCACACAGAAAATAGAAAGAGAATTTTACTATCGAAATTTTCAAAGCGGATTTTTTCCGCTTAAACGTAGAATTAAACACTAATTAAAACCAAAAAGAAAGAAGAAATCGAACTCTTTTATTATTTTCCAGTCTGTGGAGCAGTGTATATATACACAGAAAAAATTTCACGGAATTCCACTGACGAAAGACCCAGATGTTGATAAATATTGGACACAAAATTGGTGATGTTGATAAACATTCGAGATAGAGATAGAAACAGTGGCTGTGTTTTCACGAGCACGATTGTCTCGCTTAAAATTCCTGAAGGTGTTTTGTTTACTGACTTCGTTAAGCGACTTAAAAATGATTGGTGTTTTGACGAGTAAGACTGTATTTCAGTTATTTAAATAAGTAATTTGAGGAGAGCACGCGCACGAATAAATTAGTTTGAATAATGGCGGGAGATGCGGACGAAGCTCACATGTACGTCCTTCTTTTTTTTATTACTGTATTTATGCGCTTGATTTCCATCCCACGAAGGAACCGATTTCAGCAAAGGCTAAGGTTGCTCACAATCAGAGGCAGGAGAAGAAGAACGGAGGCGTATTTTTTGCATTCGCAAAGGAAGATCTGCCGCAGAAGAAAAGTCGCATGGGTTCTAGAAAGGCCACAATTCTGGTTCGAACATATGCTTCTAAAACAATACGCAGGGTCATTAACAGATCTAGAACGGGCATTCAACGGAAAATTATTCATCTTCGCAGAAAAAAAAACTACGCCGCGGTCACAGAAGTTTAGCGAGACGCATAAAAATAGAACCGGCGTGTGATATTTCCGATTTCAAGTGCGATTTGACAGCTTTGTCAGATGAGCTGACCACAAGTTGCTTCTCATTGGAGGAAATTGATTGCTGACTCGCTTAAGCTACCTGGGTCGGTGGCTTAAATTTAATGAGAATTGCATTGAAGTTTGCAGTCTGCAGAGCTTACTCATGAATATCTCGCGCAATGTCGCTGTCATTCGTCGCACTTTGTGCATACGCTTTACATAAATGAATACTGATGATCTAGTCTCTTTAATACCCGCGACCTTAAAGCATACCTGAGATGCAACCCTCCAGCCGCCAAGTGAGTCTTTCTGTACAAATATAGCATGATAAATTTTGCATTAACTGAAAAACTCGGAAAAAAGAATTCCGAGTTCCAGAGGGGATTTGAACCCACGACCCTCCGTGATCTTGTCGGATGCTCAACCACTGAGCTACTGAAATGTGGGTCTTGACTAGAACTGCATCACGCAGTCACATAGTCAAATGATTGATTATTTTTAGTTTTTCAGTTAATGCAAAATTTATCATGCAATAATAATAATAATAATAATAATAATAATAACTGAAATAATTTTGATTAGCAACTGAAAACAACAGAAATGAGCAAATATTCTCTAAACCCTGTGATTTGATTCAAATGGAAGATTATAAGCTAATATGCAATGGGAGAAAAAACAGAAAAGGAGGTGGTATAGGTTTGTACCTGAAGGAAGAAATTAATTACAAAATTAGGAAAGATCTTAGCATTTATGATGAAGGCATAATGGAATCACTTTTTATTGAAGTGGTAAATGAAAAGGATAAGGACATTATAGTAGGCGTAATCTACAGAGCCCCTGACTCAGATACCAAACGCTTTCTTGAAAGTACTACTCAGATAACGGAAAAAATTGATCTTGAGAATAAAAAATGCTACCTGCTTGGGGACTTCAACATAAATTTACTCCGTGCGAATGACTCAGTCATTTCAGGTGAATTTCTAGACATTATTTATTCGTCATTCTTTAAACCATTAATTAGTAAGCCTACTAGAATAACGACAAACACAGCTACATTAATTGATAATATTTTCACCAATGTTTTTAATAATCAGGCTACCTGTGTTAATGGACTACTTTGTGCTGACATTTCTGATCATATTCCTATCTTTCATATCCATAAAATGAATGATAAAAAGTTGAAACAAAAAAGAAAGCAAAATTTATGAGAAGATATGATAAAAATTCTATGGAAATATTCAAGAACAAATTGGATTTTACCGATTGGTATAAAAGTAAAAATAATGAAGATCCAAGCATATATTATTATAACTTTATCAAGGAATTTACTGATATACACAACTCCTGTTTCCCACTTAAAAAGGTCAAATTCAAATCCAAAAGTATAAAACCCTGGGTTACAAAAGGCATCCTGAAATCAATCAATAGAAAGAATTTGCTCTACAAAACTTACATTAAATCTCCAAATATTGCAAACAAAAAGAAGTTTACCACATACAGAAACAAACTGAATCACCTGTTAAGGCTTTCCAAAAAGCAATATATTAACAATAAAATACAAGAATCTGTAAATAGCATGAAGGAAACATGGAAGATTTTAAATTCCCTTATTAATAAAACTCAAGGTAGAAAAAATTATCTAACCCATTTTTTAGACAACAACACCAAGGATACAGGTTATAACACAATAGCAAATAAGTTTTACAATTATTTTTCAAACATTGGGTCAAATCTTGCAAAGAACATCCCCAAGGTAGATGTAAATTATAAAACTTTTTTGAAGGGAAGTTACACCAACAGCTTATTTTTCAATGATACAACACCAGAAGAAATTGAATCTATCACCATGAAACTTAAAAATAAATCAAGTTGTGGCTTTGATGAACTAAGTACAACTTTGGTGAAATATATTATTCCATCAATTTCTGGCCCTTTGAGTGAAATTGTAACCTTATCCCTTTTCACAGGGATTGTGCCCGACAAAATGAAAATAGCGAGAGTTATACCGCTTTTCAAATCTGGTGATAATAACGTTTACAAGAACTACAGGCCAGTGTCAGTTCTTCCTTCATTATCAAAGATTATAGAAAAAATTGTATATTATCGGCTCATAGATTATATAAATAAATTTGATATTCTAAACTCAAATCAGTATGGCTTCAGGCAACTGCACTCTACTTCCATGGCGATATTAGGCTTTGTAGAAAAAATACATAAAGCAGTTCACAAGGGAGAGTACTCTATAGGTGTTTTTTTAGATTTAGCAAAAGCCTTTGATACAGTGAATCACACAATTCTGTTGGACAAACTTGAACATTATGGCTTAAGAGGAATACCACTATTGTGGTTTAAGAATTACTTATCTAACAGAAAACAGTATGTACAAGACAAAGGGATAGACTCAAAAATGGTAGACACGTGGGTTCCACAGGGATCTGTTCTCGGTCCACTTCTATTTTTGATTTACATAAATAATATACATGCTTCATCCAAAGTGTTTTCCTTCACATTATTTGCTGATGACACAAACATATTTTACAAAAATACAAGTCTAAATCAGTTACTCACAATAACAAATAATGAACTAAAAAAGCTTTCAGTATGGTTCAAAGCAAATAAATTATTATTAAATATTTCTAAAACAAATTATATGTTATTTTCGAACAGAAAAAATATTATGAATGAGGCCATCGATTTAAAGATAGATAAAAGCATTATTAACAGAGTTAGAGAATGCACGTTTTTGGGTACAGTAATCAACGAAAACCTAACATGGAAGCCACACATCAATTTGATAACAAGCAAAATATCAAAAAATATTGGAATCATGTTTAAAGTGGGACAATTTTTGACTAAGGAAGCAATGAAAACCTTATACTACACTCTTGTTTACCCTTACTTCCACTATTGTAATATTATATGGGCCAACAATTATCCTTCCAGACTAACTAGAATTGAAATACTACAAAAAAGAACAGTTAGGACTATAGCTAAAATTCAATATAGAGACAGCACAGTTAACTTCTTCAAGGAGTTAAAAATACTGAAAATAAAGGAAATAAATGAGCTAGAAATGTCTCTTTTTATGTTTAAATTATATAATAACCAGATTCCAATAAATTTGACAGGTGGTTTCTCAGTTAATTCCCAGATACATAGTTATGGTACACGGCATGCAGATGACTGTCATCTTCCACGCAAATCATCCAGACTTGGCCAGTACTCTTTGGCCTTCAAGGTCCAAAAATATGGAATAGTATAGAAAACAAAACACGAAAAACCAAATCATTTTATGTATTTAAGAAAAACATAAAAAGAAATATAATTGATAAAACAGCAGTGGCAAAGTATCCCTCTTATAATATATAATAAAATTTATAATATATATAATAAAATTTACTTTCTTGCTTCTTTGATTATTTTCATGAGAAACTTCAAGTAACTTCAGGAAATTCTTCAAAAAAAAATTAACTATATTTCTCATTGCTAAGTATGTAAGTAATAAGTAGTAAGTAATGATAATATAGCTCTGTAAGTTCCAGTTGACCACATTTCTAATTTTCGAAGGGATCTATAAATTCAAGCATTTTTTGTTTTTCTATAGAATCCCTGATCACTTCTATTGCAAGAGTCAGTATAAATATATTACAATGTATTAGGTGATGGAAGCAATAAAGTTGAAAGTTGAAAGTTGAAAGGTCCTGTCAGACATTATGGCGTAAAAGTCGTTCTAACACTTGATACGTAACTTAAAAGATGCAAGTGTTGTTCGATCCGATTACTGATAAGACATTTTTTTCTCTTAAAAAATATACCATTACATATATTTCTCTTAAACAATGCCATGGGACAGTACTATTGGTAGCTTTAATTTGAATAATCATTGTTGATGATTTGATCAACAAACTTAAAATTTAGAACCAAATTAAATTGTTCAAAATTTATTTCATCTCTAGAAGTTAAAAAGATTGATAGACTACGTTTCTGAAGAAAAACCCTACCTTGATAAGTCCGCTTGCCTGACTCTGACGTTCAAATGCAATTTCTCGACATTTTTTTTTAGTTAATTTGTTTTTAACAAACTGCACTTTATGATTCCCGCCTATGACAACATATATCCCGCCTACTCAATAAACGCTAGTTAAAAGCTGACTGATCAGTGCTGGTTATTATACCTAATCGTACCTTTTTGGTACGCTTCGGCGGCATATCAGGCGAGTTTGGTCGAGCCATGGTTCGTATTTTGGCGAGACGCAGTCGAGCCAAAATACCCATGGTGAGACCAAACGAGCTTGATATGCTGCCGAAGCGTACCAAAAAAGGTGCGATTAGGTATTTACCGTACCCAAATTCGTCCTAAAACCCGGCGTTTTTTTTTTTTTTTTCAGTTACCGTGATCAGTCAGGCGTTGTAGAGCGACACGTCTTTACACTTTTCTGGTCGTCCATACTCTTCTCTAACTCCTCATCTGCCATTTTATTTAATTATTTTGTTTGGAGTTTTATTTTCTGAATCTTGGAAGTCCAAGTTAAGAAAGAAATTTGGAAAATCCGGCTCCATTTTGAAACCAAAAAAGTTTCAGCGCTGTCCGTAAAGTTCACGCGAGCGCCCGCCAGTGTAGCCGCTTCCAATTTTGGCGCGAAATTGTATTTTTTCCCCTCTCTTCCTTTAAACAAATTACTTTCTCGTTTAACAAATGCAATAGTTGTACGTTTCGTTGTATTTCTGTTGTACTTTTCGCCTCTAAAGTCTGCAAAAAAATGCGAGTTTCACAAACTGTCCATGATATCGTAGGATATCAGGTCAGTGACTTGATATCGTAGAAAATCATGACAGTAAACAAGGCTTCTGATTGGCTAATTCACAATTTGGGTACGGTAATGCAGTGTATGAGGGTATCCGGCCAAGGAATAAAATGTTATTGCATTGTAATTCTCAATTTATGTTTTGAGCTAATGCATGTAAACATAAAAAGAAGTAGTTTGCTGTTCCCGGCTCCTCTGAATCAAATTGGTCTTGCCTTTTTTAATTATTGTTATTGATATTTTCTCATCCAGTAGTTCTCTTTATGAAGCAAACATACTAAAAATATATTTATTTGCTTTGGCGAAAGAACAACCATGTAGAGACAATCATTTTGGTTAAAAAAATTTAGTAATTTTTGCTGTTTTTGCAATAAACGTTAACGCGAGTAATGAACGACGTTTCGACCGTTCAACGGTCATTTTCAAGTTCGGTGTTAGAATAAAATTACATGTGTAAATATAGTAAAAGCGCTAAAAATATGTACATACAAACAATAGACAATAAGAATAAAAGGCTAAAAGTGGCTAAAAAATAACTTTGTGCAAATGGCATGCATAGCTGTAAAAGATTAATTAAAAGCGTATAAGGCGATGGGAATAAGAACATTAAGAACATTTTTTAGCCACTTTTAGCCTTTTATTCTTATTGTCTATTGTTTGTATGTACATATTTTTAGCGCTTTTACTATATTTACACAAGTCATGTAATTTTATTCTAACACCGAACTTGAAAATGACCGTTGAACGGTCGAAACGTCGTTCATTACTCGCGTTAACTTTTATTGCAAAATCAACTTCAAAGAACTTGTTGATTCGAATTTTTGCCGTAGGCATACAAAGAAATTAAGTTGCTTTGAGAGTAATTTTTGCCCGAATGCATTTGTTTGTGTTTGTCGACATAAACAATTTCAACGTGGGAGTGATTCAAGAGTGAAAAAGGAAAGAATATAATGAATCTTTTTACCTGCAAAAAACAGCTGCGCGAATGTGCGTCAGCATGCCTAAACCGAAATTGCATTTGAGACATTTTAAACAATTATGTAGCACAGAAAGTGGCTAAAAGCTTTCAGCGATTTAGCACTTTCATCTGACGCATATTGAAGAATTCACCGGCTTTTTATCTGGGTCGCCGTCCGTGCTAGTCGTTACCTTTGAAGATTTCATGTTAATTGCAATGTAATTTCCATTACTTTACTTTTCACTGTTTTGCTGTGGTAGTAATTGTAGAAACTGTTGAAAGTACTCGACCGACTGACGCCAAATGGCGACTTCTCAATGCAATTCAATGGACCTATAAAAGGCTTTTGGAAAAGTCAAAGGCATTTCGTACGCCGTTTTCAACTTTTCCAAACTGTTTTAGGGCCTTCTAAAGAAATTTTCGTATTAATAAATTTACAAAGTGTAATGTGGTATTTTCGAGAAAATGTCAGAAACGAAGACTTTACCCCCCGAATTTTATACTGGCTGTCAGAAAATCTTTTAGTTGCAATTTTTAAGGTTATATAATGTGACTGTTTATACGGCACCAGTCTGAGTATGTTTTTCCCTTTCTTGTGTCGATATGGTCGTATCATTGACACAATTCCACGCACAATCGAACGCACAAGGGTACCGAAGAGTACACCTTGCCACGTACAGTCATTCAGAGACTGAACGGTCGGGGAGTTTGATTAATTAAAGGCTGAGTCTGCATATTAAATATATCCTAAACAAAAAAAATCAGCCTAGTTTAATCGATTTAAACTTTTAAATGTTTTTCTTAAATTCCATAAAAAATGGCAACATATATAACAGAAATGAAAATTGCACACATGGATACCTTCTTGAAATACACGAGTGTTTACCTTGAGACAGGAAAAGGGCGGGAAAACACGCGCGGTCACTTCGGTTCTGGTGCCGAAGATTCGCCATTATCTAGTGAACGTCTAAAAAGTCCTTCACTGTGCCTCACTGCAGAATTTGATTGGAACATGCATTGAACATCGCTTCCCCTCTTTGTGTTTTGCAAGGGTAAATTCGGCTTCAGCACCTGTCTTTGTCTTCAAGTCGCTCGCTCTGAAGGGAGTTTAGCTGTGGCCTTTATCCCCCGAGTAGGATTGGATAAATTCTGCTCGTAAAATGGCTTATTTGCCTGCCGGCAGTGCTAGCAAAAATCGCTTATTCTGCTCGAATTCTGCTCTGTACCGGAAACATTTTCGGCCTTTCGGGCCTTATGTATTTCGCAAGTGGAAGGAAGCCTGGGCCTCACCCCTCAATACTAATTAGATATTGAGTGAAAATGAGTGTCGTAAAACCAAAACCAAAGTTATTACCCCAGCCAATCACAACAAACACAAATTACCCAATGAACCAATCAGAACTCGAAGCAAATACATACAACCGGCGCCAAGCGCGGCAAAACGTGTGCTAGTGAGTCGGGATTGGTTTGAGTTTTACTTCTGATTGGTCGAGAAAGTGGCGCGAGTTTTTTTTAACCAATCACAGAGCGAAGTAAAGCAAAACCAAAGCAAAACGCGAATCACTTTCGACAGTCAATTGAAAACTGCTCTAAGCATAGCAAAATTGGAATTCATCTTAGTTTGTGAGCGCATTTTAACTAATAATCGCATTAATCACAAGGTACTTTCCAATTGTTTTGTATTTAGTTTTCACTTTTTCTTACAACTGTTATGCATATCATTAGTGTTACTGATTCTCCGTTATCCTGCTCAAATTATGCTCGAAAAATGCTTTATTCTGCCGGCAGAATGCTCGCCTCAAAAATCGTGAAATTCTGCCGGCAGAATTTATGAAAGCCTACTCCGCGATATGTTTTTCAAATGGATCACTCATCACCCGAAAAAGAAAATTTCTACCTTTTTGCAGTATTTTAGCCTATTGTTAAAATTCAGCCTCTGCAAATGCTCTGCTTACCGTTTGCTGCCCTCAAGTACTTCTAAGTGGTTAAGAACGTTATTTCTGTGCTTTTCCTCTGTTTGTGGGAAAATCGTTTGAAATTGTTTCGGTTTTTAGTAAAGATTGTTCAAATTTACCTTTTAAAAGAAGAATTTGGTGAATATTGTAGCCTCGGCTAATGAAAAACAAAAAAAGTATAAACATTGTACAAGTAGGGCGAATTTTTGGGCGCGAAAACGTATCAGACTATTAACGGACTTTTTCACTACCTGAATGTCAACATTGAGGAATTTTAAAAATTTTCCTTGTTTGAAATTTCCTTTTAAATTTTGTTGCTGTTTTTTTTTTTAATGGAATTTAGGCAAAGCTGTTAAAAGTTATAATCATTTAACCTAACCCTGAATTGTTTTGTCCAGGGTATTAATATTAACCACAAAATTCTGAAAGGGCAGAGCGAGGATAAGTTCATTCACCAGGTTCACAGGGGTCCACAACTTTTAGAGCGCAGTTGATTTGGTGGTATATGTGATATACCCGTACTAGCTGGCCCTAAATGATGAAATTTCAGAAGCATTGTGATGGGGTCTCTGAACTATCCGAATCAGACCGCTCACGACTGATGAATTTGATTTTTGCAACTTTGTGTTTTAGAACCCGAAAACGGCCAAAAGTATGCTTTATGTTAAGCGGGAAACTTAAGTTTAAAAAAGATAAATATGGTGTAGGTTGGCAGTTGATAACCTGGTCCCAGACTAGGTTTTTCTTAATTTTTCTCCACGAAATCGAGCCGCGAAGCGGCGAGGAAGATTAAGTAAAGGAGAAAAATTAAGAAAAACCTCTGGGACCAGGGTAGCAGCTGGATAAGAAGTGTCATTAACGGAGTTCCAGTGTCTAAGCTTTGTCAATTAAGTGTGCATCTCGCTTTTCTTGCGGAGTCTCGTTTAGTATGTATTAGTTCCAAGGGGATGAGACGGATGTCGTTGAGGGAGTGCCCGGGTAAGTTGAAATGTTCTGAAACAGGAGTAGGGTTAGCAAGCTGTTAATGACACTTTTCATTTAGCTACCAACCTATCAAATTCATTTATTTTACATTTTTAGCCAATTGTTGTTTGGCGGAAACAATGACGAGTCTGAGAAAGGCGTAGTTTGAGACCCGTGTGGCCAACAAAGGCGAAAACATCTGTATGTTTAATAGAATAAAATTCATTAACATTAAAATAAACGAGAAAATGTATACATGCGAAGAACATAAAAAAAACACATGAGAGCAGGAATAGACAATGCCAAGTTCTATAAAACAAAAAGTGCGTACTCACAGTGCCGAGCGCATTGGACACTTCCCCCTTGAAAGGGGTTGGTCAAAAAGGGGCTGTACACTCAAAATGGCAAAGTGAAAGCACAAAAAACAGTACCAAAGCCGTAAAATAACACGATATATATTAAACATCGTGAGTAACGTGGTCCAATGGACCACAAACAAGCCTGCCAAATGGGCAAGGCTCAAAACTACAGCACCACAAATAGGCTTGGATAAACAAAATAATGAACTGGCAATAAATTAAAATTCAAACACACTGCTCCTCAAACAAAGTTTGTATCACGCAGCCGATAAAGCCTTCCAGCATCTCAAAACTGCCCCTTGCAAACTGCGGTAGAACTTATAGTGCCCTAAATTATTGAGATGTATGCCATCATGACAAAGGAAGCGAGATTTACAGTTCCAGAACCCCTTATGCCGCCAATATATCACGTAATGAATGGGCTCCAAAACTACTTTTTTAAGTAAAATGGTTTGACAAACCATTTATCATGGTTTGACAAATGGTTTGACAGACGCATATAATCTTAACACCGTATGACTCGTTGAGTAAACACACGAGGTCTTCAATGGCAGAACCAGTCTCTAAGGCAGAACGGACAATTGAGTCGTTCGTCCCGAGCTGCAGGATTCCCATATCAGGCGCGAACGACTGAACAACCCCGAGATCAGACCGCCTAGTTTTATTAACAGTTCTAGCCCCTCTGCCATGCCATTTTAATAGAAGGTCGTTACTCAAGAATAAAATTCCTCACACTAATAATTGTACACAATTTTGGTCACTCGTGACCAAATTATGTACAAGAAAACTACGTAAACGGTAAATAAACGAATCTCCAAGAATAAGAACACGTGTTGGAGCCATTTAAAAGAAAATTATGAAATAAAGCGGCGAAAAAATGAAATGAGAAAAAAGTATAACGGTAGCAAAGTAACAATGAACGCTACAAAGATTAAAATAGAAAGAACCGGGAAAAAAAATTGTAAAATCCGGCGTAACTTGCCCGAATCAGGTTTTCACTGTCCTTAAATGAGAAATTTTTCTGATATTGAAGCTTTGATGGCCAGCGATAGAAGGACAAATAAAGCGAGATATTTTGCTTTTAACGTAGCAGGTGTCCGCTATAGCCTCAATGGATAATCCCTGTGCCAGGTACGAACAAACCCAACGGATCAACACGTGGATAACAAGTCTCCACATAAATAAATAACATTATGTCTGGACATAATGTTTGTTTTTGTGTCAACGGTCCTGTAACGTACTCGTTTCACTCCTGTAGCCCCTGAAGAAGGTTTGTTTTGCAACCGAAATATCGAGCAATTTTTTGTTGCATATATTTTTTACTTTGTTTATTTCGTCTTGTGTCTTTCCTTAACTGCCGTAAGGACCGGTCCTACCGTTTTGTTTTTTTTTTTTTATCCGGTAAAGATAACTTACCTCGCAACGACTAACTTGCAATCAGGCCGAATTTTAGCAGCGCTCTCGTATTCTCTTACGTGGGCCGATCGCTATCGTTTCGCGGGAATGGTTCACCAAGCGAAACAAAAGAGTTACGCCAAGAGTCTCCCAGTTAACTCAGTAGTTATCATAGAGCATCTGACCGGTGTACGGAACTTTGAGCGGACTCGAACTTAACGAGAGCGTAAAAGAGTCGGCGAGAGCTTTTGTGTTAGCACACAAGCGAAATGACGTCTGAAATGTTAGGCTTTGGTCAACTCGAGAAAGGTTGAGAATTTTCAAACCGAATGAGGGAATACCAGGTCGACAAGAGCGCAAAGGAGTGGCCATCAACCAGTGTTAACTTTTGTCAACTCGTATCGACTCTAAACAAAAATACTCTGGACTCTTACTAACTCTATTCATCTATGTTTTATATTAAGTTCCTTTCTAAATCGAAATTTACAGCACGATAGAATGCAATAAAAAATGCTCTAATAAGACTTTGGAACCAAACAAATTATACAGAAAACAACAACCGTGTAGCAACAAATTTTGCGGGATCATCAGTAACTAGTTTTCAAGCAAAAACCCTTTAATGTAGTATGTACTTATTGACCGGGCCGGATGAGAAAATATTTACTTGGCTCTCGGTCATACGGAGGAACGGACCTCGCGCAAAATATTTTCCCGTCTGACCCGAACCTAACTCAGTCAGTAAATACATTTTATTTTCACTGAACGCGATAGCATACGGGATATATTTGAGGTTTGGTTATTTTGCGTCGTAATTTTTATAGTACAGTAACATTGCGAAAATCGTTTTAGCGCATCTAAAAAACCGCCAAAACTAAAAACCACAAAAACTTTGTTGCTATACAGTAACGCACCTCAAAGCAATAACTTACAAACTCTTACACGCAATACGAAATACGGAAAATGTCGCACGGTGATACATGTTAAGAAAGTAATCAGTAATCAGCATCCGGCTGAAGAAAAAGTATTATTCCAAAGTATTTTTAAACAAGTGTTTCTGTCCACTTTACAACAAATAATCTTATTAAAGATACTCATTACGGTAAGTATCAAAACATAACTTCAGTTTCACAAAGTACATTTTAGTTATTGAAATGCAGTTCCCTTGAGTTTTTGAAGAAGACACCATTCAAAGAAAAAGAACTGTTATTTTCATTTATGGTAAAAAAGGACAATAACAAGCTTGAAACGAGAAGTAAAACATCATGTTGACGCGGAGCTGGACTCCTTCCCGTAAAAGGATAATGTGACAATTGTTAATGGGTTGTACAACAAAACAAAAGGAATGGCATTAGACATGAAGAACACTAAATAACTGATCGCCATAATTTCCACCTCTCAAATCTCATCATCAGAGGAGTGTTGCCCCCCTAATGAGGGCGTGGCACCGATGGAGAACACCTCCTTGGACAGTTCTTTAATGAGCGCCGTGCTATCCGTGTCTGGGAAATCCACCACAGGGTTCATATCTTGGTCAACTGCTAAGTTATCCGACGTATTGCTGTCTTTACACTCAAAACTCGGCGACAGTCTCGAAAAGGACGGATCCATTCCGATCGCCGGATCTGCTAGGCTAGCCAAGGGATCTCGATTACTTGACTGGCTTCCAAATTCCCCGTAAACGCGTGCTGGTGAGTTGTTCATTTCCGACGACGATTCGCTCGTGCCACCTTCGGAACCTTTACGGACGTCTTCGGCAGGGTTATCTTCGTTGTCGTCCATCGCCTCCCCGTTGTCGCTGTCTTCAGACGACGACGAAGACGACGACGAGGACGAGGACGATGAATCTTCGGAATCCGAATTATCCGCCGACTCTTCGCTTGCATCATCTTTCGGCTCTTCATCGTTCAACTTCATCCGCTTCTTAAGATTTCCTGCGTCGGGTTCCGCGTTGTTTAGTTTCTTACTTGGAGCAGCTGCTTCAGAAACCGATCCTTCTTTTGAGCTTTCCTCTTTCCTTGAGTTTCCATCCTCGTCCTCCTCTAACCTACCTTCCGGTTTTTCCGAACCGCTGTCGGAAAGAGTATTACTTCTTCGACGCTTTCTCGGACGAACAATCGGTCCTTCGTCATCGCTCATCGTTCCATCTTCCTCCTCGACATTTCCGTTCACGAAAACTCCATCCTTGGCGTTTTCAGAATTGCTACCATTGAGAACATCCACACTGGTGTCTTGGTCATCATGGTCCCCTTCAGGGAAGTCCCCACCTTTCCCTCTTTCGTGAGCCCCGTTGGCGGCTTCGTTCTCCTTGTCAATAAGCGCCATATTAGTGTGCACCAGAGGGGTCCACCTTAGCGCGTCCGGGTCCAGGGTGGTGCGGTTAGCCTTTTTTAGTTTCTCCATGTGAGTATTGATCAGGCGTTGGTTCACACACAACACAAACCTGGGGGATCAGGAAAACAGCTTTTAAGTTTATAATTAAAAGTTACAACCACCTTTCTCAGCATAACAGACAGCATCATACGAGAGATTCATTAGATGAATTTAAGGCCATTATCTCTGGCATGTAGGATACTATATTGTATTGTATTTTTATATTTTATTCATATTCATTTTATTAGATTTTATTGCGTGTTCATATATATATATTTATATATGTTTAATTATTTATTTACTTATTTATTTAATTTTTGCTTTTAAACGCCTAGTATAGTTTCACTGTTTTAGGAGTATACTTATTAAAGATTAAAGATTAAAGAGCAATGCTCTATAGCGCTCATTTGAATTTCCAGATCTGACTTTCTTTGGGGAGGAAGGTAGAACCCCTTTATGAGAAAATATGAGACATTAATATAAGTTAGCGCGTAAACACGCGGGCGAAAAACGCCTCTGGCGTCCAGGGTAGGATAGAACTGAATCAACTACAATATGAGATGTGTAAAACAAATCGCACACCAGTTAGCTTGACTTACTTGCCATCACGTTTATGCACCATATTGAGAATCTGCAGAGTAGCGGCGATGTCATGTGGATCCATACCAGTCGACTTGCTTATGCCTGAAAACAGTAACACATTTCATTGGTTGTTTCTCTGGTTGGTTGGCTTACGATTGACTTTTGACATCCTTTGCTTCACGCGGAGCTATTGACTCACGCTATCAGCAGAAATTAAAAAAAAACATTTCAGTGGACAGCCCAAGGTTTCAGTCCTTCGTTCACATCAGTACCGCAGGATAGACCACAAAATAACTTGGCACACCCCCGTTCAAGACGCCCAGTCCATAATTTTTAACTGCACGGCTGCCATGAGTCACCTGTCTTTAAGTAGAAAATAAGTAGGAAATCGAAATAGCCGATGACCCACGTGCGCTCCACCAGTTAGCAGTACACTCTGTCTGGTGTTTGCGAATGGAAAACGACTGATCTCCAAACAATAGATTGACAGGTTTTTTAGAAAAAAAAGGGGACCATGATTTTTGGCATTTCATCCTCCTATTTCAACATCAACTTCTCAACATAGAGAGATTTGCCACTAACGAGAATTAATATTTCAATCTAGTCTTTCACCTCTTATCGTAACATGCTTTTCCTTGTTGTCGTGCAGGTACTCTAGTAACACACTTTTCCAGTAGCTGCGGTAGCTGATCAAACCAAGGTCTGACAAAGGTTTCTCGGGTGAACCAGGCTGGCCTTCTATTCTCGACAAGAGGTAACCTACGAAACGATCGAGAAATGAAAGTTATGAATTCAGTTTCAATTTCAATTCGATTTTATTTAAACACGGTACAATTAATCAGGAATACATTCAATAAATAATAACAAAGCATACAATATCCTAAACATGCTAAAAAGACTGATCTTCACTATCACAACTAATCTTAAACATACAATGCTAACTATGAATGCCGTGTCTCTAACTTAAAAATTAAGATTAAGTACTGTAGCATTCCCGACTTTCACCTCCCCATGACGCGAAAGGATCCTTGCCTCATAGCCAGTAAAAACAAGGATCTTCAAAGATCACAACATAAGCGGTGAAAAAAAAAACTTACTGAAGTCGATCAGCAGTCGGCCAAATCCTTGTCTCTGATAGTGAGGCATAGTCATGATACAAGACACATTATACTTCTGTTGACACGACTTTTCCTGTTGAAACATTCGGTTACAAATCAGCTTGAAGACGCGCTTACATTAGGTAATAAATTAGGGCCTTCTTACTCATTTCACTTCATTTCATTTCATTTGAATTATTATTAAGTTTGAATTATTCCTACTCCTTCGAATTATTCTTAAGTTTAACATTTCAGAAATCCTACAATAGAGAGAAGTTTGTACATATAAGAAGTAGTACTAAGGGTTGCCTGTAAGTGGTATGTACAGTTGTATCCCAGAAACAAGTTTGTAAAAAGTACCTACCTTTGAGAAATATCCCACCAAGTGACAGCCTTTCTTGTCGTTTTTTGTTAAACAATAAAACAGGAAAGGTTCCACGTCATAGTACAGGGTCTTGTGATCAAGAAACAGCTTGGCTAGCAAACAAAGGTTCTGACAGTAAATCTGAAACAATTGATAATCATAGGTAACTTAAGACTGCAAAAAGGATAACAAGTAGGATTTGTTGGTCTTTCCAATTAGTAGTGCCCTTGCACTGCTAGAAGTTTGAGACTACAATAGGGGTATTTATTTATTTATTTATTTATTTATATTAATTAATTTATATATTTAAAGGAGAGAAAAGTAAGAAAACATTTTGGGATAGCTAAAAACGACCTGCACCAAGGAAACTAAACAAGTCAAGAAGTTTTGAAGCTGACCTTGTTGACTGCACCATCCACTTCAAATACAGAGATATTGTCTTTCCGGTATATTTCATTAGCTGGGGGGTGAAACCATTTACACTTGGTCTGGAAAATATGAGAGAACGACACCGGCATCGTTAACATGTAGTTTGATATCTTTCATACCATAGTTCAGTACTTAAGCAAAAGTGTCCAACTGAAGATCTGAACAAGGAAAAGAATACCAAACTTCACATTTTTTTCACATTTCAAACAGAAAACTTGTCATCAGCTTTCATTTGAATGGTTACATTTAAAGAGTTCACCCACAGAGTTAAAAGTTAGAAACACCTTGTACAGACTAAAAGCAGTCTCTCTTTCCCCGCAGGGATAAAAAATTTACCTGGGATCGAAAGTCCCCTGCTGTGAGGAAATGTGCTGTGTGTGTGATGAGCCGCTAGTGTAGGGGCTCATCACGCACGTGTCAAATTTCCACATGGCAGGTGATTTTCGCATTAGTTTGACTATCCTTGGGCAAAAAGAGAAACTGCTCGTAGTCTACACTTGGTGCAATAAGCCCCACCCCACCCATCATAGGAACAGTCTGCTCAACATACCTCCCCAGACTGTGAACTTAGAATCACCTTGTACAACATAATAAACAGCACCATAGGAAAGTAAAACTCGAAGGCTTTTATTCTGTAGTCACACTTTCCGAAAGGGTTTCATCCACATAAGGTCCAGAACCACGTCTCAAGACTCAGTAGATGACCATAGCAAAAGTAGTGTATTTGTATAATGTGTGCATTACCATGTGGCGCATCAGAATGCTTGTACTCTTCATGTACTTCAGGCAAAACTCGCACAGGTACAGCTTTGGTAGTCTGCAAAAGGAAAACCAGAAAACATCAAATCATACACCTCACACATCTTATGTACCTACATCCACATCATACACACAACTATAAGTAGCTTGATTTGGCAGGGTATCAATGCTGCCTTCATTGCAGTTGAAAAATAACTACATAAAATAATCTCAAATCTGAATCCTGGTTGATTTGAAATTCAGAGATAGTCTTTGCTTGGTGAGAGGGCTGATGCCCTGGTGAAGGTCTCACGGAGGGGAGGGGGGCATGGTCTCTTTATGGCATTCATCCTGGGCAACCAAGATGCTTGCCCAGATTACAAGTCAGAGTTGTAAGCTTCTTTAAGGATGGTGTCTCCTTTCGTTACTGCGCATACGCTCTGCGCATCTTGGGATATTCTGGTTTCTTAAGGAATTAAACCACTAATACAACAATATTTTTGTGCGGTTTATGACTATATGGAAAAGGCAGATCTTAGCAAGGGCTTTCAAAATCCAAAAAGAAAATTGGGGGGAACCACGCCTTTTTCAGAGATAATTGAGCTTAAATTTGGAAAGAAATGGCCATACATTCTTTGTATTTTAACACTCTTTTAGAATTATGGTTGCTTAATTATCTCTGAAAAATGCATCGTTTCCTACATTTTTCTTTTTCCATTCCAATAACCCTTGCTGAGATCTACTATTTCCCCATAGTCATAACCTTTGCAAAAATATATCTGTATTAGGAGGCACTGTCCTTAACAAGACTTAATTGGTACACTGTTTGACAGTGTAACATGACTTGCAAATTTTCTGTCCAAGTGAAACCGTAACTGCCAGCAGTCATTTTACCTGGCATATTCCTGAGGATAAGGTGAAGAGTACCATGTTACAATCTCGTACCGACCAAACTGGATGAGTGGAGGTGAGCGAGTGCTTGGTACCAGAGTGGTTGTAGTGTCCAGATTCATTGCAGCATTAGCTTTCTCCTGAGCCTGTTTGAACAGTGCAAGATCTTCCTCTGTTACCCCTAAGGAAGATAAACAAACAGCAGTTAAGACTAAAAGAAACATCTGAAGATATTACAACAACTTCCAGTGATTCACAAATGTATACCAACACTCTCCCAAAAATATTTTTATCAGTTGTGATGACTGTTAAAATATTCCAATGCATGTTAAAAAAGTTTGAACAATGTTATTTGTAATGCTAAAAACTAGAGGAAAACCTGAAGATACTTAGTAATAAAAGACGTTCTGAACAACTCTAAGATTGTTAGAATATTACAAGAACTCGAAATTAAACAAAGATCATACACCAGAAAAATCTCACTGTCCATGTCACTGAAAGCATGACAAACCAAAGGTTCTGTAAGCATTTTTCCACTTAAATGATAAATACTTTAAGTAAACACAAAAATAAATATTTTGACTATGCAATGGACCTTTCAGACAGTATGAAGTCCTGTAATATTCAAAAATTAGTCAGACATGCTTACTACATGTATATACCCTGGGTGCCAGAAGCTTTTCTTGCCCACTGGAACACATGCCAACTTGGTACCTCATATTTTTTCACTCCACTGATTGATTGACCAGCCAATCAAGTTTGCCTTCAGCTGACCAATGGTCCCTAAAGCATTTGAGACACATCTGCTACCCAGGGTAACATGTTTAAGAACTGAGTTGTAATGATTAGATGTATATGTAGGTTTGACGTGCACAAAATAATTAAGAGTACACGTATAAAGCATGCTACATGTGAGAAGTTGTACCATCTGAATTTACTCTCTAACTTCTTAGGTCATCACAATGATAACACCAGTGCCATACCTGGTGGCAGTTGTTGCTGTTTCCTTGGTGATGTAGGAGACAAAGGAGTGGACAGCTGAGTTTTACTGGATGCAGGTGGTCGGCCAGGTCGCCTCTTGGGAGTTTCATCAGTTGGCTTGGCATCATCCTCGCCTTTTTTGGTTTCATTGGCAACTGGGCAAGCTGTTACACTGCAACATTATCACATTTATTTTACTACATAAACCCATAACTGATGCCATTCCTGCTCTTCCTTTATTTTTAAACATCTAGCATCCACTAGTTTGATCAATGCTTTCCAGACATCAGAGGCAAGGCTCACAATTCAACTGAGAAAACATGAAGTATAGGCTTGAAAGAGAAGGTCCGCTGCTCAGTGAGACAGATGCAACTAAACTTAAGAATTATGGTTAGTATAATTTAGTTTGGTAGTCTGCAAATGAGCAAGAAAAGTTACTAGCCTAACAGTAACATTCACTTGTCCCAGTCAACCTGGACTTTTCATTAGCTCTGTTGACAGGACCAGACATACCAATGTGAAAAAAAAGTATGATATCTTGGTATGATCCATCCAAGGACATACTGTGCAAAACTTTTCTAAGGTGCTTAACTTACTATGTTTCATTTGGCACTACGTGTACATCATATGCATTGTATGCTTAACTTAGTATGTTCCATTTGGTGCTATGCATATACAATGTTTCATTTGGCACTATGTGCATCACATGCATTGTATGCTTAACTTGGTGTGTTTCATTTGGCAATATGCATATACAATGTGTGCATGTACACTATACACTGATTGTTTTCATGTACATTGGTAGTACAAAAGGCTTGACAGTTATAAGCAATATGACTCTAACTCAGTAGTTAGAGCTGCTGAGCCATCACTCTACTATACACTGTACATGTACATACCTACGGTGAGATGTTGATCGTCCATTTACATGTCCTGAACCATCACATCCAGGGGTAGGACACCTGCCAGACACACACAAACATCACAACTGTACAAAACTCAGAGTTTACATATTTCTCTTACCCACTGAAGTCAGCTTGACTCCTTCTTCACAAAACTTGGAGTTACTTTTGAAATGCGAGGTCAGGGAGCATTTTTTAGAGACATTTACATTTAAACTAGTGGCTACTGGAGACAAGCAAAGCCATAGACAACAAACGGCAATGGGTAAACTTTATTTCATGATGAGTTTTAAATGCCGATACTCTTGACTTTATATCCCTTCACTGGGATTCTAACAGTTTTAAGAACTTTGAAAGGCATGCAATCAAATTCTACTGAATTTTCTGGGCTTTAGACCAGGAGTCAAAATGAATCCCTCTAAGAATTCTTTGGAGTCTCAAATAATTTTTTGGTGTAAAATATGCCAAATTTAGCATACTTTAAAACCCAAAAACTACACAGAGAGCATGCTAAGACACTTATTACCATAACAAGCCTGATGAAGGACATAACTTGTGACCCCCTCCTAGCCTCTTCGACTATTCGCTCATAGAACGCTTAGCCTGCTTACTGTTAAATGCTTCTCTGTACATGATCCTTACTCACCCTTGAAGTTCTGCAGTTGATTGAGGCTGGATTTTTCTGCGTGGTGGGCTGGTGATAGGAGTTTCTACCTGTCCTTTTCTTTTTCTGCCAGGTGTTTTGACTTTACATCCTGAACAAACCCAGCTTCCTATTAAATCCAACATACATGTATAGTCAACAACAGTAAACCTTATTGCTGTATTTTAAGCAAGGTTTTATTTACATTTTGAACTACTGTCAATCAAAATTAATGCACCCCTAATTTCAAAAAGTGTACAGTTAGCTCAGATACTAGGGGTCAGTTAATTAATTAACTAATTAATTAATGAGCACCAAAGATCATCTACCTAAAGGAGCTTCTGTCATAGGAGGAGAGAGACATTCCATGTGAAATCCTTTATCACATGCATCACAGAACAGAAGGTTATCCTGTAATGAAAAATTGGAAAAAAATGTCACTTTGTACTCATGCAGTTAAAATATAATAATAACAGCAATGACACTGTTTCATATAAAAAAAAATTTCTTACAGCATTTCCAGCATCACGGCAGACAGAGCACACTTTACACTCAATGCACTGCCAAGGTTCTTGCTTAATACGAGCTGTTAGCTGAGGAGAGTACTTCAAACATGATGGGTGACCTGATAAACAAAAACAACATTTAAATGTGTTATTATTTCTGCATGGAAACCAAGTGCAAGAACATAAATTTAGGCGAACAATGTGCATCCAATGACTGACTGTTATTACCAGGTCTGGAGGTGTTATTGTCACATGTATATGACCAATATTCCTTGCTACTTGCCTCATGCTACAGAGACTGGCCTTATGAACTTACAGTTTATTGTGATCCCAGCATTTAAGAGTAAACCTACCACTGTTTCCACAGTCTGCACAGGAAATAAGTTCTTCTTCTTCACCATCCTTGTTACACTGAGCTGTTCCACGGCAAAACCCACAAAATGTGCTTGCATCCACTTTCTTTTTCTTTATAGGCTGAAAATTGGACAAAATTATGTTGACTACACAAAATTTACAACAAAATTGGAAAATGTGATGGGTCATTTATTCTTGAGGCTCAAGTAAATTTGTTTTTGTAAGTTTTTCATGTACACAAACTGTACTGTAACTCTACTTGCCAGGAGTACTTCCTTTACAGTAGCTATTTTTATAGCTTAGCTTTTACACTGTAGATGGTGCAATGCCCAAGTGAGCACTAAAAGTTGCCTAATGGCAAAATTTATTTGCCACAGACAACTTCTACATTGTAGGACTGACAATATGGCTTTAATACACCTGACACTGCAATCTTGCAAGTAAGAAAGGTATATTGTTAAACTTCAGTTGTCAATTGTTTTGAAATTTTGAGCCACATTTTCCTTAACAATGATAAATCTTTTGAGAAGTAATCGTATACATTAATTCAAAGATGTAATAATACCAATACCTCCTTCCTTCTAGAGCTATTAAAGCCTTAAGGCCAGGACACACGGTGCAACATTGCGCGCAACTTGAAAGTTGCACCGTGTGTCCACCCTTTAAATTGTTGCGTGCAACATTGCGTGTAACTGTTCCAGAAGTAGAATCATCTTCTACTTCTGCAACATCACCTGTAACTGTTTCAGCATGTGTCCATCATCTGCAACATTGCATGCAACTTCCTGACGCAATGATGCACACAATGATGCATCGTGTGTCTGTGCCATTAAATCATAAAAGTGTGGTTCTAACCCTTGAGTTTGAGGATGAAGTTCTAACAAACAGTATTGAACAGTGCACATATCTGCCGATCAATATTCCACAAGTCAGTTTCATTGGGCATCCTTTCATGACAGTAAGGAATCTGCTGCCATCCTACGTGGGGACTAAGCAATATGCAAGACATACAATAACATGGATGTAACACATGAGCCTAGTAGGTGGCCAAGCCTACACTGTACAATCAGTCTTTCCCTTGTTCAGTGACTGAAATATCCATCCAGTGTGTGGAAAGTCATGAGCTGAACCCCAACTGGATACAGTCTTGTTTACTACATTTTTACATACTTTACGTCTACCATCTATTAACATTACACTTGAGCCATTTTACACCTCAAGACTGTACAAACCTTTGGCAGTGTTGCAAGCCTGTAAAATCTACCCTCCTTGATGAAAGCCCCAGAAGCAAGTCCTTTCTTTAAAGACTCTTTGAGCCGTGTTTGTGTTTGTGAATCCAAACTTGCTGCATGGTGATCATGTATATAACTACTTATTTGCTGTTGAGTACATCCATTTTCATCCCCCACATTCTCAAGAGCCTCCTTGATAAATTCAATGAAGTCTTTAGGTTTTTCCACAGTTCCTCGTATATGGCGAGGGACTTTAGCAGGGTCTTTGTATGAAGCCTTATCCTTAAAAACTACTTTTAAAACTTTCCCTGCTTTCACGCACAATTCAAGTTGCTCCAGTGCCACTTCTGAGTCTAATCCATAAACAGTTTCTAAAATGTGAGAGATCCTATCCTCACTGGGGCGTTGCTTTTGTCCCTTGACTTTCCCTATTGCAGCAATTATCCACATCGCATACTTTGGATCCGGCTCACGATCCTTCTCTTTTTCTTTGTCTTTTGCAACACCACCTCTTCCTCTAGCCATCTTTGATCCAAAAAATAACAAACTCAAAAGACTGTCTGGAAGAAACGAAAGACAAAGAAACTTGAAGAAAGAAACCAAAATATTACTGGAAAAATCTAACTGCTGAGGTCTTAAGTTTGTCCCTTCTGGAATCAAAAATGGGGAAACATTATTTGGTTGTAACCATAAAATGGGAATAAACATTTACACAAATTACCATTTAAACCAAGAAATGAACAGATTGGTTTTTCTTAGGGTGTTGATAATTGTCACTCTTCCCTCATTTTTTGAATATCTGTCAATTTTCTGCATGGCACTTTCAATAAAGGGTTACACATTTGATCATCTACATGGACAAGCACATGTAAACAAAACTTTAGTGTAATTTAGATTCAAACAAAAGCCATTCAGCAGATCCCTCCAGTGATGCTATCAGTTTTTCAAATTTCCAAAATTTGAAAACCTTTTAACTACAATTTTCCGGTCCAACCCTCCTTCAAAATGAGGGTTAACATTTAGGCAACTATAACATTAATAACCTTTATGCGAAAGGCTTATTTACTGCAAGTGCATAGATCTAAACTGAACTCAGTGTCATAGCAACAAATGCTAACATTTACAAAAATGCTATCATACATTACAATAAATTGATTAAAAGTCACCTCTGTTTTGACAGAAATTGCTTTTCTAAAGAAATTTTATTAAACATGTAAAAGAGAAAATGAAGGATTAATATCATGTTTTTAGTATCTTAAATTTAAATAGAGTTTCATGCAAGTGTATCTTGGGTAAATATAATTTCAAAGCCATATATTTTTTTAAATACGACAGTTACTATGATATAACCAGCCCTAATCACTATGATATTCTATAAGAAATGCTTTTTTACTAAGAGCATATTACTGTAAATGTGACTATTATAATTATTATTCTCAGGCATACAAATAATTTAACAGTTAAAAGATATAATGATACTTGAAGTAGCCACCATTAACAAAGTTCCTTGTACTAAGTCAGTATAATGTAGGTTTTATCATTTTAGTTTTGTAGTGCGTAAATGGAAAAAATTCAGTATTAAAGCTGGGTTTTCATATCTCAACTTTAATCAAAAGGTACATGTATTTGTAATTTAAGTAAATATAATTTGAAAGCCTTAATTCTCTATGCATAACTACCCCATTATCATGCCCACAACATGAAGTCAAAACAATTTCCAACATATTTTAAATTAAAAATCACCAATAACTGTTATTTCTATGCCAATATAATCCTACCAAAATGTTAATCTTTCTCATGTCCTTGTACTGCACTGATAAAGCTGATGTGAAATATTTGAGGATAATGGCTGATAAAATAAAAGTACTGAATACTATACAATAAACTTGCCCAGCAAAACAAGTAGAAAACAACTGGGCTAACACTTGCTCTTTGATTGTCATATAGCAAGTAACCAATTCTTACTTCAAGAATAAGATTTGAAGTGATTAATCCATTTCGCTGAATGTCGTCAAGAAAAAGTTTGCACATCTGATGGCAGCTGTAACAAAGTGACAGAATGATTGATGACTCATCAGTTCCAATCTATACAAAATTTCACATGTTAAAACAAAAGACTGTATTAATCTATTTGCCACATTTTCTGCCTAAAATTTGCATTTTAATAAAAATATAAAAATCTTCTAATATCCTTTTATCTTCTCATGTATCAAGACTATAAGGAAAATATTATTTAAACAAATTGTACATGCATTTTTCCTCTGAAAATACATATTCAGTTGAACTACATATCATAAAACAACATAGCTTAATAGGGGGAAGGTTTACATATGCAAATGATATACAATTGCTTTTATCATGTTAGCACCTTTCCATGTGTTTTGCAAATGATAATTTTCTTTTTCAAAAAAAAAAGAGACATGATAACTTAGTGACAAAGAGAAATAAAACATATTTTTCACGTCTTCACTTTCTTGTAACCTCTCAGGAAAGTTTCATTTCTTCTTAATTCAGGGCATCTTGACATATATTATTGTCATTTATTGAAACAATAATTGATAGTAAAATCGTGTATGTCAAAATAACACCTGAGACACTGTCTACAGAGGTACGTGTGTGAGGTTTCTGTGTTTCAAGAGTCAGGGTTAAAAATGCTATTTGCACTTAACTTAGTTCAACTGTCAGTTACATTTACAAGGGATGGTTCGTTGAGCCATAAAAGAAATAGGATAATTTTCATTTGAAAAGTGCATGTGGTTAAATGAGCTCTTTTAGTTAAAAACAATGTGGCAGACATGTGATTCTGTAGAAATGTTGGCTGGTGCCTTTAACTTCAATATGAACACCAAGGTTTACAAATGTATGAAATTAATTCACAACGACTGGACATGTTACCCAAAATAACGTTGATCTAACGAGTTTGTAAAGAGATTGTCCCCTACATGGGTAAAATAAAAATTACGTAAACGTAAGCTAATGTTCACGAATACAACAATATAATAAAAACAGTTTGAGAACATGTCAACAATGAATGACCGCGACTGGTGTTAGAAAAATGTAGAATTTTACACCCTGTACTTAATAACAACTGTACCAAAATTAATAATATTTGAAACTCATTTAACGTTATTGGCAATATCTTAATAACGATCACAACATGAGCTTAAAACATAAATCTTTCGGTGATACTATCTTTGTAAGTTTGGTCATATAAGGGCTTCCTTGTGGGAAACTGGTTGGAAAAACATTCAGCGCTTCCTGTCAAAAGTCTACGAGAAAAATCTTCTAATCTTTTCACAAGTATTAAGGTGCAATATTACAGAGGATGAAACCGTTAACCGTAAGCTTGCTTATATCATATAGGCATGCCGGTACAGACTAACATTTTTCAGTACTGGAGGAGAAGATGTATAAACCAGTTGGTCTCGACACGGCATAAACATTACGTTACCTCAGTTAGGATACTTCACCGATTCTTCGCCCGCAAGTATTGTTGTTACAGTTAAAAATCCCCTTCTATATCTCTTTGTGTTCCTATTTAACAAGTGTATACAGCAGAAATACTTAAGAAATCACCGGCAAGAAGAACAGTCGACGGACTGAGCTTACAAAGGCCACGTGAAAGACACAATTGTGAGGAGATTTTGCATATCGCATGTGTTTATCTACAAAGAACAACACATGCTTCCCAAAAACATATTCAAATTTACCTTCAATTTCACAATAACGCCATCCAAGTGAGTCCCTCGTGGAAGCAATTCTAAAAACTAATCCAGATTCCTCGTTTGTTTTCGCCGCAAAGCAAACTGCTCCGACATATTCTCCTAACAAAATACCAATTATTTCTGCTGTGATGGCGGGTTGACGCCATTTTGCATAATTACTGCTAAAAGTCGAAACGTGATTGGATAAGCAGAATTACGTTAATTATTCAGTCAGCTTTTCAGTTTTCAGTATCCTTTCGACGCAGGCTACCATGTACCCGGTTGACTAGTATCTTGGATTACATCTTTGTGAACTTGGTCAAAAAGAGCATTCCTTTAATTATTCATCCATTGCTCATTAATGTAATCCCAGCATAAGTTTGCAGATCTAAACCTGCACAAAACGCAATACTTTTAAAGAGTGTCTTATTTTTTATCAAAGCAAATTTCTCTTCAAAGTATCCTTTGACTTTTGGTCTTTCTGTTCAACGTACGGGGGATCTTGAGGCAGGTGGGATGTATATATACGTTTTGATCCATTTTTTCTTTGTCTTCTTTTTTGTTGTTGTTGTTGTTGTTGTTTTTTATTCGATCCCCTATCATTTACGTAGGGTCTGCGATACACCTGCAAGCCGCGACTCACTCTGCATATGTCACCACTCGGGTATTTATCTTGAAACAACAATCTATAGAACGTTTATTAAATGTGGTTATTTTTATTTCTAAACAGTTCTAAACTCGGTGTTTATTCAAGAGAGATATGTAAGGGGGGTTTCTATGTGAAATTGACTAAAAAGAGTGTTTTTGTTGTTACTGTTGTTTCTACCGGAATCGACAAGTCCAGTTTATTTGGTTTTACACTCGCACACTGCTGCACTGCTACTGCTGCTGCTACTGTAACTCTTTCTGCTAATGCTTCTGCTAGTGATGCCAGGGGCGGATTTAGGGGTGGGTCGAGGAGGCCGCGCCCCCCACCCCCCCCCCCACCCCCCCTTTTGTCCGGTAATTTTTTTTCTTTTGTAAACAACGTCTGTCGGATGGTACATGGTGCTTTGTTACTTTAGATAATATTTTCTGCGGCTCCTGATGATCCCCCTGCCACAGGTGCTACTGTGGAACGTAGCAACTCATCATTGCGCTTTGCAAACAACATGAGAGAAGACCGTCTCAACACATGTTGCTGCTCTTTATTCACAAGGACATAGCTCTGGATTATGACTCAATTATTGGCGACTATGCCAAGCGCAACCAGAGAAGGATGACATTTATCATTCCCGGGCTGCAATGAATGTTCTTATGATAAATTGTTCTTAAACCCCCGCAATGACTGTTCATATGATTGTTTTTAAAGTCATGTCCTTGGGATACATTTCGTTTGTCCAATTTTTTTGATAAATCCTCTTAGAATCTGTGTCCGAAGCCTACATTTTTAGTCGCAAATGACCAATGCTCCCAGAATGCATGCAGTAAATATCCGTCTCAAAGAAACTAGATTTGTCAATTTTTCGGGGAGACAATGTTGCCGCCTTTGCCGGGAGGTTGTACTCTCGCCGCAATTGCTACTGCCCCTGCTAGCAACATAAAGTGTTGATAACTTCTTTGACCACAACCACACCTGTGTTTTATTAAATGTTTCAGTATTACGTGTTCAATATGGAATCCAGGCATTTGCTAAAATTAAGCATCCAGAATGCACTAGATTGCATCTCAGAGAACTTCAATTTCAAAAATTTTCCCGGAGGAGCATGCCCCCGGGCCCCCCTAGAACGTCGCGCCGTTGGCGCTCCGCCGGATGGGCGCGATAGCGCCCACATTGCTACTATACTATATATCTCTCGGCCCCCTCTATCACAACATCCTCCGTCAGCCCCTGGATGCTACTGCAACTGCAACTACTACTGCTGCTACTGCTGCCGCCACTACTGCTGCTGACTGCTGCCGCTGCTACTACTGCTGCTACAGACTGCTGTCGCTGCTACTGCTACTGCTGCTGTTACTACTTCTACTACTGATGCTACTGCTACTGCGGCTGCTGCTGCTGCTGCTGCTGGTGGTCCTGCTGGAAAGGCGGTACCGACAATTTATTGTTGGTGGGGGGAATATCTCGAAAGTAAGAACGTTACTTAATTCACGCCGTAAGGCGTGTGACGAGCACAGAACGCGCGAGTTTTTAGTGGGGTCCGGGGGCTTAATCCCCCCGCGCAAAAAACCTTGAAATGAAACTCTCTAAAATGCTGTTTCCAGCGTTTCTGAGACCGGGAAAACAGTTTACAAGGCAAGCTCGGAGTTCATTTTATTTCATGAAAAGTGAAATATTTTAATTTCTTTACGATATTAAAAGCATTTTATTACGAAACACTTTCGGACATTTGGAGGAAGGCAGGGGATGGGTCAAGGTTTGGTTGAGACTACATTTTGGTTGTTCAGCTCACAGTAAATCTGACTTCCGGTGAATTATCCTCTGTCAGTGTCTTTCAGTGTTCAATACATGGCTGTGGGAAGGCTTTAATTGGAACCATATTTTCCGAAGCGATTTTGTCTGTCACTCGGTGCAGAAACAAACTGACTTCCAATATAATAGATCGGAAGTAGTCTTCGGCGGTCTCTGGATGGTCTCCCGGGGTTTTGCCATCATAAATAAATATAATAAATAAATAAATAAGGAAATTAATAAATAACACTGTTTTCTCATCACCATTGCAGTTAAGAAACTGAATTACCGGGATAAAATACAAGCTTAAAAATTGACACTACTGTAGTAATACTAAGACACTACTAACATACTTACACTACTTCAATAATACTATAATAATATACACTATTACATATAGGATTTACTATTCAACTAAATTGTTAGCATTTACACACTGTGCCATTGATGAAAGGTGACAAATGAGCCTGAACGCTTCATGCAGCACATGTTCCTGTTGTTACATACTTTGGTATACATCGAAACGAGGAGGATGCCTTCTTCTTCGTGAAGGTTCTGGCTGCGAAATAATTGCTTCTGCACTTGCACCTTTACAAATGTTCTGCCAAAACCGTGGAAACATTCATCACTCGCAATCATTTGTCCCTGAGAAGACTTATCCGTCCCATGAAGACTTCTGGACAAGTTATCGGTGTGGCTGAGCTGATTATTATGAACCCTAGATGTCAGAGATGTAGTCCAAAAAAATACTCTGGAAAAAGCTCTCATCTCGGTGTTTTCACGTCAGTTATTTGATTTGAGATTGATCTCCAAGGACAAGGGCACTTTCTAATGAAGGGCATAGGACCATTCCGGGGTAAAAAAGAGTGATTATTCATAAGAACTGTAACAAAGTCCCTTCAAGACACAGATCTTTATACTTTCTAAATAATAAATTGTGGCTAGAAATTCTTTTACGGTAAACTTTTTTTACGACTAACGGCTACATATAAATTTTTTAATTTCTAACGCCTAACAACTTAACTTTTGGTTGTTTTATGGCTGACGGTTAACCCCATTGAGACCTTCATTTAGCAGGGCACAATTTTCTCAATCCTAGTGTCTGGAGGGCAAGTTCTTTTTTGAGCTTTGACAAACACTGTGTCTCTGTGTCTACTGTGTCACTACTCAAACTCTACATACTCTATAAAGCTTGGACAAAATCAAACACGACCCTTTCAATATGCCAGAGGTGTACGACAAGGTTGCATTTTAAGTCCGTTACTGTTTAACCTTTTTATTAATAATATACCTTTCTCTTTCGAAGAAACTTTATCTGACCCCTTTGTCTTACCAAACGGCGCTAAATTAAATTCTCTTTTATATGCGGACGATCTAGTAATATTATCAAGATCCAAAGTAGGATTGCAAAATTGCTTAAATATGTTATCTTCCTATTGCAATTCATGGATGTTAAGTATCAATCCTAAAAAGACTGAAGTTATGATCTTCCAAAAACGCGCAAAAAGATGTACTGAGTATAGTTTTCATATTGACGATGAAAACATTGAAGTTGTTCAGAATTACACCTACTTAGGAACATTAATCTCTTCAACAGGAAACTTTTCATTGGCTCTCGACAAATTGAAAGAGAAGGCTCTCCACGCTCTTTTCAGCCTCAGAAAACACACACATATCAGCAATCTGTCCCCATTCCTTGCAAATAAACTTTTTGAAGCTATGATCTCTCCAATTTTAGCTCACAACAGTGAAATCTGGGGAGTATATACCAAACCTGATTGGTACAGTTCACAGATTGAAAAAGCTCATCTCCAGTACTGTAAACGTTACTTAGACGTAAGCAGTAAGGCATCGAATGTAACTTGTAGAGCTGAGCTTGGAAAGTTTCCTCTTATAATAGCTATTAATCAAAAAATAATTAATTACACCTTATATCTCCACAATAAGGAAAATGACTCTATTGTTAAACAAATCTTTTTAATGTCATCTGATCTTCATAACACCAGCAAAAATAGTTTTTACTCTAATGTTATGAGGATGTCTGAATATTATAATTTGCCTGATTTTGACCCTACTCTCTTAACTGATGCTAAGATTAAACACTATGTAAGTCTTATGCAACAAAAGTATATTTCACACTGGCAACATACTATTCGAAACTCTAAGAAATTAGAATTCTATAACACTTTTAAGGATGAATATACGCCTTCCTGCTATTTAGATCTTTCAAGAAAACTAAATAACAGGAAAGAATTAGTGAAACTTAGAATAGGTAATCATAAATTATTGATCGAAACTGGCAGATATGATCAAATCCCAAGGGATAATAGACTCTGCCCTACGTGTAAATCAAACCAAATTGAAGACGAAATTCATTTACTTTTCCATTGTACTAAATACTGTAGTTTTAGAGATGAATTTTGCAAAAAATAGAGATCCAAATACCAAACATAACACAATTACCTCCTATGCAAGCCACCAAAAATTAATGAATTCTGATAATTATTATTTAAATACTCAACTGATGAAGTTCATTTTGAGATGCTTATCTTTACGAAATAATCTTCTATCGAATGAAAGTAATGTAACGCATACATAATCGCTTTTTTTCCTATTACATGATTATGATTATAATTCGGTAAATTGTGATCGTCGGGGTGAGTGTAGTCCTGAGAAGGACTGTTTGAGGTGACATTGACTGACGTTTCGACAACCTGAGCGGAAGTCATCATCAGAGTCAAGTGAACTGTAAATCGTCAGGAGATGTTATAAATCTCTGGTCGTTGTCCTGATTGGTCGACGATCTCGTGATGTTATTGGTCGTCTGTCAGTTAAGCCGTGATGTTATTGGCTGTGAAGACTGTAAACGTGATTGGTGCGTTTCGATCCGTCTTTTGTTAGTCAAATGTCCGTTGGTCTATTGTTAGTCAAATGAGTCAGTTTGTCTATTGTTTGTCTGTCTTGTTATTGTCGGCAATCAGTCGTTTGTAAGGTGCAGGTAGCTGTTGGCAACGGTTCAGTGGTGTTTGTTCTAAGTTGGTAAACCAGCTTTCCAGAGTGATTCGTTGATAGTAGTCCGTACTGTAGGTAACGCATTCAGCAGAGTCCCAGTCGATTCTGTGGTTTGTTTTTAAATGGTGCTCGGCAATGTGATTGTTGATATCACCATTTCTAGTCGCTCGTTTGTGTTCAGTCAGTCGGACGTTCAGATTTCTGCCGGTCTCACCAATATAAGTGGCCTGGCAGTCGCAGCATTTGATTTTATAAACTGCTCCCCGTCTGTCGCTCGGTTCGTCTTTGTCTTTAACGTTCGTCAGTAGCTGTCGTAAAGTAGTGATAGGTTTGTGAGCAACGCGGATGTTGTAGGGTTGTAGGATTCGTGCGATAGTTTCAGAAGTCCCTTTGATGTAAGGTATGGTTGCAGTAGTGACAGGTGTCGCGTTAGTGTTCGTAGCGTTTGGTTCGGAGTTTCTGTAAGTGTTGTGTCTAATAAAGTCCCGGTTGTAATTGTTCTTGTTGAAAACGTTGTCTAAGTACTTGTTTAAGTACTTAGACAACTCTGGAAAGCTGGTTTACCAACTTAGAACAAACACCACTGAACTGTTGCCAACAGCTACCTGCACCTTACAAACGACTGATTGCCGACAATAACAAGACAGACAAACAATAGACAAACTGACTCATTTGACTAACAATAGACCAACGGACATTTGACTAACAAAAGACGGATCGAAACGCACCAATCACGTTTACAGTCTTCACAGCCAATAACATCACGGCTTAACTGACAGACGACCAATAACATCACGAGATCGTCGACCAATCAGGACAACGACCAGAGATTTATAACATCTCCTGACGATTTACAGTTCACTTGACTCTGATGATGACTTCCGCTCAGGTTGTCGAAACGTCAGTCAATGTCACCTCAAACAGTCCTTCTCAGGACTACACTCACCCGAATTATTCACCCGAATTATTCACCCGAATTATTCACCCGAATTTACCGAATTATGATATGACTCCTGGGTTCAAACCATTTACAGTTTTACATGATTATGATTGTTATAAGTTTCGCTTTAGTTAAGTTTTACGCTTTTGCAATACTGTATGTACCTATAGTCATGCAAATAAAGCTTGTTGTTGTTGCTGTTGTTGTTACTGTGTCTACTTCGTTAGTTTATCAAACGAAGAATGATCGTTGCAGTGATGTACGCAATTAAAGAAGCTGCGATTAAGCCTGAAAAAATTTTCCAGGCTTTGGACGGGATTTCAACTCGTGACATTCACGCTGCTGGTGTGATGCTCTAACCAACTGAGCCGCCAAGGCCTCATTTGTTGGGAGCGGTCAATGGTGAGTAGTTAAGATGTTTCACTTGTCGTTTCCAATGTGTCATGCACGATTCTTACCTTTTGAACAGTATCACTCAGCAGGATTCAAAGCATAATCATAGCGATAGGTGTATATAGCTTCTCCCTTGGCTCCCTTCTTCTTTCAGGTTTTTGTTGCAACACCTGATCTAATTCCCCACATATTACTCGCCCATAAATATTTATTTTGCGAGCCCTAGTGCCCCATCATCTGGTCAAAGGATGTTGTTACACGATTCACCTCCGCCCGCCGCCATTTTGAGTTCTCCAAAGTTGGTGAGGCAATTGCCCCACCTGCTCCACCAGTAGCGCCGCCCTTGTGTTGCTACTACTACTACTGCTATAGACTGCTGCTACTGCTGCTCCTACTGCTGTTGCTACAGACTGCTTCTGCCACTGCTACTGCTGTAACTTATGCTACTGCTACTGCTATAGACTGCAGCTGCTACTACTACTGCTGCTACTGCTATTACAACTGCTGCTACTACTGCTACTGCTGCTACTACTGCTACTGCTACTGCTGCTAATGATACTGCTGCTAGTTCTGCTGTTACTGCTGCTACAGGCTGCTGCTACCGCTGCCGTTACTGCTGGTACCGCTGCTGCTGCTGTGACTGCTGCTATTGCTACTGCTACTGCTGCTACAGACTGCTGCTGTTGTTGCTACTGCTGCTGCTGCTGCTGCTGCTGCTAGCCTACTGCTACTGCTGCTGTCACTGCTGCTACTGCTTCTACTACTGCTTATGTTACTACTGCTCCTTCTGTTGCTACTTCTACCACTGCTACAGACGGCTACTTTTATGTGCTGCTGCTGCTGCTGCTGCTGCTGCTACTACTACTACTACTACTGCTACTACTACTACTGCTACTACTACTACTACTGCTGCTAGCCTACTGCTACTGCTGCTGTCACTGCTGCTACTGCTTCTACTACTGCTTATGTTACTACTGCTCCTTCTGTTGCTACTTCTACCACTGCTACAGACGGCTACTTTTATGTGCTGCTGCTGCTGCTGCTGCTGCTGCTGCTGCTACTACTACTACTACTACTACTACTACTACTATTACTACTACTTCCTCTACCACTACTATCAAAACAACAACAAGCTTTATTTGCATGACTATAAGTACATACAGTATTGCAAAAGCGTAAAACTTAACTAAAGCGAAACTTATAACAATCATAATCATGTAATAGGAAAAAAAGCAATTATGTATGCGTTACATTACTTTCATTCTTTAAGGCAAGCATCTCAAAATGAACTTCATCAGTTGAGTATATAAATAATAATTATCAGAATTCATTAATTTTTTGGTGGCTTGCATAGGAAGTAATTCTGTTATGTTTGGTATTTGGTTCTCTTTTTTTTGTAAAATTCATCTCTAATACTACAGTATTTAGTACAATGGAAAAGTAAATGAATTTCATCCTTCAATTTGTTTGATTTACACGTAGGGCAGAGTCTATTATCCCTTGGGATTTGATCATATCTGCCAGTTTCGATCAATAATTTATGATTACCTATTCTAAGTTACACTAATTCTTTCCTGTTATTTAGTTTTCTTGTAAGATTTAAATAGCAGGAAGGCGTATATTCGTCCTTAAAAGTGTTATTTTTATTTTCCTTATTGTGGAGATATAAGGTGTAATTAATTATTTTTTGATTAATAGCTATTATAAGAGGAAACTTTCCAAGCTCAGCTCTACAAGCTACATTCGATGCCTTACTACTTACTTCTAAGTAACGTTTACAGTACTGGAGATGAGCTTTTTCAATCTGTGAACTGTCCCAAGACTTGAAATCAGGTTTGGTATATACTCCCCAGATTTCACTGTTGTAAGTTAAAATTGGAGAGATCATAGCGTCAAAAAGTTTATTTGCAAGGAATGGGGACAGATTGCTGATATGTGTGTGTTTTCTGAGGCTGAAAAGAGCGTGGAGAGCCTTCTCTTTCATTTTCTCGAGCGTCAATGAAAAGTTTCTTGTTGAAGAGGTTAATGTTCCTAAGTAGGTGTAATTCTGAACAACTTCAATGTTTTCATCGTCAATATGAAAACTATACTCAGTACATCTTTTTGCGCGTTTTTGGAAGATCATAACAGTTTAGTCGTTTTAGGATTGATACTTAACATCCATGAATTGCAATAGGAAGATAACATATTTAAGCAATTTTGCAATCCTATTTTGGATCTTGATAATATTACTAGATCGTCCGCATATAAAAGAGAATTTAATTTAGCGCCGTTTGGTAAGACAAAGGGGTCAGATAAAGTTTCTTCGAAAGAGAAAGGTATATTATTAATAAAAAGGTTAAACAGTAACGGACTTAAAATGCAACCTTGTCGTACACCTCTGGCATATTGAAAGGGTCGTGTTTGATTTTGTCCAAGCTTTATAGAGCATGTAGAGTTTGAGTACAAACTCTTAATCAAATTGTAAAAGCACCCTCCGACATTTATTTGTAACAACTTATATAAGAGACCAACATGCCAAATTGAGTCGAAAGCTTTTTTGAAATCTACGAAACAAGCATATATTTTCTCGTTGTGGTTAGGCACATATTTATCTACTAACGTTCTTATTGTGAGGACATGGTCTGCTGTACGATTGTTTGGTAGGAAACCAATCTGGGAATTGTGGAGAATGTTACACGAGTTGACATGCTTTAGCAGTCTTTGGTTTAAAATAGAACAAAACAATTTTCCTAGACAGCTTGAAACATAAATTCCCCGATAATTTGACGGATCACTACTAGCTGATTTATATATTGGTGTAATAAGGCCGCGACACCACGTCTCGGGCATTTTACCTGAAATAAGAATTGAATTAAAAAGTTTAAGATATACGGGCATCATGTCTTGAAGGCTAGCTTTGATCATTTCATTTTTTATTTTGTCTGAGAACGACGATTTGTTATTTTTCATTCTCTCCGCGGCTGTAACAATTTCATTTTCGGTAATGAAGTAGTCTAAAGAGGCCATCTGATCTTTACGACTTTCAGACTACACTACTACCACTACCATTGCTACAATGACTATTCTTGGATCCATTCGGATTCAGTTATCCAGAGGATCATCCTTTCGTGATTGATAAAAGGATCTGTCAGTTGAATGTCCAAAATGCTAAACTTAGAATGTCAGCAATTGCAACATTTGACCCTCGTTTGTTGCTCAACAAATGTTGAACAGTATATCGTTGGCACAGGAGAACGAGCCACAATCAATTTTTAACCGTTTTATCTGTGAAAGAGTGAAAGAACTTTAAAGGGTCTTACAGTAACACTTTCTGTGCACCTAAATCATTTTTTTTTTTACAAAAAAGGAACATTAATTTTAATCGTCAATTAGTGCCAATGTGTGTGGTTTTTTTTTCGATTTCATAATGATAAGAAAAAGGGTTGACACATTGCCAAACCTCGATGCAACAAAGCTTTTAATCGTTTTTCCACAATTGAAATTCGTTATAACGGACTTCCAATAATAACGAGCCCCTATTATAACGAACACTTTCCAGTTCACTGACACTTCGTTATATTAGGGTTCTTTACCATGTGCCGACGTAATTTTTAAGGCACATCCTCTCAGGGCCGTGGCGAGTCTCATAAATTCGCTAGAGAACTGAACCATGCAAACTCACACTGCGAAAAATAGATTTGTACCAATGCTTATGTCGCAACAATTAACACGATTTTACATATCAGACCAAAAAGTTTCTATACGGTATGGCGTTTTGTTAACATACCGTTGTAAACATATTTCATTCCAAAGTTCCACGTGAAGTTTTCATGACCAAACGTTTTCTCACAAAGCAAAGGTGTCTTTTTTTTTTCTTTTTCTGAACTTCACTGAATCGAACTTGACAATTAGTAGGGATGCCGTTTGGGTTTGGACGTAAGTTAGTGCTATCACCTCAATATAACTACGTATATGTGAACTTTTACTTTTTTTCCAATTGATGAAGAACGGGAAAGCTCCTGGAGTGGATGATAACCAGGTCACCCTTCCGAAGCATGGCACTAAACGAGAGAGGTCCATGCACAGTGGAAGTCCTACATAGCTTGTTGAATTTGATTGGAAGAAAGAAGATATTTCAGATGACTGGAAGGAGTATGTTCTAATAACACTGCTATCAAATCCCCTAAACTCTGCCAGTTTTTTCTGACCCAAAAAGTTATCGAACGCAGAGGGATCTCTACAAGAAGACAGAAAGCCAAAATGTAATGCTTGAGATCAAATGTTGACGCTTCCGATAGCTTGCACGTACTCAGGGTGGACCAGGATAGAATCCCTTAAGTAGCCCTCAGATGGACTCTGGGTAAAGGGAAGCGGGGAAGGACAAAGACAACCTGGTGAAGGACTGTCATGAAGGAGATGGCTGACTTGGGTCTGGTTTGGGGCGAGTGCTCAAACAGAAAGGGATTCTGAAAGATCGTTTCTGCATTGATCAGATGGTCACACTTAGGCTCCGCCCGCATTAATGCGGTTCAAAAGTCTCCGTTTTCAGATACCCAAAAACCTAGCAGCACATTGCCGTACACACTAGCGTTTTCGTATCCTTTTTACCTGTCCACATTTATGATGCGTTTTGTTAGAAAATCTTTATATGCTTTTTTCAGGCTCTTGTCCACAATATTTTGGAAAGTCTCCGTTTTCAACCTTCCCCATACCACAGCGTTCTCCGTTTTTACCCGTCCACACAGACTTCAGTGTGAACACGGCTCATTTGAAAACCAATTTATTAAAATTATCACCGTGTATAAATAAAGTTAATTATTATTATTATTATTATTATTATTATTATTATTATTATTATTATTATTACTGACTACGTCGTTTTCCAACGTCACCGATTTCATCAGCGTTTTGATCGTTACAGCCGATGATGAACAATAGGCAAAACGCATCAAAGGGTATGCATTTGCAAACAAAAACACACATCAGAATGGCAGGCTCTTATCAGTAGGACAGTCAAGGAGTCATCATCTACCCCATATATCCAATTTGTGAACTTTGAGACAAGGCGTTAGTTTAACTCTACACAACTTATAAAGAATTTTATGTAGAATTTCATTCGTCGTTTGGTAGCGTACCAGATATGCATCATCAACCATTAATCGGAGCAGGGTGCTGCCCGGGAACGAAAGTTTCACTTGTTAACCAGGACCGAACCCATAGAGATAAAGACTGGGAAGAGACAGAGGTGCCTCCAGTTCGCTTCTGTAATTCCTCAATGTGTTTGACTGTGTAATGTCCAAAACGGCTTATAAGGCCGAGAGATGATGGAGAATCCAGTGTTCGCTGATTCGACTGTGGATTGCAATGCAAGTGCGGATGATTTAGGCTAGCCTACTCACTGATCAGCGTTTTAGCCTGGAGAAGAGACTGCGCGGTGGGGTGGGGCGGAGTCAGTATATGTCAGGAGTGCTTGGAATAGGAAAGCGAACTAGTGCAGGACAGCACAGACAACTTGTAATAATTGGAGATATCATCGAGAGTAGCATAGTTCACCTGTCGTGGTAGTGTGGTAGTGGCATAAGTGTAAGCACGGACTGAAGTTTCTATGTAAAGCCTGTCAAGGACACGACAGGGACAGTAGCAAAGCCAAATATGAAATGGAAATGCCAGCGGATTGAGAATAAAAAGAAGGATTTCCCTACAAATATCAAGTGAGTCTCGCTGTACGGTTCAGAAACTCTGAAGCATTCGACAGACAGACTAGTACTCGCTGTCAGCAAGTGTCTGCCGGATCCCGAAGATTCGTCGTAAGGTGTCAGTTCAGACGAGAAACTGTTGGGAGAAAACGGGGCAAAGTCGCATTGATGAAAACTATCAAGAGAAGAAAAGAGGAATTGGACAGGGCGGGCGAGTTGTCGTTAAGCCTGACAAAATTTTGGTTTTTCTTGGGGTAAATAGGTATTGGAACCACTCTTACAAACGAGATTCTACGATGGACATCCCCTCGCCCCACCCAAGAATCGCTGCCCCCTGCTTCTTTCTCTGCTTGACATATTCTACTTGTTTTGTCAGCTTTACAGGCTTGCAAGGGGTTACAAAAATGTTATTTTTAGTTGCGGGTAATTTCTTGTCGGAGCAAACATGTGAAAAGGGCGCATGTGATCGAGCTACTTGTCAAGATCGTGTTCTCTCCCTTTCTTGTTTTAATGTAAAGGCGGAAACAAGTGTTTTCTAGAACGATTGCATAACAACATAATCCGTCAACTTGTGCTTGTCATACGCTGGTACAAGATCGGCGTACGCTGTGAATTGTGTCACGATCTTTCACTTACATTTATTTTTAGAGACAGGTTTGACTGAAGAGACAGCACTCTATGAGTAAGATCGAGAAAATAACTCTTATTCCTTTGTTCGCATAAGGCATTAAAACTCCAATTTTATAATGGTACTTACAAAGTAGGGTGTGGTAGAGAACTAATCCGATAGGGTACAGCCCTGTACATTATCCACCCCTAGAGGTGGAGTTTGAGCACACTATACCTGGATTGGAAATAATGGAAAGTGGCGAACGAGCTGTCGATTGCATTCTAGGGTTTTTGTCTGAAATCAGAAGGGGACGATAAATTACAGGTAGTATGAGAAAGGATTATGGTATTGAACTCTTAGTGGCTTGATTCCAGTCAGCATTTTGAGGAGTAAATCCGACAGAATTAGTCTTATAGCAAAATCATTAAAAGCCATAGAGCTACAAGCGCTGAACGCACTACGTTTTTACGACGATCAACACACAAGCCAAAGTCGCTGACTCGCCTTCTTCTTGTAACGATTTGCTGACTCATGCAGCTTCGCAGCTCTTGCAACTCGTGTGAGGCGCGTGGGCTGCGATAAGAAGACGGAAACTCAAATTAACTGAAACGGAAACACGTTCATGTAAAGGAAACCGATTGGAAATCCTGTTTAAACGAAAATATTGTTACGGCGGCCTGGGTCACGTTTTGTAATCTTTTGCGGCTCGTTTAAACGTAAATCATACCTCAAAATAATGGTCGCACTGATACTGTGAGGGAAAACATAAAAGAAATACTAGGAAGCCAAATTGGAGCGCGGGTGGTGCAAATTGGACAGTTCAAAGGGTTGAACAAAACTTGACCAGTTCTGTTTTCATTTCAAATAGTTTGCAGATTATAATTATTAGAGAAGAAAACCGATAAGGAATATCCCAAATATCTTGACCTTTTAAGTATAAGCGCGAACGAGCAGTGACGTGAGTGAGCGAAAGCAGCGAAAGGAAATCACATGATTGTGAATCATTTTCACGTGTTTTGTTATTCCTCTTTTCCTTGGCCACTTTTGCGGCTCTTGGCAGGTTATTACTCAATTCCTTTTTCAGCTGTCTCGTTGTGTACGTGAGTTTTAGAATGCTAAAATAGCGTTAAGCTCAAAGTACATTTCATGAATGGGCACAACAAGTACTTTTCACATTACAAACGTGCTTCAAAACAATATGCTTCCACAAAACACGCTTCAACTACAAGTATGCTTCAAAACAAACCAGTTCCATAATTGCGTAATACAGCAAAGTATTGCGAAACCTGCTTTCGTGAAATTGATTGTTTGTAGAAAACTATGAAAAGATGGGATTTCTTTGCTGTTGATATTATATTCCGATTTCACAAAGTGGTAAACTGATCTACTCTATCTATCTCCAGGAGGACATGTTACTAGAGGACTACAGTGCACGATCAAAGAAGACACTAGGAGACAGGGCTTTTAAAACAGCAGCGCCCAAAATCAGGAACATTTTAACGGAGGACGTTAGAATGAAGGACAATTAAAGACTCACTGTTTTAGACTTGCATATAATTTTTAACTCTATTTAGGTGTACATAAATTTTACTCTCTTTTTAATTAATTTTTATGACAGAAACATATAATTTCCTTTTCGTTATATTTGTAATGCGCATTTGATCATGTATGTATGTTAATTTGCGCAATATTAAGTAGTAAATATTGTTATTATTATTATTATTATTATTATTATTATTATTATTATTATTATTATTATTATTATTATTATTATCTCGGTGATTCTATCAAGCAAAGCGAGAATCAAGAACACTGTTAGCAACGGAATCAGTGTAGAGCTTAGGTACACCCCCGTAACACGGACACCTCTACTATGGTCAGCCATCTAATTCAGCCCATCAAAACTCTTTGCAATCTTTTCTTCGCACACCAGAATGTGAACGCGTGAAAAAGATTACGGAACTTTCGATCTGAACTGTGACAGACAACACAACAACTAATTTCATTCAAATTTTTTAATTTTTCAAAATAATGTAGTCTTACCAGTAAATGGAATGGTGGGAAAAATTGCAAAGGTAGATGGAGCCGGCCTAGTCTCTAGATCGGCTGTCGTGTTGTTTCGCTTGACAGGAAAGTCTTCTCTCGTTTTTCTCTATCTAACAGAAATACATAACTACTTAGCTATCTTCCTCGACAATAACATACAGAAACACTTCAGTTGCATTTCTAACAGCGGAGTTGAGTGTGGACACTTGGCGCAGTGACCTCTAGTAGAAATCAATCATCCAAATAGCTTTGGTCCATGGAAGATAAAATATACTCTCGTACAGTTGCAGGTAACTTAAAATGCTGTATAAAAGAAATTTCAGGTTATGGTCAGCCGAGCTATTAATTTTTTCTAATAAATGTCGTTTCTAACTAAGCTTTGTGCTCAAGGTACATCTGTCAAGTGAACTTAAATATGAGGGCTGGATGTAACATCCCCATGAAGGCAAGCAGTGTATAGTATCATTGTCGTTTTTATACAGTTCAGTTGAGAAAAAAGGCTTCTTTGTAGGCTGGTTTCCGTCAAAAAGTGAAGCAGGCGCTCATCTGAACCCTAAGAGGCACCAGAATATCTTTTTATGGGCACAGTTTTAATTTATTTTAACCCTCAAAGGAGGCCGCAATTCTATTTACAAGCTGCTCCTCTCATATCATCCCACTTTTTTCACCCTCGTTACGGTGGTTATTTCGTTGAAACACTCTTCGTGCTAGCGGTGAAAAACACAATTTTAAAACCCCAAACGTTACGACAAGTATCCCTTTTAGTTTGATATAAGAAAGCCCCCGTCCACAAGTGCACCAGAATTTTCAATTTGCACCCATCGGGATCACTAAGCACTGTGAATTCTTTCCCCATCCCTGGTCCCCATCTCATTCCCAAAAGCAAGTTTAAAACTGCAAAGATTCTTGGTCACTTTCATTGCGCCATATATATAGTAAAATAATAAATGAACAAAACGCCAAACAAAACCCAGCACCAATAGAAACTATTCCTCGATGTCCTTCATTTAAGTGGCTGCACATCACAGGTTTAGTCATCCCCAGACTCAAAAGCTGAGAGCACAGAACAAGAAATGATCGTGAGATAAGGCCGCCGGAGGAGATAGGTAAAATTAATGATATGTGATATAATTGCCACCAGAAAATCTACAACGCCCGCTCGCCTCTTGGCCACTGCTCCCGGAAACGAAACGGGAGTGGGAAGACCTTGGACGAAAAGATTAATTTGCAAAGAAGCTGTTTCTTAAAACTAAACTGATCAACTTGATTATACAAGACCGTCAACAAGAATTTTTTAGGATTCCGTCGAGCATTTAAGGGAAAAACTCACCTTAATTAAGTAGCTCTTGTCGAGTTTTTTCCCTTAAATCACTTTCTAAAACAAATAACTAACGTATAATGGCTAAGATTCCGTGACCCGTATCGATATCAACAGTTTATTGAGCTAAGTACCGGGAGGGGACTCTCACCGGAAATGCCTTTGCTGTGAGCGTTTTGCTAAGTTTAGACTCATTCATTGCTTTGCGCAAAAAAATGCGTTGAGTGGATCTTTTGTTATCTGATGTGATTGATGACAATGATTCATCAAAAGAAATTGACCATGAAGATGCATTTGAAATTATTCACGTACAACTGCCCTACATGTTTTTAGAAGAATGGTCGCTGGGCCGAGAGGTGAAAACGTACGCGCACGCTAGCGGGAGGCTCGCGTTGTAAAGCCACGCGCGGTAACTCGCGCCAAGGCATCACAAAGAGGGGGATTTTTTTTTTCAAAGCACCTTGGCCTGAAGAAAATGCGGTCTTCCACTTTGTCAACAAAAGCTTCTTTGAAAACCTTTTTTGTAGGAAAATGTCAATTTTTTTTTACAAGGTCAATTGGGAAAGTAACTCCACCGAGGCACGTTTTTGTTGAATTGAAACAATTTGAACAAAGCCGCCCATGCATATGTTTAAGATAAGGGAAATGCGTTTTTAATATTTCAATGTTAAAAAGTCCTCAAGCTATTAAAATATATACTGATTGTTATCATGTAGAATGGGATAAGATGATTCGCAGAGAAACGGTTCAATACTGAAGTCGGATTGTATACGTACCTCTTACACGCACGATAACTGAAGTTGTTTACGACTTGTCTGCCCGGTAAACATTTATTAATTATTTCTTGGCGCCGCAGCTTGATAAAAGTAAGCTCACTATTAAGCAATCAATAAAAGGAATTGTTTCATGAAGTTTCTCACGATATTGTTTGATTTGTACTACCAGGCATGAAGCCAGTCATATTGAAATTAAGGATCAAATAGGAAAAAAGTTATTTAATCATTTTAACTATCGGCCTCTTTTGGAGCATCTGCTTGCTGATGCACTTTCTTTTTATTAAACATATCCCGGTTGTTATTTTGCTGCTGCCTTCGTCCGTGCATTGAATTTTGTGTATATAAAAATGACATTCATTTTATGGACTTCACTCGAAACTAAAGTAACTATATCAAGTTATTGACTTTCTACAAATTTGTTGTTACTAAATCTGTCGAGAGCAAATTCAAAGTCTAATGGGCTTTTTCTATAGTGATGAATTTACACGGATATGACAAGTTTTCTCAAACGGTTCCAATTTCCTGAGCGTGCAGATCTCGCGGTCACTTAAATGGTGGATTTTGATGTCAACTCGCCGAAACAAAACGAAAGTTTAGAAAGAGCTCTTTTGCGCGAACGTGCAGTATGCTTAACGCTATCTAGGCGAACTATGTGATGATTATTTATCGCACATGCACTTTTGAGTTCATTCAAATAAAATTTATTGAGCAGTATTTTTCTACATACTCGTGTTAAAGGTGTTGCAAACTAAAACTGCGGGTTTTTAATTTTCGTCTTGAACTTGGGTGTCCTTGGGTGGGCACTTTTGGGTGTGTTGGGTTTACTTTGGCGCTTGCTACGTGCACACATTTTCATGCCACGAGCTTTTAAGTGTTAACGCGCGTGCAACACACATGATTCGTGACTTGAACGCAGAATTAAAAGAGGTTGATTTCCACTCTAAGCATTGAAGATTCACTGCCAGTACGAGTCTACAGTGTGCCAAAACAATAAGAAATACAGTTAAGTCTTTATGTTCGAGTCACTGTCAAATCGTGAAACACGCACACAATTCCATGAATTCATGCCTCCTTCCATTGCGTGCACATAAATGCAAAGGAAATTTATACGACGTCAATCACACCAGATAAAGTTACAATAATCGAGTATCCTGCGGCAACTAAACGTTTTAGAAACGTTCTCCGGGGCCAAAACAACATTCAGTCCAGTTCCACACTAATAACGTAGAGTTGTCCAATGTTGAACCTTTCCCGCGATGTTCAGACAGTAGTGTTATGAGTAGATGGACAAAATAATTGTAGGTCCCACAATATTTTTAGTGGGGGTGTGCAAATCCCATTCCAGGCCTACCTCCTAAACCTTCAAAAAGGCAAAAACAAATGCCCTTTTGAAGACCAAAACGGCTTCAAAACTTTCCCTTTGAAGGAAAGCAAGCATGCAAAAAAAAAAATTGTTGCTAGTGCTCCAGGGAGAGGGTGCACGCAAGAGCCCCCCCCCCCCCGACACACACATTCATTCCTTGTGCTGTTCACAAAATGTTGTCACTTGCGCACGACGCCTTTTCTTTCTTTTTGATCCCCCTAAATTAGGGCTCAATGACAACAGGCTCCTTTGTAGAAATGGGAACGAGCGAACAGTGTGAGAATTGGCTTTCTTTCCCTCCTATCCCCCGACTACGATAGCCTATTCTCAGAATAGAACAGCAACAGTACTAGCAGAATGTACATTGAACATGGACTCCAAGCATTGGAGTGTGTCTCGAGATCTGAGCCAGTTGAATTAAATTATATAGTTCACGCAAAATAGTCTGGTGTTTGTTGCGTATCATTCTTGGTTCTCGAGCCTTGTTCCCTATCTTGCCATTCTGCTTGAAAAGTCCTAAATATTACTGTTAAATTTTCCCAGGTTTCTAGTATATATCGTTAAGGTTGATGCTTGTAACTAAGACCACTAGTGAAAACAGCGTAAGGTCTCAGAAAGTAGACATAAATGACTATTGTAGTCCAACTTAAGTGCTCGCAATGTGCCTGGCTCCACGAAGTCTAATTTTCAGAAAGGGCGGCCTCGACCGAGTATCACTGATGAAAAATGGACGGTTTCCAAATGGCGGAACCGGAACACTGTATATGACCCTCCTTTCATGTGTGGTCCTTTTTGGCAGCTCCCCTACCTTACCAGGGTTGAATGTTTGTTAGATACATATGTTCCTTTCAGTTGAGACACGGTCTTTGTTTCCCTCTATGTCTTAGACCTTAGCCCCATTAAATTCAGATGCACACTTTCTTGAGCCAATACGTATATTCTACGGTGTTCTGAAAAAAAAATTCTGATTCGCCAAAAGGGTTTCAAACTACCCAAAAAGATTGTTTTCTTTTGAAACACGCCAAAGCAGACAGCATTCATGGTCGTCTACCACGTTGTTAATTTCGCCGAGAAGGTTTATTGTTAGACACAAAGTCTTTTATTCTCATGAAATAGAAATAACTAAAAGAAAACGAAACAGACTACTCGAAAATGAAAACGAAAGAAACCCCGTTCTGATTCTCAGATTTCCCTTATTTATTTGTTCCGGTATAGTGTAATATCACCGGATGTAAACAAAGAGCAAGTATCGTTCTTACTTCCTTTTCATTTTCGACAGAGTTCACTTTTCATCGTGGATCCAACCAGCACTATTACACGGGACATACCCTTCGTCTAGGCTCGATTCCCGGCACTTCCGGTTATGTACCGGAAGTTATTTTCAGAGAGAAAACAAGAAGAAAACTGAGTGGAAAAGATTCCGTTTTTCTCTCTCGTCATTATATAACTACAGCTGAAACAGGTGAGAGGTGGTAAGTTTGATGTCAGAATAATTCGTGAGCTGATGCATGAGATCCCTGTGTGAGATGATTTGCTTTTTTAACAATTCAGTTGAGGTGCTTTTCAGTGATTTACACTTTTTCAGATTTTGTAGTTGCACTTATTGAATGTGAAACACATTACTTTTTATGGCGTTCTCCTTCAGCAACTCCTATATAAAGTCGTGTATGCAGGCCAGAAGCGAAATGCTATAAACCAGACGAAACATATGTTTTCAGTTTACTTTCTATTCTTGTTTCGTTCAGCAACCCTTGGACAAAAAAGGTTATTTCAATAGCTGAACAAGTCTGTGCAGAATTAAGTTTGAGCAAGTATCTCAGTTTCGCTGGCCATGGAAAAATTCCAAAATTAGGAAAAATTGAATCCCACAAAAATTTCAGGCCATATATAGATCATTAAGTTTGTGACGATCGATACAAAATTATGAGTCAATTGCAACATATAGGGGCTGAAGAACGTCCGAGAGGACAAGTTCGTAATTTAACTGTTTGAAGTTGAACGTAATATTCGCGAGCAAATCGTGCAATATTCGCTGCGAAATACCACCGCTCCACGCTCGCACGTGCCAGATCAGAGCAATCGCGAGCATCGAGAAGCCTTTAGCTGCCGCGCGCGCGCGAGTAAAGTGATCGAGAACTACTCTCAGAACCCACTATTTGCCACTCGTCTCATTGATTGACAACTCAATAACGTTTGCTAAAACCTTCCTTTTGCTTATCTACACGGAATGGAAAAATCCACGTTTTCGAAAACCTCCACTTAATCGAACGTTTTGTATGAAACCGGCTTCACTTTCTTGCCGGCTTGCTTGTTGGATAGAAGGTCAGACTGCTGAAAAATGCTCCGTTATCGAACGAAGGCATATTCACGTAGAGGGGCCTGGGCAAACAAACAGTCTGTTTCGCATGCAATTCACGCCAGAGGAAGCATTTGAATTTACATATCCGCTCATACGCTAAACATTTCACACCTTCCTTGTGCAGAAATTCAATCAGAAACAGTATTTTTAAATGGAGAGCTAAATTAAACCATTTCCCTTTTCTGTACTGGGAAAAATAGATACAGTTTTATAAAAAAATCCTTTGTCATGCCTGGAAAAAAAGCACGGATGTCCATACGTTTGGCAATTTTCCACATAATGTGAGAAAACGAAATATTAGTAGCGGAGTCTTCCTGTCGTGGCAATTATTCCAATACCGATTTCTTTTTTTTCCAATTACATATTTTTTGGGTAGCGTTAAGAGCAAAACGATTTCAAAAGCGAGAAAATTCTGCAAGGTCTGCAAACTGCAGGTTTTTCTTTATAACCTGAGGGCTATTGTGACGTTAGGTGTAATAGTGGGCCGTGGATGAATGCTAGCACGTACAACACATGTACAGAAACAATTTCACCGGGATCGAATCCTACACGAGTTCCATATAAGCCTAGATCGAGAAATAAACTGGAAGTACTCTCGTGGTTTCTTCATAAATTTATTAAGCTAGTGGTTTTGTTAAATTAAGGAAAAAACTCAGTCGTTCTGATATATCTACGTTCAAATTGGCGAGTTATAAATTACGTCATGAATTTGTTTTGCCTCAGCATCATCCTGCCTAGCACAGACAGAATGTCGGTTCAATTGCACTCTAATTTACCTATCGACCTTTTGGAATTTTTTGTACAATGGTAAGGTCTAATCTTATGGACACAACGTCAAACAAGTTGTGCTTCACAAAGACCGGTCAAAGCATGCTGATTCGTTTGTGACGTCATACAAATATTTTAATAACATGAGCCACTTATTTAGCGCTTCCATGATTGGTTAAAGCTTGTGTGGTTTTCAATAGTATAAACTATTGTACTCGCTCTACTCGCTCATAGATAATCAGGAAAGTTGACCGACGAAGCAGTGAATGATGCCTATGGTAGACGAAGATCGACTGAGGTCGTTTCAGAACATTGTAAAGGACTATATCGCTTACCGACTTCGGCAGAACAACATTTTCCTGCCAGGTTATCATGAAAATGGCAATCCTTCGCCAGCGGCTCGACATTTGCGACGAGTCGCGGATGAACTGATAGAAGAAAACAGAGAGTTGTTCGACTCCATGTGCGACCAACTTCATCTGACTCACGGTTCAACTTACGCTACGTTTGTGGGAATTGCGGACGAAATTTTCCAGACAGGAAAAAACTGGGGTCGGATTGTAGCTTTTCTGGCTTTTGGGGCCACATTGGCTGTGTATTGCGCACAAAAGGAGGATTTGGCTCAACTTATCGATAACATTGTTGAATGGGTCTCGATGTACATGAACCAGAAGCTCAGCGGTTGGATTGAAGCTAATGGCGGCTGGGTGAGTATCTGTGTTGTTTAAACTAATCTGTGAACCGGTCTTGATTCGAATGGACATCGGTAATACCTTTAGCTGAGAATGAAAAAATATTGGCAAGTGATTTCAAGGCAACTTCGACTCGAAAATGCTGGTTCACAAAGCATAAATGCGCGATTTGTTGACATTTGGCATCACGAGAATATCGAAGGGTTCAAAAAATACCAAAAAAATATTTCAAAAAATAGAAAGACTGTGTTCTTTTGTGTTTTTTCTGAAAACATGCTTTGAGATCTCAGCAGAAAGAGTTGAAATTGGTGCGAAAGCTTCACTGAAAATTTTAAGTCCCTAACGTTAATTGTGAGCCTAGCTTGTGATTTTAATGAGGTTACCGCAACAAGTAAACTCAAATAATTTTTTCCATAAGAAGGCAGAAAATCCGAAAAATGCACTTTATATAGACATATTCGAAAAGTTCTTTTATGGTGCTTGATACAAGCCTTCTGTCTCCCTGTTGTCTTTCAGTGTTTTCAGTCGAGTATTTTCAGGAATAGAACATGTTCTTCCCCGGGAATTTTTTTTAGGCATACGGCTACCCTTCCTGAATGATGAATGATTTCAGTTTTGTCGCAGCACAGATGTAGATAGAAAAGACAAAAATAAATCCAGCATTTTCGAAGTCATACTGAAATGACCTATATTGGCAGATATCATTGCGTCGCGTCTCTTCGCATTTAGGGAAATGACTTGTAATTTTGGGAAATGTGAATGAATAAATTGCGACAGACATGTTTTATTGGCGCCAAGATTTGTATTGAATGACTCGAGGTAACTTAGTACTGTGGGTACGTGAAGTTGTAGGAAAAAAGGCGTTAATCGCAAAATTTCCATTGTTAGCCTCAGTTGCGGTGAGGCCCGTGATCTTCTTAAAATAGACTTTCAGCTTCCTTCAAATCCTTTTTTTTTGGCTTTATATGGTCACGTCTTTGTGTCCATTTTTTGGCAAAGAAGAATTATGAAACCAAGCAATATTTATGTACTTTGGCCACGAGACCTTGGGACAATTGATTTTTCTGGTTCCATTCTCCGCCATTTTCTAAACGTTTAGTAGCTATGGATAACAAAGCCTTCTCGAAATGTTTTTGGGAAGTAGGCTATTATTGTGTAGGCAGATTATAATAGGAGTACTACTATTGTTGGTCAAGGGGAGGGTTTCCTTGCCTGCAAGGGGAGACCAGTAAGAAGATGGCAGCAGGGAATTAACTGTAGACCAAAACCACTGGTTACCAGCACATTTTGAGAAGACTGTAGCACTTTTAAATTTGTAGACGGCCAATCTTAAGTGTTGTAACATGTATGTTGAACCAAATGAGAAGTGTGATTCTTATGTACATACTTTTTGTGGTCAAATTCTTAGGGATAAATGAAAACATAATTTGGTGTGTCACTGCCTTTTAATCAGCTACCTTGCAAATTTCATTTACTAAAGAAGCCAGAGATGTGCATAGCTACAGCAGCAAATTTCAACAAGAAACTGAGATTACCTAGGACAACCACAGTGGATAGCAAAAAAAGTGTCTTGAAAGCTCATTAGCAGCAAAAATTCTCTACAAGGAAAAAAAAGGACTACTGTAGGGAAGACTATGTGGAAGGTTGACAGAAACTTCAGGGGTTTGTTGAGTTAATGGTGTTCTGGACCCCAAAACAGTATTTCTCGTCTGTTGAAGACTAACCTGTGTATACAGCTACATTGTTCCCGGCTGCTAGGCAGTACTTTCAAAAAGCACCGACGACCAACGAAAAGCATCTGCAAATTCGCCCTGAATTGAAGTAATTAAAGAAAGATTTCTTTGCAACCTTGTTGATACAGTTAGCTACTCTACTCAAATCAGCTGCCTACTTCAAATTTTATTGAAAACCCTGGCTAGGGGCACTCCTACACAGTGCCCCTAACAGCTGGGAACAACAAGAGGTGGCTGTATGCACAGGCTAATTGAAGACCAAAATAATTCCTTGTTTGTTGCTTTGGTGTGCTTGCAAGTAAACTCACAACATATGAAATTGAAAGGAATCCCTCCTACCCCAACCAAACAATGCTGAACTTAGAAGTGCTAAAATACTGTTTCCCTTCCTTGCCATACCTTTACAAAACTGTTTTGCAGTGTATTTTGCCCATTTCTAATTCATGAATTTTACATTCTTTGTTTTTCGCAAAGGATGGGTTTATCGCTTTCTTCCGAGCAGAAGATGATCCACCAGAAAGTGGACAGAATGGAGGGTGGCGTGTGGCTGCAGTTGCAGGACTTGGGCTTGGAGCCCTGCTCATGCTTGCATGTAGATGAAAGTCTTTGAACTTATGAATTAAAAACTATTAGAAAAATAACTTAAATCAACTTATGTTTCCTTATACTTTCCTTGTGTTGATCAATGAAGTTGTTTTTGGTTTAACCCAGTGTAGTAATAATGTAACGTTTACTAGTTTTCAAGGAGAAAAACAATCTGGATAAAAAACAAACTCAGGGATCTTGTGTATGTGTGAAGTTCAGGCAAAAAACATATTATTGTTCCCTAGTTAGCCTTCGTATTTTTCTCTGTTATTTAAAGCAGAATATGATTACATTGAAACATATTTTTAGAGATACAATGTATGCCAACAACTAATGACATTTTTAACATTATGGTCTTGTCGATATGAACATGACTGTTTTTGCACGAATAATAGATATATGAAGAATTTTTTCTTGCTACCCCAGTGGCTCAGACACACTGGTTTGCATTCATGCATTCAGTCATTTTGTAAACCCGATGCGCATGACATCTTTGTATCTTCTGTGAAGAACTTATATTTAAGTCTTTCAGTAATATAAAATTACCTTGTGTTTAGCAGACCAGAACTGTGAATATTACATATTTTGAAATTTTATTCTTCTGAACACTAAAATTAGTACCAAAAATGTTTGTGGGCTTCTAAGATTGAGTGAGGTCTTTGTGGCAGTTATTTTCCTTTTGGCAATGGATACATGAAGTACATTAAGGTAACATAAAATGTAAATAAACTGTACTATTACTGGAAAGCAAAAGATAATTTTGTTTTACACTTTGCCTATAAATTTACGAGTGATTTTTGCAGTGTATGAGATCACACAGTTGTAGTTTATATTTTGTTGAGTTTCTGGTTTGCTACAGGATGTTTCTTATGACACCAGCTGTTGGCTTTGAAGAGTTAATTTGTTTGCTGTGTCTGCGAGAGTTTAATCCCTAAAACCACTTCCACTGAAGATAGTACCTTATTGAGGTGCAAGAGCAACATACTTTTGCTAACATTACACAGCTCACTGAGCTGAAAGAACAATGTTGCTCTCTGGACAGATTGAGCTTTATGGATTAAGAAAAAAAGAAATAAACATTTACACAGTTGAAAGGTGCATCAGTTGTATTTTGTCTCTCTACTGGAATTTTCGACCATTATGCTTTTAAAATCAAACTGTAGAGTCCCAACAAAATGTACAAATTCACACTTTCAAGTCTGTGGATGTAATTCTAAGTGTAACCAATTGAAGGGCTGAGAGCATAACCACCTTAGTGGGCCTTTTCATTTGTTTCCTCTGCGTGGATTTTTGTATGGGACCTTCAGTTTCTCAAGTTTTTTTTCTCTGATTTGTGTCAAGTGCAGTCATCCATAACATGTTCCAAAAGTCCCAGGAGTGAACGAAGTGCAAATTTCCACGTTGTTGAGGGGGGTACATAATGTAAATCTTCAGATTTTTTTGGGCTATATTGCAAGTGAATGGGACGACGTTGTTTAAATATGGAAGTTGGCTGTTATTAAAAGAAACAATTTACTGTTTTTTTTAATTACCTTTTTAGGGCACAAGTCTATTTTCAGCTATGTTGAGTAATTCATCAAAACTTTCCACACCCAAACGAAGTCATTGAGGAAAAAAGTATCAAGTTTTGGTGTTATTTTATAAAACAACACTGACCCTCAGGGGAAATTCTGTACAGCAAGATCTTTTTGTGTCCCTCTAAAATGAAGTTGTGACAGATGTCCAGATAAATTCATAACAAATGTATGCAAATGAGTAAATTTAACTTCCTGGATACCGCCTACTCATTTCATTCAGTCCCACGCAACTCACGTGAGCCAGCCATCTGGCATTTTTGAAAATGTGGAAACATTAATTCATAATTCTGTTGTGTTTATCTTTTCGTCACCCAACAACTCCAGCGTGGCTTGCTGTCATTGCATCCCACAATTTGTGTGATCTGCTGGGAATCATCTCATTTTGTTGATGTGCAAATGAATGAACTGTGTGAATCAGCCTCAAATTGAACAAGATGGGAAGTTTTTGTTGAATGCTTGTGCCGTTTCTGACAAGTTTGATAGCAAACAATTACTCCCACATGTGTGGGAGAGTAAGTAAGCAGCTAAATGTTTTCTGTTTTGGTGCGTTTACAAGAAAACTCACAACACGTGAAATTGAAAGGAATCCCTCCTACCCCAACCAAACAATGCTGAATTTAGAAGTGCTAAAATACTGTTTCCCTTCCTTGTCATACTGTTACAAAACTGTTTTGCAGTGTATTTTGTCCAAAACAACTATAAAGACATGGCTGTCAACTGAAACGTTGCGATTTTTACGGTATCAAAATGAAAATAACTGGGGATTTAAGGGAGGGGTGAAATACTCTGACATAGAACGTTTGTAACGGCTAAATATTTCTCAAATTTTGACTTGAAAAACCAAAAGTACCACATATTAAAAGGCATTACTGAATAGCTTTCATTTCAATGGTCACATTTTAGAATTTCATTCACACACTCAAAAGTTGAAACTATGTTATACAGCACAATGAACAACACCACAGGAAAGTGCTGCTCAATACCTTTGAATTTTCATCCAGACTCGAAAGTTATTGCACAGCACACTAAACAGTGCCCAGGAAAGTAATATCTAACAAATGTCATTCGAATGATAACGCACGGTGGGCATGTGCGACAGCAAAAATAGCAAGGCTGTTATAACCTTTTTTCTTTTTCAGATAGTGAAATTTCACCACTACATAACGTTGCATTCCAAAATATTTCATGTTTTTAGATTTTCAGATTTTTACATTTTTGGCAGAAAAAAGACATAACAAAATTGGTACCAAAATTATTTATTACTACTATCTGATGATAGTGTCTGACAGAAAAATTCATAATGATCTGAAAACTGAGAACATTTTTGAAATAGGTTGATCCAATCACAAGACATTGTTTTAAATTTTGAATTTCCTGCATTTTGTTACTAAAAATAGCACAACCTATTTCAATTTTGAGTTCCTTATGGCTTCTTTCAGAAAACCTCATTAGATATCCTGAAATACTGAAAATTTTGATGCCAATTTTGTGATGTAACTTTCCCACCAAAAATGCAAAAATCTCAAAATTAAAAACAAATGATTTATGGCAGTGACAAGTTCTATATTGTGGTAAAATTTCACACTGTGAAAACGTTATATGAAACCTGTCATTTTTGCTGTCACACATGTCCACAGTGAATTAACTCCAGGATTAAAACAAGAATCTAATAGGGATACTGGATATCTGACCGAATATATACAGGAAATTGACAAAACAGAATCAGGCATACTGTACGGAATCAAAGATGGCAATTTTGGGGATATGCGATGTTTAATAGAATTTGGAATATTCCACCCCCCCCCCCCCCTGCCCTTAGGAGGGTCTTGATGGCAGTGAATCTTCAACGCTTAACTGTCCAAAAAACAAAAAACAGCCCTTTAATGGTGAAGGATAAATCACCTCCACTCATTAGAATATTAACCATTGACCCAATTCAGGCCAAACATTTATAGTTTGTGGAAAACTGTCTGACTTATTGGATGAGCACGTAATGCATGGCTCACCCTATGTCAACACGTGCATTGTCTCTGGCTTTATTTTTTATTTATTTCTCTCCTTTTTTTTGACACTTTGCTAAATGATGTAATCATAGGCACGTGACTTGTCAAGATTGGGCATTAGAGCTTTTCTCTCTGATACCATTTTTAACATAAGTCACACTTCTTACTAGATTTCAAATGATTTTGAAAATATATAATGTACTACAGTAGAATCCTGATAACTCAAACCGTTCGGTAAAACACGTGTAGAACAGTTAAACATATTGAGTAATTGGAAGTGTAAATGAATGTAAAATTAAGGGAAAATGCCTTTGATTTGAGTTGGCAAGAAGTTCGAAATACTAGGGTTTGAGTTGTCGAGATTCTACTGCATTACATTTGAGTGAGCACCACCACATGTTAGCCAACATGTCCCGCCACGCTCGTAACATTTTGAAATGTTTTGCAGTTCATGAACCGTGAAAACCATGTTAGCAATCATATTTCCTAACTTTTAATAGCAATCACACCATTTTGTATTTAAAATATTATCAGAACTTATTTAAAGCCCCAAAAGTTTATGCTCATCCCAAGTCCATATATGGAGAATTTTTTTTTTTTGCTAATTGATGGGTAAAATTTTTTTGTATCGAGTGAATGGCAAAAAATCAAAATATTTAGTTGAGACCTTCTCCTGCAGCTCTCCTCTGAAGGGGCAAGGGGGGGGGGGGGGGGGGGAGGAGGGAGACTTCCATATAAAAGTGCCTGTCCTGAATTTTTGTACCGAAATCGTGTGAGGCTTGATTTACTTATGCCCCCAAATTAATTTAAGCTTGAGCTTCTAGTTCGTTTTTTTCCTCAGCTTCTATCCTAGAAGGAACCAAGATAATTCTAGCAGTGGTTATTTTCCATTTTAACACCCTAAGCAGTAGCAAACCATGAATTTTAACCCTAAAAGGAGTGAAAAATACCCATGACTTGTAGATGAGAGTCCCCCTTGGGCTCCACAGAGGCTTCTTCACTGCATAAACAGAGAGCATGCAGGGGGAACTGAAGCAAAACAATGACATTGAAGACTGGGGGTATCCAACCTAGCCTCTCTGTCTCACCACACGGGGATATCAAACCTCTATGGAGAAGAGAGGGAATGCATCTAACACAGAAAAATTGCTGGGGAGCAAGCTTAAAGAAGATTAGCATTTTATTCAGAGCGAGAACTAAAATTCCTCACGACACTTTATGTACTGAAACCAAAAACAAATGTCGGGCAGATGAGCTACTTATTAGGTTCATAAAAATGTTGCAACTATGACTGTATGACAAATTGACTAAAAACTACTTTATTGTATTTCTTTTCCTTTTACATCATTTACTATAAGACTGTGTGATCTACAATTTTCTTTTAAATAACCTTAGAAATTATTCTTAACACTGGATGATGGATACAGTCCCTTACAAAATACAATAAAAATATGCCAGAATAAACAAGATGTCCATCCACACTAAGGGTTTCCCAAATCTCATTCTCGTGAGGCCTGATCAAACTCTCACACTCTTTAGTTGATTCTTGGGAATAATTTGAATCTGCTTAAAGTTTCAGTGGAATTGATGGGAGTTCAAACGTAAACTCTCTCATCAGCTCTTAAAACTTCGAAGCCATGTTAGCTCTTTTCAACTCTTGATTATTTTTACATCGTGCACTGATGAAGGAGCTTAGCTCCGAAAACGTTTTGTACAATTACCTGTACTATGTTTTATTTCTGTGTTGCCTTTGCCCTTTGAAGGAGCAAAATCTTTGTATCTATGTTATTTCTTTCTCATTTTGAATGAAATAGTGGGTAATTAAGACAACTGACCATAAAACTAGAAGCTAATTAACCTTCATGTTTATTCAGAACTCTTTTAGTCTAAACAGTAATTGCATGGCCACAGACAGAATGACAAAAACTTCTTCCAAATATCCCTCACATTCCCTACCTTTAGTTTGTCTGAGGCTACAGTTCCTAATAAGATGAAATCTGGCAGTGGAAAGTGCTTTGTACAATTTGTACCTTCTCGGCTTATCTTTGCATTCACTCGTTCTACTATTCAGCTCATGAGTTCTATCATACATGAACACTTTCCATGAAGTCATCTCTATTTCTAACAATTTTAAGCCTGACACAAATGAACACAAAAAAATGCAAGAAGCAAATTAAACAAAACAAAGTTAAGCACAAGAAGTATTTTAACAAAGTAGACATTTACATGTACCAACTTTAAAAACATTATTGTGGACCAATAAAAAATTGTACTTATAACTACTATTGAAAACAAACTGACATAGATTGATATCTTGCAACACTCACCGACACACCTACTGACACTGTATGTCTTAGGACACACTGTTTTATGAGCAGTTTCCTCCTCATCTGTCATGGTGGCCTCTGCTCCACTATGGTAATTTCCAAGTTTTGAACACACTTTTTACTACTCACCGCTCACCCTGTCCCACTCCCCAACTCCTAAGAAGACCTAAGACTATTAGCTTATAATGTAAGAAAAAAATGCCAAGTGACATATCAGTTTTACCTCAAGTCTATCAGGCCCTTAATTGTTATTTTGAGTGAGAAATTACTTTGAAAGTTCATTGCCATGAGAGATACTTTGTAAATGTGCGTGCTACTTCCTACTCTAACGGTACACTGTTGGAATGCTTAAATTCAATGTAATTGCTATGAACAGACCCATGGGTTGCCTTCCTAATTTTTAAGCCTCTGTTAATTCTGATCCTGTTTCTTATTTTGATTATTTAAATACACCTTTTTACATTAAGTTATGTGACATTTAACTAACAGATAAGAAACTAACAACACCTGTTACACATAACAAATATAAACACTGAATATCTGCTGTCTTCTTTCTCAAAATATTTCTCTCTAAAGAAAACTAGAGTCCATTCATTAAATAATCCACTTTTGAGTACCTTGGTCTGTGAAATGAATACCACCAGGGGCGACCAATCAGGACAAGAACAGCAAACAAGAACAAGATGCCAAAACTAAGGGCAATAACCAGAGATGCATATGTGGTGTGGTTGTTCTTTTCTTTAGTTTTCTTGATTCTCAGTGGCATGGAAGTTGTAGATGCTGGGGATGGGAAAGAACAATATAGTGAGAAGAAAAGAAGAACTTTAGAATATTAGGGTTACCAAATTTGGTTAGTAATGGTGCTCCACTGGCACGCTACACGCCCAGGCTCTGCTATAATACTGCATCTTCATGCCAGTTGTGTGGTAAACAAGAGCTATTATGTGGCAGATTGTGCAATTTGTCAAAGCTACTGCAATGTGGGCTAGATTTTGTAGTTTACAGAAGAAACAGTTGCTTTTATTCACGAAAACAGTCCAGTGCAATTTTAGTTGATAAACATATCCCCTATACTGTAGTATTACATGAGGTATTTACTGCAGATCATTTCTAAGCTGAGATTTTGTTGACAAGAATTAAGAGCTATTTAAAAAGTAAATGGGGAGGTAACAGAATTTGTTAACACATTTAGTTATTTAATTTCACAAAAAAGTGTCCTCTGAAGAACCATTTAAGATAAATTATACCCACCTTCCCTCTATGCCTCCTGCCCGCCCAGAATTAAAGTGCTGGTTGAAGTACAAGTATACAGTGGAATCTCAATAAATTAACAAAGTGCCAAGGGACTGGCAAAATGTGTTCGTTATAAATGGGGGTTCATTATATCGTGGTTCTCTTTCATAGATTTACTATTACTGGGTTGAAAAATATCCTTTGTTATAATGGGGTATTCATTATGTTGGAGTTCCACTGTATTAGAAAAACAATGACTAAAAGAGATATCACAAAAGAGACTACAATGGCAAATTAAATATTTACTTTTGTTCCAATAAGCCTTCCTCTCTTGGGCTTGAAATAAAATTGGAACCCAGGGGCTTCAAAAGAGCTTTATGGTATGCTCTCCTGTCTTATACCAGGCAGGAAGAGCACAAAATATTAATTGTTGTATTAATTATTACTTCTTGGGTTTAAAATGCTTTCAAAAAGACTTGGTGGTACATGTAGTTGACTCCTGTTAACTCAAACCCTCAGTAAGTCAAAGCTTGCACTAACTCGAACCAGAATTGATTTCCCCTGGATTTGCTCCATACAATTATTGTAATTTAACCCTGAATACAACTCGAAACCCTCGATAACTCAAAGCTCCCACTTTTTGTCCCTTAAGGTGATTTTCTTTGTAATTGGGTGCTTGATAATTCAAACCTTGTTTGAATTCCTTTAAATATTGAAGCTATCAGGAGTCAACTGTACTTAAGCTTTCTTTCTTTCTTCTTGACAAACTCTCTGTGAACTACAGAGAAGGTTGATCTCCTGCTCTGAAGACTACAGTTTATCACCAGTTAGATTGCTGATTTAAATGTTGAGGACATACCTTCACTTTGAACTGTAGTAGTTGCACTGCTTGTTTTCTCAGTATTACTGGCTGTACCATTTCGTTGAGAAGTTGAAGGTTCCTGTGTGATTCAACAAAAGAAACGACATGATGCTGTTTTTTCTTTTACCTCACCAAGTTCTATGAGATTTAAAACTACAGCAAATTTCAACTGTCAGTCTTGAAATAAAAAAGAGAAAGAGAACCGACAGTGAATTATTATAGAAGAGTATCTAAGGGAAGCATGTTTAAGGCTCAAGATAGCTGATGTTCAAGTTAGCAATAACCTACTTTACAATAACTAATTTACAGCAACATTCTGACTGGCTGAAAAACACATTTTAATCCATGATGGAACAGGAACATCTTTTGATAGCACCCAAATGCTAAAAATCACAAATTAACCAACAACTTAGTTTTACGATGCCGTGTTAGCAAAAGCAAGACGTTTTAATCAGCAGGTAAGCATTTTGTCTGAATCTGTTTTTGGGAGGAGGGGGTGGGGGAGGGGGAGGGGAGAGGGTGGGGAGGCGGCTACTGCTATCTTAATATTATGATTGACATCAGTGTAAAACACAAGTTTAATAATAATAATAATAACCATCATCATCATCATCATCATCATCATCATCACAATAATAATAACTTCTATTGCACAATTGTCAAATTGAATGTAAAAATTTTCAGCTAAAAATTAAAGTTCAAAATTGACTAGCTTTGAAAAATATGTAGAAATACAATGTAGATTTAAAAAGCTTTTGCGAATAAAAAGGTCTTGATAGCTTTCTTGAAACATTGCACAGATGTGATGTTCCTTATTCTACATGAAAGATCGTTCCATAGTTTAGGGGCAGCCACATAAAAAGAACGATCCCCAAGCGTAGCGAGCGATTTACATGAACTATAATTAAGGCATAAACCATTGTTTTGCAGACATCAATGTTTAGATGGAGAGGTGGGGGTACAGGCAAAGGTGCAGCATATGAACACTTCTACTGTTCCCTCTCTGAGGAATTTTGCCCCATGCTGTGGACATTTGAATTTGACCTTGTGGAGGACTGGGTCCTAAACTCATGTTCCAGGAGATGCCATCTTGGATATCGGTAATGCAATAGCACTACAGCATTCCATCTTGTATTCAGTGTAATGTAAAGATTGTTGAAGAATGTTGTGATTCAATTTTGGTGAAAACCAAAGCTGGATTTTCAGCCTTTCTTAATTGTTGAAGTGACTGGTTATGTTAAGGAGTGGTTTCACGATAATTTAGCTTACATTAATAATGAACGCAATATCCTTTCAACAACACCTTTTCCACTACTGGGAAACAATCTACAACTCTTGGGATTGTTTTTTTTTCTTGACTTTATTCAAATTCAATCTTCTTCCATCTACCTTCGATAACAGGAGTTAAAAACGCTCATTTTAAATTACTTTTAATACATGTCATTGCACGGTTTTGTTATCCCCAGGTGTGGATATTTTACCAAATTTGAACTACATTGTATTTTCCAGTCCCAAGAGTTGGCCAGAATATGACAAAAAATTGCAAAAAATTCAAATGCTGCACCTTTGCCTTTACCCCCCCCCCCCCCACCTCCATCTAAACATTGATACCTGTATTAGTTTTTGTAATATTGAAAAACACCGTCTAAAACAATTATTGCAGACTGCTGCTATCTTCAACACAAAAAGCCAACAATTGTTTCAGAAAGCGGGAGGAGAGATAACTAACTGTAAATAACTGCACAACATCATCCAAGAGGAAAAGGTTTCAGTTCAGGATAGCAGGGGAATCAAGATAACAGGTTAGAGGAAGCAGTAGACCACAGTTTTTTCATGTGCTTTTATGTGTCATGTTCAGGTAGGTTTGTTTTTAACCTAGGTCTGCTTGTTCCTCCCTGGGTTAATACCAAGGTTTCTTCAATCCACCATAATGGGTGATTCCAGAAAATGTCCATACCCTACCACGGGCGGCATCTTCATCTAGACCTCCCCTTGTCTTAGGAAATTCCAAAATGCCCAATCCCCCCTTGCCCTCGGAATTCCAAACCGTTCTACCCCCCCCCCCCCCATGCTTTCAGAATTCCTTAATCATTAAAACCCCCCTTAGGAATTTCTGCTTTTTTCTTCCACTCCTGATTTGAAAAGCCCTCTCTAACTTCCAAACACCTTCATTAATGGCAAATTTTAAATCCTTTAGCTCCCTCCGAAAAAAAATAAATGCACATTCAGCACAGGGAACAATTAATGCAAGGACCTAATCAAACAAACTGTTTGACTTCCTTGAAGAGGATAAGAAAACTAAAACGTTTGCTTTTACCTGCAAAACTCCATGACATGTGGAATTGGTAGCCAAATTTTTTTTGATGCAAGAGGAACAATTCTTGAAAAACACTAAAACACAAGCTGAGATACACTTGGAACTTCTTCAGCATAAGCTTTGACCAGAAGACTTAGCACTTTTTGGGTTGCAGTAACATGCACATATCATAGTTATTAAAAATGATGGCAAACAGCCTTGACTGTGCTTTCAACACTTTATTTTTGTTTGGAACCATGACAGATGAGTTAACAATTGCAAGCAGTAGGGATCATCAAGTTTGTTTATCTGATTTCTTGCGATGATTGAAGCTTGCTTAGCATTGCGTGATGACAAACAGCGGCTTCCAAGAGGATCCTTACACGGGAAAGTGACACTATCGATAATCTGTTAATGTTAGAAAACTCAAACGGCTTTGAAGTCGTACTAACGCTTGGTGCTAACATTTTAATGCGTGACTATTAATGCGTGACTATTAATGTTCACCTGCATTCGATTGTTTATACTCAAAAAACGAGAATGTTATAATTCCAAATAGAAGGCGGCTTCCGGAAAATGGCAAAAATTAATTCCAAGGAAGGATAAACAGTTTCCCCAATCGCAAAAATTAGTCCCGCAAAACACAAAAAAATCGCCATTCGCAAAATTAAACTCCCGCAAAAATATTAGTGCCACACTGTAATGGTCTCAGCTTCGCTGAAGCCACATAAAAATTAGTGGTTGTGTTCAGCGAATAAATTTTGTTTTGATGTAAAATTAAGATGCAAAATTGGGTGAAAATAATATTAAGGGATGTTTTGTTAAGTAGAGAGGTGGTAATGGGCAAAGGAATCGTTGGAATTTTAAATGAGCGAATTCGAGAATAATAATGGAGTGGTTCGCCTGCGTGGTTAACAACGTGAATTTTATCACGTGGAGTACATGTGATCAAGTCAAGGCCAAATTTTGCTTTAATAGCTCCGGGGGCTGGGGGGGGGGGGATTTTATCGCACGGCCAGGCAGTCATGTGATAATGCTTAGTGTGGGTCATTTCACGTGTAAAGAACGTGTTATGTTGATTGAGCGTGAGATCAGGTTACTGTTTTGTGTAAACAAGTGGTGTTTTGTCACGTACAAACATGTGATGACACAAAGTTCAATGGCGAGTCACGAGACTTTCATAAGACTGTCATAAGTTCGTTTTCGGCACTTTTTATTGGCTTTCGTGGCAGCTAGAATTGTGTGACAAAGGGAGAAACTTAAAAGGAAGCGGGGAATGAGTAAATTTATGCATTTTTTGTAATCTGAAAAATGATAACCGATTTTTGTGTCTATAAAACTGTGAAACGAATCTTGCGTGGAGCTACTGCGTTTTTGTCTTCGTATGGGAGGTGATAATTGTTTTGATTTGATTTGATTGTCGTGCTGATCTTTCCGCCTAAAATTTTGTACAAACAATCCCGCTACTGCCACGTGGCCTAACCAGAAACCCATTTCTCTGGTAAGCCGCCTCTAACTTTGCACTTAACTAGTCGCACGTACGAGCAACGTTTATGCCACCCATACAATCTTTTTCCTTGTCGACCTTGTGCCTTTGACGGACCTGGTGATCCAGTGGCATGGCCATTAATTTTAAAACCTACCAAAAGGTGCGAACAATAAGTCGTTTAAGTTCGAAATGCACGATTCTGCCCTTTTTATACCTTCAAACTATTTGCCATCTATTTACCATCATTTACTACGGGACATCCCTGCACAGAAGTCACGTTATTTCTCACACTCTAAAGTTGAACCATATAACTCCAAACGTACGTTATGCGCATGTGTACAAAGGATTTGTTCCAATTCTCATCTACCAAAACAAACGAAGCTGACAAATATTTCTTAGACCAAACATCATAAATATCAGATAACCCACAAATTATTTACTAGAACTCGCTTCCACTCACGTGTAAACCAGGTTTGTGCTGACGATTCGTTTTCTTAGGAAGTCTACCACAAGGAAGCCAGCAATTTCTATTTGATATATAAATATCCAACGTCAAGCTATACTAATCCAGACACCTTCTTCGTGTCGCTTTAGTAGCGGAATTTTCCGTGCGTTCTCATTTGCATTTTTGTTCCGGCCCCGACAACTAGCCTTTCGGTAAAATTCCACAGTCATCGGGAATGCCGAACATGGTCCACCCAAAAACCAACCAACCAAAGAACCAACCTTCCCAGAAACTTGAGGCTGCATGCCGACTATGAGGCTATTTTGTAGACAAAATAGCTCAAAAACGAATGTTAAGATTTTAGAGAGAGAATTAGAGTAAAATAGCAAGCTTTTTTCCTGCGACTACTGTTAGTTCCTGCGACTACTGCACTGAATTTGCATACTGTGAGCCTCAAATAATTTGTGCGAGTGATCGATATGGGAACAAAACAAACATTCTTTCTCTGCATTTTATCCTTTGATTAAATTAAAATAGTAAATGAAGCTCATATTGAAACTCAAAATCATTAACAATTTAAAAGAATTTATACAAAACAGTAAAATAGATAGTCCAAAGTTAGTTTCAGATCAAAAGCACATCACATTTGAATAACACATGAAATGGGTGATTCCAGAAAATATCCATACCCTACCACGGGCGGCATCTTTATCTAGACCCTCCCTTGCCTTAGGAAATTCCAAAATGCTCAACCCCCCCTTGCCCTCAGAATTCCAAACCGTTCTACCCCCCACCCCCCCATGCCTTCGGAATTCCATAATCATTCAAACCCCCCTTAGGAATTGCCGCTTTTTTCTTCCAACTGATTTGAAAAGCCCTCTCTATATTCCAAACACCTTCATTAAATGGAAATTAATCCTTTCGCTCCCTCCAAAAGAAAAAAACGTACATTCAGCACAGCAAACAATCAATGTTGCGTGATGACAAACAGCGGCCGACTGAGTGATATTTTACATTGTAACCTTCCACTGCAAAACGTACACTTCCGATAATCTGTTTTAATGTTTAAAAACATTAGAAAACTGAAACGGCTTTGAAGTCTTTGCAACGCTTGGTCCAATGTTTAAAAGTGTGTCTATAATTTTTGGTGTTGAGGGTTGCCGTGAATAATTTGCGTGCCGAATGCGACGTAAAATTTTAACAACAGAACTAAAATTTTCAGAATTGAAATTGGAAGTTCATAATTGCGTTTGGCAGACTCAAACCTGCCGTCAAAAGCGTAACTGTTGAATGCAACCTATTCTAAAAATCGAAGGTTATGATGTTAGGAAAAGAATTAGAGTAAAATAGCAAGCTCTTTTTCCTGCAATTATTTTTAGTTCACGGTGAACGCAATTTGCATACTGTACTGTGGCCTCAAATAAATTGTGCGAGAACAAATCAAACTTTTCCCCACACTTTATCCTTCGATTAAAATTAAAATAGTAAATGAAACTCACATTGAAATTCAAAGTCAATGACAACTTTAAAAGAATTTGTTCACGCATAACGCGTGAAATCTGACCTTTTCAATGAACGTCGCATGGTATGTAACACAACAATTTCACATGTGTCTCGATGATATCTGCTTTAATATAGGGGCTGAAAACCCTTTGCTGGGATCTACAGTATTGTATTCGAGCAAAACAATCGAAGAAAAGCCTACGATCGCTTTTGTGACCAATCTACTGGCAAGTGAACAGCTTTCAGCCGTCATGTTAGCATAAACATTTTATTGACCATGACCATTGAAATGTGTCTCCGGCGTGTTGATTGAGTCTCGTGTTTACGAGTGAATCATTGTCCTTGGATAAGTCGTTTTTGATGAGTTTTTCTTGAAGAGACTTAACCACACCAAACTGGAAGTTACTCTCCTGAAAACCCGTATGCCTTCGGAATTCCAGTCCAGTGAACCCCCCCATGTCCTCGGAATTCCAGTCAACGTAACCCCCCCCCATGTCCTCTGAATTCTAGTCGACGTAACCCCCCCTCCCCTTCGGAATTCCGAGATGCCACCTGTGGCATGGGTATGGATATTTTCTGGAACGACCCAATCTGACCTTTTCAATGAGTGTCACATGGTTTGTAATGCAAAAAATTAACATGTATCTTGATGATATCTGCTGAAAACCCTTTGCTGGGATCTACAGTATTGTATTTGAGCAAAACAATAGAAGAAAAGCTTATGATCGTTTCTGTGACCGATCTACTGGCAAGTGAACCACTTTCAGCCATGCGTATTAGCATAAAAATTATAGAGACCATGAAATGGAAATCAATGAAATGTGCGTCCAGCATGTTGATTGAATTGAATGTGTCTCGCATTTACGAATGAATCATCGTCCTTAGATATGTCATTTCTGATAAGTTTTCCTTTAAGCGACTTAACTACACCACACTGGAAGTTACTCTCCTGAAGACCGCCCCAAGCCTTCGGAATTCCAGTCCAATGACCCCCCCACGTCCTTGGAATTCCAGTCCATGTAACCCTACCTCCCCTTCCGAGATGCTGCCCAGGGTATGGGTATGGATATTTTCTGGAACCACCCAATCAAAGTCTCTGTGGTGGTTAATGTTGTTCTTAGTAGCGGAACCCCTTTGCGGCCTAAGGCCGAGGCATGCTGGTTTTTTTTATGGTCATGGCAAGCGGAATGGCTCGCGGGCGCGTGCGCTGTACGACCGTCACATTTCATGACATTCTTGCATGAGGCAATTTTCGCCCAGCTTCTAGCCAATGGCGTGCGAGGAATCGCATAAGTCTTTTGACGCGTGTTGCACAAGCGACTCGCATAGCGGTATAATAACTCTTGAAAACAGTGGATAATTTTACAGTTAAATGGTATCCAACGGCCATAACATGATGAAAAACAGGATTCTACATTCAAGGATGTAAGGTCAGAGCAAAACCAAGCTTGTAAGTCGAGCAGAAAAGTACTAATTTGCTAACAAATAATTCTGACCTAAAGCATGACCTTTGTATTTTAAAACGAATGAAGCGTATCTGTTTACCAAACAGAATTAGAAGAACATACTGTAACTTTCCAATTGACAGTTGTAAAACAGAATCAAAGTTATTCACAATAAACAGATTGAATTTATGACAAAATGTGTCAAACGTGTGCAACACTGTGCAATAATCTGTAAACAAAACCTAAAGAGAATTTCTAGTAGTTTCGAAGCGAACACATGTCTCCAATTACAAAATACAAAGCGACAAATAAAATAACAGCAATCAAAACAAACAAAAAATGCCGATAAACAATTGAATGAATTTGCCTACCGAACTTAGAGTGAAAGCACAAATAGATAAACTAGATTTGCTTGAATCATGAAACAGAATTATAACTCTAAGTTTATACTAAAATGATACGCTCAATAAAACTATACAGTAATTAATGAGGTCAAGTACCTAGGTTAATAACAGTAAACAAGAAATACTGAAGAATTATAGGCGGCCAATGGTAACCAGGTAGACATGGAGTTCCGCTTTTAGGCTTGGCTAAATCTATATATTATAAGTTATTACAGTGTTCCAGATAAGAGAGGGGTCTGAGGTCAAAAACCTGACAAAGCTGGCAACATGACTTGACAAAATAAATGGTCAACTTGAGAAGATTTGAAGAAATCCACATCTATTGACCCCTCAAAATTCCTTATTGACCCTCTGCCATTTTAGTAATCTGGAACACTGGGTTAACCAAAAGTAATGCTGATTGGAAACTTGTTTTACTTTCTATTTTATAAATATATTCTTTTTAGCATTGTATGTCACAGTCCCTAAATTGTGCACAGTATATTGTATGTCCATATACCTTCTGACCAGCATCAGCATTTGGTATCACAGTACTTGTGGACACACTTGCCAAGTTAGCAGTTACCTTCGGTTCAACAACATTATCTGTGGAACACAAACATATCATTAGTATTTGCTATCAATGCTGTACATCCACAAAACCTTCCACAGCACCCAAGACAAAGTTAAAACTGGAAAATATTCCCAAACCATAGGCAAAGCTACAACAGGAAAAAACTCCTAAAAATAATTTAATGTGAACAATGTTGAATGAACAACACAGTACGAAAGTGCTGCTTGTTAGCTTTCATTTAAATTGTCACACAATGTTTTCATCCACAGAATCAAAACTTACAATCACCTTGTACAGCATACATGTAATAAACAGTATCACATACAGTTTTTTCTTTTTAGGATTTTGTTGACGGTAACAGACTTAACACTTGACTCTGGAGGTGAAGATTAGATCCTACATATTTGGTTTTAAAATCTGCTTAACACAAGTTGTCCAAGTAAGCAACTTCTTAATTTCAGGTTTGTTTAAATGTTTTTTGTTTTTTATTTTCCTCTGCTCCACTTTATGGTATTGAATCTGACACTTGTAAAGGAAAATAAAAAAAATAAACTTGCTTGAAATTTTTCAACTCATATTAAACCACAGCACATACTTACAAGTTGCAGTATATATATTATTATTGATAAATTAAAAATCCCTGTTATTGCAAATATATTTTTCATTCTAACAAGGTTGCTGCCTAATGGGAGCCTGGCAGCCTGGGGTGCCTAGTTACGAGTGTGGGCGACCAAATTTCTGTACTGGGAGCCCGTGTGGGTGGCGATTCTATAGTAATCACTTCAAATTCCGTGCAGATAATATACCTAACCTTCTCACCCCAATGGTGATAAAAAAGAATTCAAAGTGACATATGTACACCTTGGTTCAAAAACTTTTCTTTCCAGGAAACATGTACAGTGGGTAACAAAAATCTTAAATAGATGTGAGTCACTTATCATACTTATTTCTAACGGAATTGTGTAAGCCTTTTCACTAAATGTCAGCAAAATATTTAATATTGGGATGAGATGTCATTGGATGCGATGTCATTGACTTTCAGACGTGCTGACATATGTACACCTTGGTTCAAAAACTTTTGTTTCAAGGAAACATGTACAGTGGGTAACAATAATCTTAAATAGATGTGAGTCACTTATCATACTTACTTCTAACGGAATTGTGTAAGCCTTTTCACTAAATGTCAGCAAAATATTTAATGTTGGGATGAGATGTCATTGGATGGGCTCCCAACTTTAAAGCTCACTACCACAGGCTCCTTAATTTTAAGCTTAGGAGCCTGAAAGGCTCCCTAAAATTGTTCTTAGGCAGGAGCCTTGTTCTACGTGACAATAAAATTAATATTATTACTTCTAACCTACAAGATAAAGTGCTGTTTGTTGTCTTTATTCAAAAATACAGGCCTCCAAAAACATTAGAAATGCAACTCAAGTTGCTTTAGAAATACTCTAAAAACATACAATGTAAAACAAGCATTTTTCTCAAGACCAATATGGTTGCATAGCAACTGTGATTGAACTAATAGTATGGACCTCACACAAGAAAGGTCACTATCATCTATTTGTGGGCCACAAATAGGGTGGCCAATTTTCAACTTGTGACTGAACAAAATAATATTTAAAATGGTGTTTCATCTGTTGTAGCTTAAGGTTTTTTCATGAAAATAACTTGTAGCAATTTGAACATCAGACTCCTGGTTACCTGCACTATAAAAAGCATCACTTTGAGCTCAGATAATCAAGGTTTGACGTGGTTCAATGCTGGACATAACCAGTATTTTTTTGCATATTGTGGCAAGCTCACTAAATGACTGAATTCGACGAAAGTTCTGGTTTAAAATTCCAAAGAATCTGACAGCAAATTGAACTACCTGACAGGAAAACAAACATGTTCCAATCAGAGTTTTCTACTCCACCCATAGAAAGACAATCAATTTACAGTGAAAGAAACTGGGCGTGAGTAGGAATGGGCAAATGCTACCCTGTTTTTTCTTAAATTCCAGAAACTTAAGACAGCTTGGGAGCACATTACTAAAATTGCAGAATGTTTTTTGAAGGATATATTTTAAATTTACTGAACTTTATTTTTGAGCAATTCAAAAAGTTGACGTTGAATTACTGTTTTTGAAGTTAAGGTTTTTAATTGAATGGTTGCAAACACTGTGTTTTCATTCAGTAGTTTTAATCACTATCACACAAAGTCATCAACACCTCAGTGACCTCAGCATCCCCTTCAGCATTTAAAGTAGCCATACTTTGCTACTGGCAAATTTGCAAAAGAGTAATAATAATGGCAACTTAATTTAACTAGCTTGCTCAATTGGCCTCTCCCTTTGTGCCACTCCAACAGTAATATAAACAGCAAAATGGATTAGCAAACCATACAAAGTCCTTTGTGGATTTTCTCTGGATAGCTCAAAAACCTATCCAATACAGCATTATCAACACCTATGTTCAAGGTGAACATAGGTGAACAAAGGTGAACATAGGTGAACATATGAAGTCACAAACGGTCTGAAACACTACCAGCCAGAAATCCAGCAAAAAAACAAGGCACAGAAATTGTCATCCAAACAAGGCAGATTTCTCTGGAGGAGGGTAAGCACGTCTGAAAGTCAAAATGACTGCCAGTTTGATGAGCTGAACGGAGAAGAAGCCATGCACAAATGGAAAGTAAAACTTTCCAAGCAGCTTTTTTGCCATTTTGAACAACACCTTCAGGGGATGTTTAACCTCAATGGAAAATTTGGATGTTGTTTCTATTATTTGAGAAGAATAAATTGTTTTTGTGACTATTTGATTGATACCTGCCAAAGAAACAGTTGAAGTTTGAAGCCGATTGACAAACATTTAGGACAAAAATAATGCAATTCTGTGCGATTGATGAGCTGAGATGTTCACTTCACATTGCGGTAGGGGTGCTACCACATTTGTACATTGTACATCTTTTTGCCAATATTATGAATGAAATAAAGTTAAGTTTTTACACACAACTGTTCTTCATGAAATTCGCTTCATCTGTTTTTTGGCAAAAATTGGTTGTCTGCCATTTGTGCTAGCTTCATTTGAAAAGCGTCGTCTGCCATATTGTGCAGAAAAAGGTCATTTTCAAAAAACTGCTGAAATCCCAAGCATTTTTGTCACAAAACAGCCAGTCGTAAAAGGGTTATAGGTAGTGGCCCTGTCCTCTTAAACTGATACAAAAGGGACTTGACATTGTATGTTCTTTGTTTTTTCAGATATTGTTTCTGTGTTGACTACTGTTTAGCATTTTGTTTCTGTCCCTGTATTGAGGACAGAAACCTAAGAGTTCAATGATAACTCAGTTAACTGCACCATGGCATATAATAATAATAATAAAACAATAAGAAACTAAAATTGAAGAAATTACAATAATAAAATACTTATTCAAAATAACAAAGAACCTTCCTAAAGAGATTATAAACTTAGCAGGTTATGAAGGTAACTTTTAGTAACCTGAAAAAAATGTACATAAATAACACGTACATGTAGCGTCAAAATACAGATTATACTTGACCATCACCTCTACCTGGTTCTTGCAGTTCTCGAATACCAACAACCGCCCCTTCAGCTTTATTGCTCACATTTACCAGAGAACACAAGTTCTGCGGTCGACAGTTGAGGAAGAAACAGTTGAAGTTTTTGTGCTCGTCATTTGATGGAGGGCGAGGATAAAACAGGTAAACTGTACAGTTGACATTGCCACAGCAAGCTTGCTCACAATCTTCAGAAGAATTCAGTGTCAAAGCTTTGGGAACGGAGACGATTCCATTGTTCTTCTCGGCGTTTTCTTTGGCCTTTTTGATGTTGACCATTTCGCCGTGCAATCGCTCTACCATTGAACAGGAATTGTTGTCACCTCTTGCAGAACTCGTACCAAAAACTAGCACGGTTGCCAGCAGGAAAATTGCAGCACGACTCATTGTGTTCTGTTTCCGTCGCTTTATCATGGCAAATGATAGATAAAACTGTAGAAAAGTCGAGCCTAACCGAACCCCATACCACCAAATGAACAACAAAACACGTAGCGTCCTCAAAATGTCACGTGACCAATTTTAGCGATTCTTACACGAAGTTACTATGAACTGCTGCTGTACCAGGAGACTGCAGAACGTCATACTGTAAAATCCATCGCCATTTTGTAGCCATTTTGTATAATTTAGGGATTTAGAACTTGAGGTTTTCTATAAACACTAACTTTTACCTGGAATATAGCAAGCTGAGTAACAATGGATAGCGATGGCTTACCGATTGTAGGACCAAATGTGGATTTTACGAAGGTATTAACCCTTGTCTTGCTATGAATCACATGACCTCTCATGTAAGCTTACTGAATTTCCTCCCTTACTAGTACTACAGATGCGGATCTGTCAGATTTTAGCAAAAATGTAAAAAGTTTCGCTGCTCAGACATCTAAGAGTAACAAAAGGAATTTTTGTTTAACTTAGATTCTTAATATGTCTAACTTCAACAATGCAAAATGATTTTAATTTTGAGCTGTCATTAGCTATACATGCAGAGTTTTCATGATCACATTTTAAATTTTGTATAGTATGTAAGCTTAATTATGTGACAAAAAAACGGTTGTAGAACCTGGGTGGGGGTGGGTCAAGTTGTGGGATGGGACTAACTGACAATAATTTTATTTGAGTCTTGTGCTGTGATAGATCGAGCCCAGTACGGAATTGAGCTGATCATTCCACGAAATGCAGGAGTCACTAAACTTGCAAAAACATTGAGTAGTTATTTTTTCTCAAGTGTATTTTCATGTGTTAGTTATTATTGGTTAGTGAAGGAGCCTATAGTTCTTCTCAAAACAATTGATTTATAGAGATTTTTGGCACCTTTCACAGATATTTTTGCAGGTAGGTTGCACTCCCAAATTTTGAATGAAATTTTCAGGTAAAAAAAGTGTGACCTATATGCCAGGGTTTATGACATTGAATTGATGACTGATCATTGACATTGCTGATTAATCTATGTGTGGATTGAAAACACTCTAACAAACCAGCCTGGCTGTGCAATGATTGAAACGGGAAATGCCTGTTGACCTGTATTTGGTGGTTGTAGAAAGTTACTGAAAACCCCAGTACTGAAGTTCCGGTACTTATTCAACTGTTGCATGCTATTCTGTAGAAATAAAACAAAAATCTCTTCTGCTGCAATGCGTACTACATTGGATATGGATATTTTCTGGAAATGTACTCTTCAACAGCTTTATGCTATGCAATCTTTTGTTTGGTTTTCAGGTTGGACCAATTAACCACAAGAGAACGTTAGCTTTCCTCAATCATTTTATTACACACTCTGTTAGGTTCTTGAACAGATTTTCATGTGTCTGTGAAGAGGTCAGTTGATATAGATTATTTATTAATAAAGTGTAAATTATATAAGTATGAATTGAAACTAACAGTTAAATGAGTTTCATGCACTAAGCGATCATCAGAATATGCCGTTAGCAGCGGAAGAAACAAAATTAAAATTATGGATGGCAGTTAGTGTGGCCCTGCCTCTGATTGGCTGCATAGAATTTGTTTTCATGTCAGCTCTTAGTCATTAATTCAGATCTCCTGTTGAGGAGTGTAGATCTGTCAGCAGTCAAGATACAGATTTTTTTCTGATAAACTCAAATTAAAAGGTAATATACTGGTATACAGATAGGCTGTATTCTGCCTCCTTGTAATTGCCTGTCAGTGTACTCCCTCAACACCTTGAGTTCATACTCCTCATAATTTGTGTATTACTTTTTTAAAACTGACAATGGTCTGGCTGCAAAATTGATGGAAATATAAAATAAACGTGCACTTGAGTTTTTAAAGGAATTTAGCAAAATAAAACTGCCCATACATACATACATACATACATACATACATAAACTTTATTGAAGTGTCAGGGTCTTTAGCTATGGATAGCTAATTGGGGACACTAGCAAATACAAAATTTAATATAAAATATAAAATACTAATATTATATAAAATAGATATAAATGTAGGTAATTAGCAATTTAAATATGTTTTATAGGTCTAATTAGTTAAAAATAAGTTCAAGATTACCTAAATTAGTTGTATTATAATTATGTTGAGCAAGCATAGCAGCTGCATCTTCCGTCCAACACATCTGTTAGGTTAATGGCCCGAACTGCAAGACATGACAGCAAGATTACAAAGAAAACAGTTAATTTTTTTTGGTGCACCACAACTTACTGCTTAAATTTCATAGATTGGAACAAACAATGTCTGACTGGTTTTCAAAAAAACCTGTAATAAATTAGCAGTGCCTGTGCTTTCAATAAGCACCGACAACCGACGAAAAGCATCTGCATCCTGAATTGGAATTACATACCTGAAACAAACGATTTTATTTATTCTGAAATGTAACAACAACCGTTTGATAGAGGATAAATAATTAAAGCCTCTAAAAGAAACATATAACATATTCCTCCAAAGTGAAACCAGTCTTCTCATAATGAAATAAAGACAGGCTACAAAAGCTGAAATATATTTCATCATTTGACGTAAAAATAAAGCATCAAAAGTATCACATACAATTAACATGTCAAGATTTTAGATCACGTGTCAGTGAGGATGTCAACATTAACCGCCAAAATCTCAAGAACTCGTGATCTGACTAATCAGGCCATGATTAGTGAGACTTTATTTCAGGCATTGTTGCAAAGTACAAAAAAAAAACAAAGATTACAAATTTACTCACTATACTCCCTTCCCCCACTTCAAACAAAAAAAAAAATGGCTAATCACGCAAAAAGAAAAGAAAGAGAAAGAAAAAAAACTTACAAAAACATGAAACATGTGATACCAGAATCTGGTGTCACAGAACAGCAACATTAAAAGGAAGAGTACAGGCCAATTTCCATGATCTGCTGTACAGATTGAGCCATGTCAGGGGCATGATTTGCCTTTTTTGTGGGCTGCATATTAAGTAATTTTTCAATACCCCTGAAAAAACTTTGTGCCAAAAACAGTTGATTCAGTCAATAGTATGAATGTGTGAATATTACCCATGACATTAGGGAAATGCAACCAAATGGTGGTGATAATGTTTGCATTAGACTAGCATCCCATCTGGGGGGAGTGGTTATACTGTCTCCTCTAGTTGCTTCATGCTGTAATACCTGGTTAGATCTGAAGTTGTGTGAGCCACCTTGACCCGAGTATCCCTTAACCTTCACCCATATATGTGAGATAGTTACCTACTGTAAGCACAGTTTCAGGCACTGCTAGTTCAGAAATGCGTAACTTACAGTAACTGTGTATCTCCCTAAGGTAAGTAGTTCTTATCCATTAGTCAGTTACATTCTATGACATCTTCAGTTCTGTGTTTTGTTTCACACTGCCAAAATACGTTTATAATCTGCAAGAATGAGCCAATTTACTGACCAAGAGACTGGGAACAGGATTTGAAAAGTGTCCATAAATTAATACTTATGCCAAAGAAAACAAAAATCTGTGTGACAGAATTTTGTGATGCAATCTGGCTCGGCGATCAACAAATTTTAGAATGCATGAAAATAAGATAACGACGTGATGTTTTCATGATATAGATTGTTGAAAGCTGTTGCTTTTTTGGATAATTGTGCAATTGTTGTACATTGGAGTAGGACCATCTAAAACTAGCATTAGTTAAAAAACTCTTCCCGCACTGAGTGTGCGCCATTATTTCTTGGAAAAACTTAAGTAAGCCACCTTAAATTCAGCTAATTTTTTCCTATAATGAGGTATTATTTATGAAAAAGTTTCATTGTTCTCATTTATATCCTAACCTAGTCTTATCTGGCTATAAACCATAAATGCAGGGACTTTTATTTTTCATCATCACCATAAATGATCATCATCATCATCGTCATGGTTTGTTTTGGGAAATTAGTCTCCTATGCAGAACTCCTTTTGGCTCGTCAAGAACTCCTCTCCGTTTCAGGAGACGTTCCTTGGGGAGTAGTGCGTGACAATTGAGTCAAAGGAAGGTCTGCGTAGGAGGCTACTAGAGACTTTAAAAATTAAATTCAAATTCTTTGACAGTCCAACTTTGTGCCATGTGAGAAAGACGTCGCCGCCTCTGATTTGCAATGCATGGAATTCCATACTGATGACGTAACGGATAATGCAAGATCAGATCTTACGATCAGAGCCTCCAAGTAGTTCCTTCCCAGGCTCTTCTCTGAAATCCAACATGGCGGCCGTTTCAGACCATTGGTGCTTCTTGTGTGGAGAGAAAGTCGTTCCATCTTATAAAAGAATAAAAATATTTGGGAAAAGTAGTGTCGATATGACCTCCTTAATCCTTCATGCGATAAACGTCGATCTTTCTGTTTATTCCGAGAAGGAGAACCTTGTCATCTGTGGCTCAAAGTGTTACAAGCGCCTTATAAAATATCAACGGGCTTTGCGTAAAGTGGAAAAGCTCCGCGGTGAAATTGAACGAGATTTTCGAGGTGGTTTCGGCCCAGCACACAGAAAAAGACTTTCTGTAGAACCAGGTAGAGATCTAGGAGCTAATAAGAGCGTAAAATTACAGGATGGGGAAAATGCGAGCGTCGGAAGACTTGGAAGTTGTTCCAATCAATCACGGCAACATCAAGTCAAGGTTTTCATCGCCAGCAGTTGTAACGTTAACTCTACCCCAATCCTTCCAACGGAGACACCAACTGAAGCTTGTGTAAACAGTGGAAAAGATCCGAGTGTTACAAGTTGCTGGGGTCAATCACAACAACTTCAGGTCAAGGCCGTCCCCTCAAGCAGTTGTAAGGTTAACTCTACTCCAGTCCTTCAAGTACCGACAGAAGTTTGTGTAACTGTGTTTGCCAAGCCAGTATAGCTATGTTTGTAAAAACTGCCAGCAACAGATACTCGCCTAGATAAGAGTTATTTGCGTCTTGCTGTAAAATATCCCAAATAACTGACATGTAAATAAATGAGCTTTGTTCTCCAAAGCAGCCCTTGCTGCTCAGGTCACAGAGGAGAGTAAGATTCTTTTTATATTGTTCGCCTTTTATTTACGATGCTTTGAACAAAATGCCAGCAACAGATACTCCCCTACATAATTTAGCCAATATGCACTTTCCTGTAGATTATCCCAAGTACTATGTAAATAAATGAGCTTTGTTCTACATAGCAGCCTTTGCTTCTTGGTCAGGAAGGAGAGTAATTATTCTCTTTATATTATTTTGTTCACAATTTATTCACGATTCTTTAAACACAATGCCAGCAACAGATACTCCCCTATGTTTAACTTATATGCACCTTCCTGTAGATTATCCCAATACAGAAGTGGCCCTCTCTTCTTAGGTAAGGAAGGAGAGAAATGACATTGCAAATTTTAACTTTGAGCAATTGTAGCATGAGTGAAAAGAGAGAGCACCATTTTTTCTATTCATTTTCTTGTGACTTCTGCAGCCATCCAAAAGGGAACAGTTCCTGAATAACTTCCCGGTGTAGCAACAGCAAGCTTAGTCTTACTAAGACAGTGTACAGCTATAACTCGGATATGAATTTCAGATGTTCTATGATTTTTTTGAGTGCTTCTAAATCAGGCCAAACTAAGTCTCAAATAAGTCGTACTGTGGATCTACCATCTCATTTTGTCCTTCTTAGACAAAATTAATCACAAACTTATTGTCGTTGCCCGATGAACTTATCACTGAAAGGAAGTGACAGTGCTGTGACATGAAAATCACGAAACCGTCAAATGCCCCAGGGTAGACTAATGCCCGACCCTGGGATGGACAATGAGGAAAAATGCCCCACTAATGCTGCAGTAGGGAATTTGAGCTCAAAAGATAAGACAACATTCAACAACAACTGCATGTTTCTCCTTTTTTACGATCTGTTCACTCGAACCGGTTCTAACCGGTTCTAACCTGTTCTGACTCTTGTGTCACATTATATAATAACACACAAAGTGTGCTACTACAATGCCCGGGGGGGGGGGGGGGATGGGCACTGCTGGAATTGACTGATCGTGATGCACTATCTGGTTATTGTCCTGCCTTCTCAACTTGAGGCAAAGAGATTTAATCCAGTATCAAATGAGAATTATCACAGACAAGGTGAATTTTGTATCATATGTTGTGTGCAACAGAAGTTGGCACACACCATGGACAGCATTGTTTTGGCAGTGTGAAACAGTTTTGACAATGATGTACATTCTAACATGATTTTGCTTGTAAATTACAGAAATTAGCAGAATTGTCCCATAAAATACAGAGAATTGAAATAATGATGAGCATCCTAGAGGCCAAGGTAGATATTGATTATTTTAAAATTAAATAATATTATTAAAACTTGTACACCACAAGTAGACCAAGTGCATGCTATATAAGATCAAAACCTTTTCTCAAATTTCTGCATATATTAACCGGTTCCATGCTGTGCATATATTACCAAAGTTCTTCAAAATATAAGAGTTTCCCAGGAATGTAACAAGTACTCTTAAATGTCAAAAATATATAGAATTCAAAGTAAAAATGAATAACCTTGTTCCTGCATCAGTTTCTTGCTATATTACAGACTCCTCATGCTACTTTGAAGTATTTTGAAGTTACTGATTTGTGTGAGATGTACATTTAATGTGATTTTAGCAGTAAATGGAAAAACACTCTGAAAATGAACTTTAACATCTCTCAATAGCTCATTTAGTCTGGTGACCAAGTACTGTTGACAAAATTGTACTCAGTTTGGGAGAGGTGTGGTAAAAATGTTACCTTCCTCTGACAAAGTGTAATAATATGCAGCATGATACAGCCTAATACGTGCACAAAATCAGTACGCAGCTGATCTTGCTGTGCACTTGGGCTGTCTTTTTACCCCAATTTTAGTGTCTGCTAACCACTGCATTTGCTGCACTTGTTTGACTACAAGTAAGCAAACAAACTTGGTATGTCAAATTGAACCAAATTATCTATCTTAAAACATTAATTTTGAAGCAATTTGTCATTAAATCTAAAGTGTTGTTATTGTTTTAATTGAAACAGTTCCAATCAGAAATATATTGTGCTTGTTTTTAATTAGTAAGTACATGTAAGGAAACTGCAATCAGTCTGGCAGGAAGAGGGACCTTTAAGAAATCCGCAGTGGATGTCAAACCTTCCACACAACAGTGGGGTGCTCTATCCACTGAGCTACTGAGAGACTTATGGAAAGTTTACCATTTATCATCCTTCTCAGTCTTTACTATAAATTGCTCAATGTAGTTTTTTCTCTTAATCTTGAATAAACTTGTATTGTATTGTATTGTATCGTAGTGTATTGTATTGTATTATATTGTATTGTATTGTATTGTATTGTATTGTATTGTATTGTATTGTATTGTATTGTAATGTATTGTATTGTACAATAAATTACTTGGACCCTTGTCTGATAAAAAAAAAATTGTTAAGTTTAGCTCATCACTTGCATGTTTTAATTTGCTTATCATTTGTTTCTGGCATACAGTTAGCATCAATCCCAGGCCTAGAGGATGTAACAGTATCAACTCCTGCACCAGGTCAGCCAGGGGACATGACAGCTGCTTCTGCTCCAGCCCCAGCTCCGGCTTCTGATGCACCTCAGACTGCTACTGAGGTAGATAACTTGCATTTCTTGTGTCTTTCCTTTTCATAATGGGCAGTATCCACCTCTGAGATATTTCTCTAGTTCTTCAGGACTGATTACTTTTTACAATAGTAAAACTAGATTTAGGACATTTTTCAATGGAGGTGCTTACTAACATTGGGCATATACTTTTCAGTGTTTACGTTTAGGGGAACTGAATAGCCTATGTATGTAACTGCAAGAGATGCTTTTGTCATAAATGATAGTGAGAACAGTTGCTCTCCAAATTATACATTAATAATTATTGTATGTACGTAACTAAGGGTTCTCATGAAATTTCTGAACGAGGTAGCAAATGCTACACAAATGCATCTGCATTTTTGTTGAAAAGAAGACATCTCAGCAGGTGAAGGAGTCAATTAGTTTTTCAGGCACCTCCCAGCCCTATATGAGCTTTCTGATAACCTTCACCAAAAAACATCTAAGAGTTCATTAACTTCATCTAGAATTACATATCAGATTATCAGGTGTACTGGTTTCCACCTAATGAACCAGAGTGTGGCAAACAAAAAAAATCCTCTCTGTTGTGAATTGTGCTTTGCACCCTTTTTAACAGTTTCCTGATTGGCCTGTTCTAGTGGTCTCCATGCAGCCTTGATTGGTATTTGACATTGGCCACTGTCTCCTATTCTTAGTGATTTGCACATTATATCTTACACAGGGACCCCTTGCTCCTCCCACAGAGGGACCACGTAAGTGACATATTGCTGGAATCCTTTTGGGTCCTTTTTTTAATAGAGTGTGTGCAGTTCCCTGGTTCTTAAATGTTTGATTTTAAGCACAAGTATAGCAGATCCTTCCTGAATGATCACCTTGTATAAGTGACCACCTTTCCTTGATGACCATGATTCCAACCTTTTTTTAAATTCCTGTCAAATACTGTAAACTTGAGCCTATAAACCACACCTATTTTCTTTATTTATCATTCCAAATAGGGTGCAGCTTGAAATTTTGTTGAAGCTGAGAGCTTTACTTATGTTCTTTAGAGAAAGGGTAATTTAAGCCCTCTCACTGCTGGAATGTGAATCTTTCTGTAGATTTGTTTTGCAAAAGTTGAGCTTCTAAACTTGAGGTGTGACTTAGCTGCAATAGTGGCTTCTTAATTTATGCCAATGTTTATGTTAACTGTATTTGAGACCACTTGTCCATGAGAGCAAACTTCTCTTTCTTAGTTTAATTACCACATTTGAGACCTCTCTCAGGTAATCATTTTTCCCAGCTGACTGTCATAGTTCTCAAAATTTTGGGTGGTTCCTTTCAAGAAGTGCAGCTTTGATTGTGTAAACAATAACTATCAAATCTGAATGCTGTAGGTTCAATCAATTAACCTTCAGAAATGTTCCGTGAGCCACATTAGTTATTACCATGTGGCACTTAATTTTTGCGGGAGTTTAATTTTGCGGATTGGCGACTTTTTGTGTTTTGTGGGAACTAATTTTTGCGATTGAAAAAGACTGGTTTTTCTTGCTGGGAATTATGTTTTGCGATTTTCTGGAAGTCGCCTTCAAATAGAACTGATAACATTTTCATTTTTTATTTGACTACGTACAAAAGAAAGACGGATAAAACAACATGCGAATGTAAAACAGATTAATCAGTGTCACTGCGATTACAATGGATTGACAATAACTAGAGTACCAATTGATGTATTATCCACCGGGTTATCCATAGCATTTTCTCCTTCAAACCAGTACTTTTGTATATAAATTCAACAACAGAGTAAATTTTTGCGGGAAAAAAATTTGTGGTAATTTTATTTTGCGGAAACTTATTTTTGCGGATCGAGAAAAAACCCGCAAAAATTGCAAAAATTAGAACCCGCAAAAATTTAGTGCCACACGGTAGTCCCCAAACCATCTCAAAGTAGTAGATTTTCTTTATCAACTTGGAGTTATTATTGTTGCCCCATAGGGCCAGTTAATATTATTAATTGCAATTTGATTGATGTTGTTTATTTTATTTTTATTTAATTCTTATATCAGCTCCAGAGCCAGAGAAACCAAGTAAGCATTGACCAATATTTTTATTAGTTCAGTTTGGGTATCTGTAGTTGATGATATAGCTTGATGAATAAATGCAGGTTTGAATAACATTTTCAAAAGCAGATGTCAGAGTTAACGAAAGTGGGCTGCATTGTCTATCATGTTTATTTGTTATTTAGTTTATTTCGGTATACACAACCACAACTCTCTATTGGGTTCTGTGGGTATTTAATGCCTAGACTACTGCGGTTAACCCAGGAAAGGGTGGGTTGGGTACAAAAGACAAACTTGTATTGTAGTTTGTACTAACTCGCCATAATTACAAATCGCTATGAAGTTTAAGCACATGGCTTAGCGCTTATATATACGCTGGGCTTGCCTGACACTTCTGTTACTGCATTTAATCTTGATTAATTAAAGATTAATTAAAGATTTAATTTTTTCCCAGCAATGACTGTTTCCAAAGATCCAAGATATGCCAAGTACTTCCAGATGGTCAAAGTTGTAAGTTTTTACCGTGAGGACCCCCTTTATAAGTCTGACCTCCATGTGACAGTCTTTTCACACGTAAATTTACAGCTCTGATCTTGTAATCAGTAAATAGCACTGGCGTCACCCCTATACATTAGTTTAAGGGGGGGATCACACGTGGATACCTTTTTCCCCAAACGTTTTAGCCTTTTTTCTTAATTATCTCCATGAGATTTCACTCAATCCAAAAATGCTATATAGGATCATAGTGCGAGTTCCCATAAATCTAAGCAAATTTTTTCGCAATTTTTAAATTAAACATAAAGAAGGAGAAGGGGGAGGAAAATTGATGAATTTTAAGAAAATTGAAATTTGTTTAGAATTAAAGGTGAGTTAAAATTAAATTTTAAAGTTAATAATTAATAGACAGATTCCAAAACAGGCCACGAACAACCCCAAGTGCTCTTGCGTGGGGTTGGCCTGTCTGGGAGTGTGTACAAAAATTAAATCCCCCTTTTATTTCTTTCTTAAATTTTATCCTATTTCCTCAAAATTCAGGTATACCCCCCCCCCCTTAATGATGGTGTTCATGTGCATGTTGCTGACGAGTCCAATAAAAGTAGCTCTAATATAAATACAAATTACCCAGGCTTAAAACTATATTCTTGTTGCAGTTATCAGTTTATTATTATGGGAGTTTCTGTTCGTGATCATTGAAGTTTGTGACTTGTATGCTTGGCATCATGTTTATCTTCTCAGAAGAAATAAGATCTTAATTGAAAATAAAGTAATTATTATAATATGATTTATTGTTATTGTCATGAGGATAATGATGATGATGATGACGATGATGACGATGATGGTGATGATGGTGATGATTGTCGGAAACAGAACAATGGTCTTATTTACCTAAGAACGCGATCGTTAATTGATTATTGTAATAAGATAGTTGAGTGAGAGCATATGTGGGTGCGGTTTGATTGTTTATTCTGATAGAGCTTTTTAGCCAATGAGAATTGTTCCTTTTAAGGCGTGCCAGACAATAATAGGTTTTTTTAAACTTTTTTGCGAGTCTTCGTTGTTGCGAGGAGTTGTGTGTACATGCGGGTGTGATTCTACAGAATAAGTCTTGTGAAATTGTGAAAACTGTGGACGTCTTTCTTGTGTTCCCCACATGATGATGGTGATGATGGTGGTGGTGGTGATGATAATTGAAACCCAATCTTTGTAGTTCACTGCTGTTGTTGTGATTTTCAGGGTGTACCAGTGCAGGCAATTGCACCTAAAATGATGGCAGAAGGACTGGATCCAAGCTTACTTGAGTAAGTTTAGTGAAGAAATAGTTGAGTAACTTTGATGCAAGTTTACTGTTGGGTGGTTCCCGTTGGCTGTGTTCCAAGGATTCATCTATTTGTACTCTACTTTTCCTCTTTTTGCAGAAACCAACGAGATCTTAGGCTTCTTATGGAAACCCACTTTGCACTGAAATGACTGTCACATTGTGCATTTCCAAATTTGCATCTTGAATTGGCCAGGACTTAATGGTGTTATTATTTCTTTCTTTAGGAATCCTGATGCCCCAGCCCCTGAAGGTGCCCCTGCTCCTCCTGGACAGACTGACTCGGATGATGACATGTCATCAACATCTTCATTTACTGACGAAGATTAAGGCACTGAAAAACAATACCAATGGCGACCTTTTTAGTGTGATCTTTCTTTGATCTGGAAAAGTTTAAGTTCCTATGATTGGTCATAATTTGTTTAATTCGCCAGTCGTTGAAAGCATTTAAGCAAAGGCCTGTTTCGTTTACATTGATGATTAAAATGATCCCGAGTCGGAGTAGACAGCGAGTAGTCTCTAATTTTGGCGATGGTGATTTTCGGCGCTCCCTTCGCGTCGCGTCTCCTCGATCTTTCGCGCGCGCGTGTGTATTTCGCCCGCGCCACAATCGCCATCGCCAAAATTAGAGACTACTCGCAGTCTAGAGTCGGAGATGAAAAAAAAAAATCAATGTTCAATTGGCCTATCAGAATACTGAACACTAAAGCCTTGGCCAAACGATGTGGCAAGTTATCTAGTGACTCCGTTCCGCCGTGACGTGCGTGTGCTTTCGATGGTTTGCGATGACTTGCGTTCATTTTGATGGAGCTCAAATTTGCGAGCGAGTGAACGTGAGTTTTTAACCGAGGGCAAGTCGACGCAAGTTGCTTTCAGTATTGTTTTCTTTAGTACGTGCGCGTACGCGTGCGCAAGGCTGCAATGAAATGAAGCCACTGCACTGAAGCCACCCATCGCTTCCGGGCCTGTTTAGCCACCCATCGCAAGTCTGTGTACGCTAGTCCGCACTTCAAAACTTGCGTTGACTTGAGTCTCCGTTTGGCCGGGCTTAGATGACGTCAAAGAAAATATCAATTGATTTCTAGCAAGCTTCTTAATTACAAATTAAACTTCAAGTTCTTTCGCTCAGGTGCCACCATACCTTCTCTGGAATGACTTTGGAGCAATGCATGAGTCAGATGCTGTGTTACTGCCGCCCAACTAGGTATGATGCATAAGAGGTACAGCGTCTGAACTGGGCCTAAACAAAACCAATGCTCTGCATGTTTGGCTCCATTCGTGAAACCAGTCAAAATGCCTCCTATCATGTTTGTGTATTTGTGTTGGTTGTGTTCACTAATAATCGGCATTTCAAGGTCAAACAAACATGGCTCTAAATTGAAGCTGAAGCTTGCCTGCAAAATGTGTAATGGTTTCAATCTTCGTCACACCATGTAAGGGTCTACTTTCTTCTTAGACACGTGAATCTCAAATTCTTAATGTTATTTTTATAGATTCGTTATTTTACACTGCCAAGTCTAATTAGAAAACCCCTCCGTACAATTAGGAAATAAAATCACGCGACATTATAGTGAAATATTAGCATTAATAGAAAAGATACCTAACTGTAAATACAATGATATGTCCAAACGTAAAGCATTAAATGTTCATAGTGACGAAAAGAGGACTGCTGTATGTGTACACATATCAAAACAACGTAGAAAAATAAATCCTTCAAAGAATGCGGAGACCGGGGATTACCCTCGACTTGGAGTGCCCCGGCTATGATGAGTTTGAACTCCAGCTACTCTGAGAGAAAAACAAGACTGACAACACTAAGAGAAAAGCCTACGGCTAGTTTTTTAAATTTTCCCCCTTCAAAATTTAGTGACGGCCCTGCTAGGAGGAGCGGCAGAGATAACACACGACCTTGGATACGGCTAACAGCCGTAGAAAGCCTGGAAAGAGATCACAAAGGCTTGTTATGTAAGGTTTCCGCGTTAGAACACAAAATACAAAAATAGAAAACTATTTTAAATTCCCTCCCATTTTCCTTGTAAACGTAAGTCAGATGTTCAAGCGAGCGAGTTGAGGAATTCTCACAACTTTCCTCGCTTAACTTTCTAGAGTCAAACCTTGGGCTCAGATACAAAGTGGTTTTAATTCGCGGAGGACGACCATTGATTGTTTTCCTGTGGTACTGTTTATTGTAATGTAGAAGAATGTAAAGGTTTGAGTCTGTGTGAAATTAAACCATGTAAAAACGTTTGAGCAGAACTTCCGATGTGTTTGCTTTTATAAAAAGTTACCAAGTGAAAAAGAACTACATTTTGTTATTTCAATTTGAAATTCAGTATCGTCTGTCCAGTTGGAGTAAATCCTTTATTTATCATTTTAATTCTCCTGCAACCGACAAGTGTTACACAACACCGCTTTATTATCCTACCGACCACTCAAAAGTCTTGAGTTTTGGCTGCCTCTGTCTCTGGTTAGGAAACATTTTTACGATTTGACAGTTTGCGGCGGTAGAGGTGTGTAAATTTAAACTTGTGGCTTTAGACGAGCAAAGCTCTTAATTCTTTGTTGGTTTATGTCATAATATTCCTGTATCCGCTATTTGTGACCCTCGAGTCGGGACAGGTGGTAGGCAAACAGAATTCGTAATTTGTGGCTTGGTGTATTTAGTAAATGTTCTAGCGACTTCTTGTACTCTTTCAATATATACAACATCGCTGGAGACTTTAGATCGAAGGGAGGGTTGAATAGTTCTTACTTCCTAACCATTAATAACTTCGTAGGAATGCCCCTTCATGTAGAATTTGCATTTCAATAAACGAAGAAAAAAACAAAACAAAATAAAAATATTAGTTCCCCATATTTAAACTGTTGTTCGCTTTGAACAATCTTACTGTTGGGGTTCTAAATTGGAACATGAATGCTGCCCAATGCTTAGACAAGCACGTTTTTCGCTAGGAACAACTTTCCGCAGTTAAGACAAACATTTTACCTAAACTGGCACTTCGCGACTTTGTGGTTCCAAAAATGGGATAAATTTAATTTGACTTCCAAGGTGTCGTTAAATAATTGATTATTTCGGGTATAAGCTAACATTCAATTAGCAAGGTGTATAGAACTTGTGTTGATATATACTCATTAGATCACGCAGAGCCTTGCTCACAAAAGTGAAAATTACTCTTTGATGTACTTCTTAGCAACAGACTGCCTTCATAACAAAGCACTGGGTGATGATTTAGTCTCTAAAAACGCCACGTAAGTGTGAAAGTACCTCAGTCGACTTGAACGACTCTACATTCGGGACTACAGCAATGCCTTCTCCGTTGCCAAGAAGGAAGAGAACTACAAAGAAAGGAACTCAGAGCCGGACACAGAACTTTAAGCCGGCTTTAAAAGCATTGAATAGCTTAGTAGGTGAGCTTGAAAATTCAGAAAGTCCCGAAGATGACGATATTACAAGTGAAATACATGGCCAAAAGTCATCGTCTGCTTCTCCAAACGTCACAAGTCATAACAGAGGAAGAAATACGGAGAAAAGTACAAGAAACCAGACTATTTCTCCCAACTCGTTCTTCCGAACGAATGGACTCTTTGAAGAATTTGGCAGCGATTCAGAAAGTGACGATAATGAAGAAGATTCTCTTGAAGAAAGACCTGAGACTCGCACATTGACCGAGATCGAAAGGCTGGAGGAAGCTCAAACAGTTTTGGAGGACCGTATTAAACACGTCAAGGAATTGCTCCTAAGAAGGGACAGAACCAGAAATCAAAGACTTCAAGGCCAACGAACGTTAGTGCGACTTGAAGCGAAACTTGAAATGTTGGATCAACGTCTGGAGTTAGGGAGAGCGGGGAAAAATCGATGGACTTGCGTCAAGAGAGCTGTGAGAAAGCCCAAGGTTGGTTTTCACAGCAGCGATTTGATGAATCGTAAGGTGCCATTGGGAGTTCTGACTGGATCACTGGACACGGAACGTAGTCTGGCTGGTGCTGTTCTGGAAGCAATGGAAGATAAAAGTAAAGACGTTAAACTCGATGATAACCCACCGCCAAATCCCAAGAAAATGTTCAAAACGAAGGAACTACAAGACTTTCATTTGAGTCTTGAGGAGAATGCTGAAGCTGAGTCTTCCAAAGATGGGTGGCACAAAAATATCAGTGGTGAAGAACTCGAGGGAAGTGTCATAAGGGATGATGCAAACGATCGTAAAGAGATAGGTAAGGGTTGGCTCCGGATCAGTGACAGGCCGAAAGATTTCATAAAAAAGGTTGATGTTTCTGAAACACACCAATCCAAAGAAGCATGGGTAAATATAAACGAAAAGGGACATCAAATATTTGCAAGGAAAGTGTTGAGGTCCCATCTGAATGGCAGTGGCCCTTCGCTGTCGCGTTCTTTGGATGGAAGAGTTTCAGCACATGCTCCCAGTGGAAAGTTCAACTTCAATGGCAGAAGAGCGTCAAGCAGTTTAACGGAGAAACGTCACGGTGACAGTAAGGAAAAGCGGGTTGGAAGGATCTCTTCCTCTCGTTCACAACGGCCGCAGGTGGTTAAAATGGAGAGCATCCTCGAGACGACCAGTTTCCTCCCCCCGATTCCGAAGTCTGAGGCAAAGAAGCGCCCCAAGCAAGAACAAGTTGAACAGCTGAAGGACGAGAACGATGAAGAACAGAGAAAAGAAAGGTTGATACTGATACCTAATCGTAAACGAGTGGCCAAAAGGCGAGTTGAGATGTACCTTAAACAACTCGATTTTGTCAGGTCTCATGGGCTTGACCAGAAAGAAGTTTTGAAGAATGTAAGCTCTGCAATTCAGGAGCACTGTGATGATGAGGAAGAACTGGCAGAGCATCAAGCACAAACTACTCCTCGTAACACTTTGTATTTGATTGGTGCATTGTCAGGAAATCACCTAAGTCCTCCAACGGCCCCTCCTAAATGTTAGAGGGCACTCGTTGTCTTAAAAATTCACCAGTTCCTTATTTAATTTTAAGTCGCTCTCTCTAATTGAAATATGTATGCATTTTTTATTAATTTGTTTCGAAGTTGTTTTGGATGTGTTTGATCAGAATACATTACTTTTCCCCCTTGCAACTGCGCAGCTTCGTTCACAGTGTTACCAGTTCTGAAATCATCGTTTCTCCGAGCCATTACTAGATAAACAAGTAGTTTTCCAAAGTGCAAACGAAATTTAAACGAGCTCGTGCTATTCAAAAGTATTCTCGCGAGGCGTCCTTATAAAATTGATTTTAGGTAGCCATAGCGACACATCAGGATTACCATTGAAGGCCAATTCTGATCCGTTCTCTATATATTAGATTAATGGATACCCAACGTAAACATACATCTAATATAAATTTCCTCTCCTTACTGTATAAATTTTGCATGAGTTAAATAAATGAAGACAACTCACATGCTGACTAGGTGGGCTTCGTCGAAGCCACACTAAAATAGTAAAAAAACAAAAAACAAAAAAACAAAAACAAACAAACAAACAAACAAAAAACATGCAACCCAGATGTCCTTGATAAATAGCGGCTAGCTAGTGAACTAGGCTTTCCTCAGCAAATTTTGCACTTTTTGAAAAATAAATGGAGACAACGCGTTACCTTTCACGTACTGTTTACTCAGACCATCATGTAGTTTGGGTTAACAAAGTTTTTATTCCGAGACTAGATCACCTATTTTACAGTTTTGTGCAACCACATCTGGTAGGCGGACTACCACCGCACGCTCTTAATTAACTTTTCTCTAAATATATATTTTTGCAAATGTTTTAATACAAAAGCTAGTACACCAAAACGAGGGACTATGCCAGTCGTTGTTCAGTACAAAATATAAACGTTAAAATTTGTTGCAGATACAGTGCTGCAGCCAAGTTGAAATGATATAACTAATCAGCAATCTATGCAAGCTCACAACAAATCACAGTGAAATCACAACACAACAACTTCTTTCGGAGTATTCAGTACACCAGCCCATTACAGACGCGTTTCCGTGCTAGTTTTGTTCCCTTGTGTAGTCTAAGCATGTATCCCATGCATTTACTAAATCATTATAAATGATAATTAATAACAAAAAAGTGAATTTGATCATTGCAAATTTCAGTACATTTGTAAAATATATTAATACACATTTGTAGTACCTTGCCCATTCAATTATTCATCTGAAAGGAGAATTCGTCATAATCTGTCACTACTTTTGGCTTGACAATGAAACGAGAATCATGCAAAAATGATAAATCCCACTTCAAGTCTTCGTTTATCAGTTTCGTGGTAGCATATCATCCAAATCAGCTACAGTGTAAGCCACTACAGCCCACACTGCAGCACACAGGTCCAGGGTGTCAGGGTCCTCAACAGTCATGGTGTCGCCATTTGAGTGGTGAAAATAAAAATACTTGCTATTAGCGTTGTCCAAAGACGCACCTGGCACTCCATCCTTCACCCAAAAGATAATATCACCACCAACATTTGTCAGTGTGAGCTTAGACGCCTTTATTGGATCCAACAGACTCATGACTTCCTTCATTATCACAGCTGCTTTTTCACTGCCTTTAAAGCTTAGACCCAAAGGTGTAAAAGTTCCAATATCAGACTCCATCAGCAGGCTAAAGTTAGCAGCATTTGCTTTGTGGCGATTGTAATACTGTTGTGCTCCAAGAAGACTCTCCTCTTCTCCTGTCCAAAGCACCATGCGCATAGTGCGTTTGGGTTTAAGGTTTAATTGACGGATCACTGATAATGCTTGCCATGAAATGAATGCTCCTCCTCCATCATCCATAGCACCCTGGCCAACATCCCAGCTGTCCAAATGACCACTAACCAGCACAACCTAAACAACAAACAAACATCCAAACTTTTGTTTTTTGGTATCTTGCATTCTCACGCAGCAGCAGCCTAAGGGATGCCACTCCCTTTTTCCTCAAACGAATTAGATAAGGCTTAAAGGTCTGAACTTTCTTCCATTATGAAACATACTTCGTTGATGAAAAACCTCTCTATCATACAGCAGTTTTCGTTCTTTCCGTATAGCGCACGGTGATCATGGAACGAGTAAATACATTCCCGCATTTGCACTTTGTGAACAGGCTCCTTTGAGGGTATTAGGCTTGCCTGTGCTCTATTCCTCGCTAAGGTGGTTGTTCACAGGCTAGGCCCATTTGGACTCTTAAATGTTACGTTGCGTAATGGAAGGGCCTTAGTAATAACCAAAAAGTGTATGACTTAAGGCTGAAAACCTCAAGTGGGAACAAAACGGCCATTTAGAACCCTTAAAGTTACAACGAGTTGCGTGGAAGGTTCCCTGACCAAAGATTTATGGGGCTGATCACTGTACTTCTTTAGGGTTAAACTTCATGGCTTTGTGCTGTGTGTCTTATCGAAGGTCATCCTGCGGGGCCGGCCTGTTCTTTTTAGGGATTTACGTAAGACAAAAGAATACCTCATTGGTACTTAATTTCGCGATTTTGGAGAGACAGTATTTCGCGGGGTTTTATTTTCGCGATTTTCAATAGGCAAATATGAAAAAAGGGCATTAAATTTCGCAAATAAGAACTACAAGGAACCAATTAATGGCAATTTTGACGACTGCACAAAAGATATTCGAAGGGATTTGTACGAATCTAGCGATTCAGATGAAGATGATAGCTAGATTATCTACTCCATATGTGAAATCTTGAAAATTAACGTTATTTCACAACAGAAGATACAAAATGAATCTTACCAGTGAAACCAGTTAATAATTTGTGTATTTGTCGATACATATCCTGTATAATTATGTTGCTGTTACTACATGTCAATCATTTTTTTCTGTGTATTAAATTACGCGTGTTTAAATTTCGCGAGGTTTTTTATTCGCGGGTCTTTAATTTTTCGATTTTTTACAATCGCGAAAAACGCGAAATTAAGTACCAATAAGGTATAACAACAGGATTCTTTAAGCTTTCCAACAAACACCCCTATCATCTGTATCGTAAATTATGATTTAATTTACTGCCTGGGGTACTCATTTCATTTTGGGAGCTCAAACGAGGCCACTTTTTCGCAGATTAGGGACGGGGTGCTTTTTATTTTTCAACATAAACATCTGAGAGTCAAAACACACAACAAGCAACAACAGAAACAAAGGCAGTAAGAATGGCAACATTAAAGGCTCAGGGTACTCATTATTGTCCAAAGCATCAATCATCATCACAATTCTTTACACCCAGTGGTGCCTAGAGTGTGAGGAGTAATGCCACTAGGGCACTTGATATGTCGCAATTGATGCACTTTTCAGTGTAGGGGGGGTTACTGAGATAGGGGGCACTTGTTAAAAAAATACTCATTCAAAGTGGAGTGATTACTAGGAGGGGGGCAGGCACTGAACCATGAATCATGTTGGTATTTGGAAGTCCTGCCCCCTCTGCCAAAAATGAGATCCAGTCAATAGCATATAAGGAGCTACCCCTGGGTACAAACTGTTTTCTTTTTCCTTTTTGGTATTTGCTGCTTGAAAAATAATCATAATGAAGAATAAAAATAATAATGGACAGTGACAAAAGAATGAGAAATGAGTGAGGATGGATGGGAATGCCTGGTTACCACTATAAATGCCACCTAAGGTGTGAACAGGATGTAATACCTGTTCTGGATAAACACTGCCTCTGATCTCAGCAACTGTGTTCCTAGATACTGAAGGTGGTAAGGTTTGGGCTTCCATTTTTAAGTTTATGACAATTTTTGTTCCCCTTGAAGCCATCCTCGCCATCATTTCTGCATCTTCAATTGTTATACAAGCTGTGGGAATCTTCTTTATTCCTTAGCAAACAGAAAGAGAAAGAATTGTTATTATTAATATTATTATTATTATTGTTGTTATTATTATTACTGCCACTTAGTCCTTCCCTAGCAACACACTATGCAATTTGTCTGCATTTGAGGAAAAAATTGAAATTGCAAGCGATTGTTAATAGATTTTGGTTTCAATTGGCCCATGAGCATACATAAAAATTGCCATTGCATTAGTGCAGCACATCTGGTGATTTCTGCCAATCACTTTGATGACCTTATAGAATCACCTAGTGTGTCACTGGCTTAAGGGATCCTTACAGCATGGACCGCGCAGCCCATTTTAAGGTGGGGGGAGGGGGTTAACTCAATTGCTCAAGCATGAAGGAACGGCGGGGGGAGTGGGGGGGGGGGGGCTGCAGCCAAGTGCGTTAGAGGTTGTTAGTTTATACTGATCATATAGACCTATAAGTAAAGGATTAAAGCTTTACCTGGGCCCGTAGCAAACTCCCAGACTTACCAGTGCAGATTAATAATGTCGATACTTAGGGCTCATTTTGGTGGCCTAATCCAGGCTACAATAGCCCCAAAACAAATGTGCGTTAACCTGTTGTTTTATCTCTACATACATTTAAAGACTAATCCGGTGAGGTAGAAAAACTCGACATATTAGCATTTAAAATCTCAAACTCAAAAACATTTTGCTTACAATTTGTACATTCAAGCAAACTTGTACAGTGTTATCACTGGAATAAGGCCAACTGAGAAAGCTGAGCTGAGTGTAATGAAATACATATTTCCTCAAAGTCAGTCTTTCAGTATGTTCTGCATGACCACTGAATGCCTTGTTAATGTCATCTTTAGGAGTGAAAGAGATCTTTCAGCAGCTTTCCTAGTTGCAAAGTTTACATGCATAGAGAAGCTTGGAGAAGAAGCCTTGATTTTCAATAAATACCATAGCAATTGATGTTACTGATTACCCTCAGTAATAAATCTGGAAACGGACTACAGTCTGTCATGTCCCGGCTTCAGGAACAAGGACAAGAGTCAACAAAATTAATTAAATGACAGTCAGAGCTTCAACTTCCATCAAAAGTAATCAAAACCTGAGCAGGTTCAAACTCTTCAAGAGTTCCCTAGAGTGTGCGTGAGTTTCAACCAAACAAGCCAAAGAAGAGCAAGGCAAGTTGAGCTATTGTGGATTATTCCATTTCTGTTTAATCCACATAAAAATCAGATCTAACTGGGGAAGTCACTGACTAGTGGACTTTCTAACTTTCTCATTTATTTTTCTAATGGCGTCAAAAAGTGGGGAAGGGGGGGGGGGGGCTAAAGCCCCCTCAGCCCACCCCTTATACGTCTCTCTACAGATCTGGAGATGTTGCCAAGGACTGTCATGTGCAGTATTTCATAGCAGGTTTTTAAACAAGTTTTCTACAGCAAACATGGCAAAATGCACCAGGATTAACACCCAGTAGCAACAATTTGTCATTGTGCACATACATAATGATTAATAAATGTGCCAATCTTAAACTAAGTTTGAAGTACAACATACTAACAATAATTTATTACCTTTTTCATAATCTTGCCAGCCAGTGTGTGGAGAGTAGATGGAGAAGGGTGTCACAGAGCGGATGAGAGAGGCTACGCCACCTAGTTTGGCAGTCGCTGCAGCCCCATAATCTCTATAACTGACTGTTGTCCCATAATCTATCCAAATCTCATTAAAAACAACAATTTTACCCTTCACCTGCAAGTTTAACAACAAATATGGTCTCAAAACACGTTCCTCTGCCTCATGAATCTTACATGCTAAAATCAAATAATAGCATCTTAGAATCGCAGTGAAGAATAGATGTTTCAATGTAAGTAGTTGAAAAGAAGAAACCTGAAAAAATTCAGGCTTGAATGGGAATCGAATCCATGACCTCTGCGATACCAGTGCAGCGCTCTAATCAACTGAGCGATCAAGCCAACTGGGAGCTGGTCAATTGAGAGTTCGTATTTATCCCGTAGACGGAGATCATATCTTGATCAAATTAGTGGTGTTAACTTAACACTGACTTAATGACACAAAAGGCATAAGATGGGATGCATGTGAATCAGTTTCATTGTGAGAGAAGAAAATGTGAAAACACCAAAACTTATAACAACTACAAAAGGAAGAAGACAGAACAACGAAAATCATTAGCAGTACATATTGGCCATATGTTTGTCATCATAAATGTTAATAATCCATGTGGCACTCTTATTTGTATGCATGCACCAGACAATTCATGGTACTAATTTAGGTAGCATGTGTCTCAAAAATTTATTTTTTTATATGATAATTTAAAAAGTTTTGGTGGGGTTATGGTTGTCATGCAGGGTTCAACTTGCTGGAAAAAATTGCATGTAATTAACTTAGTCAAGAGACTCTTGCTTAACCAACACTTTCAGTGTTATGAAAATTCCACTCACTGGATTTCTATTGATTCCTTTTCAGTGTTCTTGTTTCAGCAGTATTTATTTATTAAATGAGTCTCTTAAAAGAGACTCATTTAATAAATGTCTTTTTTTCTTCACTGCACACTGCTATTATTAGCCAACAAAAATGCTATTTTGTAAACTAGAAATATATTACCTCTGAGGCTCTGGCATGAAGTTCATCAAATGATCGAACAACCAGCACTTCAGCAGTTATGCCATCTGATGGCGTGCCCACACTACCACCCAAACCAAGAAGTGCAATGGAATAATCTCTTGGCATAATCATCTGTGCCGACTCTTGACCTCTTACCCAGTGAGTTACATTCACTTCCTCACCATGTACATTATCAAGTTCATCACTCTTTAATTCATCTAACATGTAATCTATTGCATGTTCAAGATTGGCAGATCCTGCAATACGGCTGCCAAAAGTGTCCACAAATGTTGCCAGTCTGTTGTAAACTTGGTGCTTTCCAGCTCCTTTAGTTAAGAAGTCTATAATCCTTTGCGCATCCTCTTGATGATTAGCTATCTCAGTCTTCACTTTATGGGGTACTTTAAATCTGTCTAATGCTTGCTTGGTATCAACAACTGAATTTAGTGCAAGTAGTAGTGTGTAACAGCAGGTGATGCACAGCGAAGTTGTCAACAATTTCATAATGATCCTGTGATCATAAAATTCAAAGTGGTAAGCATAACAAATTATGACTAAATTGCTTTGTAGCTCTACATCCACATCTACTTTATTGACTGAAAAAACGGCAAAAAGTACGGTCAAATTATTGTAAATGTTTTGAACCAAGGAGTCATATCATAAGTTGGTAAAGTATGATCGTTCGAGTGTAGCCAGTCCTGTGACATTGACTGATGTTTTGACAACCTGAGCAGAAGTCATCATCAAAGTCAAGTGAACTGTGAATCATCAGTAGATGTTATAAGTCTCTGGTCATTTTGTTCTGATTGGTTGATGAACTCGCAATATTATTGGTCGTCTGTCAGTTAAGCCATGATGTAATTGGCTATGAAGATTGCAAAAATTATGTGATTGGTGCATTTCGATCCGTCTTTTTTTAGTCAAATGTCTGTTGGTCCATTGTTGGTAAAAGTAGAAGGTTCAGTTTGGTTGTCTTGTTGGTGTCATCAGTAAGTCATTTGTAAGGTGCAGGTAGTTGTTGCTAACAGTTCTAGGTTAGTACACCAGCTTTCCAGAGTAATTCAATCTACTCAAGATTCATAGTTCCCTTGACTCTGACGATGACTTCCACTCAGGTTGTCGAAACGTCAGTCAATGTCACCACAAACAGTCCTTCTCAGGACTACACTCATCCGGACGATCATACTTCACCCAATTATGACTTTTATTAAGCTCTTTGAAATAACTATAAAAAAACAAGAAGACAGATTTTTTGCTGAAATAGTGGCCCCTTAGTGGCCCCATCAATGTCCATTAGTTTAAATCCATACCGTCTGTATTACATTTGATGAATACAAAAATTGCTACAAAAACTGACATGACAAAGTTAAATATTTAAATTAAACAGGACTCACTTAGGTCAGTTAAAATAGTGTCTACATATTAGTACACGCTGAAAATTTATTCCAAGTAAAAGTAGTTTTACTAGCATAATCATATTTCTAGAACAAGAAAACAGAGGCCCATACTCAGTAGCCAACAGTTTCCAGAGTTTTCAGTAAGGCTAAGCATGCATTTAATGCCCTATTATGCCTGCCCAGTCATGCTAACTGAACAAAAGCTGCTCATTATGCTCACAATTCTCCTTGGATATAGGTATTATATATTAAACTATATTATCTTTACTCACACTGATTAGCCAAATTTCAGTAACTGTTATAGCCAGGCTTGTTTTATTCTTGTAAATGATTAAAATTGTAAAACCGTTCTCTGGCTAAAAAATACAAGCTTTTTGGCATTTTTATCACGATTCATCCTGGCTACGGCCCTACTATATTTTTACTTTTGTAAATGTTGGTCTACAGTACTGTGGGCTTTTAGTCCATTAGTGCACTCGTTTGGTATTCAAATTGATGTGGACTTCTAATACTGTACCTTTTCTTCGACTGAATCAGTATTTTTGTCATTAGCTTATAATTTGCATCATTCTTTGTCATCATTTTTCACATTACTGTGTTTTCTTTTAATTTTGTAACTTCCTTTCCTACTACGCTCAAATTTTGCCCCAAAATGGCTTTATATAAGCTTAAGCTTTATATATTGCTTTGTCGGCATAATGGTTCATATGAGCTTATTTGCGCTCGAAAGTACTGAAAATTGTACCGTCATTTCGGACAAATTTAAGCTTAATGACAACTCCAACGACATCGTTCGGCTCGTTCATGTAGGTAAGTGGGTCAGTTTCTAAAGAAATTGCAGGAAATTGTGATGCTGCGTTCTTTCTTGAGATTGAGAGCTCCTGCTTCTGTTTCTAAACCACAGAGCTGTGCATGTATTAAAATAATCGTATTTGTTTAACGACAAATACCCAGCACTCAATATAACATCAGCTGTGAAAAATACTGTAAGATGTCATAAAAGTACTTGCCCAATATACAGCTAACCGCCCGCTTCATTCGTAAACCAGATGCCAAGCGCCACTTTATCAGACTATCACGTGACGCATCATGCTCAAGATGGTTTAGTGGGCGCGAAAATCACGCGATGGGTAGCGATCGTAGCGATGTGGCGATGGCTAGAAGCAGAAGCAGGGCGGGAAAAGGTTGGGCGATGAAACGAGCAGTCCGCTCTTCAAGCGATGTGTGATGCGGAGAAGGACTGGCACGAGCCCTCTTTACGCGCTTCCGGTACGTTTGGTGGCCGGCAAAATTTACCTTTCAACAAACTGGAAATCTCATTTTCTTTCTTTATTTTTCAGCCAGCCGTGCACTATGATTAAAACGTTTTTTCACAGTCCTGGCTCACAGCTTAAAATGCTTATGTCTGCGTAGACATTAGTCAATCTTTTTCACAGTAAGTTCCCAAAAATGGGCTCAATTTGAGAGTGTCGAATGCTTGCTCTTGCCGAAAAACATGACATTGTTGTCTTTCCTCGTCTCTTTTAAAAAAGCTCCGAATTACTCCACCCTAAATCTTACATATAATTAAAGGCCGATAAATTTTACATGACATAATAAAAAATTAGCTGGAGATACTTGGAGATAGTGGCGTTTTGCAACTTTAAACTTTGCCTCCTTGCAACGCGCCATGGCGATGATTCGTCGCAACGCCGCCGACTGTATGTAAACAAATTAAAAGTGAAATTAAATTTGCAGATTTCTCCTCCCTTAATCTCACAAAAACAAAGCAAAGAAAACCGTCTAAACTGAGGAGCAATTCTATTTGTAGTGCCTAAAGAAACAGACAAGCATAGGAGAGGTTTTGGGGGAAAAGGAGAAGAACGCGGTGTTGATGTTGATTTGATTTAATTAATTAAGGTGATTCCATCGAAAAAGAAGTTGTAATGAGGATTTGTTGAAACTTTGCACAGTTACTAATTACATCTAGTACATTAAAAAAATAAAATAAAAAGAGGGGGTCACCGTGTCTGATTTCACGCTGCGGGGCTGTAGTATATAGGTATTTTGCTATCATTAGACAGCAATATAAAAAAAACCTATCCTTGTAATAGAGACACCCATTACTTCAACAAAGTTATAACTAGCAATGAAATATAAGCATTATTCTTATGATAGAAGTACAATGTTACAGTTAAACGCCTTAAAATTGCCGTAGCAATGAAACTAACTTGAAATAATAGGCAAATCGAGCGTCCGCACGGTTCCAGTGAAACGCCTAAAATCTGGCTGTAATAGTGAATCAACCGGAATATTTCAAAATTGAATAATGAAAAGTTCTTCAAATTTGAATATATCATGTAAAGTCGTATTTTCCTTAAATAAATGGAATAAAAAAGTGGAGTCACCGAGTTCGTTTAGGAGAAAACGACCATTTATTTCTCTGAACAGCTCAGCTTCCATAGAAAACCTATCAAGTTCCGAACGCGCGCGCGCTCGTGCGCGCGCTAATCACGCAAAAAATGATGCGCAGAAAGGATGGGCAATGCAATTGAATGGAATCACCTTAACTAGGGACGTGTCCTGATTAACCTTGCACGAGCTGCACGAATTATAAATACGCGTCATGCCACGCGTCAGCCAAACGCCATTTTTTATCTTTTTTCTTATCTTTTTACTTTGCTCTGCTCGTTTTTAGACAGTGTTTAGCATCAATTAAGGCGGAAAAGACAGAGAAAAGATAACCCAAAGTTAACGTTTTTCGGAAAGTATTAATAGATTATTAGGATTTTAAATTTGGATCATTGAATTTTGAATTTTGGTCTAGCACCCAATTCGATCCCAGTCCACTGCATCACACCTTTTTGCTCGGACACGCTCGTTTCGTCGCCCAACCTTTTTCCGCCCTGGCTAGATCCGGCCCCTGGCTATCCTGGCTATAAGCAATCTCGTTCCCAGAGGCTGCATTCCTTTTGGTCAGCACCAAGGATGCAAGACCTCTGGGATAATCAATGTCAAAATGCTGACGAATCGAAATCTGATTGGCTACTAAAATTTACCGGAAGTCTACGAGTAAGAAGTTTCAAAACAGGAAACGAAAATGTCTTGCGATGATTTTGCTGGACGTTTTCGATCACGTCAGAGACGGACAGTGGGAAAGAAATCAGACAATGGGCTATACAAACTCCCAAAGAATAGATAAATGCAGTTAAATTCACATTCATGTTAGACAAGACCTAAAAAGGGAACAAGTGTCGGTCGCATGATTAAAACGAAAAAGGAGCCAAAACCTTGTGATACGTTGCAGCGGCTCTTGACAAAGCTGAATGAATACCCGCTTCAAGATAAACGACGGTCGAAGGAGCACAATTTTGGAATAATTCCTTTAATTTCCAACTCTAAAGTATGGTTCATGGACAATGGTGGCTTGAAAATTGTTTTCAACATTGTCTAAAGCGGATAGAAGCTGACAGTCTGTCCAGTGCAGTCGTAGAAGTTAAAATAAGCGGCTTTGTGTTCAAAATCCGTTCACTCCGCGGAGCCATGTGCGAGTTTGATGGAACAGAAGACAGGATTTAAGCTTATTTTGTTGAACTGGAGCAGATAATTTCACTGTAGCTGAAAAGTGAATGGTGGATTGGCTTCTTGAATAACATGGTGCAGAAACTAGTGCAGCGGCCGGACAGAATGACAAAAACAACGAGAACAGCGATCTTGTTTATTTAAGCAAGACATCGTATCTGTCGTATTTGTAAGCTTTGAAAGTTCAGACAGTTTGCAGCTGGCAGGACTAGTAAATCTCTTCGAGTGTAGGTAAAAGGTCTTTCTTTAGTATTAAATTGTTTCACCCTCAACTTTGATTGTCTGTGTACGAAATCGTCTATCCTTGATTGTGATAGATTTTTAATGTTTCTAGCTGTACTGAAAAGTGGCTGTTCAGTTTGCCTTGATTCATTGAGTTGAATTATTTATAGACCTGAGATACTCGTTAATAAATTGTACCTAAGTCATTTTTTGTGTTTATTCTATGTAAAGTTTTAGTATTTCGGCAAACCAGCTTTCCGTACAAAACCTATACCGTAGTAAAATATTTGCGACGTAGCGGTGGAGAAAACACAACACCAGCACAGTCGAAAGGCGAACATAACACAACGCCGGCTCAGGTACGTTTCATAAATAAATGACCCCTCTACTTTGTCCAAGACCGTTTAATAGCATCATGCAGTGCAGTTGATTTGCTCTGTGTCTTCCTTAATAAATAAGCAGTCGCACTCTGTAAAAAATTTAGCTAATTTTTGCGCGTATATGCCGCGCGCGACAGAGCTGAATAACAATTGCGCATGTCAAAAGCGCGCGCCAAGGAAAACTGGGGACCACAATATAAAACCATAGCAACAATGGCGGACTTTTTAAAAATTTTGACACCGCGAAGATTTTCACGTTCAATAAGAGTTTTGTTGCAAACTTAAGTTTCAGACTTCTGCAAAGCCGTCGTCTGTTGTCGAGACAAATTATATCTTTTGTACACCGAGGTTATTTTTCTGAACACCAGGTGAAAACGTGTCTCAAAAACACCAGTCCGCGAAAATGCAGCGAGATTCTTACCATTCCTGGAGTACACCTCGTCATCTTGCCTTTACATTCTTCCCCTGACTGGGTGTTCTTACACAGGAGCAGGTTTGGTGACCGGAAGTTTCCCTCCACGTTGTATAAAAGCAACACAGTGCGCAATCACTGCATTTTCGCGGACTGGAGTTTTTGAGAGACGTTTTCATCTGGTGTTCTGAAAAATAACCTCGGTGTGCAAAAGATAAAATTTGTCTCGACAACAGATGAAGGCTTTGCAGAAGTCTGAAACTTAAGTTTGCAACAAAACTCTTATCGAAGGTGACAATCTTCGCGGTGTCAAAATTTTTAAAAAGACCACCAGTTTGTTGCTATGTTGTTGCTATGGTTTGTCTTGTCGTCCCCAGTTTTCCTTAGCGCGCGCTTTTGACATGCGCAGTTGTTATTCAGCTCTGTCGCCGCGCGCTAAAAACAAGGCCAAATAAAGGTTGATTTCTTGCTCAGCTAGACTTTTCAAATTAGTAAGCTTACAAAACACAAAAAGGTTCTACACACTATTCGACTGCTAAATGAACCTCGTCCATGACTATCGTTTTCTTTCAAGATGTCTCTGAAAATTTGTTAATTTTGTAAAGGGCCGTTAAATGTGAAATAAAATTTGCGGCGGCACTTCAAACTTCTCGACAATGGCTACGTTTTCAGTACCCTTGAAAATTTTCATGCTTGATATTTGTTCTTCTATCAAAAAGTTTAATGAAGATACGACTACAATAAAAGAGTTAATTTTCTCTTCCCCACTGTTGTTAAAAAACACACACAGTTCAGTCACAAACGTATGGAGGCAGCCAGTCACTAGAGATCTTCCATATTCAGCTGGCAGTACACAAATGGTATCTTTACCAACAACAGTCTTCAGCGCCTCATATTGGCGTTCTTTTCATAAAAGGTCCGCTCTCCTTTCTGAACTGAATTTTCTGACGCTAAGTGAAACAAATTTATAGAAACCGGTGAGGCAGTCTTCGCGAGACTGCGAGCGAGGATTATTTTCATTTTCACGCGAGTCTCGCGTGAGTATCAAAGGCGCCAAAAACAAGGGGATGTCCTAATATTTCGCGCCTTTTTTGTCTTTACTCGACCCATAACGCATGCTCAGTTCGTAAACTGCCGCACATTGCCGCACATGCGCTTTAAAAAACCGGAAGCCTAAAAAGTGGCATCCGGTTTTTGATTATCCCAGAGCCCGTGGCATTTCGATCCCGCTGACCGTAAATGCGCGCGGGCTCTGGGGACGAGATTGGGCTATAAGTTTCTGTCAGCCTAGTACCCAGGCGTTCTCTTCTCGCTCACACGACTTGGCGCGAAATTTCGTGACGTCACCGAATGGCATACCGCGACCTCATTCGGTGACGTCACGACATTTCTCACCAAGTCGAGTCGAGTGAGCGGGAGGAGAACGCCTGGGTACTTGGCTGCTGAATCCCATCAAGCTTTGCAAGCTCGTTGACCATGCTTTTACATCCGCCATATTTGTTTGAATTCGAGCGTGGTTTTTGTCTGGTTGGTATGGCTTAGTTTTAAGGCTTTTTTCTTAAGCTGACGAAGTTCTTATGGGTGAAGGTTATGGCGTAGTCTCATAGTTTAGCGTTTAGCGTTTTGAAAATATGGACACAAGCGGAGAAGTTGTCGGCAATGGCGCGATTGATGAACGGCGTGCAAGCTCAGATCGTAAGGTGAAGTATCAACTTGAACATCGATTTTTTGGGTATTTCTCTTTCCTTATTTCGATTGAGGTCTGTAAAACTTGCTAAAAGTTATTTAGTTCTTATGCAACGAATTCCTAAGCCCGAATAGCGTTTTTTTAATGCAAAATGTTTTTGTTTAATTTTACCTTAGCTGATCTTGTGTTTGTCTTATAAAGAGATGCAGTGCTTCCATCTAAAACATGCGAATTGAAAAAAGAGACGGGGCTGTTGCACTGTGGTCTTTGTTGCGCATTTGACTGGTGCACTAATTCTTTTTTTTTTTCATAAGAACGTCTAATTTTAGATTTGAGGCTGAGCCAGGGCTGAGTGTTCTTAGTTTTTTGGCGATTTCAGCCTGAAAACGTTCTTGAACTGTTTTTAGTTCAGGACATAATATCACAAGAGATAGACAAAGAGCATGTTTGCTGCTGGTGTTTTTGTTTCATCATATGACAAGACAAGTGCACATTTTTGCTATACAAGAGCTAGATTGTTCATGTTGCGATATGTTGCCATATCCATTATAAATAATAATAATTGCGTTCGACGATAGGAGATTGCAACCCTAATCCCAGCCGGAGTGAAATCGAGATTTTCTCTGTAGTGGATGGATGGGTGGATGGACACCAATTTAGCCCCCCCCCCCCCCCCCGAAGATTTTTGCAGGGGCATAACCTCGGCCGGGAACTGGTGCATACTTTGACTCACTTTCATGGAACCAAATGACCTCGCTTTCACATCTAAAGGCGTCTTTGTTGCGAAGAAGCTTGTTTCGAACGAGGGAAGTTCCAGGCTTGAAAAAGCAACCTTTCGCCCAAGGAGTTATTGTAAATCCTTGATCGAAGTCTTAGAGAAGTATGCACGACTCCTTGGTACATATGTCAACCTGCAGTTCGCCGTTCAGTTGGCATTCTAACCTTCTCGCCTTCGATGAAGAACCACTCGGCATGCAACATTCAAATTTATATGTCCATGAAAGAAACACGCTATTTAAATTTACTTGATACTTAAATCATTTCTCTCTCGAACAATGCCTTGGCGAGTCAGTCTCAAAGTTTTGTGTATTGTTCGTGCTGCCACTTTTAAATTTAGAAATTGCGTTGTCTCCTTATTTTGGAAATCAACGTTTATCAACGAAGCCGTGAACTAAAAGAGGTTGAGAGGACCATTGCGCGAATATTTTTGGAGGTTATCAAAGGTAAAGAGTTCAACGGTACTTGTAACATTTCAGTTTAATTCTGTATTTACATGTGAAACTTTCAATGAGTACATACAAGTGGTCATGTAACTAAATATGTCTGCGTGAAAAATAACATACGTCACGCAACTTTGTTATTTTAAGATTTACATGTATTTCATATCTGACAATGTTCGATTTTCTGTTGAAAATATATCAACTGATAACAACCCAGGGGAAGGGTCGAGAAGGATCAGAAAGCTGAGCAGACTCTTTCTTTCCCTAATTTCGGTGTCGACAAGGGTTGCAGTCGAACGCACTCCACTAATCTGCGATTACTACTAGTAATAATAATAATAATGTAGTTTACGGATGGTTGAGATTTTAGATTTTAGATCATAGATTTAAGGTGGCCCGATACTATTTATTTGCGTGAGGGGCAACTGTTTTGAAATCAATTTTTTAGCTGCTCAACAGCATTCGATTGCTGAGATATTTTAGACGCTGAAAAAGGAATGCTTGAAATTTATTAAAAGCGTACTTTTATTGAGATTGATACGAATATAAGAAAATTTTCAGCAATTTTCTTGAACGTGGCTTTCAAAGAAAATGCATATTATTGGGAGAATGAAAAGATGTTTTTCCTTCACATTACTCTGAACAGGTGCTGGAACCTCAAAGATTTCAGGGACCAAGTTTCAGATAAATCGGCTCCACACAACCTTTATAACAAACAGTGATTAAAATAGTTATTAGAATATTATGTACATGCATGAAAAGGATTAAAGCAACAAAGAATCGCACTTACTGGAACAAAGGTAAATATGTCTTGTAACTTACGTATCAGAGTCAAAGCGATAAGGAACGGCTTTCTCGACATTATACCGTAAAGCGACAGCACGCCTTGGCGGTAAAAATTATGGCAACCACGTTGTTTTCCAGGTTTCACTCAATTTTTTGCTCTTTTTGTCTTATTTGATAAAACTGTCATGAGCACCCATAAAACAGTCAATAACAAAGCTCCTGACCAGATTTTGCCATATTCTGACAATATGCTTTTCAGAAATAAGGCAGCAAATTCGGGTCACTCGCGAGCTGCTCAACCAAACTGCTCTGAAAACCATTTTGTTGAAAAAACAAAACAATATCACACATACTGTTTTGGAATTCTGCACGGGACGAGTTGTCACATCTGCCCCTTGGGAGTCCACCTTGGGGAATAATTTGAATAAACGGATGAATTAAGTTTATCATTATAATAATAATAATAATAATAATAAGTCTTTATTTCATAAGATAAAAACACATATCCTATGTTACAAAAATTGATGGTAAAAAGCAAGCTACATTACATGAACTAAGACTATTATTCTAATGAAATAAATCAGCTAATTTGTATTTGAAAGTAAGGCGGTTGATAAAAGAGCTCATGAAGCTCTTTGCTGCCTTATTTGCTGAAACTTCTTTGCTGCCTTATTTCTGAGAAGCGTATTGTCAGAATACGGCAAAATCTGGTCAGGAGCTTTGTTATCGACTGTTTTATGGGTGCTCATGACGGTTTTACGAAATAAGACAAAAAGAGCAAAAAATTGGGTGAAACCTGGAAAACAACGTGGTTGCCATAATTTTGACCGGCAAGGCATGCTCTCGCTTTACCGTACAATGTCGACAAAACTGTTCCTTATCGCTTTGACTCTGATACATAAGTTACATGACATATTTACCTTTGTTCCAGTAAGTACGATTCTTTGTTGCTTTAATCCTTTTCGAAGTAATTATGGCTAAATGCACGTACATAATATTCTAATAACTATTTTAATCACCGTTTGTTGTAAAGGTTGTGTGGAGCCGATTTATCTGAAACTTGGTCCCTGAAATCTTTGAGGTTCCAGCACCTGTTCAGAGTAGTATGAAGGAAAAATGTCTTTTCATTTTCCTGATAATACGCATTTTCTTTGAAAGCCATGTTCAAGAAAATTGCTGAAAATTTTCGTATATTCATATCGATCTCAATAAAAACACGCTTTTGATAAACTTCAAGCATTCCTTTCTCAGCGTCTAAAATATCTCAGCAATCGGATGCTGTTGAGCAGCTAAAAATTGATTTCAAAACAGTTGCCCCTCAGGCAGATAAATAGTATCGGGCCACCTTAAGTCTTGCTTTTATTTCATAAGTACCTCTTAGTTACAAACATTATTATTATATATATATATATTTTTTTTTTTTTACTCCAAGGCTCACAGGTTACACTATGTGCCCTGTGTAGCTAGTTCAGCTTTTAGCATACAGGTGTGAATTCTGCTATAATAATAAGTCTTTATTTCATAAGGTAAACACACATATCCTATGTTACGAAAATTATGAGGGTAAAAAGCAAGCTACATTACATGAAATAACAATATTCTAATGAAATTAAAGAGCTAACTCTTATTTAAAAGTTAGGTGGTTAACAAAGGAGCTCATTATAGCATGATTTTCTCAGTAGTGCATGATTTTCCCTTCACTTGGACTGTATATGCCAATGCTCAAAAAAAAGTGTTACACTTCATGTCATGTTCTTTTAAACTGTTCATTGTAAAAACAATTGGGAAAATGTTCTCAACAAAGTCTCACTTTTGAGTTGTGTTCTTAACACATTCTTACGTTTTAGCCCTTTTTCAGCCTCAACATTCTGAACTTGACTAGTTACTTCACAAATTGGCAAATACTTCGGACTTCAGACTAAAAGTCCTGATGTTGTCCTTCCACCACATGAACAATGAGTCTTGTGTTAGCACTGGCAGACAGTTTCGCTGTGGATTTTTAACTTTAATTACACTTTGGAACATTTATAGCATGTTTTTTTTTGGAAAACGTGACTAGAAAACCACTTTCTAATTATAATGTCACCTTAGAAAACACGTGCTGTGGTGACAACAAATCTAATTAATACCTGATGATAATAATAATAACTTTATTAACTCATTACCGGCCGTGTGTTTTTTGATTGATTCGCTAAATTAGCAGTTGGTAATAAACAACCCCATGTGCAGTACGAAACGACAATTTATAGGCTAGAAAACACAACACTCACTTGATCTAGAATAGTTAGAATTTCTAACTTTCGAATAAAATACACCAGTTGTCAATTAAGAATTAGCCAAAAATACAATCTTGAAGTCAACATTTTGAAAATTTACGCAAGAGATTCACATGTTGTCTCGCGCGTGAAATCAAACCACAACAGAGGATTTGTGTCTGTTTAGGTCAGATTACTATTTTTCGAAATTTCATGAACGAAGATTCGCAGAAGAGGAGACAGTAAGCTTTTCTAAATAACACATTTATTAATACACGCCTTTATTCGTTTCTGAAAACCAAACGCGTTCAATTCTTTCTTCGAGGGAAGCTACGCGCAAGCGATTTCGCTCGATGTGCAAGTTATTTTGAAGAGCATTTACTGATGCGAACTGTGCACGTTTTTCAAAACTTTTACGAAAACTTTAAGAAATACAAAGAATCCTTCAATTAAGAAGTTATTTCGGTAAAAATTTACAATCAAATGTGTAATTTACTCTACCATAGACTCATAGAAGTGCTTGAGCATTTCCCAGAAAGTCCGCAGTTCGAAAAATCTCTTGCGATGGAAGATTGTCCTTCGCTTTGACAAAACAGCTGTTCGTCCTCGAAAGATGTTTTCTTCGCTCTAAAAGCTCTAAATTCCATCGCTTAACTTGTCGAGTGTTCCTTAGAACTTCTTCTTTCGATTTTTAAGTTTCAAAAGGTAATCCTTCCTTCCGAGAGTGAGATATTGCCATCTTGAAAATTCACGCGTGAAGAGCACGGCAGCCATTTTGAGTGAAATGTGATCTTCTTGGAGAGTGACAAGAAGTCTTCCCTTCTAGGACCCCCTCAAGCCTTCAAATATATGCACAGTTGGTGGATTCTGATTGGTTGAACATTCCCAAAGACAACTAGGACAAAAGGGGACCAAAAAAGCCTTTCTAGGGGAGGCTGGGGCCAAAAGCGAACACGCGCAAAATCAAGGCCGGCTCAGGCCGGCACGGACGTTAATGAGTTAATGTGTCAATTGTTCTAGCTAGTCTATTACAGGCTTACTAATGGGGGACTTCTATTAATTATAATGTCGCCTTAGAAAACCTGTGCTGTGTGACAATGAATCCAATCATGCATTAAAAATGTCACAAAACTTCTTGGTTGTTGTGTGACTGCACATTTCTGTATGTCTTTTGCCTACTTACTTCATTCATGATGAATGTGGCAAACCCATATCCAAACAGACTAGTGTGTGTAGTGTGGTTGCTGATAACCAAGTCGCGTCTTGTGTGACTTGAACATTTTTTCACATCTTGTGTGAGTGTCAAAACAAAAAATACTTTCGCATATTTTGGCAAATATGTGTGGCTTCAAATTATGTCCTGATTTTGGCCTCCAATAGTATGACTAACAAGTCTTGTGTTAGCACTGGCAGTTAGTTTCACTGAGGTTTCCTAACTTTAACCCACTGACGCCCGTATGCGCCCTAGAATGAGCAGGCATCTTGTTCCACTTGTGATGTCATCAGTTTAAGTGACCCTGAAAAGCTTTGATAGTTAGTCGATGCAATGCAAAAAGATCTTGTAAACGATGCCTGGACTACAATGATCAGATTAAGTAAACCTGAGTAACAGCCAGAAAACCAAGGAACTCTTACCTCAAAAACACAAGAAAATCATGGCCTTCCCACCGACTGCTACTTTTGGCCAACTCTTTCCTTTTCAAACGAGCTTTGAGGCCAAACTTTTCTCATCACCAGAAACTGTGGTCGTATGGCTAACTCGACATGAAAAAGCCAAAATTGAAATGAGAATGAAAGCAACAGGATTGTAAGCTAAATTTCAAAGAGCCATAGATGGGAGTTTTTCATGTAAAAAACTATCTCAAAATTTTGAATTGTGTGCAGGCCTGAACCTAAAATGCTAGAAAATGTCCTGAAACCGAAAGAAATGGCAACTGTTCATACTAGAAAGCACTTTTCGCGAGGGTTGAAACGAAATTGGATCAAACAGGGCTAAAAAAGGCCATTTGGTGCTTGAAAGTACCTTTTTTTCGAAGCTTGCCAGGTATCAATGGGTTAATTACATTTTTTGAACATTTGTAGCATGTGTTTTTGACAAAGCGTGACCAGAAAACCTTTTTCTTAAATTGTTGTTATATTAGTGCCGTAGATCAGTTTTAACATGGCACAGGTTTACTAATTGCCTGCACTGTACATTTCTGCACATCTTGTGACAACTGACATCGTCATGCATGATGCTTTTGCAGTTTATGAACGACATTTTTTTCTGTTCTAAAGGATGGTGGTGTCACCTTCTGGAGTAAAACTGAGCGTGGTATGAAAGCAGAAATGCGTTTGCAACACCATCCATATGACACTGAATCCTGGGGAGTGTTGATCAGAGAGGCACAGGTATAGAACAATATATTACAGTGAGTTGAAGGGCTGAATGAGAAAGGGAGTATTTCATGGTTTTTGAAAAAAATGTGAAAAAAAAAAGAAAACTAAACTGCTGCAGGTTTTCAATGTACTGCAGTTTTTGTGTGCTTAATATTGTTCATTTTTTTGTTAGGAGGTTAACTTGCCAAATTAAGATTTTACCATGGCAAACATGTGTTACAAAACTGTAGCCATTGTTACAGTGAGATTGTTTTCAATTTCTCCTTCAAGTGAAAAACAAAAGCAAACTTGTTGTGTGGAACAAAGTGCAAGTTTGAAGTGTTTTTTCAAATATAATTATATAAAGCCGTCAGTTATGTTATCTGAATGTACAAATGATAATTGAGTGTTACAGTTTCCATCTGTATGTTAGGTATTGAATTATTGAGGTGTTAATGAATTGGTGTTGCAATCTAAAATGGCTCTGTGCAGAACTTTTGTTGTCACTTGTTTTCCTTGCATTACATGTACGGTACTCTGGCATGCATCCCTAGTGTTTTATCTTTGAGTTTCAGTAACAGTTGTAATGGCTCTTCTCTTTTTAGAATACTCCATTAGAAACATCAAGAGTGCTGTGTGAAAAGCTTGTAAGACGATTCCCTAATGCTGGCCGTTACTGGAGATTATACATTGAGCAAGAGGTTTTTAGAATTTGTAGTTTGTTAAAATGTTAGAACTGGTTTTAACAAGCCTTAGTTTTCGAAGGTGCATTTTAAATCCTAAAGTCTTGTCAAAAGGCCTATTTTGACAGTGAATTGTTTGGGAAATTGAGTGGTAATTTTAAGTGAACATATAATTTTGTTGTGACCTTAGATTGCCATAAGTTTCACTGAAAGTGTTATTTTAAAACATGTGGGATTTCTGTGAAATTGTTGGTAGTATTCACAGGTATTACAACAAAACTTAACTTGGTTCATCATCACTCAAAGATGACCAAATATATCTGTGTCAGTGGGCCATTAAAAAGGCAGATTTTAAAGACACAATGCCCTGCAAACAGACTCGAAGTAAACTAATTTATTAAATTCCTGTTTCCCTCAAATCAGGCAAGGATAAGGTAGGCAGTTTAGAGGTTATCTTAACTTTATAGACTGAACATAAAGCTCTGGTAACTAACTACTACAAAACGCTCTGTTGGTTTGTCCTTTTTAGGGCATAATAAAGCAGGTTTTTAGAATATTGTGTCTTTCCTACTCTCAACAGAGATTGTCTCTCAAACCGGTTGTGTTTACATTGTGTGCAGTGTGGTTATTTCTGTCTCAGTTTTTGAATTGTGTGAAATTTTATTCCTGTAATCTTTCTTTCAAATGCTTATTTTTAAAAGATTGATAATAGGAACTATTACTTCTATCATACTGTGGTCTTCTGCCCTCAGTCAAGATATCACTCATTAACTCTCCAGTCTTTTTCCTCAAAGATTACTTGAATACTTTTGGCCAAAGCTGTGCAAATATGGGCATATAAACAGGTTCTGGAAAGTTCATAAGAAAGCCTGAGACAAGAAAAGAAACAGAATTCCATCCACAAGAAGTGGGGGGAGGGGGTTGGAGGTAACCCCAAATCAGTTATGGTGCCAGATTTACAAAGCCCTCTTAACTTAATGTGTCATAAGTATTAATGGAAAACAAAAGCCTATTGGTGCAAAACAAATACTTATGATTCATCTTAACTTAGGTGGAGCTTTGTGAATTTGTCCCCTGGACATTGTCTAAAGTGGCTTTCTTTTGTAGAAATTGTTGATAATTGCTCTTTAATTTTTGTTCTTGGATCTGGAAAATCACTCGACTAGCTTATGATGCCAGTTTAAGATTTTGCTTTCCATTAATCTAAATCATTGCTTGTCACCGGTGATGCCTATTGGAAAACTCTCCCACTCTAGTATACAGCAACACCATGCCTAGAGTCATTGTTTTCAAAGAAGTCCTTCATGTTCATCTGTGACCTCCTTTGATCACTTATTTGATACAGAATTCCATCCACATCACTTATTTGATAAATTTGGTGGCCACTTAGTGTAATATCCTTAAATTTCGTAATTGAGATGTTTTGTTATATACGAACTGAGATTTACCCACTGAAAAGGCGCAAAATAAAATTTCATTGACAAGCTGGTCGAAGTAGCGGAAAGCCAATCAAATGGCGCATAACGTTTTTTCACATGTGAAGAAAATGATATCATGTTTTTTGACATCTGAGCTGTGACAAGGTGATTCTCATTCAGGCTTTTGCTCTTCAAGTTTTTTGCAATTGTTGAAGTTGACTTTCTCTTAAGCTTAAAAACATGAGTGAGAAAAGATTTGTTGCCCATGGTACTTTGGTTGAGGATTATGTGGAAAGTCTCGAAAACAAAAATGTAAAAGAGAAGATGAAGCAAGATGTCAAATTGTTGGAAGAATTTTTGAAAAAGGTAAAGAATGACAAGCGAGAAGTGCACACCATAGAGTCAACAGAATTAAACAAGTTTCTTGCCGAGTTTATTCACTCTGTTAAATGTAAAGACGGAGAAAATTATGAGCCGTCAAGCTTAACATGTCTTGTTTGAAGTATTGGGAGGCATTTGAAGGAAAGTAACTACCCCGTGCTGTACCTGTCAAGTCCCAATTAAGTCGGAATTGTCCCGATTTTTGAGTTTCAAAACCTAAAAAAAAGTGGGACATTCCCATTTTCAAGAGGAAAAAAAAGACATTTTCTTTTCTAAAAATTTGGAACTGGGTCATTAAAGATTGGTCTTGACTCTTCTAATTCTTGTTGTTTTGTGCAACCCATGTAGTGCTTGAGACCATTAAACAACACCTGAGAATTCTGATGCTAAAACAGTACAGTACAGGCAATATTTTTAAAAATTTATGCAAAACCCCTGGAGCATCTTTGACCCTGCTCAGTGCTGGGGGTGGGGCACTACCCCAGAACTGGGGTGAGAGGGGGGTGGTGCCTATTTCTGATTTTGTAAGGTTGGCAGGTATGCCGTGAGTATCTTCAATGATAATTTAATTTCATTTTTTTAATTAAAAAAAAAGCGTCATCCCATAACACGGCTTTTCAGAAGTACATACAAAAATGAGAAATTAATATATATATAAATATATAAAATGAAAGGTAAATAAAAAGAATACGAATTAATAATCTAACATGCAAGTGAATTATAAATATGAAATAGCTTAAAATATAAAATTCTAATTATTAAGAAATTTGTTCAGAAGCCTTGTTCGCTTTGCAAACATGAAAGTATTTTACCGAACAGTGTTAACATTTTTACATAATTTAAGTCTGTCACTTAGATCATTCCAAAGCTTGACTGCTTGGGAATAAAAAGAGCACTGACCTGTGGTAATTGACTAGAAAATGTCTACAGTCATAACATTTTATATAACTTACATCTTTTATGAGCTTTTGACTTGAATCTGTGTAGCAGAGTTTGTCATTAAACAAGAATTTATTTCAGTATGTATATAATAAACATAATACACCATAGAAAAGTGAATGCATATGGTATTTACGCACTTGTTGAGGGTCTATTCTAGAAATTGGCCAATGAGGGCCACCCTTTTTCAAGAAAGGGGACCCAAGAAAGGAGCGACTGAAAAGTCCTGGATTCAAGTAACTGTGGAATCCCAGGTGTTTGTCTTGTAAAATAAAAGCTCTCATCACTTGAAAATGGTGACTTTCCCTGTTTTCATTTTTATTATTGGCATATATCTTCATGGTAGAAAAAAGAATAACTCAGAAGCAACTCAAGAAAGTGCAGAATGTGAACACAAGCAAACGAAGAAGAGAAAGTCAATCGAGAGAGTAAGAGGCTATAAGTTTAAAGTGGCGGTCATATCAATCTTATCGTCAGTGATGTTTTCGAATACTTTATTTCAGAAAATTAGTACTTCTTCTTGGACACAATTTTGTGCACACCATTTGATGCGCTAACGAAAATTTCATGCAGCTTTTTTTTTCAAATTGCAGAAATCCCTCAAAGCCACATTCTAGAATAAACCCCGCTTGTTGGTTTGTATCAGAAATCTCACTCGTTCGTTCGATTTCCGATACTTGACCAACTAGTGCGTTAATAACATACACACACACTTTCCATGAAGTGTTCAATATTTGTCTTCTCCTGTGTGCTGACATCTTGTACTTCTGAAGATCCCATCCCCCCCCCCCCACCCCCAAGTAAAAGTACCCATATCTAAGTGCAAAATCCTCCTTGCCCTAACACTTCCGAAAAGATGAGAGGTTCTTTAATTGGTAGTTAATATGCAATGTCTATTCAACTCTGCCCTTAAGTATACTGGGGGCCCTGCCTGAGTTGTCCAATCGTTGAAGTGAGTTTAACATTCAACATGCATGTTGCCCTAAATTTCCTCTTTATTCTGAGTTTGCTATGTAGATCATTAAACATCAGTCAATTGCGGACTTTCTGTGAAAACAGCCAACTCACGCTGGATGGCTGTTCAACTGACAAACTTGCTAACTGAATCTTTAAAATTTCTTGACTAAGAATCTAGTCCACTGCATGTTTCACAAGTTGTTATTTTGATACCACCTTATCCTGTTCTGATATAGGCAGACAGAACACCTTTTTTTTTTTAGTTATTTCATTGATAAATAAGACAATAAATCACATCAAAATGTGAATGTTAGCAAACAGTGATCATTTCACAGTAAACAAAGTTGTGGCAAAAGTGAGACCTTGGAACCCTCCTCTACTTTACTTTTAAATGCTTCAATCTATGCCTGGCTTTGTATGCAGTATTGGGGAATATTGTATTTTGCAAGCGATAAGGACTCAGTGGAAAAAAGGGTGAAAGTGATGATTTTGTTGAAGTCTGGCTTTTGAGAGTCATGTTTTTGGCATACATGCACTTATGTCTCGCTCTTGTGACATGCTGAATAATATTTATCAAACCAGAATCTGCAGAATCTGCCCGTATCGTATTTATTTTTGTTCCAAACGCAACATAGCAAATCCTAAAAGTGAAAACAGTGCCCCCCCCCCCCCCTCCCCCACAAAAAAAAATGGTAGGAAACCCTGAAGGTAATGAGGCTTGCATGTGTGCATGGATTGGTAAAGAAAATTTCTCAAGGATGTGTGGAAGATAAGTTCCCAGACCCTTTGTTCACGTTTTTTGGAGCTGTTTTGACACCTAGCTGCCTGGTTTAGTCATTTCAGGGGATTTCTCTTTTGTTAGAATTGATTTTTAAAACAGTATGAACACCACAAGCCTGGATTGTGCATAGATCAGGCAAACCCACTGTCTGTTTCTACACCCCATTTTCAGCTGCACAAAACAAACTAAAAGTACTGTAAGTTACTGCCAAATCAAATGCTGTAATTAAACTCGCGTTGCTTGATAAAAGAGCCGTTAATTTGTGGATGAATTTTCCCACTTTGTTCTTCTCTCCAACTGTGCCTCCTTGGGTACTTTTTGTTCCGCTGTCCAAAAGTCGTTGGTGGCACACGGCCAGGGGTGTTTGCTAAAGAAAATTTGTCCACTTGAGATGATTCCATTGAAATAGAAGGAATACTCAAAATTTTCTAAAACTTGGTCCAGTTGGTAATTATATTTTCAACATTTCAAAAATGCAACAAAAATAGGGGTCACCTAACTCATTTTTGCACAGCATGGATAGACATGCTGTGCAACTATACGACCCACAAGGTTTTCCTAGTAATTAGAAATGAGAACTATGATTTCTTTAAAATGTCATTGCTTGCATTGAAATTTTGGAGCAGTTCAACAAAATAGACAGTTATCTTGCACTTTATACTATTTTAGTTTAACAGGAATTAAGATTACAAAATAAAGAATTTGCTACGTGTGCACATACCCTGCTGTATCTAAAGACGTGTTCTTTTTGGCATTCAAAAATATCTCAAAGCAGAATTTTTAACTTTTCTTAAAATCGCCATATATGATACTTAACCTATGTCATTTAAATTATTTTATGCATTAAAAAATGGGGTCATCATCCTTGGTTAGGAGATAACGATCATTTATTTCTCTGAACAGCTCAGTTTTCATAGAAAACCTACCATGCAAGTTCCGAACATGCACACACTCGTTCATGTGCTTAAATCACGCAAAAAAAGTGATGCACCAAAGGATGTGCAATGCAACTGAATGGAATCACCTTAAATGCACAGTTGAAACATTCGTCAAAGAAAATTTGTAGAAAACTGCAGGCTTGTCAGCTTGTGGGACTTGACAAAGTGCAATAAGATGTACAAAGGTCAAAGAGTGATTTCTTTACAAAACCTCCAATAACCATTTCAGTAACAATTCATTTGTCACTTTTTTACTGAAACAATTTGGTTTGTAAAATTGCATAGTACTTGTTTTTGCTACCTAAAATAATGACAAATAATGATCCCCTGCGAAGCAAAGAGGGCCATCACTCGGAACTCTAGTATTTTACAGTAATTAATTTCCCTAGTAACTCAACCAGCTTAAACAAAAGGGATGTCAGTGTAGTATCTATGTCCAAAGGCAAATTGTTTGAAGTAATAGGTTTTTATAGTGAAAAAACAATTTACCAGCTGATTGTAAGGTACTTGTAAGCATTTGCAAGTCTATGTGGAAAGTGGAGTGACTCCAAGTAAACCTCAACAAAATCACCTCTTATGCCCCGTTTTCTACCAAAACTATTGAATCTGCTTTATGTTTGCAAAAGTACTTTGGCACATGGAAATGAGTGATTTACCTAACCTGTGAAACAAAGCAAAATTATCATCAGTGCCTGTTTAACCCAAACGTGTGGTTCCAGTAAATATCCATGCCCCATCAACGGATGGTTTCTTTAAATTTGAACTTGGCCCCCACCCTTTTAAAATTTTGGCTTTTGAGACCCCCCACCTCCTTAGAATTGCAATGACCATCCATTAGTGGGTATGGATATTTTCTGGAACTGCACAATTGACAATGGAGGAATAATAAGGGGTATACCACACCAATCAGAAAGAGGGTCTGTGACATCTACATGGCACTTGAATCTAAAAGAAAATTAGGGGCCAAGAGAACTGCATGTTAAGTGGGATTTAATGCCCCCCCCCCCCCCCCCAAGTCTGTTTTATCACTGTGGGGACACATCTACTGCCCTAAGTGATATACGCATATCCCTGCAAACTCTTGAGCTTTGTGCATGAGTCTTGTGTCTGTGGGGTCTAAAACTTTGATCTCCCATATGGACAGTTTTCTCACACCTGCCTTAAAAGTTGTAAACTCGAAATGGACACCTCAGAAAATCATAGACCAAAGCATAGAAATTATGGTCACCTAGCACAAATCATCAAATTTTGAAGGAACTTCAGACATTTGGGTTCAGGAAAGACCTCTTTGGAAATTATCGGATCTTGACAATCTAAGAATAAGAATCTTGGACCTTTTGAGGTGAAGAAAAAGTTGACGGGTACACATGGGAACATTAGTATGGCTACCCTTATAACTGCCATGTAGCCATATTAAAGAAGGTGCTTCCTTTTGTCACTGCGCATATAATGTTCCGCTCATCTCGGGATTTCCGGTTTCTTAAGGAATTTGCCTACTAATACAACAATATTTTTTGTGAGGTTTATGTCTATGTGGAAAAAGCAGATCTTAGAAAGGGCTATCAGAAACCAAAAAGAAAATTGCCGGTAACTACGCATTTTTCAGAGATAATTGAGCTTAGATTTGGAAAGAAATTGCCATACATTCTTTGTATTTTAACCCTTTTTTAAGAATTATGGTTGCTTAATTATTTCTGAAAAATGCGTGGTCACCCACATTTTCCTTTTTGGATTCCAATAACCCTTGCTAAGATCTACTTTTCCCCCACAGTCATAACCTTTGCAAAAATACATCTCTATTAGGAGGCACTGTCCTTAATTGACTTTCTTACAGCATGTTGTGCAGTATGGTAGCACATTCAGACAATATACTTGCATGCTACTAGTCTTTGCAATGGATGCTTGTAGAGTCAATATTTTGGTTGATTTTCTTGCAGATGAAAAATAAGAACTATGAACAAGTAGAAAAGGTAAATAAATGAAAATGTTTTTTTTGCAACTACAATTTTTTTCATGGAATGTTGAAATTTACTTCATGATTTACCTAATCTTAATACAATTTTATGCAGAAATCCTGGTTGAAATTTCTAAAACTTTGCTGATGAAGTGTGAAAGACATTTACTCAACTTAGGGTGAAATTTGTGCCCTCCTTGCAGGGTGTTAGGATTTTGAAGTTTTCATTGTTTGAATTTCTTATCCCCAGAACCAGAAGGCTTCTTAAAATGCCAATTAAGTGGTTCCAAAAAATGTATATAAAACCATGGATGGTAAAACCAGTTTTGTTGCCAATAAAAGTCCTGAAAATGCTTCTAAAAATTTTTGTTTTAGTACCTGTTTAAGGTATAAATGAATCAAAATCATCCATTTAACAAGATTCTTGTATATTTTAGTGGTCTCTATAAGAGTGGTTTTACTTAACCTGTGAAACAATATCTAACAATTAGTGTCTAATGGCCAAAAGTGAGCAAAAGAAAACAGTAGAATTAGATTAGTGCATAATAGCTTAGTATCTGTTTCTCGGGTTAAGTATAAAATCACTCTAATTAAAACACCCAGCGTTTACTCCCAACGTCTTTATTTTGGGGACCCCTCCCTCTGCATCTTAGGCTGACTGTTTTTGACATTTTAGCGTCATTTGTACAAAAAACCCAAACTTTTAACCACCTGTTTTTGTTATTTCAGCTTTTCCAGAAATGCTTGATCAAGGTGTTAAACATTGATCTTTGGAAGTGTTACCTTTCGTATGTTAAGGAAACAAAAAGTTCTCTCCAAAATTTTAGGTAGGCTTACTAATGATTCCAGTTGTTGCTACTTATTGCACCTCTACTGTACCAGTTAACCAATAAAAAGCATAGTCTGAGAACCTAATGGTTTGAAATACTTACCCACTTTGTATGCTCATCAGACTGATATAAAAAAAAAGTTTGAATTGAGGGGACTGGGGCAGGGCAGGAGTTTCACTTGGTTGAGTCTTTGTGATACGCTGTGGTAGAGCTGCTTTTTACAATCTGTATCAATGATAAAGAGAAAAGTGAGCCTGCTTTCATGTACCTAATTTTTTCATTATTATTTTCCATCCCGAAAACCACATGAAATCGGCTGGGATAAGCCTATTTAATTACATTTTGTAGTTTGTTGGTTGTCATGTAGGTTTGAAATCCAACACTTCATCAGCATACTATGGAGAGCAGTGTTTTTCCTTTGTCAATTTAAAGCTCAAGCCTGATACTGTATGAAACATGGATCAAAATTTGGCTACTCTGCTGAGTTGCACAAAACCCAACCAAGTGAGCCTATGCATGGGAGGTGCCCTGATGGCCCTTCTTTGATGTTCCCACAGATTTGGTACCACTTCTGGCATTAAAATCTGGATAGACCTCCATTTGAGTTATCCCAGCACCTTTTAGGGCACTGGGGTGGAAAAATATGACAGAGTTTTTTTTTTTTTATGAAACATCAATACCTCTTAGCAGTAAAAACGAATTTGAACCACACCCACAAATTGAGATTCTGTTACATTTTTAATTAGTAGTCCTTTTTTTAATATTTCTGACAATCACCCTGCCACTTTCATGTGAGAGTCCCCCTTAGGGCTGGCAAGTTATTTTGAAAGACATTTGGTGAAGACATTTGGTTCTCAATCTGATGACTTGAACTTGGGCCAGTCGTGGGGGGTGGGGTAGGGGGTTAAGCTTCCCACTCTCCGTACCCTTTAATCCCAGTTCCCACCCCATTTTTATTGGCTCCCTTCCTATTTATGCTTTTTTGATTGCAAAATATTGTGCAATGTGGCATAATCTTCCCCTATTTCTCCCACTTCCTACCACCTTAGAGGGTCCATCATAGGTTTTTTGAATCCTGCATCGCACTGCTATTTTTCATTCCATCCCGCCATCCCACCCCAATGAGGATTTTCATCCTGATCCCACCTGGTTAAACTCACATTGCTCTAGCTGGCTGCCATATTCAACTGATGGAAAATTTGAAGCTTTGACAGTATTGATAATGTACTCTCGTTACGGAGCATATCCAGGTCTTGTCACCCTATTTTCATCCTGCCTGTCACCCTCAAAATTTCCCATATCCCACATTCTGCCTCAATTTTAAGCCTCATCCCGTATCCCGCCAAACCTATGCTGGACCGTCACCTTAGGAATCTTGCTTTCTGCACACTCTTTTCCCACCATCTGTACACCTCACGTCCTCTTTTCCCACCATCTGTACACCTCACGTCCTCTTTTCCCACCATCTGTACACCTCACGTCCTCTTTTCCCACCATCTGTACACCTCACGTCCTCTTTTCCCACCATCTGTACACCTCACGTCCTCTTTTCCCACCATCTGTACACCTCACGTCCTCTTTTCCCACCATCTGTACACCTCACGCCCTCTTTTCCCACCATCTGTACACCTCACGTCCTCTTTTCCCACCATCTGTACACCTCACATCCTCTTTTCCCACCATCTGTACACCTCACGTCCTCTTTTCCCACCATCTGTACACCTCACGCCCTCTTTTCCCACCATCTGTACACCTCACGCCCTCTTTTTTCCTTGGCTCCCACCCCCTTGTCCCTCACCACTTAATTGAGACCATAGAAATTAATACTGCAATTGTATAACCTAATCAAGCCATTTTCTTTTCCATAAACTTTGATAATTATACCCTATCCACTGGCATATCCCTTTTTTATACAGCCAACTATGGTGGCATTCCCACAGGGAAAAGGGCAGGGACATTATTTTAGTGAAAAAAATTTTGTCTGCCCAGCTCTAACTCATGAGAATGTTCCGTGTAACTTGTCTGGGGACGACTGACAGATTTTAATGTTAATTTGAGCATTAGCAGCAGCCTGCTCTGTCTTGATTTTCTGTTAAATACTATGAAAAATTGCGCTGGTAGCCCTTTACTTGGCTTAGCTCTTACACGTACCCTACAGACAACCCCCACCCCTTTCATGGCTTCTTGCAATTGAAGTATGCCATTTTGTAGGACATATCTAATCTTGTAGGTCATTTGACAAGGGATTTTGGGACACCCACCATGTCAGGTGGGCAGGTCCCCCAAATCATGCCAACTTTAAACTTACAGCAAGTGAAAAAGATAGAATTTATTTCTCATCAAAATATAATAATTATATAACTTTGCTAGATCACTCATTCTTGGCCCAAGTGAAAGTGTTAATTCTATCACCAAGATTAGAGAGGTTGGGTGGGTTGTCTGTCATAAAGTGTCCCCATTGTTGTTTTGAGTCACTAGTGTTCTGGTATGGGGTTTAAAGTGCTGACAATTTAAAGTATTTCATGATTTTTTGTAGTATTACATTTTTGGAAATTTAAGATGTTAATCAGCAAGTGAGGAAAGTGCCCTAGGCAAGCAATATTTTTGTCACCCAAGACCTGTTTATTGAAAGTCCTAATAACTTACTGGGCCTGGTATTTTTTTTTTTTCAAATCTGGGTCTTATTGGTTGGTGGGAATTTTTATTGCAAACTTGCCTTTGTGTTCAGCCAAATCCTAAAAATTGTAAATTTAACATTAAGAACAATAAAACTTGAGTCCCTATAGAAGAAAGTTATTATTATTAAATTATTATTATTATTATTATTATCATCATCATTATTGTTATTATTATAATTGTTATTATATTATTAAGAATATCGTGCTTGTAAAAAAGTTTTTTGCCTTGATGAGTTGTCTTGAGTCCAAGAAATGCACCCCCCCCCCCCCTTCTCTGGCCCCTGCTGATTTGCTTTGGTGTTCACTTGTATCTTTGTTTTGTAGGGATAAGATGTTGCAAGCATATGAGTTTGCCCTGGATAAAGTTGGACTGGACTTCAACTCATATCAGGCAAGTTTAATTCTAAACTTGTATTTTAGTTTCAAGAATCTTTTTATGCCAGGTTATGTATTCTTGCAAAGTTTATAAACTGGAAGGACCACAGTGACAAGGCATTGAGAGTTGCCGGATCTTAAGTAGACCTGGATCAGTAAAACATTTGAAGTAAAAAAATATACGGAATGACTGATCCTTACGGCAGTTAAAGAAACGAAGACACAAGACGAAATACGTAATTAAGTAAAAACAAAGTATGCAACAAAAAATTGCCCGATATTTTGGTTTGCAAAACAAACCTTCTTCAGGGGCTACAAGAGTAGAATGCGCACTACTCTTGTAGCCCCTGAAGAAGGTTTGTTTTGCAAACTGAAATATCGGGCAATTTTTTGTTTCATACTTTTTTTTTTTACTTTACGTATTTCGTCTTCTGTGTCTTCATTTCTTTAACTGCCGTAAGGATCAGTCGTTCCATATATTTTTTTACTATGTATTCTTGTCATTGAGTCTCCTATAATGTAGCTGTACTGGACCAAAATCCTATTTTTGAACTAACCATGCTTTTATTTTTGCAACTTACAGATTTGGGTTGACTTTATTAATTTTTTGAAGTCAGGGTGAGTAGCATTTAAATTCAAGCCTATAACAAATAAATGGGTTTTAGTTGTTAACTTTTTCCCTTTAAGATTGCCGCAGTATTGATTTTCATTTAAATTTGTACTCTTGACTGATGTTTTATATAATAATTTTCTTTTTCAGTGAAGCAGTTGGCAGCTATGCTGAAAACCGAAAGATCATCACTATAAGGAAAGTCTATCAGGTATTGTGGAACCTACATACAGTAGCAAGCAAAACTAGAGCCCCATGTATTGCCATATATTATTTGCTGGCATTATATGGGCACCTTCCAATCAGCCAAAATTTCTATAAATTTTGGGTGTCAATTGGAATGATGGTTCAAAAATCTTGGTTTTGGTTTGAAAAATTTCAAGCCAGTCTCACCGATTTTTTATTTCCGTTCTTCTCATATTTATTACCATAATCTGGAACAAATTAAAAGAAATAAAAATCAAACTGGTTTGAAAATTTTAAACCAGAGCATTTGGTAAAAATGAAGGTGATCTATGTTTCCTGTATCCTCTTTCCTTAAATGCAGGCATCTGTTGACTGCCTGGCCTTACTTATTGACCTTAAGAGAATCCCCTAATTGTTGCTCATGTTTTATGAACTTTGGCTTTTAACACTATCAATCACATGTTCTTGAGTTGTTAGATGCAACATTGCTTGATTTGTCACTTGAATTGTTCATTTGAGGAAGAGAGAAGGTGCAGTTGAGGAAGGGAGGGGCAGGGTTGCAGAGAGGGGTCAGGATTTAGGTAGCTTTCTGTTGCAGTTTTACGATAATGCTAATTATGTAATCAACAGTAGACACTAATCCATTTTACAGAAAATAAGTTCTGTGTTAAATATTTATTAAAATGAATTCTTAATTAATTATTACCGTAATTTTAATTTATTCTATAAATAATGTGATCTTAATTTCTTTTCTCTCATAGAGAGCTGTAGTGACTCCTATCTTAAATTTGGAAGCTATATGGAGAGAATACAATGCGTTTGAACAGGTACTACTATTTAAACAAAGACAGCTTTATTAAGCAGACCTGTGTATTTCGGGGTAAGAACACCCTGCCCTGATGTCATGACTGAAGTTATATGTTATGTTGTTTTTATTCTAGAGTATAAACAAGACATTAGCAAAGAAATTGATTGATGATAAGACAAGAGACTACATGAATGCCAGAAGAGTTTCAAAGGTATTGATACATTGTTAAATTCATTTAGAAGACGAATGTAAAAGTAGCGATCAAGTTCCATTTAGTTTTATTCTCTGGTATGCAGTTGTCTTTGCTGTTGTTGTTATTTCTTTCATTTTTAATTTATTAGTTCATTAGTAGCACCTCATATTAAAAGCTTGATTTATTTTGTTATCTCAAAAACTGAAATGATTACTTATATTTTAACCAATAGACTTATAATGGAGATTTATATATATATATATAATTACCAGGGTTTTCAATAAGGGCCGGCAGCCGGCAAAACTCGCCGGTTATTCTAAATTAACTCGCTGCCTATTTGATTGAGAAATTACCTCATAATTTACGACTAACATGAGAAACATTCGCCACAAAAAATGGGCCCTGGATTGGCCAAGATTTGTTCATGAAAAACAGAAGAATCTTGCCTGAATTCTGAGTAATTTCAGCGGTGATTTGCATTTCCTGTTCTGTTCAAATACCCTAATTCTTGCTCTAGAATGCCGGAAATGCATTCTAAGTGGCCCAAATTTTCGAAATTTTCAGGGGGAGAATATCCCCGGACCCCCCTAGAATCTTGCGCCTTCAGCACGAGTATTTCGTTCTCCGCCTACTCCTAAAGTCTTGCCACCTATAGCTACTCAGATTCTTATTGAAAACCCTGAATTACAATAAAATTGTAAGCATTCATCTTATTAAGCTGAAATTCCTTCCCTTATTTCAACTCCAGGTACCATGAAAAACAGAAGAATCTTGCCTGAATTCTGAGTAATTTCAGCGGTGATTTGCATTTCCTGTTCTGTTCAAATACCCTAATTCTTGCTCTAGAATGCCGGAAATGCATTCTAAGTGGCCCAAATTTTCGAAATTTTCAGGGGGAGAATATTCCCGGACCCCCCTAGAATCTTGCGCCTTCAGCACGAGTATTTCGTTCTCCGCCTACTCCTAAAGTCTTGCCACCTATAGCTACTCAGATTCTTATTGAAAACCCTGAATTACAATAAAATTGTAAGCATTCATCTTATTAAGCTGAAATTCCTTCCCTTATTTCAACTCCAGGTACCAACTTTGCCTTTGCAATATCCTTAAACTTCCTATTTTTAGTAGAGTATTTTATCTCCATATCAAAACAGTGTTTAAGAATCACTTAGTAATAATTAGTTGTTTGTTTTTTGCAGGAGTATGAAGCCATAACCCGTGGGCTGGTCAGAGGAAACCCTTCAGTTCCTGTGCAGGGAAGTGCAGAGGAGACTAAACAGGTATGGCTGACAGTATGTCTAGCAGGCTTAGTACAGTGTTAGTGTTCACTTAATCAGTTCCTTCGATAGTTAAATTTCTTGCTTTAGTAGAGAGTAGTGTGTTAATAGCCATTGTTGTATATGTTAGGGGAAAAAATGAACACGATACATTTAAGGCCACTTTAATTTTCGCAAGATACCAAGACTTAAGAGAGAACAAAACTAAGGGGTTGCATTGCGTGATCATCATGCTGTAGTTTTAAAAAATTACAGTTAGTTGGTGTGTGCATTTTTTTACCGCTAGTTACAAATTTGGAAGAAGTACATAGCCTGGGAAAAGAGCAACCCACTTAGAACAGAGGACACTGCCTTGCTTACTAAGAGAGGTTTGTTTAAGTTTATTACCTTTATGTCTCTTAATTTATTCTTCTGCTACTGGATAAGAAATATGCATTTAGTCATGAGGGCCCTGGATAATTGCCTACAGTACCAAGTCAAGTGAGAACCAGCGACAACAACATCGCTACGGCTGGCTGAACCTGACAAATGGTAGACATCATTTTTGAAGTTATACACTTCATATGTACTATTAGTGCTGCTTATTCTCATTATGCTTTCTTGATCTTGATTCTTTCCAAATGGAGTTTGACTGTTTCATAAATACATGCAACTTTTACATGTGGGATTTGACCAGAAGGGTGTCGGCAAGAGGGCCCTTAAAATATTATTTTAAAAAGTTAAATGTACTGAGGGTTATTGGCTTAGTAATTTGAACTCTTCCTTCACATCATCATCAAACTACACCTGGTGAGGAACTTTGTCAAGACAGCAGTACTTTTCTAACACACAAACACTAACATGTTTTCAAGCAAAGATTCACGTCTTTAGGGCATCCTTACTCAAGCTTGACAAAATTTTCGTTTTCCTTCCCATGTTGTGTCACAGTGGTGTATGCTTATGAGCAGTGCCTACAAACAATGGGATTTCATCCTAACATCTGGTGTGAAGCTGCTCATTATCTTGATCAAGTCAGTCAAAAGATGATGGACAAAGGGGTATGTGTTACATGCAAGTTGAATAATTATGTTGTCATGTAATGTAAGATACATAGAGGATATTACATGGTGGCATGAGGATATAAATTTTATTTTCGAGTGTAAAATCAATATTTTAGGAAACGAGTGCAGCAAGTAAGTAAAATATTGTTTTTTACCATGAGAAAATAAAATTCATATCTTCAAGCCACTGTGTAATTATCTTTTTATTATATGGACAAGAGTAGTTTTGCACAAACAACAGTGTGAGAGCAGGAAATGATGTCATAGATATCCTCACTAGTGAGGATAATTATGGAAAGTACACCACTCGAGTCCCAGATGTAGTTCATATGAACTTTATGAGTGTTCTTTTTTCCACTAAAACACTCTTGTCCATAAAATAATATTTACTATAGCCCCTGATCTCCATTACCATCCACTATCAAGTTGCTGCTTGTTGAGTTTTAGTTGTAGGAACAGGAGGGTTAATTATTTTATAAGGGGAGGTGGGAAATGGAGACTCCCTCCCCCGTGATTAACACCAAAGACAGGACAGCCAGGGGCAAATCAGAAGGGCATGTAGGCCAATCTTTGTTTATGTTGGCAGATTTTGATCCCGGCATTACCATAAATTAGTGAAAATGTAATCAAGCTTTGTAAATGACAAATGGGATAGTTTGAAAGAGACTCAGATTAAGTAAATTTAACGAAATAATATGCAAGGTCGAAATTTGAAGGAGATGTTTTCTTTTTTGAAAATGCCAAATTCACAGGCATTTGTTATTGGTGGGTGGCAAGATCCCAGCCTTGCAAACGTCTGAAATGTTGTAACTTTTATAATTATTATACATCCTTAAAGCCAGTTTTCATCATTTTTCCTTCGAATTTCGCATGTTAGAGATGTAACTTTGAGTTTGATTGTGTATGAAAACTAACAACTGTTCATACTCTTACTCTCATTTTGACTTCTGCATTTACTCAATCTGACACAGGACATGCAAGGGTCCAAAGTGCTGGGTGATGAAGCAGCAGCCATGTATGAACGAGCCATCACAGGACTGATGAAACACAGCATGCTGGTCTACTTTGCATATGCTGACTTTGAAGAGGTAACAAAGAATGTCTCTGTGTTTCAGGATGGGGTCCAGTAATACCCATATTTTTTCTTTCGTGTTTTTTACCCTGCCGTCAGGACGGGGTCTGGTAATACCCTTTTTTTACCCCGCTGTCAGGACGGAGTCTAGTAATACCCGTTTTTTTTTTTTGTTTTGTTTTTTTTTTTTTGGTGGTCACTTGCCCCAGACCTTCGCTCGGTCAAAACAATACTTGCCGGTAATTTTCGTTCGTATAGCATTTATTCGCCAAAATTTTCATAAAAGTTGGTGTAGAAAATTACTGGCGATTTAATGGCATAAAGACCCCTTCGGTGAAAGCGAGAACGAAGGTGTTAGCGAGCTTTGAAGCTGGCATAATTTCGCCTAACTTGCCCTGGCACGTAAACATTACATCACTGAAACACAGAAGCCGATTCGGGGAAGTCCCTTGCTTTTGCCAAGTTGAATAATTCAACAGTGAAATGGAAGCATTTTTTTGGCAGTTTTGCTTTGCTTCGCCAAAATCTTTAAGAAAAGTTGTGTAGAAAAGTACAAGGAATTCAGTGGAGTTAACTTTTCTTCGATGAGAGCAAGGACGAATGTATTAGCGAGCTCAAGTTTGAAAGCTGGCATGAACTCGCGATCACTATGAACTTAGTAATTATGTTGTAAAGTGTATGTATGAGTGCCAAGAAGTGAGCAATACAGCCCTCCATAATTCCCCCCCCCCGGCCACAGGCCTTAAAAGAAGAAATTAGAAATGAGAACCAAGATAAAAGAAAAATCTTTGACCCCGGCGGGATTTGAACCCACGACCTCCGGATTAGAACACTGTCGCTCTATCAACTGAGCTATGATGCCAGGCTGAGTCACGCTATGATCAAAATATTTCATCACACTCTTTGTCACGCACGCTAAAACAGGGTGATTAGGCAAGTCATGTCTTGATTTATATTATCATGATCGCAAACACGTAAAAGATACGATAAATCACCAAATTTTAAAATTTGCACTACTTCAGCTTGTATCTTACGTGGCCGTAATATATTTTGGACCCCAAGGGCAGAGAGAACAACGGCGGGGTAAATGCCCCTGGGGCTTTGCTTGTTTGTTTTTTTTTTTGGTGGTCACTTGCCCCAGACCTTCGCCCGGTCAAAACAATACTTGCCGGTAATTTTCGTTCGTTTAGAGTTTATTTGCCAGAATTTTCACGATAGTTGGTGTAGAAAATTACTGGCGATTTAATGGCATAAAAACCCCTTCGATGAAAGCAAGAACAAAGGTGCTAGCGAGCTTTGAAGCTGGCATGAATTCGCCTAACTTGCCCTGGCACGTAAACATTACATCACTGAAACACAGAAGCCGATTCGGGGAAGTCCCTTGCTTTTGCCAAGTTGAAGAATTCAACAGTCAAATGCAAGCATTGTTTTGGCAGTTTTGCTTTGCTTCGCCAAAATCTTTAGGGAAAGTTGTGTAGAAAGGTACAAGGAATTCAGTGGAGTTAACTTCTCTTCGACCAGAGCAAGGACGAATGTACTAGCGAGCTTTCGTTTGAAAGTTGGCATGAACTCGCGATCGCTATGGACTTAGTAATATTATGATGTAAAGTGTATGTATGAGTGCCAAGAAGTGAGCAATACTGCCCTCCATAATTTCCCCCAGGCCACAGGCCTTAAAAGAAGAAATTAGAAAAGAGAACCAAGATAAAAGAAAAATCTCTGACCCCGGCGGGATTTGAACCCACGACCTCCTGATCAGAACACCGTCGCTCTACCAACTGAGCTACGAGGCCAGGCTGAGTCACGCTATGATCAAAATATTTCATCACGCTCTTCGTCACGCAGGCTAAAACAGGGTGATTAGGCAGGTCATGTCTTGATTTATATTATCATTGCAAACACATAAAAAATACGATAAATCACCAACTTTTAAAATTTACACCACTTTGGCTTGTATCTTACGTGGCCGTAATGTATTTTGGACCCCAAGGGCAGAGAGAACAACGGCGGGGTTAATGCCCCTGGGGCTTTTCTTGTTTTCCTTTTTCTTGGTGGTCACTTAACTTGCCCCAGACCTCCAGTTTTTGCTTGGCCAAAGATACTCGTCGCGTCCTTTGCTACACAGGCTAGAGCTTGTATCTTGAGTGACCATAATATCTTTTACACCCCAAGGGGAGGGGGCAACAGCGGGGTAATGCCCCTGGGGTTTTTCTTGTTTTTTCATGGTCACTTGCCCCAGACTCCTGGGCTTGTATCGCGAGTGACGGTAATATATTTTGCACCCTAAGGAGAGGAAGAATAATGGCAGGGTCTAATGCCCCATGGGGGCTTTTCTTGTTTTTTATTAAAATATTCACTCATCATGTTGGGGTTCCATGATCTAAACTTCTTAGCACATGGTGAACGGTGTCTTTTTTCCCACTACATAGGGACGAATGAAGTTTCAGAAGGCAAAAGAGATATATGAAAAGTATTTAGCTCTGGAGAATATCGATCCAACTTTGGTAAGTCATTTTTCTACCTCTCATTTCACATCTCTATTGTCGCATGACAGCTTGTTTGATTATTGCCAGATACATGAAATGTTTTCCTGGACATGTGCAGTACTTTTTAGTGGTCATACAACTGAGTAATCAGAATTAAGATTAACTCTGTGTTATAAGTTTAAGTACTGGAAGGAAACCACTTTTGAGTAGGAATGCTCAGTAGGAATGCTCTGAGCATTCCTACTTTGATTCCCGGTGCTCTACTGACTGAGCTATGACGCCACACTGGAGCAGGTTGTGGGTAATTTCAATTTGGTAGATCAGCACTGTAAACAAAATCTAGGGGTCATGGATTCATTACTAGGGCAATGCTCAGCAGAACAATAATGGTTTCTTTCCAGCACTTAGATTTACTCATCAGGGACATATATCCACAAGCTCACAGAACTTAGTAAAAATACTAGACAGGTAATATATACCCCTCAAGACTTTTATCCTAGGAAAGCTAAGGAGGCCTGTGCCTGGGGATCCTGTGATCACCCAATTACAGATTAATTCGTACTGTCAAGGATGTGGCCATAATACCCAGTGTTGGAATTTTTGAATTCACTTGACTGATAAAGTTGCATACAAGCTGCAAGCAGCACTTGTGGCTGGAGCTTAACTTCAGTTTCTGTAGCATAAAGCAACTAGGAGTATCACTACACCTGCCTGGATGGGATGCTAGTCCATCACAGGATACCCAGCATAAGGTGACTAGCCCTTTAAGCCCCAAGAGTGACAAGCATCTAAAAAAAGGAAATGATCACCAGACATGAAATGTTTTGATGTTTAATCAAATTCTTTCAACTAGTAACATAAGAAGTATATAGAGAACAGTGAGGAGAATATGCATGTGGATAATTATTGGGGCTTAAAGGGCTACGAGTATCACTACACCTGCAGGGATGGGATGCTAGTCTAACACAGGATACCCAACATAAAGCAACTAGGAGTATCACTACACCTGCAGGGATGGGATGCTAGTCTAACACAGGATACCCAACATAAAGCAACTAGGAGTATCACTACACCTGCAGGGATGGGATGCTAGTCTAACACAGGATACCCAACATAAAGCAACTAGGAGTATCACTACACCTGCAGGGATGGGATGCTAGTCTAACACAGGATACCCAACATAAAGCAACTAGGAGTATCACTACACCTGCAGGGATGGGATTCTAGTCTAACACAGGATACCCAACATAAAGCAACTAGGAGTATCACTACACCTGCATGGATGGGATGCTAGTCTAACACAGGATACCCAACATAAAGCAACTAGGAGTATCACTACACCTGCATGGATGGGATGCTAGTCTAACACAGGATACCCAACATAAAGCAACTAGGAGTATCACTACACCTGCAGGGATGGGATTCTAGTCTAACACAGGATACCCAACATAAAGCAACTAGGAGTATCACTACACCTGCAGGGATGGGATTCTAGTCTAACACAGGATACCCAACATAAAGCAACTAGGAGTATCACTACACCTGCATGGATGGGATGCTAGTCTAACACAGGATACCCAACATAAAGCAACTAGGAGTATCACTACACCTGCATGGATGGGATGCTAGTCTAACACAGGATACCCAACATAAAGCAACTAGGAGTATCACTACACCTGCAGGGATGGGATGCTAGTCTAACACAGGATACCCAACATAAAGCAACTAGGAGTATCACTACACCTGCATGGATGGGATGCTAGTCTAACTCAGGATACCCAGAATAAAGCAACTAGGAGTATCACTACACCTGCAGGGATGGGATGCTAGTCTAACACAGGATACCCAACATAAAGCAACTAGGAGTATCACTACACCTGCATGGATGGGATGCTAGTCTAACTCAGGATACCCAGAATAAAGCAACTAGGAGTATCACTACACCTGCATGGATGGGATGCTAGTCTAACACAGGATACCCAACATAAAGCAACTAGGAGTATCACTACACCTGCATGGATGGGATGCTAGTCTAACACAGGATACCCAACATAAAGCAACTAGGAGTATCACTACACCTGCTTGGATGGGATGCTAGTCTAACTCAGGATACCCAGAATAAAGCAACTAGGAGTATCACTACACCTGCATGGATGGGATGCTAGTCTAACACAGGATACGCAACATAAAGCAACTAGGAGTATCACTACACCTGCATGGATGGGATGCTAGTCTAACACAGGATACCCAACATAAAGCAACTAGGAGTATCACTACACCTGCTTGGATGGGATGCTAGTCTAACTCAGGATACCCAGAATAAAGCAACTAGGAGTATCACTACACCTGTAGGGATGGGATGCTAGTCTAACACAGGATACCCAACATAAAGCAACTAGGAGTATCACTACACCTGCATGGATGGGATGCTAGTCTAACTCAGGATACCCAGAATAAAGCAACTAGGAGTATCACTACACCTGCTTGGATGGGATGCTAGTCTAACTCAGGATACCCAGAATAAAGCAACTAGGAGTATCACTACACCTGCATGGATGGGATGCTAGTCTAACTCAGGATACCCAGAATAAAGCAACTAGGAGTATCACTACACCTGCTTGGATGGGATGCTAGTTTAACACAGGCTTACCCAGCTGGCATAAAGCAACTAGGAGTATCACTACACCTGCTTGGATGGGATGCTAGTCTAACACAGGCTTACCCAGCTGGCATAAAGCAACTAGGAGTATCACTACACCTGCTTGGATGGGATGCTAGTCTAACTCAGGATACCCAGCATAAAGCAACTAGGAGTATCACTACACCTGCTTGGGTGGGATGCTAGTCTAACACAGGCTTACCCATTTGTACACCTCTGGGTAGAGAGACAGAAGTGATAGATAAGATAATAGCATTTGTTATTTTAATTCTCAGGTTTATATCCAATACATGAAATTTGCAAGACGGTCAGAAAGCATTAAAGAAAGCCGTGCAGTTTTCAAGAGGGCAAGAGAGGATTCTAGAACAAATTTTCATGTAAGTGTCATTAAGCCATGGCTGCTAGAGCATTTTCCAGCCCTATTTCCCTCCCCAGGAAAAGGAACTAAGTTAAAGTAGAAATGGCTAGAGCATTTGTATGTGATACACTCTGAAAAGATTGCCTTTGGTTGTAACATAATTTCTCCCAGTGATGTTCACCGGCCTTGCCTTTCTGCTATTATAAAAGAGAATGCATGTAACGCAGTCATTACTTAGGCAATCAGTTTATATTGATGAGGATTTAAAAATTAATCTTGGTAGCTCAACCATTCTAGTCTCCTCCTAGCTCAGTAGTTAGAGCATCTGACTGGTCTTTGTCCGGAAGGTCGAGGGTTGGATTTCCATCAGGGATTCAGCGTTTTTCTTTGTCCCATGCTCTTGACTTGCTGAATAATTATAATAATACTGTACATGTTTTTGGATTATGTGGATATATTTGCAGGTTTTCATTTCTGCGGCTCTTATGGAGTATTACTGCAGTAAGGTAAGTCAGCAGATTCAATTAATTGAATTGGAAGTAGATATTCGGCAAGTAATGAATCTGTCATGTAATTTTAATGTTTAAACATAATTTAAAGCTTTTAGGATCTTGCTGTAAATAATTATGATTGTAATTCTTACTGTCTTATAAATAACTTTAAAATCATATAGGTTATTTTTTCTCCTGTTCTTATATCAATTTTATCCTTTTGCTTCACTTTTATATTATTATTATTATTACTATTATTATTTTATTCCTTTATTTTTATACAGGACCCTTTTTGTAACACCTTTGGGTGAAAAGGCATTCTGTATAAATATTTATTATTATTATTATTATTATTATTATTATTATTGTTATTATTAATAATGATAATATTAATATTTTCAGGACAAATCCATTGCATTTAAAATCTTTGAGCTGGGATTGAAGGTATGACCAAACATTTATCCAGTATAATAATTATGTTCTGTAGGTTTTTGTCGTTATTAATAATAGTTAATTATGGTCAGGAATGCTGTTTTTTGCTAATAGCTGGGAAAAAGGTCTGTTTGTTTAATTACTCTCTTCTCCCAACTGAGAAAGCAAGTTTGCTTAGCCCTTCAATCTTCTTAATGTGGCCAACAGTACCCAAATTGTAACAGTTATGCTGTTTAATGATATGCCACATTTGCAGACTGTGGGTGAACCCTGTTAAACTTGGGGATTTCACCACCACCTTCACCTAGCTTTTTCATGCCAATTTAGCGGCACATGAGGCCTCAACATCCTGTCACCAACCTTCTCTATCACCTGCTGCTGTGCACATGTTGTTCTGCGATCTCCATCCAGCTTTTTTCTTATGCCTTTTCCACTGTCCTCCTCCATGTTTTCTTTGGTCTAGGAGTCCCTCAATTTTAACACCCTTCCAGTGTCCCTGTTAATTCTGCAGTCGTCCTCTAGTTCTTTCCTCAAGAGGTGTTCCCTAATTTTTAAGGCTTAATCCATTCCTTCTTCAGTCCCTTCTACTAGTTCCCAAGTCAATTAAGGTTGAGCATCAGTCAATTCCAGCTGTGACTAAACCCCCTGCCCCCTACCCCCCCCCCCCCCCCCCCACTCTTCCCAAATTGAAGTCCTCATGATTTTGACAACAAAGGTTCTTGACTTTCTTTCACGAAAATGAGTTTTTTCGTCAATAAAGATGAACAATTTGGGGCCAACTTATGAAACATACTTTTAGGAGGTCAAAAAACTGCCAGCACAGGAACACTGACCATTAATTTTCACTTCTCTGTGCCTTAGATTGTCCTCAATAAACGTTTGGTAGTTTTTAGACAAACCCAGAAGGGAACAATTTCACTTCCCTTTTAATGCACCACACCTGGTATTTGAACAGCTCATTGTTCTCCACCATGGTGCATTTGCCAATCCCTGGTCAAAAAATGCATAGTATGCCGGGGGGTTTGGAGCAGAGAGGAAGGGTAACTGGAGGAATTGACTGATACATTACGAATTCTCTACTGGTTTACAAATGTCACATAGCAGCTAATTTATTTCCTGCAGTGCAGTTGGAAAATAAATTGCGGTCATGTTAAAATGCAGACTGCAGACTGTGCAGACTGTAGACCATGCAGGCTGTGCAGACTACGCAGACTATGCAGACTGGTATTTTTTTTTAAAGTAAACTTTGATTTGTTGTACTTTTTAGTACTTTTCGCCTTTTTGTCGTGTTAAGATGCCAAGCAGCTTGGCACCGGGCTCTAAAAAAAATAAATGCCCCACAGTAAGAAATTCTCGAACAATTTCGATGGAAAGACAATTCACACCTTCTGGGAGTATTTCATATTTGTTTCCCAGGCGATTCAAAAGTGCATTTTGGTTTTGCAGTTTACGAAGTTTCCAAGCTTGAACTTGTTACATGTGTATATTACTGTGCGGCGCGTGTTACCTTGGCCAAAGTTTGCCAATCAGGGAGAGCAAAATTTGCGTGACGTCCACAGCTCCTTTGCAAAGGTTTCCTTGTCATGCAAACCCTACAGTTCCATTTGCACACTTTTGAAGGTCTCTTCTTTTTCTCCCGCAAACTTTACAGATCACCACTTTACTTATTATTTGACTTTAGAGAAGAATAAACGAGCCTTGGAAAGGAAGATGACCCATTCACTGCCTTTTTTAATTTCCAGTATTGGATGTTGCCATGAAATTCGCATTATTGCCAATAAATCCATTCGCTATTTTGCCATTGTGGCTCCTTGGCATTAATATCGGAAAAAATCTATTCGCTTTTACATTCACTAAGATTTTTTTCTCAGTAATTTGAATGCAAGCTTTACATAGGAGATAGCGACTGAGCAATTCTGAATGAATTTAAACCGATGCAGGGAAATGTTAACACGATGTTGACATAAACTTAATTATTTTTGTCTATTTTGTGGTAGCGATGGTAGCGACACCGTACGGCAAAACAAACCAGAGTTAGCGTTCTTTTCTGTACAAAATTACAAATCCGCATCACTTCATTCAGTGAAAATGGAGAAAAAGCTACAGCTACAACAGTGGAAATGTACATCTACATGTACATTTGAGGAAACCGTAGCAAGAAATTGCGCATCTTCGTCACATTGTTTTGAATTCTCTAAGCTAGCAGACCCTAGAAATTCTTCTAGAATTTCTGACCACTTGGACATTGACTATATATTTTTTCCAGAACCATACCTGGCTTCCAGGCATCTATAGGCACAGTAAAAAGTATATGTAAACACGCCTTCAGCAAACCGAGGTAAAAGAAACTGAAAAATAATAAGCTTAAGTCAATTTAAAAAATTCCCAGTCTGCACAGTCTGCGTGGTCTGCACAGTCTGCATGGTCTGCAGTCTGCAGTCTCCATTTTAACATGAGCGGAAAATATGTTGGGCTCAGAAATGTTGTGTTTTTTAATGTTTTTATTTTCTTTTATCTTGGTAACAGAAATACACGAATGAGACAGACTATGTGTTGGCTTATGTAGACTATTTATCACATTTAAATGGTAAGTGGGCTACAGCAACAAGTTAAAAATTGATTGTCAATCAAATTTTGTTGTTAATTTGGTTGGCTCTTTGAAATTTGTTATAGCAGAAGTCAGGAGCTCCTTCAAGATCCTAAAGCTTATATTTTTACTTACTGGATCATGCAGCCCCGTTTACCTGTCACAATTTGCTGAAAAATAGCTTGGGCAGTAATCTTAGTCTTTCAGTTTCCAAAGATCAAAGCAAAGTACTCAAGACAATCTATATTTTTGTTATGTCCTAACGAGGTAATATATTTTGTGGTCGCGGATGTTGTTTTTTGTACCTAAAATGCTGATCCCTATACCCAAAGCACCACAAATTTTGATCCAATTCAAAAAAATTACCATGCAGTTTGATTTATTATTATTGTTATTATTATTATTATTTCTGATCCCTCAAAACTGTGAGTACTCAGTGAATGCTCTTCTTTCCTTTTGTTGCAGATGACAACAATACAAGAGTTCTGTTTGAGAAAGTCCTGAGTTCCATGCCGAAAGAAAGAGCGAGGTTTGTACTGTTATAGCAAACTTAATTAACCCAATACCATGAAAAAGGTTGTAGTCATTGTTCATCATGGTAAATGCAATAATAGTAAATTGTATATCGTTTGTCTCACGTGGTGGTCACTTGAGTTGTAGATTGAGACGTTTTGACTGCTTACTGCTAGTCTTCATCAGGTGAGGAGGTCGACTACAACTTATTAGTCTCCACATCCTGAGACAAATGATTATACACTTAAACTACAGTGCTGCAGTCTTCTTAAAATGTTTTAATGCAGCAGTAGTATAGGCAGGATAACCAGAGCACCTAGCAGCAAAGACTGGGTCTCCTAATGTCTTCTAGGGAAGGGAGACTAATTTACAGTGTAAACTAATTATAGAGAATGAAAATATTGATTGATATATTGTTTCACATTGCGAGACTCAGGTTCTATGTTCAGTAGGCTAAGCACCTACAATTAGGCTAACGAAGTTGCGGTTTTGTATGCCACTTTGCAATGAAGCTGAAAAGAAGAAACGTGCACTTCTCATTTTTCTCTGCTTTGTAACTACCTCACCAACTCGTTGTATGGCTCCTAACTTGTTTTGTTTTCTGTTTCTTACTGCTTCCTTTATTTATATTTTTTTTGTACTTGTAAAAATTAATTTGTTAAGTACCTCTCAATGCAAACATAATTTTTTTTACCCATTACTCTTCATTAGTCCCCTTATTAGTTTGTGAGCTTCCTTAGTATTCCTTTGTGTTATTGTTATTGAATCTTTCTTTGAATACCGGGTATATATTAATTGTTTATATTTGTAAAAATAAAAAAAAAATAACCAAAAACACAAAACAGCTTGCAAATGGTGGTAGTTACATGCATGAAATCCCAACCTAGTGAGCCTTCCCACAGGCTAATATGATATAGAATTTTCATTAGCATGAAATAAACATCAAAAAGCATGAAAAAGCCTGTTAACACTTCCTTAGTCCTCCTCCCTACCTTGTATTATATAATGGAAATTGTAACAAGGGCAATATTAACTGATAGAAAATAAAGCAATCAATCAAAACAAATTAAACTATGTGCCAAGTTGCATTCAAATACTGATAGACTTCCAGGGGGCCGCCACTGATAGCCTTGTTTTAATGCAACCATATGTGTACTCCATAATTTCCAATTATTTTCAATTTAGCAGCTGACTGTCATGGATTGTTCCAGATATCATATTTTTGCCAACTCTTAATTATTTATTAGGTATAATAAGCAAATTTTTTTTTTTCTTCAGTGATGTGTGGGGTAAATTCCTGGAATTTGAAGCCACATGTGGTGACTTGGCCAGCTTGGTCAAGGTGGAGAACAGAAAGCTGGAAGCCTACAAAGAGGTTAGCTGAATGAGCTTGTCTTTAATCAAGTCTAGGGTTCCCTCTCATCAGGACTCAGACATTGCTGAAGTTGTCTTAGTTTCGATCAATAAAAAATCCCTAGTGAGAATTATACAAAATTAGTCATAATTATTATAATTATTACCATATTCATCATCATCATCATCATAGGTCCTTTTTGTGCTCCTGTTGCATAGGGCACAATTAACTCCAGTCTGGTCTGCTTTTTGCTAACTTTATTTCAGCCCAACTCCTCCAACCAAATTCTGTTCTCTCCTTCTCCGCCATTCTGCACCATATGTGCTTTGGTCTGCCTCTGCTCCTTGTTCATGGTGGCAACCAACTCAGTGCAATTCTGCTGTCATCCGAATGTTCTTTAAGTAAGATAGGCCCTATTCATTCCCATCTCCGAGCTCTTCATGTTTGTCACTGATTGCATCCCTGCCTTTCTATGGAGCTCTAGATTACTGATCACTATCTAAGGCCAAAATATCTTCAAAATCCTTCTCAAGCATCTGTCATGGAAAGCATTGAGTCTGTCGCGCTTCCTTCTCCTCCTTGCCAGCTTCTTTGGTCAATGTACAGCATTGGACGACAATGAGCTGTATGACATTGTGTTTTGAGAAGAATCTGGCTCCATTGATTCTCTCATTCACTGGTTCCCACTCCATAAGTGACCCACTGTGCTTGCTTTTCATGATATTTGCAGTGCCTCTTCGATGAGCACTCTCCATTCTAGAATACACTGCTGCCACTGCTCAACCTAATTTTCCCGGACCCTGGCCATTGACATTTGCTTGTGCCTAAGATATTGGTCTTGAAATCTTCCATAACCTTGTCAACCTCCACAGCTTTCCTTGGTGCATACATGGTTCTAACATTCAAGTGTGCAATCCTCATCTGCCTTCTAGGGTGGACAAGGGACTCTTTCCTAGTGACTGCCTCCCACAGGGTTTGGCTGCCGCTATTCATTCTTCCAATCCTTGGTGAACCAGAGTTTGGCTGTTAATAACAATATTTAGAGAGGGTAGCACCAAGCTAACTCAAAGTTAAGTAGGGTGACCCTCAGCTAAGATTTACTATTTACATTTACAAAGTTCAGTACAAATGTGCATCAGCCAAGAAATTATCTATACAATGAAAAATTAAAAAGCAATCCTATCTAAACCAAAACCTCTAGTGACCAGAGTGTGACTGCAACCAATTCAAATGACTGAGTCTCTGTCTTAAGGCTGATTAAGACCGTGAGATTTCTGGTTGTGACTGTCCTATAATTATGCAACTTTTGCAACTCACACTCAAGTCACATCATGTGACTTGCCTTCAACACAAATCATGTCATTTTAATTGGCAACTATGATTATGACAAATTTGAAATTGGCAACATGGTTATCAACATCTGTCATTAATGACATATTCACACAACACAAAGAATGTGGAAGGATTTTGAAACAAGTCCTATTTTTATCCCACATGAGGTGTAGCCTCTGACATGAATGTTGAAACACAGAAGCTGTTTGTGTTTTTTTTGCATGATCACCATAAGCAGTGCAAGCTACAAAGTCACCTGCAACATGTTCATTAGCATCAGTTACTGCATGTATACATGTGTAAATCCAGAGTAAAAGAGTTGCCTGTTGTTGGAGGCTGATTATAAGAGGTTAGAACCATATCTCATTATTTTTGTACTTTTGTAGTAATTTTTGTTTTAATTTGTAGGATTTAGAGGGTCATGAAACATCAGTGCTTGTAGACAGGTACAAATACCTGGACCTCTTCCCTTGTACTCCTCTGGAGCTGAAAATAATGGGCTATGTGGTGAGTCAAAACTTTGTTCTCTTGTGTGCTGTAAAATTGTATTAATTTATTATTTTGTAGTGGAGCTCCTCTGCTTGCCATTAGCCTCACAAAATGGGTGTTACTGAGCATTGGTGTAGACTTTCTCAAAGTTCGGTGCAGTGGTCAGACAGAAAATGCAGTCAACTTGTGGCAAGTCTAACATAGATGGTACATACATAGATACCAGTCGCCCCTAGCAGACCTCCTGAAAGCACTATTACATTACTGATGTGCTCAGCAGATAATCCAGGAGTGTGATATGTCAGTCATTAGAGAGAGTGGTTTATTTATGTTGATATAATGGAATTTTGTTTGGAATTCACAGAGTATTCAAATGATCATGTTACAGGGTTCCACAAGACAGAGCAGTGGTATGCCAAGCATTCTTGCCCGGTCTGTATCTACACAAGAAGAACAGAGTGAGGAAAAAACAGTGAAATTCCCAAGACCAGACACATCACAGATGACACCATTTAAACCATCAGCCGGGGCTGGTAAAGAGATGCATTTCTTCTCAAAGCTTGGAAAATTATTGTGGTTTAAATAAGTTCTCTCTCTTAAATTGTGGGATTTTTAACATTGGAGTTTGCTTAAATTGTGATCAGTAGTAAAAAACTACAATATTAAAGAAATTTGAAGTAGGGATTTTGGAGTCTGTGATGTAATTATGTACCACCGAATTTAAAACTGTCACAATAATTTAAAAACATGTATACTGTGTCACAATGTGACTGTAATACAAAGTGACATTTTGAAAGAGATGGCCAAAGAGGTGTTCACAGTGAGGAGTACAATTACTTTTTCTTTAGATTTACCCCTTTAAGCTGATATCAATTATGGTGTTCCTATTTGTAATGCAAACATGACTTATCTGTGTTATTCCGTGCAGGTGGTGTACATTCTGTTCCGGGTGGAGTATTCCCAGTTCCCCCAGCAGCTGCACATCTGATGACCATGTTACCTCCTCCATCTTGCTTTAAGGTAATTTACTCAGTTTAGAATCCATTCTGATATGTTGTGAGTATACAGTGGACCCCCCCCCCCCCCCTCAGCATTGTTAATTTGGCCAATTACTCATTATCACCGCCACTTGATCAGGTCTATTTAGCGCCCCCTTAATCCAGTAAGTGTTAGTATGCCACGTTTTCGGTTGGTTGCTGAAATAACAATCAGGCCCCAGTTGTTCAAAAGTTGGATGGCGCTATCCACCAGATAAATCACTATCCAGTGGATAAGTGTGAGGGAAACCAATTGTGTCATCCACTGGATAGTGATTTATCCGGTAGATAGCGCTATCCAACTTTTGAACAACTGGGGCCAGTACTGATTTTAATTCCCTCCCCTCCCGGAAGCTTTGGTTTATGGCAAGCCAGCTTAAATGGTCTCTTTCAGAATTATTGTGTGTAAGTTTTTTAACTAGAACCTCTAATGCACTGTGAAAATCTGACATGACTTTTGTAGTCCTCATCAGAAATACCAGTGCAATATTAACCAACAAATGGGCTGAACTGCTCTCTTCATCAGTTAAATAAAGATGGTGCTGCCCTTTTTGTTGAACATGGTTATATCAAGCCATATTTAACTGCCATTAATAGTCCTGCCTGTCGCACCATAGGACCATGTCTTTTAAAAGTAGAAGGAGTCGGTCTTAAAATGGCAAAGGTGTAATTTCTGACCACATATTTCAACATTAACGTTCAAGTTAACCTAGAATTTAGCATTGACAAAATGTGCAGAAATGTAACAATTCATATAAATAATGTTTCTTATTAAATTTAATAAATAAGAGTAAAAACACCCACAGGATACTTAGCAGATGCAATGACCCAATAATACAGTGATACATTGATTTTTCAGTATGACTGACTGTTTCAAAATTACCTGAATAAGATGCATGCAATTCTATAATTGTAAAGAACTTGTTGTTATTGTTGTTGTTTTTGTTTCTTTTTTGTAGCAAAGTGGGTTTCACTGCCAGTGATACAATGTACAAAATTTATGTATAACTGTACACATTGTACAACATATTACAACATTTCTCCTTGACTTATCCCACGACTGTCATTTTGTTTGTGTTCAGGGCCCATTTGTGATGATAGAGGACTTCATTAGGTTAACCTTGGAATGCCAAATACCTGACCTTCCACCCTCAGGTTTGTCAGAACAATATGTTCTTCTTCAGCAGTTTTTGCTTTTTTTCTGGATGAGGATTAAGTATAATGAACTTCTTTTATGCAAAATTTGTTAGGAATATTTTCGTTCTCTGTAGTATTGCAAAGTTTTTGCCCAAGGAAGTCAAAGAATTTTATGTTCCCCTATAAAACTTAAATAACAAACATATAGTTTTATTACAGAGTTCAGAAACAATTTATTGCAAGGTTTTGCAGGTATCTCATGTTCTATTGTTGTTGGTGTGTAATAACCTTCAGTCTGGTGTGTTATATCCACAGGATTACCAGCTGACTCAGAGGCCCCTGTGAATGGTGTTGAGGGCAGTGAAGAGAGCATGGAAGTTGACCAGCTTAAACGTGGAATCAAGCGGCCAGGTGCTGATCATGAAAGTGATGACGAGAGCTCATCTACTGCACCTCCTGTGAATGATATCTACAGAAGTCGACAGCAGAAGAGAGTGCACTAGTGGCACCGTCATCAAAATGCAGTGTTAACCTGTGATCTTTGATTGCACCAGTTAGCATAGACGGCTCTGCTTTGTCTCCTATGATTTAATATAAACAGAAATCAACAACAAAAGAGAGCACATTAATTACATCCCATTAGTCTGCCATCAAATTACAGTGTTATCTTTTGCCATTGTACAGTGAAAATTTATGCCCTTGACTCCACTTATTGTAACTGTTTTCATCATTGTATTGTTTTTTCGTATATCATTAAGTGTTGTGTTTTTTATGTGCAACTAACATTTTTAAGAAGTCTATGATTTATGAATTTTACTTATTACCATTGCCCCCCCCCACCCCCTCTGTTCAGTGAATGAACTCCTGCTCTTTCTTTTACACACCTTTCCATACCTGTAGACATTCTTTCTTTAGAGGCTAACAGGCCACAAGAACTTAACTTCTTACTTAATGTAAGAAAAGTGTACATATAGATAAGTTAGAAATAGGTATCACATTAAATAGTGCAGTGATAATTACTGTGATCATGAGTGTCTGATTGGTGCAACTATGGCTGCATGATGCCCGTCTTCTAACTAATTTGAAACAAAAACTTTTAAGTACCAGTGATGTTTGTTCTTCCTTAGTGGAGAGGTTTTTACCCATGTTCTTTTCAATGCACGTTGCAGCAATGCATATTTCGGGGCTGCATGGCAGTTACATATACCTCAAACCAATTAACTTATGGAACTTGTTGTAATAAGGAAAAATGTTGCTGAATAAAATGTCACGTGTAGGAGTTGTCTCACGCTTGTTCTGTGAAGATCTTCTCATCCTGGGGTGTATTTTTTCTAATTAAAAAAAATCAACAGCAACAACAAAGCAATTTAAAAATTAAGAAGAAAAAACTAGAAAACTTGACAGCCCTGCTACTGACACCCCCTGTGAAATGACACATAGCAATGCCTTGAGTCCCACATGGATAAAAGATGACAAAATGTGATGTGTTACACCATAATCTTTTTTGTACTCATTGAGTTGATCCTTGACGTCTGGTCAGTTAAAATCCCTGTTAGAGGTTTTGGGGACAAACTAGTTTGGGGATAATTCGAAATAGACCTTTTTACCGATGCAGCAGCCATATTGTTTTTGCCCCCCTGGGTATCCCATAGTACTCATTGAAATTTATTCTTTTGTAGTGATAATGCAGCAATATCACAATAATAGAATCAATCCAGTGTCATGGGATGCCTTAGGGGCAAAATCGATATGGCTGCTGCATCGGTAAAAAGGTCTTTTATCTTCCCACCTCACGTGGGGCACATTTGATACTTTTGATTCATATAACAGAGTTGACAAAGTAAATCAGCTGCCGTAAAGAAATTCAAAGTAGCTTAAAATTAATTAATTCTTTACGGTGACCAATTTCACCTTACAAAAATTGAATTTTTGTGTTTCACTTCCCTACCATCGCAGCACCACAGTTTGTTTAGAAACCAACCTCTATTTGCCTGATAGTATAGATGTTTTGTAGTACCACAACCTACCTCCACTGGGAAACAATGTTACAACCAGCTATGTCTGTACAGTAGGCAGGCTTTTCTGCCATGTTATGAACAACTCCTTTTGTAAGACTAACATGCTCAGAGTAGCTTTTACAGACACTTTTATTACATCAAATGGTTATAAGGGGAAAAACTAAAATGAAAAGGGTTCTCAAAGTTATCTTTCCTGACTGAGTAGCTTTTGTAATCCCGTCTTACCTCTTACATATTCTATTAAAATTTCTGCAGAGAATTATACAGCAGAAACAATTTCTTTCAATTAACATGTTGGGCCAATTTTCTTGTGGAACAGACCTGGAAAACAATAAACATCCTTTTCTGTGCTTCTACTGTGATAAAGTATGTTTTTTAGCCAATCAAAATGTGGATAGTTTCTATTTCCAGTCTGTATGTCTCTCTTAGACATTAGGAGACACAGCAAAAACTAGAAATGGAACAGGCATAGAATCTGGAAATAAAGCTAAAGATGGCTGCTGTCCATGCTTTTCAGCTTTTCACTTGCTTTCTTTCTTACATTTTGCCATTTCTACTACCTTGGAGCATGGGGCCTGTTTCTCAAAACTCCCAATAACTTTCTGGGCCCGGTAAGTATTTTTTGGAGCTCATTTATTCGTCAGCTAATGTTAATTGTTGGTGCAAACTTAGTGATATGCTTCACGAAATTATAAAGATTAAAATTCAGCTTTTAAAATCAATAAAAATTGTGTAGCTATTCGAGAATATTGTGCACCTAAAATAGTTTTCGGGCCTGGAAAGTTATCGGGACTTTCGAGAAACGGGCCCCTGGAACAGGCCACCCAGTTGTATGAATGATTACTGGAAAACTGTTGAGGATTGTTATGGAACTGCAAGTCAAGGTCCAGCCATGTGGGTTACCTGTGGTACATGTGTGACTGTTCCATTCTGCAATAATGGGCCTGCCCCTTGGCAGATTAGAGTTTCATAACTAAAACAGGTTTTGATCAACAGCGACAAAATTCTTCGTCAGAATTCAAACGTCAAATGTCAAATTCTTTGTCAAAATCAGTCTTGACATGCCCTTGAGAAACAGCTCAGTTGATTGCATGTTGTAGTTATGTACCGGTCAAATCGAAGCTTCAACATCCTCCCCCCAGGCATACCCCGGGCATTTGACTGTGCATTGTGCCCAGAGAGGGAGGAATTTGAACGTTGCTTTGGAACGGTGGGAAATTTGCACCGGATTTATCTCTTGCTCCGGTGTAATACATCTGTGCGTTTTTTTTGTTGCTGTTTTTTTTTAGTTTCTTACAGGGTTTGGCGGATTTGCAAGATAGAATTTCGCCTTTGTTAGCGAATAACTCTTACAAAAGGGTCTTTAAAAGAAGTTTGAAGGTGTCATTACAGCATATCTCTCTCTGAAAAGCGTGAACAGTGTTTGATTGAAGACGAAATTTGTCTTTGAGGAGAGGTATTTCAGTACTAATTGGTGGGGCATTTTTGCCCCGAGGGGAGGGCATTTGAACAAGCCAATCTTTAAAAGTTCAAATGCCCTGGGGGTTGCCCGGGGGGGGGGGGGGATGTTGAAGCTTCAATTTGACTGGTACATTACTGTATATGACCTTGTAAAAACTAATCGTTTGTTTTTTTTGTGAGTTACAAAGTGAAGACATCGTCTTTCAGTGTTGTATATTGTACGGAGACAGAGAAAATTCTTCTAACCGTTCATCTTCAGGTAACACATTATTTAGTCTTTCCATCATCGGCACAAGACGTTTAAGATTAGTGTCAATTCTCTTTAAATTAGCATTCATTTCCTCTACTCTTCTCAACTGTCCAGCCGCGTAAGACAATCTTTTGTACCGATCGTTGACTCCTCGAAGAACTGTAGCACAGTAAACATCCATTTCTCGAACTCGTGAAGACAACATGTGCTGGTCAAAGGCCACAGCTTCAGCACATTGTTTTAGGTGCTTTTCATAACGCGAACACAACAACAAGCAGGGACGAGGGTCGAATTTATCGAAAAACTCTAACTCTCTCGCCGCGGGAATATTAACTGCGCCTCGAAGGAGAGGATAATAGAAAGGTAACTTATTCAGGTTTCTTGTGTCAGGATCTTCACTTTTGGAGACGATTTTAGGGCTTCCAGTCGGCGCATTAACCACCATAATGTCTTCAAGCTTGGCTCTTTGTTTCGATTTTGGTCTTGCGTCCTCCTTTTCCACAGAATACGAGGTGTAAGGGACGTTTGGGTGGCCCATTTGCCCCGCCAAACTACTGCTTTGATCTTGTCCCATGCTAAATTGTTATTTAGGATCGACACTAATCGCCTTACTCAAGTGAATGCGTTGTCTTTCATGTGACAAGTTTTGGTGATGTCGCCCGCCATCAATTCCGCCATCTTTGATTCACAATCAAACCCCAGTGTCCTCACGGTCAACAGGGGGCAGACAAAACGGCAAGGGAAAAATAGTAAAGAACTGAAAGGATTTTGAGGGGAAAATATGCAGTGACTTCTTGAACCATGTGAGGACTACTCTGACCAAAACAGCAACAGATCACGATCATCAACTGACACATATAGAGAATTTAAACCAAGTGCAGCAAAGTTCATCGAAAAAATAAACTTTTTTAATAATTGGCACTACAGCATTCCGGTTCGGCAAAACTAACCTTAGGGTTGGGGGTAAGCTGGTAAAAAAGGAAACAAACGCTTGCAAAAAGTAACTGCAAGACTGATGTTTCCGAGACCGAGGCCTCCGACGAACGGGTCCCACGTTCCGTTCAACACCGTTTGGCCACCCTGATGAATGGCGTTGATCCAGCTTTTCTTTGGTTCTCAGGCGTAAACAACAATGTTGAATTCGTTTCACCACCTCGTTCAATAACCTCAATATAAGTACAACAACGTTGTACTTAACATTGTTGAATACAGCAGGGTATCCTCTTTTAAAAATACAGGTTCTGATAAATTGTGAAACAATAGTTCATTATTGACCGCTTAGATATCCCTACTTTTATTCAGACCCGCACACTCGACGTGCTCTATTGCAAACCTTGCACAACTGGCCGTTCCGGATAGAATCACTAAATTACCTGGAAAACACGCTGTTCGAAGCAGAAAACAAGCCATAATGTCATAAAATACGTGAATGCAGGTCTCTCGTTAAAAAATGGCTTGATTTTGGTATCCGCGTGCGCTTAACCCATTGACTGACTGATTTGACTCCCGTTCAAGAACCGCCCTTAAAGAAAGGGCCATTACAATAGGAGGCACACTTCTAACACTGAAGCCCTCACTTAAAATAGGCCAGAGAAACAGGAAAACAATTTCCTTGTAAAATTGATGCAAAACTTGGCATTGGCACTGGTTGACACTTCTAGTTGAAAATTTCCTCTTTCCTGAAAGTGTAGGTGAACTTTTTTCTAGTCCAATAGTCAAATGGCCTATAAACTCCTAAAAAAAAAATCGCATTGAGAACTAAAAACAACGGGACTGAGCGCTAAAACCGGGAATTTTGAAATGTGGGCGTGCCCCAAACCAAATTTGACAAACAACCTCGGAAATGGAGGAGAAGTTTAGTGTCCATGTTGCAGATGAAGTTATAGACGTTTGAATCGGGATTTGAGCAGACATTGCGTCATTGCTTAAAATGGCGGTTTTTTTCTGAAAGAGGTTGGGAGTTAATGTGTTATTAGAGGTGTCCTATAGATAAAGGTTCGTTTTAAAGTAAACATGGGAAGAAAATTTAGGGACTTAAGCTGATGTCCTCTTAATATGGAGTCCGTTAATTAATACAATTTCAATGTTAAATCCGCCCCTTGACCGAGGCCTTACGCTTTTAGCACAGCCAAGTTCGCTTCAATTTGGCTATTGCCAATCATCAAGAGGCGTGTTCAAACAATTCTAACGTATAATTCGTAAATAAGAATCTATTGTTGCTTTACAGACTCCAAGGATCTGCATGAAGTTTGGAAAATGATTTGCGTACAACGAACGTAAAATATTGAAATTCAGAAAGACCAATACAATACATTGGCAATTTTATTCTAGAACCGGCAATATCTTTGAAGTTATTTATTTAAAAAATCTACATCTCTTTAAATATATTGGGTGTTTAGACTCACAGAGAAATGGGAGTGCTTTCTTTCTTGTCAAAAACTAACCCAACTTGAAACTCAACCCAATAAATATTTCACGAATCATCGATAACTGACAACAGAAAAATGTAGGAATAATAATAATCCGCTCCAAAACCTTAAAATTTCCATACAGTGCGTTGAAGGTCGTAACCACCTACTCCCTAAGCCGTTGTGTTCTACAACGCGACGTTATAACATAACTAACCAAAGGTGACACTGAAAATAGAAATAGACCGTCCTAGTCGGTGCCCTATCATAGAATGGTTTTCTAGCGAATATAATCTATAATGACCTTAACCAAGGTCACAAAAAGGGGAAAGAGGAGGAAAGCAAAACGGGTTAATCCAACCCCGACTAGAAACCAAAACATGCATGAAAGTATTCAAACGACAAACCGCGATCGAATCGGTACGTTTTTTGGCCCGTTCACCACCGGCCAAAAATGTTATACCTCCACATCGCTTGGGTAAGAGGTCTGCTGATGAGGCTTCTTGAACCAAATCAACAAACTCGTGAAAATACATCCCTTCTAGTCGCTGAAAACCACTCTAATATTGTCCAAGATTTACTGATCTACATTTACACTAATTTATCTTTCTCAATGAGCAAGACTCAACAATATCTATAGATCTTTTCCAAACTGGAATTAGTACGCTCTCTACAAAACGTTAATCTCTTTTTTAAAAGAGCACGATATCGAAGAGAGTAACTCTACCATCATCAACTAATAAGCTAGAGCATCCTTCCCGGCTGACAAACACCCATGAAACATTGTTTGACTTCGCTTTGCATGTGGTCAACAATGTCTATATCAACCTCTTCCTGTGATTGCTTTTCGGAACTAAATGTTTCCATCTTACCCTGCGTTCTTCAGAAATCTCTGTATAAAACACAAAATACGAAATCTAAATTTTGCAATTCTACTGTCTGTACATAAGAAAAATGAAATTTATAAGCCTTTTCTTCATGTCTCTTGTCTTCTTACCAGTAATCCTGTTTTACATATCACAATCTCCTTATCAGTAATTACTGTTTACATAAATTAGTCAATATTTTTGTCAAAATCTTATGATCTCATTTCGATCTCGTCGCTACAGTTCAAGGTATCAACAAACCTTATTTCACATTAGCAGCATTGCTGCCCTTTTAATGGCAATAGTAATCACTTTTCTTTGTCCAACAAAGACGTGATGTCTTGTTGTTCTTTTCGTTTAACAAAGCATGATCAGTTTACGGGAAAACTCACGATGAAGTTGATCCGCTTTTGCTTTTAACGGTAAAACATGCAAACGTTCACTGTTTCAGGTAGCTGAATGTCAAGAGGTTCATTCACAGGGAAAGAAGACTCGTTGTGCATATGTAATCTGACTTCGACATAACGGACATTCCTTACACATGGCCGAGCAATCCACACAGCAAACCACGTGACCACACGGACAGAAAGCAGTCGCAACCTCGCTATCCATGCAAATCTGGCAGATTCGGGCGTCCTGAAGGTGCCGCACAATAAGCTTGAGCTGATCTTTAGTCATGTTCTCCATGCACTCTTTCTCAGGAAAGGCTCTTCGTCCCTCGCCCCTGGACGACCCGGCCTCCTCTCTCCTCTTCGTGCTGTAGCACTTCCGCTGTGCGAGCGGGGACTGGACCGGACGGTACTCTGCTGACGCGCCAACAGAACGGAAACTCCCCGATGTAGAGCTCGCCATGTCAATCATTCGACACGAGTTGAGCTCGCCCCAAGCGTGACTGTACGCCTGACGCCGTGTGCGCTGCACGTCAAACAGGAAAATCCTACCGAACTCATTACGAGGCACGAACACTGATAACAACCGACCTGCGAACGTCCTCGTGCTCTGATCAATTACTGATCGTTTGACAGTGTTACACTGGTAAAACGTGTGGTACTCGGTAAACGTTCGGAACAGCGCTACGGCATCGTTCTCGGACTTCATCTTGTAGGTGTCTCTCTGAGCTAAAGGCCCAGTCCCTCCGTGTACGACAGTGAAGGCCCGGTTGTTGTAGGAGACTGTAGAAACATCTTCAAAGGACACTCTGTAACACAAAATAAATGAATAAATCAACAAGGTTTGTATCTCCTCTACTGGGCACAGGCACATGTTAACTCATACCTTAGGAGTCTCGGGGCCCCAAATCACACAATGGCGATAATAATATATCAAACAAACAACAATCTTGAAAATAGAACTGCAAATGGCTTAATAGACAATTAAGTCAGAGCATACTGTTTCACCGATGGCCAACCTGGCAGTTAACAGTTGACGCAACTTTACCGAGAACACGGTTCATCAGGTGTGATAAAAATTGTATTTGTTCCAATGATTGCCGATAAGATGATATCACACAAACTTTTTAGTCACGTCCCCTTACACGCCCAGCAAATGTTACTCTAAACCCTCGACAGCTAAAAGACAACGGTGGAAATTAAACAATTTATGCTTTTTTCCTCTTAATTTTGGATTTATCAACTGAGTTGATAAGGTAGATTGGCCACCGTTAAGAGATTGAAAGCTGAGGTTTCGAGCGATAGCCCTTCGTCAGAGCGATTCGTCTGACGAAGGGCTAACGCTCGAAACGTCAGCTCTTTACGGTGGCCAATCTACCTTATCAACTCAGTTGATAAATCCAAAATTTTGTGTTTCACGTCCCCACCGACGCAGCACCACAGTTTCTTTAGAAACTAAACCCCTTATTTTTTTCTCTTACACTGAGACTTGTCTTATGGAATGACTTTGTTTATTTATTCATACAAGTGAACCAGGCAGCTTAGGCGTTAAATAATACATTGAACGCAGTAAAAATAAGAATATTAATGGCAGAAGGTTTTTTTTGCATAGATATTTTTAATACTTACATTCGACATCCAATTTTGTTAGTGAAAGAGACGTTTCAATTAGTTGTTCAGTTTGCCAGATTGATAGAAGAAAATTATATTGCAAACAAAATACACTGAAAGAAAATATCAGTGAAAGCTATTCTTTATCTCTCACTGTTTCAAAATATCACGATTACAAAGCAAACAGCATGGGACTGTTGGAAAACATTCGTCTTTGCTTTATTACTCCCAAGAAGGGAGAAAAGATAGTGATTAATTCTCAGTGGTGCAGACGCTTCGTTCAATTTGTAAAACAAACTTGGAAAAACCAAACATCGGTTTTTTTCAATTTCACTTCTTTTCGATACCCCTTCACCAGTGAATACTGCAGATGTACAAGTCTGTGTGTAATATTTGTAGTATTTTCATTCATCTGTTTATCGAAGTAGTTACATCTGCCCCGTTTGTTTTCTTTATATCCAACTTTGTCATTCAATATCGAACACCCCACAATTCTGCTCTCCTTGACAAGGAAACATTTCATTTGCGTTGTAAATAAACTTGTAAGTTCCCTGTTCAATATGCAGTACCCGCCGCGGAGATGAAAGAACAAACACAAATGGAATATACTCAGCAACAGAAATAATTTTAAGATCACAGGATGTTTCGCTTTCAAAGGGCACATTTTATGGCAAAGTCAAAGCCGCGACTTCTACGTTCTGGGGGAAAACCACGAACATCGCCTTAACCAAAATTTGGTAGTTTGTGGTTTGGACTGACAAGACACAATTATGCAAAATAAATAACACCTCGCCCTCTATAACAGACAGGTTGAAAACTCATTATTTCGCTTATTCTAGAACTTATCTAAGTACGAAAACTGCACGACGAAAATATTTTAAGATCGCTGCTTACTTTGCTCTAAGATTGAGTCATTTAAAAGAAATAAATTATTAGGTATGAAACAACAAATAATTCAGTAAATTCTTAGATCGTTTATACGAACCGTCAAGGTTTAGCTACAATAATGTTTTTAAGTTTCACAAAAAAATTACTGTTTAGTAACATTTGACTGATAATCTTAAGTTGCCTATTGTTGATCTAAAACCCACTTCGGTTTACAAATTTAGCTAGTTGCGGTTCCGACAAAAAGCTTTAATCTTTTCAACTTAAAGATAAACTGCAGATGATAATTATCTTCACTCACTTTCAAAAGAAAGAACTCAGTGAAGAATATGCTGATAGCCGGTGAAGACTGAGTTACAAACTACAGTTACTAAACAATGTGGTTGCTCCCGCTACACAAAACGAACCTTTTTTAAGATATTAAACAACCAGCCAAAGGGGTATTTTTTGTAATACCATTTTCTAACTGATTTTCACTCTTGGCAATAGTACCGTGGTAAAATAAACAAAACTCTGATGAATTCAGTGACAAGCGTGAGCTTCATAAATGACAAAATTGTCTTACCTCTTTTCAAGAATTCTTCTAGCGACGTCTTTTCCTTGTTTCACGTCGAATTCGCGATTAATGCTAAACACACGTATGCCATCATTGCCAACATAAATGTCTACTTTTTTTAGGGTTTTCTCGTCGCTCAATCGTCCATGGAAAACCTCAACTCCATATCCTTGGATGCCGCAAGCTATGTGCAAGAACTCGACTTTCGATTCGCTAAAAGGAGTACTAACTAGCTTCACGTGTTCAATGGCTGCATCTTTCTGAAGGTCTGAGGTTTTGGCATACATATTGTAAACAGACAAGGGAATGTAAGATGAATATTTTGGAACCCGTTCTTGAGTAAAATCGCCGCATTCTATATGGGCAATCAGAGCACACAAACGAGCGATGGTCTTCATTTGCAGAGTTGACAAATCCAGCTTCCCTTCGCCGATAAAGTTCTTTAAGGTCAGATAGTACTGGTGACTGAAAGGAGAAAGACAAAAATTTATTGACAAATGAAAGCGAAAGAGCCAGTTCAATAAAATAAACAGATGACAAACACTTTTCGTCTGAGGTTTATGAACGGCTCGGGCGGCAGGTACAATGCTAAAACATACATCAAAATTTCACCTGTCTCGCTCACCGTGTAATTTCTTGTTGAAGTTCTTGTGGTTTAACGAAGAATTTTACCAGAAAATACAGTCGATATGGTGGCTTTCCAGTGAGCTGCGACGACATAGAATTTCTCAAATTTAACCAAAATTGTGCACCTTTGGCGCCATTAAATTTCAAACCGAAATAATCTTTCTCGACCAGCTTTAGCTTTTCACAGACCTGTAAGAGTTGAAAAATAAAATAAATGGTAAGCAAAGCTACCGAAGCAAGCAGTTCGTCAAAACGAACGAGGTTGATTACAAATAAGACCCGTTACAGGTGTCTTGGGAATATTCATTTTATTCGATGAGAATTTTTCGAGTCGCAATTCCTCACCTTGTCTAAACAGTCTTGGCCGACGGCATTTTTCGCAAGGAAAATCTCGTGAATTATGCCGTTCGGCTCCGAAATAAAACACCACATTCTCCCTTCCAGTCTGTAAGCTGTTTTAAAATCACTATAATGACTGTTTCAGCCGCGCTGGCTCATATTTTTCTGAGGCTTTTATCTTCCCCATTCACCGGATATTCATGCACAAAGAAAAGCGACAGGCAAACAGCTGAACGCAATAGCGTTGTAATTATTTTGCTCATCAGCCAATCACGAGCGGTCTGTGACACGACTCCCGCATATTTACAACAGATTTGAATAAATTAGGGAAAAATCATTTACACATTAATTATTGATATCGCGTTGTCATTGGAAACAACACCCTTAAGTCATTTCGTTTTCTCTTGAAAGTAAAATGAAATCTTCGATGTCATAGATAATTTCTTGTTCATTGCTGACGTATTCAACGTGGCACTTGACGAATAATAATTACGACAAAAAAATCCTCTTCTTCTTTTAGTGAGTTTTTCAATTTCTCTCCAGATCCACGCTTTACTGTAATCTTAAAACCACTAAAAGGAAGTAGAATTATTAAAGTTTTCTTTGAAAATGAAAGCCAGTCTCCCCGCATTGAATACGTTAACTCTTGCGTCTCCGTTTAACATCCGTTCAGGAACTACCTATTTTGAAGTTTTTAGTTTCCTTGTTTTCAACTCCTTACAAAACCACAACAAGCGCGCGTCCACTTTATTTTATTTCTCTTTTTCACCTGTTGTTTCAAAGCAAAATATTTTTGCTCAAATAAAAGACATTAAACAGCAAGTATTTTGTATTCATTCACTTTCTTCCCTGACTTTATCACATTCGAGTTATTTCATCCAGGTGTCATTTAAAGGACGATGTTTGCTGTCCGATCAGAAAAGTTACAGGATTTACGATAGTTGTCGTGTCAGCACATATATTTTTTTGTCAGCATATCGTTATCGCGGCTGATCATTTAAACGCTGGGTTATTTAATTCCAAAACCGAAAAAAACTAAGGCACTTGTTTCTTCTAAACACGGAACTGAAATTACGTCAGCTAACGGGAACCCTGTTTGGAGAAGCGGGTGAAGCTACCACTATTCACTTCCCCAACCCCACGCCCAACCCTGGGATAATATATTGTATAGTAAATATATCAGTTTTGAATATAGCAGTTAATATTAATTTCCTATTGCCACCAGCACGTGTACTGCATATTCAAACTGAATTTGCCTCAGCTCGGCTTGTCACGTATTAGAAGTGACTACAGAATTCGACGATAATCCTCAAGTGGCGTGTTCAAAGACAGTCGGACAGCTTTTTCCATTTCTACAAATCATTTCAGGGCAATCAAAATTTTTTTCACTACCGAGCTTGAACACCGCTTAAATCAGCTTTTGATATTGCTGATTACGAGCGTTGTTAATTTCAACATCAGCATGAATTTTCCTTATACTGGAATAAATTATTTATATGTTTTAGAATCCAACAAAATGACTACAATAGAGAACATCAAAACGAAAAGGATAATTAAGAATTTCTATCTTGGTCTAAGTATATTAAGTTAAGATTCTTTTGAAATGCATCAACTCTCGCCGCAAAGGTGCAATTCAAATTTAAAATTAACTAAAGCAGTATGTTGAACTGGATTCAGTGTACAGCGCTGAACGAGACCAGAGGTCGGCGCAAACCATAGGTAACAAGACCAACAAGTCTCTTTATCCAAGCCTTTTTACGTTTGAAGAGCTCCGTTTTCGTCAAAAAATCGAGTTGGCACGTGCGGCTTGTATCACGAACTCAAGCTGGTTTTAATTGAATCCCGGAGACCCGACCCCTCAACTTAGGCCGGTGTCCCTTGGTTAGTACTGTTTGCGCGAGAAATCCCGGGTGTAACCGGACTCTGATGATGACTTCCGCTCAAGTTGTCGCAGTCCTTCTCAGAACTACACTCACCTGGACGATCATAATTTGTCCATTCTTGCAAGAAGTCCCTGCAATCATGACCATCCCCACGTGTAAACACTTTGGACCTGAACAAGCAACGAGAATGGAACTGTACTTGTTTTCGAACATTGCAAAACTAACTCTACAAGGACTGTCACGAACACTGGCCATTTACAAGAAGGAATATCCGCTGGTTTAATTCGGCTTGTCAAAAGCCTTGTAACAATTATAGCCCCCTCTTGCTTTCAGATTATGGGCAACGAACACAAAGGAAGGGCGCACAGTCGGGCGTACCTGTTGAAAACAGGAGGGAGAACTGGGGAGAATGGGCACTTCCGCTGCGGCTTAAGCTACGTCTCACATTTTCCGACTCTCATTCGCTCCTCACAGTTTGATGACCTCCTCCTCCTCCTCCTCCTCCTCCTCCTTCTTCTTCTTCTTCTTCTTCTTCTTCTTCTTCTTCTTCTTCTTCTTCTTCTTCTTCTTCTTCTTCTTCTTCTTCTTCTTCTCATTCCTCTAGCCAAGTTCTATGAATTCTGGAGACGTGTGCAGAGTTCACGATTAGCTTGATGTGGAAATAATAATAATAATAATAATAATAATAATAATAATAATAATAATAATAATAATAACTTTATGAACGTGTCAAAACTGTAGTAGCTGAGGGGAAAAGTCCCCTCTACTAATTGTGGACACCTAACCTGCCTAACTAAAAACGTAATTAATATATATAAAATGGAAAATATTTATATACATTTAAAAAGCCTAAATACAACAATTAACTAAGCTAAAAAAACTGTAAAAATATATTAAAATTCTGTTTCTTCAACTATATTAAAATATAAAAATAAAAATTATGTTAAAAATAAAAATTATGTTATGTAATGTTGGCGGCCAGTCATTCTTGGCATAGGTTGCAGCCTCGACAATCACTGACATTTGCAGCCAGCGCAGTGAAATACAACACAGAATGCGATTGATCTGTAACAGGAGCCCATCATCTGTTTTCGAGTCTCTGGGTTTACAAGTTAATGTGTATCGTTTTCACTCTTTGAAGGCTTTGTTGTATAAATATGCACTGACTTATCATCTCTTTTCATGAACGTTTTCAGTGGTTTCACGATTCAAGGATAGAATAGGCAGATCACTCAGAATAGGTAGGCCACGTGTCACAAGTTTTAAATTTTTGCTCAAATCACACGTCACGAGTAACCCCTTACTACACTGCTAGGACTGAGACCAAACTCTTTTGTCCCATGCTCGCAGCAAACCCGAATATTCCATAATTCCTATTTCTTTCCGAGCTTAAAATTATTATCAAGGTGTTAGAAAGTTCCCAGTCGTTTGTTAGTGCAACTCTTGCTTTGGCCCTTTAAACAAATCATTAATGTAGACCGGCAGTGTAGTGTAGTGTTGTAATATATTGCAGCATTTGCATCCATCAGCTTACGTTTATAAACAATCGTTTTAAAATAGTATAAAAGTAAGTGTGATAATTAATAAAGTTTTGTTGTAGATGTGATCAAAAAACCGGTTGTGAGAGACTTCACAGGCAGCTAGTCATACTTATTCTTCGCTTTGTAGTTAAGTGTTTTTTGCAGAGCCACTGAAAACAAGATTCTTTCCTTTGAAGTGGCATGGCTGACCTCTGCATGTAAAAATGCACAGTTAAAAGCTTGGTAGTAAAGAAGATAACAGAAATAGACAGAGTAAAGGAAAAGAATTGAAAAACTAAATAAAACAAGGATACAACAACATTGGACAGAAACATTAGTTTGCAGTTTCCCTTTATTCACCAAAAAAAGACCATTACATTATTGAATCGCCAAATGATTTCCGATAGAATAGAAGGTTAGCCGGATGCTTCTAGAATCACATTTTCGCTAATTGAAACTACTGAACTGCTCGAGCGAGCTGGCTATCAAGATGTGAAGACACCAGTTTAAAAGTTTTCTGGTCTGAACTTCATCTCAGCTCTCTTAATGGAGTAGTAGTCTCCTCTCCAGTCACGCCAGTTGACACCATCAGCGTATGATGAGTGCTTTCCGTGAAGATACAGGCCGTTCAGATTGGAATGGCGGCATAAGTTGAACCACCAACCTCCTTTAAAAGTTACAGCACAGTTCCTCGAGTCGCTTTCATTATCCTGATCTTTGGTTGAAAAGGAGGAACCTCGATGGTATGAAAGAGAATCTCCAGCAGTTCCTGAAAGAAAATAAGATAAAATGATATGCTTATTAGAGAAATGTCGTACAGTCAATGACTTAAAAAAGGCAAGTACAAAATAAAAATGTCACTATATTTTCATGCGAAATGATGTCAACGACTGACCGTCAAAATTCAACATATCTTTGATTTAAGAAATGTTTCCGATTGGCCACTTTTTGAATTATTTTATCCATTCAGAGGCTCAGCCCAAAACTGGATAGTGTTACGTTACCATCAATTTTTTTTTTTGGCAAGAGTACAGTAATTACCAAAGAACCTCACACCAACTGGTAACAAAAAATAAGAGCTTCACAAAGAATGCTCACCGGAATAAGTTCCCAGACTCAGCTTGTATTTAGTCCTCTCGCTTGAAACAGCAAAGTGATCGTAATTAGCATAGGCAGTCTTTCCAGTAGCATCTTCCAGGTCCACACGAAGCCTGTATCGTCCACTCTTTGTAAGCCGGTTTATCTTGTCTAGTCCCAGCCAAAGCTCGCCATTCAGATTTCCGAAGCCAAGTTTGTAGTCGTTCCAGCCTCGGTAGAAATTAACGGAGCCGTCCAGTCTCTTTTGGAACACTGTCCACCCCCCTCGGGCTCTTGTTTGGTCACAGTACACATCAAAGGGACCTGAACCATCAGGGTCGATTGTATAAACACCGTTGATCTTTGAACCAGATTTGTACAGCTCAGCACAGTTCTTCTTGTAAGCTGAAAACGAGAATTACAACAAGAAACATAATCTCATTAAATCACGTTGTTTGAATTCTAAATCCCAAAATCAGATAGTCTTGTGCTATGTCACAAGATAAAATAACAATTATTAAGGTATTTCCTAAAATGATCCAGTTGTATCTGATATCAGTTAATGAAAAATGACAAAACTTTGCCAGATTTCAATCGAAACCGATTTCGAAACTGTCGATATTCAGCAACTGACGTTTCTTCTCACCTTCATTCGTGGTTTTGTTTCCAGTAATTGCATTTATCTTCTTCTGAAGATCCGCGAGTTGCATTTTCATTTCTTGTAAGAGGCTCTTGACTTCTTTGTTGGGTCCAGCGCTGAAAGTGTTGTAAATGACATTGTGGCAATTACTTGCAGTTGGGGCGGGAGTTCCTTTGCTGTTGTTGGCTGATAAAGACGGGCTGAGGGTCGATAAAATCAACAACAGCAGCGGAAAACAACCTGAGACGTGAAAAGACATCGTGAGTGTTAGAACAGTGTCTTACTTTCACAACTGTCGACAAACACAATTATCCTTAAGCTAAGATGATATATTCTGCTTTGTTTACAGTTCAGTTTACAAGACCTTTCGCGTCGTAAGCAGGAAGCATCTATTTTAAGAAAATGGAAAATAATAAGTACTTTGAACCTTGAGCTTAACTAATAACTTCCACGTGTTTTGTTCGCTGAAAAAAAACATGCGCTTCGAAAAATTCCCGTTACGCTGTCGGGACAAATTGAAACGCTGGGAATAAACCTTCTTTCGCCCTGAATTTTACTTTTTTTAGTTTGACTAGTGTACTTAATCCCATCAATAATTTACCAATTATCTGAAATATTTGCTAAATGTAAAGTAAACTTGTGCGAGTGAAAAAAATTGATAGTAAAAAGAACAAGGAATAATTCGCTCAATTAATTTTCGCTGCATCCTTTCTAGCTAAAAGAACACGGAAAGCGTGCAAAGCTTTATTATAGTAAAAGATGCCTGTTTTCTCATGCGCATTGAAATTCAACACAAATAAACACACACGTTGTAACTTTTTTTGCTATTTCGAAACCTCGCACCTCGCATAGAAGAAAGAAACATTCAGTTGCTCGAGGCAAATTTTTGAAAAGAGGACTGCGGTAAAGATCAGGACAGATAAAACAAATCAGTTCCCAGTGGCACCCAACAGAAGGTTAATGTTGGTTGAAGTCACCTTTTTAAAATTGCCAAAATTTGGCGGTAAACGTGTATTTTTTTTTTTTAATTTCAAAGCATTCTTGGTGAAGTTTTTATACAAAGCAAGCCAAATCTCCCTGTTTCTTATAGCATTTTCGGGTAAGCGGGTACTCTAGGCTGTTGCTCACTCTTACGCAAACTGATCTCCCCTATATTTTTGTTTCGGTTATTCAGCAAAATAAGAAGCAATCATTTTCTGGAAAACGTTACCTGAGTTTTTTTTAATTCTGTCCTCGACCTCTCTTATCTTTGAGAAACTACAGCAATGTAGGCAGAGAGGAGTGTTTCACTCGACCCGCATAACCGCATAACCGTACAAGGATTAATTTTATACCTTATAGTTTTAGAAACTGCAACCTTTCCTGTATGAGGAATTAAATAGCTGACCCATTTTACAGCAGTGCTGAATTCAACATAACAATGTATTTTGTGACTTCACCTAAAATGTTCTTATCGCTTTCCCTTGAACATATTGCCAGGCCGTAATCATTAATAGTTTTTTCCGAACACTTTCTTGCCTAGTCACCCTCTCATTAGATTATCTTCTGGGCAGTTTTGAAAGTGAATTACGACTTATTTAAGTTTTACGATTTGACCAACAGAGACAACATTCGCTCTAAGCATACTAGTTGTTTTCTTTCATGGAAAATTTCGCTAGACTTACAGCATCTATTAGGAAAGCTGGTTTTAGAAGAAACACTGAAATCACCGGAAACTGTCCATATATTTGAGAAGAGAACTGTGCGACATGAAGACATTTGACTGTACACATGCTGGATTAACGCGATTTGTTTTGCTAAAATTGTTTTACTACGATATGAATAAATTGCACAACAAATTAAACAGACACCAAGATTGCGCGCGTAGAAACGAAATAGGTTTTCAACTTCATCATTTAATAATTAATTTCCGAAGCGAAGAAAATTTAACCTCAAGTTAAAGTAAACCCGTTATCCCAAACGATGATAAAAACTTACTTTCTGCTGCAAAATGCCTTGCTTTCGGCGCTAGACTGTCTATGCGGGAACCAAACGAAATCGACCAATTGTGCATCACGATTAGTTTCTCTACCTGTTAACATGCCCAGTGCAAGCGACAGCCATTAGTTGCTAGCAACGCTAACCAGCTCGAACACTTATTTTTTTTTAGTAAAAAAGAAGAAAGACAAAAGAAAGGAACTCCATCGACGTCGTCAACTTCTTCTCCAGATCACCCACTTTGGTCCCTGGCTCGCTTCTTTTTCGTGTTGTGAAATTGTTTACTATTTCGTGGCCGCCAGTCGAGGACGGCCACATGCTTTCGTGATTGTTAATGATAAAAATAGACTGGTTTTTAATAAACTCGCTTTTAAAACGAAGATAATGTTACAATATTCCAAATAACTTGAAAATAGGAAAACCGTTAAAACAATATCAGTGGAAGTTATGTACAACGGCACATTGTAACTATCACACTTGTGACACACTTTGAATACAAAGCGACAAAGGCTTATCGAGGCGGGTTGCTAATGCTTAAAATTATAAACATTAAATTCTGATGAAAGGTTCAGATGTGCTACCCTACTGAAAATTAAAGTAATTTTTCAGATTGAACCGTAAATTTTAACGTTTTTAAATATCATAAATTCAATGGGCGCTTAGATTCTAAATATATTCACTGCATACCTAAATGCAGTCGTCTCCGGTTGAAAGTTTGTAAGGTAATTTCAGCTATCCATCTATTTTGTCTGTTTTTACTGAAATGTATCCAATTTGTGTAAACTTGGTACGTATTTTATTCAGGTGTAAATAGAGAGTTTTCCTTGTTGCTATAAGAATTTATTAGGAAATGCAATTGACAATGTACCTTTTCAAAAAATACTCAAAAGCACGTGCAGAGAAACCTATGTTACCTAGACAACAAGCCATTCCATTGACGTCCTACAGTACTAGTTTTGGCAAGGAATATTCATCAAGCCGGCAATGCTCCCCTGGTAGGCAAATCCAGGATACTTCAGTTTTTTTCTTAGAAGAAGCTGGAGAGCTGGAATGTCGGCGTTACTGCGAACTGTAAAACTAGCGACCTTGATACAAAAAAGTGATCATGTATAATGATAACAATAGGAAGAAAACAGAAAATTGTTTAATATTAGTTCAACATTAGTTGAATATCTGAAAATCATTTTGTTTACTCAGTGATTTTGACTCAGAGTGGTTTGGCTGACTTTAGGACATCGGCAACAACATGCCGGTGTGTGGGACAGTGCACTAACTGTGACATTTCATCTTACATTAAGAATGTCAGTATTTGAACAAGATATGGTAATATGCATGATAAACTGATTGTTCTTGTTTTTCTCAAGAAGAACATGAAGTTTTCGAAAGTGGGATTTTATTAATAGCTATTCAATACAAATCATACTGGATTATTTAGCGTGTGATAAACAGACATTGTCTGGTAATGTTACGGGTAGGTAGGTAGGTAGGTAGGTACTTTATTAAAATACTTTGCAGCTCATAGAGCTGAATTGCGTATTCTACATTCTATTCTAAAATTTAAAATTTATAATGTCTAAAATCTAAAAATAATAATAGTTATAAAATTTAATAATACTAATAATTATTTTTATAATATCTAAAAACTATATCGCTAATAATGATAGCATTAAAGTGCTACTATGATCAAAAAATCACTTTTATTTTTTCTTCGGATTTCGAAACTATGTTTGTTAAACACTCCCCAAGCGAAATTATAAGCGTTAATTTTGAGAAGAAGACCTCTAATTTAAACTGCAATTTTCCGGTTTAATGGTCCGCCATTATTACACCAGAAAGGATACAATGACGTCATACACTCAAGAGCTGTAAAATGTAGTGTGTGAACGCGGCTTACAAATTATGCAAAACACGAGTTTGAGAGTGTGAAAGCTCAAAACTCCCGTGCTGCATACTAAATAAGGCACTTTCACACACACTGCATTCTACATCTCTTGAGTGTATGACGACGTCATTGTATCCTTTCTGGTGTAATAATGGCGGACCATTAAAACGGAAAATTGCAGTTTAAATTAACGGTCTTCTCCTCAAAATTAAGGCTTATAATTTCGCTTGGGAAGTGTTTAATAAACATAGTTTCGAAATCCGAAGAAAAAATAAAAGTGATTTTTTGATCATAGTAGCACTTTAAAAACCTAGTTATTCACTTCGCTGTCGTTACAGATATTCTCAAAGGTGTGCTTGCAAATATCGTTGTGATGCTTCGCTACAGTTGGAAGGTTCACTAGCGCTAGAGCATGCTGATACTCAATGCCGGGGCAGATGATTCGCATTGCCCTCCTCTGAACGCGCTCTAATTCGTGCGTTAAGTAAGCCGGCAGAGAATAATAGAAGACAGGTGCGGCATAATCAATAACGGAACGCACACATGTGACGTAGAAAAGACAGAGATCTTTCTGAGAAACTCGGGCTCTTTTAAGCTGGATAAGAAAATAGAGCCTTTTGGCTGCCTTCTTTATCACTTCTGTGATATGCGCGTTCCAAGATAGGTCGCTTGAAATGGTTACCCCTAAGAGTTTAGCGTCGCTAACAGCCTTTAGACACTCTCCTCCGATAACTACAGGAGGGAACTCGCGACTGACTGCGGCGAACGAAATACGTAGCTCTTTACATTTGTCAATATTTAACTTGACTCTATTCCTGTTGGACCATTCAGCTACCTCGTCAGCATACATTTATGTGAATATATGATTTGTCTCAAATTATGGTGCTGTGACTTCAACTATAAATAATAAATATTGTTGATAGTGTGTTATTTATTACTGTGTTAGGTTTGTCAGGTTTCGGAAAAGAAATTTGTGAATAAGAGTTCTCGTTAAAGTGCCTATGAAGTAAAAACCAAGTTAAGCTTATTTGAAAGGTCTTTCAAAATGGAGAGGAATGGTGTTTTCTTTTTTGAAATATATTCTCTCGTTCTAGAGATATTCAAGTTAAAAGGATACAAGTGATGACGTCATAAGTGGTGACTGCGTCGAGACAAATCACAAAATCAAGAATATCTCTGGAAATGTAGAGACCGGGGGGGGGGGGGCATACATTCTCTTAACGTGCCTATGAACTAAATATTTTTTTTGCACATTTTGGTAGTTCATTATGTGTTAATTCCGAAATGGCAAGAGAAATTGGATGGCAAGAAACAAAAATCCGTTTATTTGCCGTTGAAAGTACCCAAAATGACCAAAATCGTGTGTCCGAAGACCGGGAACGAGTTGGCCGAAGAAGCGGGCGTATGACGTCACAGATCGCGCAGAATGTTTGTCTCTTTGGTCTTTGTCAAGTGTTTGAGCGATGAAACTTACATTTTCCGTGCTAATATTGATATACAATGAAAGCTACGGACGACTGAGGAAAACGCTAATATTCAGCTCGAAGCGATTTCGAAGATGTGCAGTTTTTGGGTTTGTCGTCCGTGGACAAAGCCTAAACAACGACAACAACAATCTTGCGCGAAGCAAGATGGCGAATTGAATTGTTGGGATTGACTAACTTTCAGCTCTACTGGATTGACTGGCCTTGAAGGAGAAGCTTCTAGAATTGAATGATCAGTACCTTTATATGTTAATAACGAGAGATTGACGCAGCCTTGACTTTACTTCTTTTGTTAAGAGCGTCATTGTATGTACTTCAATTATTTTACTCAAACCGATACCAGACAAGCTCAAATTTACGGTGTACTTGTTTGTAACTTAATTTGTTCGTCTTTTCATAGGTTTTCGCGCCAAGAGAAAGATAGACTCAGTTGTTCGGCTAGCTCTTTCGAGTGAGGACTTTTGCGGGGAGAACACTGATATAAACTTATTAGTTAGCAGGAAGTATTTGATACATTGAAGATAAGCGTACCCAAATTTGCTTGAAATATTACATGCCTAATGGCTGAGACATCAATAGTAATTTCTAAAGAGCGTGTTTGATTTATTATAATCAGCAGCTGCAAATGATTTTGAAATGGAAGTGCAGTACTTTTATTGTAAATTTCAAGCCATTTATGAGGGAGCATCTCAAAGCAAATATATAAGAATTTTTGAGTATGGTGCTCATTTGTGGTCTTTTACTCCACCTGGAGGTGCTATGAGGATGATGACTGTGATAAATAAAGATGGACATTGTATGACACGCGTGCAAACTCAGACTAGTGTGACTTCAGCTTTGTCCTTGTAATAATCCATCGCTTCTGACTACATGAACTGGTTTAAGTAATTGCCTACACAATATTAGACCAGCTGAGATGTTTGTCCTTCTGTTCAGCAATTTGCTTGAGGATTTTGGTTCACACCAATTTTGTGGAAACATGCTATGGCAGGTGAGAGCTAGTGTGCTGAGTTCTTACAGGCTTTATGTGATCACTTATACTTTCATGATGCTGGTCTCATCTAAATAAACGTAACCATACCTGTCCAGTTATAGTGGCCCCAGTTTTTCAAAAGTTGGATAGCGCTATCGACCGGATAAATCTCTATCCAGTGGCTAACGCAATTGGTTTCCCTAACACTTATCCACCTTTTGAACAACTGGGGCCTGGTCTGAGCTCCCTTTGTATACTGGTCTCGTGACAATAACTCCCTTGGGTCAATCTCAACACTGAGATGAATATGTAATTTGCTGCAGAAGTACATTTTGAAGTGCCATTTTCATTGAAACATACACCCATTCCAATTCAATGAAGTATGGCAGAAATCAGTGTCAAGTAGAAATTGCCCTCTCTGTGTGTGTAGTTTCATTTTTTTTTTGTTATTTTTGTTTAAGGAGGAGGGGGATGGGGAGAGGTTAAGGCAGCTCCCTTGGATCCATAAACCCTTTAAATTACAGTACCCTCCCAGTACAATGTACACATTATGCATGTATTAGCCTTTTTTGTTGTTAAGAGATATGCTCTTCAGTTACAAATGTCTAAGAGTCTGTGTTCGATCAAGCTCGCATAATCCTTTGAATTCTCCCAACACTCTCGTGTTTGCATCAGGCTTCCGCTACGTAACCATGCATGCCACTATTAATGTTTGAAGATATGTATTTTACTATCTTGGGCACTTATTTAGTAACAGAACCCCCCCTTTGTTACCAGTGTTTTTACACTGATGGGGCTATCCTGTGTATATATCATTATTATTATTAAAGCAGTACAAGACGTTTATATGCTATGTCCCTAAATAGCATGCATAAGACGGGAACGTAGCCAATGCAGCTAATTTTTGGAAAAATTATTATTATTATTATTATTATTATTATTATTATTACAAATTAAAGGTGGAGAACAAGATCGAAAAGGCCCATTTTGAAACCTCATTATTGATTTTCTGTTGGCTAATAAGGTGGCTTGTGTGGTAGCTTTCTTGGGTACAGCATAAGCCACGCACCTCTTCGGAACCTGTAATTTTATTGGCTTCCTATATCACGCACCTCTATTGTTTTAAGGGCTAGGGTCATTGTTTTATTGTTTGTTCTTTTGTCTTCTCAGCCAATCCTGTTAAGCCTTCCGATAGGTGCGTACCGCCTCGGGTACAGGGAATGAGTCAAGAAGACACTGAGACAATTCAGTGTGTGAGGAATTTCCAACACAAAGCCTGCCACAAAGTTAAATAATGGGAAATGAAGGTCGCATATTTTCATTGCCCTTCAGTAATAAAAATGATTAAATAACTTATGCCATAAATTCAAATTAAACCTTCATCACCAAGACTGTACTGCAAAAGGGTTTCGCGCCATTAAATTTCAAACCGAAATAATCTTTCTCGACCAGCTTTAGCTTTTCACAGACCTGTAAGAGTTGAAAAATAAAATAAATAGTAAGCAAAGCTACCGAAGCAAGCAGTTCGTCAAAACGAACGAGGTTGATTACAAATAAGACCCGTTACAGGTGTCTTGGGAATATTCATTGTACTCGATGAGAATTTTTCGAGTCGCAATTCCCCACCTTGTCTAAACAGTCTTGGCCGACGGCATTTTTCGCAAGGAAAATCTCGTGAATTATGCCGTTCGGCTCCGAAATAAAACACCACATTCTCCCTTCCAGTCTGTAAGTTGTTTTAAAATCACTAACATGACTGTTTCAGCCGCGCTGGCTCATATTTTTCTGAGGCTTTTATCTTCCCCATTCACCGGATATACATACACAAAGAAAAGCGATAGGCAAACAGCTGAACGCAATAGCGTTGTAATTATTTTGCTCATCAGCCAATCACGAGCGGTCTGTGACACGACTCCCGCATATTTACAACAGATTTGAATAAATTAGGGAAAAATCATTTATACATTAATTATTGATATCGCGTTGTCATTGGAAACAACACCCTTAAGTCATTTCGTTTTCTCTTGAAAGTAAAATGAAATCTTCGATGTCATAGATAATTTCTTGTTCATTGCTGACGTATTCAACGTGGCACTTGAGGAATAATAATTACGACATATAAATCCTCTTCTTCTTTTAGTACGACGTGTTCACAACATCACACGTACCGAATCACTCGCTTCCAAAGACACTTCTCAAACAAACCAACCCAAACGGGTACCCCTTGTCATCACATATAATCCAGCCCTTCGTTCTGTATCATCCATTATTCACAAACACCTCAACATCTTGTCGTCATCTCCCCGCTACGCCAACGTTTTTAATGCTGCTCCCCTCGTTGCTTTCCGCCGCAGTAACAATCTTAGTAATTTATTAGTTAGCGCCAAACTTCGTATCCCTAACCAAAGTAACCAACCCCGTGGCAAGTTTCGATTCGGACACAACTGCTTGACATGCAAATATATAACAGACGGACTCACTAGCTATACATTTAATTCTACGGGCGAAACAAGACCCATTCATCATCACATTGACTGTAACTCTAAAAACGTTATTTACATGGTACAATGCAATCGTTGTCACAAACAATACATAGGAGAAACCAAACGACGACTCAAGGACCGCTTCAACGAACATCGTAGACCTGTTGACAAATGAACTAACATTTCTAAAACTACTGCAGTCTCAGAACATTTTCTTTCTAACGACCATAATGCTAATGACATGCAACTTATTCCTCTTGAACTAATGAAATCTAACTGTGACAGTGTACGTAAAGCTAGAGAGGCATACCTCATCGATAGAGGTCGCACCTTGGAACCACTAGGTTCTCACTAGGAGAGATGAAACATGACACTTTATCTTTCCGGTTTTTCATCCTCCGTGTTTGTTTGTATTTTCAGTTGTATTTTTTGTACTTTTTTGTATTTTTGTTGGGGTATTTGTTTGGTATTTTCCACTTTCTTATTTCTAATTTAAATGTATTTAGAGTTTAATGCGGTACGTTATCCCTATCACTTAAGCTTATGGTATTATAGTATCACGTATCCTACTTATGTTATATATTTTTCAAATTTTAAATCGTAACCTTTTTAGTTTTTTCGCCAGTTTTTTAACGTTGTAATATTAGCTCCTTTAAATATAAATTTCAAATCGTAACGTTTTTATTTTTTACGCCAGTTTTTAAACGTTGTAATACAAGCTGCTTTTGTTGTTATTTTAGTATCATATTTTATACCCTTAGTTTAAATTGTAACGTTTTTGCCCTTAGAGTCATTCTCTGTAAGACCCTGAAGAAGAAAGGCTGTGCCTTTTGAACTATTGGTAAATATACAGTTTTCCTACCGTTGAATCAGCATTGCTTTTTTATCGTACTTGGTTCTTTATTTTTTGCTGGTTAGATCCTTTACTACAGGATCCGGTACTTTTATTTTGTTACGGTGGTCCATACAAAGTTTACTGTTTTCTTCTTTTAGTGAGTTTTTCAATTTCTCCCCAGATCCACGCTTTACTGTAATCTTAAAACCACTAAAAGGAGGTATATTTATTAAAGTTTTCTTTGAAAATGAAAGCCAGTCTCCCCGCATTGAGTACGTTACACTCTTGCGTCTCCTCAGCTATTTTGAAGTTTTTAGTTTCCTTGTACGTTTTCAACTCCTTACAAAACCACAACAAGCGCGCGTCCACTTTATTTTATTTCTATTTTTCACCTGTTGATTCAAAGCAAAATATTTTTGCTCAAATAAAAGACATTAAACAACAAGTATTTTGTGTTCATCCACTTTCTTCCCTGACTTTATTACATTCGAGTTATTTCATCCAGGTGTCATCTAAAGGACGATGTTTGCTGTCCAATCAGAAAAGTTACAGGATTTACGATAGTTGTCGTGTCAGCATATATATTTTTTGTCAGCATATCGTTATCGCGGCTGATCATTTAATTCCAAAACCGAAAAAACTAAGGAACTTGTTTCTTCTAAACACGGGACTGAAATTACGTCAGCTAACGGGAACCCTGTTTGGAGAAGCGGGTAAAGCTACCACTATTCACTTCCCCAATCCCACGCCCAACCCTTGGATAATATATTGTGTAGTAAATATATCAGTTTGAATATAGCAGTTAACATTAATTTCCTATTTCGACCAGCACGTGTACTGCATATTCAAACTGAATTTGCCTCAGCTCGGTTAGTCACGTATCAGAAGTGACTGCAGAATACTACGATAATCTTCAAGTGGCGTGTTCAAAGACAGTCGGACAGCTTTTTCCATTTGTACAAATCATTTCAGGGCAACTGAAATTTGTTCACTGCCGAGCTTCAACACCGCTTGAATCAGCTTTTGAATGATACTGCTGATTACGAGCGTTGTTGATTTCAACATCAGCATGAATTTTCCTTATACTGGTATAAATTATTTATATGTTTTAGAATCCAAAAGATGACTACAATAGAGTACATCAAAACGAAAAGGATAATTAAGAATTTCTGTCTTGGTCTAGGTATGTTCAGTTAATATTCTTTTGAAATGCATCAACTCTCGCTGCAAAGGTGCAATTCAAATTCAAACTTCAGTGTTAACAGACTACTAGGTAAAGCAGTATGTTAAACTGGATTCAGTGTACTGCGCTGAACGAGACCAGAGGTCAGCGCAAACAGTAGGGAACAAGACCCACAAGTATCTTCATCCAAGCTTTTTTACGTTTGAACAACTCCATTTTCGTAAAAAAATCGAGTTGGCCCGTGCAACCCGTCTCAGGAACTCAAGCTGGTTTTAATTGAATCCCGGAGACCCGACCCCTTAACTTAGGCCGGTGTCCCTTGGTCGGTACTGTTTTCGCGATAAGTCCTGGGTGCAACCGGACTCTGATGACGACTTCCGCTCAGGTGGTCAAAACGTCAATCAATGTCATTACTAACAGTCTTTCTCAGGACTATACTCTTCCGGACGATCATAATTTACCGACCTATGATACGACTCCTGGGTTCAAACTATTTACAGTTAAAAAAATATTAATAAACAAACTAGTGAAGGACTAAATTGCCCCTGCAACAATCTCCCTCATGTGTGCACTCAAGGGACTAATTGTCCATTCCCTGCAATCATGACCATCCCCATTCTCGTCCCCAGAGATACCCGGCTGTTTTAAAATTATGTCTCTTGTAGCTCTGGTAACAGCCAAAATTTTATTTTTTTGATTGGCCGATTCAAACTGTATGCGCAACAAACGTTATTACAGTTAAAGCTACAATTAACAAAAACAAGTTAAAGAGGGATCTAATCAAGAAAAATCACTAAAATCACTAAATGTCGATACGTAAAGCAAAAAAAAACCCCGAGAAAGTTACTGAGGGCAACAAGTTGCCCCTAGAAAAAATCTAGCTGTGCATTTTAACAGATATAACTTAACGAGAGAAATGAAGTGCGAAAACCCATAAGCCCCTGGAATCCCATGGTGTGAAACCCAGCCGTTCCTGGAAGGTACAAGCAAGGCCATGGTATCACCTTTCCTGGCCAGCTTTCGTGCCTTGACCGCATATCTTTGAAGAAGTGGCCACCAATACTTTCTGGGATAGACATCAAGGGTAACCAGCGTACACGACCGCTGATGAGATTGCAAGAAACGAAGGACGGGCCCCACTAACACTATTGGCGGAAAAATATAGGGGTGTTCCATGAAGGGCGCATCACTAGACAGATCTTGCGCAAAGAGATTTACCCCAGAGGATACTGGAGACGGATGTTGTGTAAAATGTGGCAAAGGTACGCCAGACAAATCCCTCATGACATTTGAATCAAGAGCCATAAGATCAATCGTATGACCCTGCGTGCCCCCAAACTCTCTCTGTACCACATCCCAAAGGGCTGGAGTTTACTATCCGCTGAGGACATACGGCGGGATGGGGCATCAGCTGGGTTCTCACTAGATTGCACGTAGAAGAGATGAAGAGAAAGATTCAAGCGCATGGTAGTGAAAAAGAGTTGCTTCAGAACATTGTTTAATGCGACACTCCTTACACCCTTGCTTCTGCCATGCATGGATAACCGCCTGGTTATCAACGTACGCATCCACCCAGGCTTTTCTCAGGGTATCAGACAAAGAGAGAAGAACTTTATTAAGAGCTAGAGCTTCCTTCGCTGCGATATCATAGCCCTGCTCCTCAGACGTCCAATAATCGAAAATATTGATCTCATTAGGGAGGGAGATTGAGCCTCCCCAACCCAAACCAGAAGCATCCGTTGCCAAGGTTACTCGAAAATGACGCTCATCCCTCCACGGGAGGAAGTCATCCCACTTTTCCAGAAATAACCAGTGGGCTATCTCATTCCTCAAAGCATCATATACCTGAACTTGCTTGCCTGATCGTAGGCCCTTAGCAATAGCATTATTCATTTCTCTAGTAAAAAGAATCGCTCCCGGAACAGCAAGAGTAAAGGAAACACATTTTCCAGCCAATCTTTGAAGAGTTTTAACAGAAACCCTTGAACACGACAGAGCTTGGCGAACGAAGGCAATAAATTTCTCCGGATAAGATGAAAAACTTGAAGAGAAGAGTCAGACAGAAAACCAAGATACGGAACCACCTTTCTTGGTTCTAAAATAGACTTAGAAACACCCAGGAAATAACCCAAATTAATAAGGAAATACGCCACCAAGAAGATGGCAGATTTCGCAGCAGCCATGTTATAGGCTTCAAGAGACGGTAGATCTGCATAGGCACCGTGCCTAGATGAGACTTGGAGCTGGCCATTATGGCGGTCATCGATATACAGCGAACAGGGAATACCGATGAAACGATAGAAATTAGATGCCATTAATCCCGTAGAGTGGTTAACATACGGCGAAATCTTCGATCCAAAAGGAAGTGTATTCTACACGAACAACCAGCCACCCCATTGTATGCCAAAGAACTCTCGGCTATCCTCCGTTAGGAGAAAATGATCGTATCCCGACTTATCGTCAAGGACAGTCTGGTAGGTATCCCGGCCAACATATCGGGGAAGATTTGTTAAACTATCCAACGAAAACGGCATATCTACCATCCATAAATTAAGATAACGGGCGTCATGGCAGAGCCTCGGCTTTGTAGGCTCCACCGTGAGAGTCAAAACCAGGAAGGGTGACTTAGCTTCTCCAGTCTTCCCCCTGAGCGAAATCGCCCCCATTCGCAAACGATCCAAAAGTGTCCTTCTTACAAAATCAGCTAAGGGTCTACAGGAAGGGTTATTTCTGAATTGCCGAGACGGAGGACGAGCAGAGTCGTAGAATTGCCCCTTAAAGTTTCCCAAAAAGGGACGAAAAAACTGAAAGATTGAGATCTTGTTAGGGATCCATTCTAATATTTGCAATTGCTGAGGAGATGGTTGATCACCAGCCAAATTCTCCCACTGTTCATAATGTTCATGTAGTTCGCCTGCACGAAAACGAACTCTATAACGCAAATCCGAGGGATTGGCCAGTCGTTCCCCTCGAATAATCTCATCATCGTCTCCTTTGTGAAGTCAGTAGCTGTCACCCCCGTGCTGGCCCCTACGGGGTTCCCCATCCAGTCAAACCAGAATTCAGACTTTAACACAAGAGGTACAAATGCTTGCAGGTCCTTGTCAAAGTGTGTATCACACTCCCAGTCCCAGGTGAGAACATCGGTCTACAAAACAAAACCCAAAGAAGGCCCATAATAAAACTTTTGGTTCTAGTGTCAGGAGAAATACAGTCGGGGATGAGGGACCCAAGGAGCCAGCAGGGGATGACAGTTATGACCCAGTGTAAACCGGGAGAGTTTGTTTAGACACTCTGTTTTCACAACTGTCACTCCCTACGGACCACCAGCTGACAAAAAACACAACATTTAACTTCAAGAAGCCGAAACCAAAACCAGGAGTTTATTAATTCTACAATTCGGAAAGACAAATTAACAACATTTCCCAGCACAGATGTTGTGACAACAAAAAGTACACCAAAAAATCAAGCAATTACTGCTGGGAGTTCTGACAAGAGCACCCAACGGTTCGTTTCGGGGAATATCTGTTCGGTGAGGCCTAAATCGCTTGAGATATTCCGTTAATGGCAGTGAAAACTAGAAATCTCTTTGGCGAAACCTCAAACTTTCGTACTAAGGAAACTGGTTAATTCCTATTGTTTTCGGAGGGATAAATATGCCTTTTAGAGTGTAAAATAAGGTCAGCTAGCATTTTCTGAGAGACAGCAGCTTGGAAATTCGGCGGATAGGATTCAGTTTCCTAAAATTTTCTGGGGCCTAAATTTTTACCTAGAAACTCCGAACAGATCCACCGGTGTTAGCTGACACAAGTTTAAGTAGGTCTTAAACAATCTAAGAAAATAGAAAATGATATTTGAAGTAATTCGCTGAAATTTTCTCGTTGGGTGCCCCTGTTCTGAGACTGCTTTGGGGGTCCAGGGGATACTCCCGAAGGCTCCCCCACATCTCTTTTACGTTTAAAACAATTGGCCCTGATATGACCAGGACAGCCACAATAATGGCAACGAAAAACCGAGTATGGGGCAGTAGCCGTTGCCCTTCCCTGCTTTCCGTGGGTACGACGATCAGTTTTCTCGACCTTCGCCACAATCTCAAGAATTTTCTCATTATCTTTGTCTCCTAATAATGGGAGGAGGAAATTACGAAATTGCTCATTTGACTGATTCATCTTTATAGTCCGCAGAGTCTCAATGGTTAACCGGAAATATCCTGTCTTCTCGTGCTTCACATCCTGGGTCGCATCCTTCAAAGCTTCTAAGAGTTCCAGTGCCTCAAACTTGTTGAACTCCGGGATCGGCCGGGATGCCAAATTCCTAATCGTCGTCAACAGGCTATCGACCAAAGACGCAGCCAGACTCTCAATTTTCCTCGTCATTTCATTGCACTGACGCTGTAAAGCCTATAAGAAAAGGCGTTATCCACATCAAACAAAGTCCACACCACAGTCCATATAACATATATGTGTAAAATCACTAAGAACATGTGTTTCCAATGCATAATAAAGCGACTGAGGCGGTAAATTAACGCGTCGAATCAGTAAATCAACTACAAATCTCGATTAAACAAACATCATTAACCAGTAAATCCAATTTCAGCGTAGACGGTATCATTTGCTTTTTCCGGCACAAAGGCATCTAAAAGAGTCATTAAAAAATAAACAATCCCACAAATTACGAACTGGTAATTGGCAATAACACAATCATTAGCATACATTGGTGTCACGTACAATGTTCAAGAGAATCATTCATTTCCATATAAAACATAAAGGCCGCCGTTCCCGGCAAAATAATACAATTATCCGTGATCTTCTAACGAACTTCGCCGAAAGAAGTCATTCCACAAATAAATACTGGCCTTTCTGACACGGCCCAATAACACAATTGCACTCGTGGTGGTCTCACGAACACCCGCGAAAAGAGGGCTTATTGTACTTTGCGAAACGAAATGAAGCGAAACGAAATGAAAATATGTGCTTTGCGAGATGGAAAATCTGTACTTTGCGAAATGGAAAATCTGTACTTTGCGAAATGGAAAATCTGTACTTTGCGAAATGAAAAATCTGTACTTTGCGAAATGGAAAATCTGTACTTTGCGAAATGGAAAATCTGTACTTTGCGAAATGGAAAATCTGTACTTTGCGAAATGAAAAATCTGTACTTTGCGAAATGAAAAATCTGTACTTTGCGAAATGAAAAAACTGTACTTTGCGAAATGAAAAAACTGTACTTTGCGAAATGAAAAAACTGTACTTTGCGAAATGAAAAATCTGTACTTTGCGAAATGAAAAATCTGTACTTTGCGAATTGAAAAATTGATTTTACGCGCTAAGCGGACTTCCTTGAACGCTCTAGTTCAACCGAAAATATCACGCAAAGAATGAATCAAGCCAAACAGTATACTAAAGGTGAAGATTTTGTAATTTTAAACGTTTTTGTTCGTTTGCTACACCCATGAATTAAACACAACCTACCGCTTAACCAAAGAAAAGCTATTACAGAGCTAAGAAACAACACTGAAATAAACAAAGAAAGCGGATAAAGGAACAACTACGGTTATCATGCACAAACAAGACAAAACTGGATGACAGAAATAATTATATGCCCCTCCAAAAAACAATGGTCGAAGAAACTTCTCAAAGGGTTAAACAAGTGACCAGACAACTCCATCAGGGAGGATACATTGATGATATGACTGTTAAATGGTTATCACAGACACCTAACCCACCAAGAGTCCCCGTTTTCTACACTCTAACAAAGATTCAGAAGCCAACACCCGTTGGAAGGCCAATAATATCAGGGAATGATGGCTCTACGGAACGCATATCAGCATTCGTTGACAGTCTACTCCAGCCGAAAGCAAAATCACAGAAATCCTATCTTAAAGATGCAACAGACTTCATAAACTTCATTGAAAGGACAAAACTCCCAGAGAATACATGCTTGGTTTCCTTAGATGTCACCAGCCTGTACACAAATATCCCGCAAGGGGAGGGGATCAACACAGATATGAGAACTTCTACGGGGAAAACACCCCATACCGACCCTCTCCCTCAGAGAAATTCTAAGGCTGATTCTCCAAGAGAATTCTTTTGAATTCAGCGGGAAAAACTATCTCCAAACCCACGGAACCGCAATGGGCACAAAAATGGCAGTTGCTTTTGCAAACATTTTTATGTCGGCGGTTGAGACGGAAATAATTAGCCTTAGCAACACAAAACCACTTGAGCGGAAAAGATACATCGATAACATATTCTCACTGTGGAATGTTGACAAAAAGGAGATAGAAGAGGTTTTTGTCCTAGCAAACCGACACCACCCGACAATTAAATTTACGGCTGAAATCTCAGATAAAGAAATAAACTTCCTGGATACTACTGTCTTCAAAGGCGAAAGATTTAAATCCTTGATATCCGCACACATTTTAAGCCGACAGAGACTTTCCATTGCACTCACTTCTCATCCTGTCACCCACCAGGGGTCAGAAAAGGGTTTATCAAAGGTGAAGCCCCAAGACTTCTTGGAACAAACTCTTCAGCGAAATCTTTCGTTGAGAATATCAACTAATTTAAGGCACGCCTTCGTGCGAGAGACTACCCTGACAGTTTAGTAGAAAGAATAACGTCGGAAGTCAAATTCAGCGCAAGGAAGTCGGCTCTTCAACAACGACAGAGAGTGCGGAATAAAATTCTGCCTTTCGGCACTTAATTAAAAATCAACCATCGCTAAGAGAAATATACAAAGAACCCCTATAGCCTCATACAAAAAAGGAAAATCTCTAGGGGATATACTCGTGAGAGCTAAACTATAAGGTCTAGGAAACATTAGCACGAGCATATGAGCCGCGTTTGGCCTGTCAACATTTTATTTCACTCAAGTTCTATTTCGCGATGATGTTCGAATACTTTCCTGTACAATATGCCAGAGTACGTTTACGAAAACTGATCCGCTGCGCTTGGCGCGTACAGTCGATTTTTCATTTCGCAACGTACAGTTTTTCCATTTCGCAAAGTACAGTTTTTCCATTTCGCAAAGTACAGATTTTCCATTTCGCAAAGTACAGATTTTCAATTTCGCAAAGTACAGATTTTCATTTCGTTTCGCATCATTTCGTTTCGCAAAGTACAATAAGCCCGAAAAGAGTCATTTCTCAAGCAAATACTGGCCATTTCACGGCCCAATAACACAACAAATCGTAGCCCTCTAACGAACTCCCGCCGAAAGAGTCATTTCACAAATAAACAGTAAAACACTGGCCATTTTACGGCCCCATAACACAATCATTCGTAGTCCTCTAAAGAACTCCTGCAGTAAAAGTCATTCCACAAACAAATGCTGGCCATTTCACGGCCCAATCACACAAATATTCGTGGTCCTCTAACGAACTCCCGCCGAGAGAGTCACTTTTAAAGCAAATAAACACTGGCCATTTTACACTGCCCAATAACACAATCATTCGTGGTCCTCTGACGGACCCCGCCGAAAGAGTCATTCCACAAATAAATACTGGCTATTTCATAGCCCAATAACACAATCATTCGTGGTCCTCTAACGAACTCCCGCCGAAAGAGTCATTCCACAAATAAATACTGGCCATTTCACGGCCCAATAATACAATCATTTGTGGTCCTCTGACGGACCCCCGCCGAAAGAGTCATTCCACAAATAAATGCTGGCCATTTAATAGCCCAATAACACAATCATTCGTGGTCCTCTAACGAACTCCTGCCGAAAGAGTCATTCCACAAATAAATACTGGCCATTTTCACAGCCCAATAACAATCATTTGTGGTCCTCTAACGAACTCCCGCCGAAAGAGTCATTCCACAAATAAATACTGGCCATTTACGGCCAAACAACACATTAATCCTTTTAAAGGATCCTCATTGAACTCCCGCCAAAACGAGTCATTCCACAAACAAAAAACAATAACCGTTCTCGGCCACAAAACACACGTATTCGCCTCCACGTGTCAGCACAAACCAGAACAAGTAAGATATGAGAAAGAGTAACAAAAATACCTCTAATCTCTGGTACGGAGTTGGTTCAGGGTCCGCGTCTTGGACTGGAGCTGCTGGTGGGGCGTCCTTATCCACAACCGCCGCTCTAACTTGTTGTGGGACTTGGACTTGTTGCGGAACTTGCCTCGTGGCCATCTTTTCGCTGAAAATTCGTGGGGGGGGGAAAAAGTAGAGAGAAAGCTTCCTCCTTGGCACTGATCTGAGAATGAGTGGGATGAGAATGTTTTCCGCTATTTATTATGACCTCTTGGGACACATGCACCATCGAATGAGCATATCTCGTGTCCCCAGAGCATTTGCACGAAATTCTAGATTTCGCGCTTTGTTTTCGAGTGTTGTGAATACTAAGGAAGGGCGCGCAGTCGGGCGTACCTGTTGAAAGTAGGAGGGAGGACTGGGGAGAATGGGCACTTCCGCTGCGACTCGCATTGTACGCGGGTCTCAGTGGAGTGGTGGCTTTTACGTTTAACAGTTAACATTTTGGCTTTTCACGGCTAACGGTTAATTTCTTTCCGTTACGGTTAACAGAAATGTTAAATATTAATTTCCATTTTATTAAAAGGTTAAAACGTAATTTCCATTGTTGTAAAAAATATTTAAGGTCTTAGACAAATCAGGATAAAATAAAAACTACGTACTTATTATAAGAATTGAAATATTAGATTTAGCATTCAACTATTGTATACTATGTCTAAAGTTACTATTCGTATAGAAAAATAATGTATATAAAATAGCATATCTTTCCTTGTCTTTTTAAAATTACTGTCTAAAACACGGCTTCCGGGAGACCAGTCCAAAGGGGCCTGGGCCAACTGCTTTTGTCTTCTGTACCAGAGAAGGGCGTGTGGCCGTCACAGCCGCATTAGCCACGAGACAAGACACAAAACAGCATAAACAAGAGACCTTGTCACCTTTTTAATGACAATTCGTAGCTAGAAAGATTTTTACAGTTAACTATTTTTTACGATTGACGGTTAAAATTTCTCAATTTTAATGCCTAACGATTATATTTTTGGCCCTTTTTCGACCTGAACGGTTCACCCCATTGAGACCCTCTTGTACGCTGATTGTGCTCCCTGCCATTCCACTCGCCAAGCAAGTTCTATGGATTCTGGAGACGTCTGCAAAGTTAACGATTAGTTAGATGTGGAAATACAACACAGAATGCGTTGATTTGTAAGTTACATGAGCCTATCATCTGTATATGAGTCTCTGGGTTTACAAGTTAACGTGTATCATTTTCTTCCTTCCTTCCTTCCTTCCTTCCTTCCTTTCTTTCTTTCTTTCTTTCTTTCTTTCTTTATTATCAAGGTGTTACAAAGTTATTTCCCATTCGTTTGGTAGTAAATCTCTTGCTTTGACCCTTTAAACAAATAATATATACCGGCAGTGTAGTGTAGTGTCTCTTTAGAATGTGCTTAAGAATTAACCAATGTGCATAATAGATTGTGAAACTTGGATCGGCTTACGTTTATGTACAATCTTTTGTAAATAGTATAAAGAGCGAGTGTGACAATTAATAAAATTTTGTTGTAGATGTGATCAAAAAAACCGGTTGTGAGAGACTTTACAGGCAGGTAGCCATACTTATTCTTCGCTTTTTAGTTAAGTGTTCTTTGCATAGCCACTGAAAAGAAGATTCTTTCCTTTGGAGTGGCATGGCTGACCTCTGCATGTAAGAATGCACAGTTTTAAAAAAGCTTGGCAGTAAAGAAGATAACAGATATAGACAGAGAAAATGAAAGAAATTGAAAAACTAAATAAATAAAACAAGCATACAACAACATTGAACACAAAAATTAGTTTGCGGTTTTTATTCACCAAAAAAGACCATTACATTATTGAATCGGCAAATGATGTCCGATAGAATAGGTTAGCCGTATGCTTCTAGAATCACATTTTCGCTAGCTGAAACTATTGAACTGCTCGAGCGAGCTGGTTATCAAGATGTGAAGACCCCAGCTTAAAAGTTTTCTGGTCTGAACTTCATCTCAGCTCTCTTAATGGAGTAGTAGTCCCCTTTCCAGTGATACCAGTTGACACCATCAGCAAATGATGAGTGCTTTCCGTGAAGATAAAGACCGTTCAGATTGGAATGGCGGCATTTGTTGAACCACCAACCTCCTTTAAAAGTCATGGCACAGTTCCTCGAGTCACTATCATTGTCCTGATCTTTGGTTGAAAAGGGAGAACCTCGATGGTAAGAAAGAGAATCTCCAGCAGTTCCTAAGAGAAAATAAGATTAAAATGTCATACAATCAGCGATCAGCCTGATTTAAAAATATACAAGTACAAGATAAAAAAATATCACTATATATTTTCATGCGAAATGATGTCAACGACCGACCACCAAAATCCAACATAGCTTTGATTTAAGAAATGTTTCCGATTGGCAACTTTTTAAATTATGTAACCATTCAGAGGCTCAGCCCAAAACTGGATAGTGCTACGTAATCATCATTTTTTTTTGCAAGAGTACTGAATAGGCCCGCTGTAATTGGCCTCAGCTGTTGCGGTGTCCTTGCCTACCCCCTTCTTTAGTTTAGTTACGTTGAATGTTTTGGTTTCTTTGGCGAAGCTAATAAAATAAAATAAATAAATAAATTACCACAGAACGTAACACCAACTGGTAACAAAAATTAGGAGCTTTATAAAGAATGCTCACCGGAATACGTTCCCAGACTCAGCTGGTACTTAGACTTCTCGCTTGAAACAGCAAAGTGATCGTACTCGGCATAAGCAGTCTTTCCTGTAGTATCTTCCAGGTCCACACGAAGCCTGTATCGTCCACTCTTGGTCAGTCGGTTTATCCTGTCTAGTCCAAGCCAAAACTCGCCATTCAGGTTTCCGAAGCCAAGTTTATAGTCGTTCCAGCCTCGGTAGAAATCAACTGAGCCGTCCAGTCTCTTTTGGAACACTGTCCACCCCCCTCGGGCTCTTGTTTGGTCACAGTACACATCAAAGGGACCTGAACCATCAGGGTCGATTGTATAAACACCGCTGATCTTTGAACCAGATTTGTACAGCTCAGCACAGTTCTTCTTGTAAGCTGAAAACGAGAATTACAGCAAGTTACTTATAATCTGATTAAATCACGTTGTTTGAATTCTAAATCCCAAAATCACATAGTCTTGTGCTATGTCACAAGATAAAATAACAATTACTAAGGTATTTCCTAAAATGATCCAGTTGTATCTGATATCAGTTAATGAAAAATGACAAAGCTTTGCCAGATTTCAATCGAAACCGATTTCGTAACTCCCGATATTCAGCAACTGAAGTTTCTTCTCACCTTTAGGTTTGTTTCCAGTAATCGCACTTATCTTCTTCTGAAGATCCGCGAGCTGCATTTTCATTTCTTGTAAGAGGTTCTTAACCTCTTTGTTGGGTCCAGCACTGAAAGTGTTGTAGTTGTACACATTGTGACAGTTACTTGCAGTTGGGGCAGGAGTTCCTTTGCTGTTGTTAGCCGATAAAGACGGGCTGAGGGTCGATAAAATCAACACCAACAGCGAAAGACAACCTGAGACGGGAAAAGTCATCGTGAGTGTTAGAACAGTGTCTTACTTTCACAACTGTCGACAGATCTTTTTACACAATGATCCTTAAGCTAAAATGATATTCTACTTTGTTTACAGTTTAGTTTGCAAGACTTTTCGCGTCGTAAGCAGGAAGCATCTATTTCAACAAAACGGAAAATAATTAGCACTTTGAACCTTGAGCTTAACTAAAAATTTCCACGTGTTTTGTTCGCTGAAAATAAAAATGCGCTTCGAAAAATTCCCGTTACGCTGCCGGGACAAATCGAAACGCTGGGAATGAACCTTTTTTCGCCCTGAATTTCACATTTTTTAGCTTGGCTAGTGTACTTAATGCCATCAATAATTCACTAATTATCTTAAATATTTGTTAAATGTAAAGTAAACTTGTGCCAGTGGAAAACATTGATAGTAAAAAGAAAAAGGAATAATTCGCTGTGATTTTCGCTGCATCCTTTCTAGCTAAGAGAACGCGAACAGCGTGCGAAGCTTTGTGATAGTAAAGGATGTATTGTTTTCTCATGTGCATTGAATTTCAACCCAAATAAACACGTTCTAACGTTAACAAAATTGTTGCTATTTCGAAGCTTCACAGCTCTCATAGAAGAAAGAAACATTCAGTTGCTCCAGTTGCTCAAGGCAAATTTTTGGAAAGAGGACTTCGGTAAAGATCAGGACAGATAAAAAAAATAAGTTCTCAGTGGCACCCAACAGAAAGCTTATGTTGGTTGAAGTCACTTTTTTAAAATTGCCAAAATTTGGCAGTAAACGCGTATCTTTTTAAATTTTCAAAGCATTCTTGGTGAAGTTTTTATACCAAGTAAGCGAAATCTCTGTTTCTTATAGTGTTTTCGGGTTAGCGGGTAATCTAGGCTGTTGCTCACTCTTACGCAAACTGATCTCCCCTACATTTTTGTTTCGGTTATTTAGCAAAATAAGAAGCAATTATTTTGTGGTAAACGTTACCTGTTTTTTTTTTTTTTAAATTCTATCCTCGACCTTTCTTATCTTTGAGAAACTACAGCAATGTAGGCAGAGAGGAGTGTTTCACTCGACCCTTTGAAATTGTTTCCGCATAACCGTACAAGGATTAATTTCATACTTTATAGTTTTAGAAACTGCAACGTTTCCTGTATGAGGAATTAAGTAGCTGACCCATTTTACAGCAGTGCTGAATTCAACATAACAATGTATTTTTGTGACTTCATCTAAAATGTTCTTATCGCTTTCCCTTGAACATATTGCCAGGCCGTGATCATTAATAAATGGAAGTGTGAAAGATTTCAAAGCGTCGCTGTAAGGTACTCTGCGCGAGATTGCTTCTCACAAGTAACCAAAAAAATTTTTTTCCGAACGCTTTCTTGCCTAGTCACCCTCTCATTAGATTATCTTATGGGCAGTTTTGAAAATGAATTACCACTTATTAAACTTTTACAATTTGACCAACAGAGGCAACATTCGCTCTAAGTATACTATTTGTTTTCTGTCATGGAAAATTTCGCTAGACAATAGCATCTATCAGGTAAGCTGGTTTTAGAAGAAACACGGAAATCATCGGAAACTGTCCATATATTTAAAAAGAAAACTGTGCGACGTGAAGACATTTGACTGAACATAGGCTGGATTAACGCGATTTGTTTTGCTAAAATTGTTTCACTACGATATGAATAAATTGCACAACAAATTAAAACAGGCACCAAGATTGCGCGCGTAGAAACGAAATAGGTTTTCAACTTCATCATTTAATAATTAATTTCTGAAGTGAAGAAAATTTAGCCTCAAGTTTAAGTAAACCCCTGATCCCAAAAGATGATAAAAACTTACTTTCTGCTGTAAAATGCCATCCTTTCGGCGCTAGACTGTCCATGCGGAACCAAACAAAATCGACAAAATTATGCGTCCCGACTAGTTTCTCTACTTGTTGACATGTCCAGTGCAAGCGACAGCCAATAGTTGCTAGCAACGCTAACCAGCTCTAACACATAATTTTTCTTAAGTAAAAAGGAAGGAAGATGAAAGAAAGGAACTCCTTCGACGTCGTCAACTTCTTCTCCAGATCACCCACTTTGGCCTCTGGCTCGCTTCTTTTTCTTGTTGTGAAATTGTTTACTATTTCGTGGCATCCGGACGAGAATTAACGTTAAATGTATGTATATTGTAAATTCAATTTACGACAAAAATGATTGTTTTATAATGCCGTGAGTGATTTTGGGATTTACCCAATAAAGCTAGAAGGTTTAGGCAATTTATGGCAATAGAGGCGGACGTACGCTACTCGGTTGTTGTTGTTTTTTTTTTAACAATAAGGAAAGCGACATGCTTTCCTGGTTGTTAATGATTAAAAGACTCGTTTTTAATAAATTCGTTTTTAAAACGAACATAATGTTACAATATTCCAATTAACTTGAAAATAGGAAAACCGTTAAAACAATAATCAGTGGAAGTTATGAAAAACGGCACATTGTAACTATCACACTTGTCACGCACATTGAATACAAAGTGACAATGGCTTATCGAGGCGGGTTGCTAATGCTTTAAAATATAAACATTAAATTCTGCTGAAAGGTCCAGATGAGCTACCCAGATGAACTTACTGAAAGTTAAAGTAATTTTTCAGATTAAACCTTGAATTTTAACGTTTTTAAATATCATAAATTCAATGGGCACTTAGACTCTAAATATATTCACTGCATACTTAATGACAGACGTCTCAGTTGAGAGTTTGTATGGGAATTGTAGATAGCCATCTATTTTGTCTGTTTTTACTGAGATGTATTTTGTAAACTTGGTGTGTATTTTATTCAGGTGTGAATAAAGAGTTTTCTTTGTCGCTATAAGTATTTATTAGGAAATGCAATTGACAATGTACCTTTTCATACAAATCCTCAAAAGCACGTACAGAGAAACCTCTGTTACCAAGACAACAAGCCATTCCATTGATGTCCTACAGTTTTGGCAAGGAATATTCATCTAGCCGGCAATGCTCCTTTGGTAGGCAAATCAAAGATGCCCCATACTTTTTCTTAGAGGAAGCTAAAGAGCTGGATTGTCGGTGTTACTGCGAACTGTAAAACTAGCGACCTTGATACAAAAAAGTGAAAAAAAGTGCTGATACAATGATAATAATAGGAAGAAAACAGAAAACTGTTTAATATTAGTTCAACATGAACTGTATGTGTAAGACATTTTGACCATCTGAATATCACTTTGTTTGCTTAGTGATTTTGACTCAGAGTGGTTTGGCTGGCTTTAGGAAATGGCAACAACATGCCGGTGTGTGGGACAGTGTACTGTTACATTTCATCTTACATTAAGAATACCAGTATTTGAACAAGATATGGTAATATGACAAATTGATTGTTCTTGTTTTTCTAAAGAAGAACTTGAAGTTTTGAAAAGTGGGATTTTATTAATAGCTATTGAATACAAATCATACTGAATTATTTAGCGTGTGATAAACAGACATTGTCTGGTAATGTAACCATACATTTCTGTGAATATATGATTTGTCTCAAATTAGGTGCCGTAACTTCAACTATAAGTAATACATGTTGTTGATAGTGTGTCATTTATTACTGTGTTAGGTTTGTCAGGTTTCGGAAAAGAAATTTGTGAATAAGAGTTCTCGTTAAAGTGCCTATGAAGTAAAAACCAAGTTACGCTTATTTGAAAGGTCTTTCAAAATGGAGAAGAATGGTGTTTTCTTTTTTGTAATATCTTCTCTCGTTCTACAGATATTCAAGATAAAAGGATACAAGTGATGACGTCATAAGTGGTGACTGTGTGGAGACAAATCACAAAATCAAGAATATCTCTGGAAATGTAGAGACATTGTAGCTGAAACGTGGCACCAGTAATGTACCTTAAGAAAGACACACAGTAGTGCATATGATGATGTTGCCATGGCAATGGCTTAGATTCCAGGGCTCTTTGTTGCAAGAATGACATTTACCCTTTTTAGGCTTAAAAAACTTCGTCCACTTCCTAACGGTTAATGAGGAAACAAAGCACAATATGGGCATTGTGTATTTTTGGGACAGGTCCTTCTTTCCCTCGCTATGGAGTCACATATGGTAATGTTCGGTTCACAGCTGAAAGAGGCTGGAGCCAACAAGATTGTTGCCATGGCAACAACGTGATATGCCTCATCTTGTGTCTTTCTTAAGGTACAATATTGGTGCCAAGTTTTTTTTTATCATCTCAACCCATTCTTTCCAGAGATATTCTTCATTTTGTGATATTTCTCCGTGCTGTAACCACTTATGACGTCATCAACTTCTAATTTGCATAATACAAAAACTTGAATATCTCTGGAATGAGTGAAGATATTGCAAAACAGAAAACACCATCCTTCTTCACTTTGAAAAACCTTTTAAATAAGCTTAAGTTAGTTAGTTTTTACTTCATCTCGTTAACTTGTTGCATTTTATAGTGTCTCGGAGTGAGTACTGTATTGTGGGCCTTGTATCAAGATTTTTATGGTATTGTGCCACACACAGGTGACTGCGGTAACATTTTCACACCATGAGTGAATTTAGTCTGCTATGTGATATTTTTGGTGTGCCAAATTGTTGAAAATTCTGAAAAAGATGGTTCTGACTCTTCCTGTTGATGATCCCACAGATGAGGAGTCGTTTGATAATCTTTAGAAAATACGAGCTAAGTTTTGACAAATTGTATAACAAACGTAGAGAGCTTTGTGAATATAGGAATAGACGTTTAGCGTGGGATTAGATATCCACTGAGAAACATTGCATCTCAGTACCTGTGAAAAAAATAATTATATATTTCCATAATGTGAAGGATGTGGATTTAGATTTTTACACCTTAAGCTTATTTTTAGATAGCAATATTTTTTGTCCATATTAAATGTTGTACAAACTTAAATTTGTTGCTATATAATGAAAACCTCTCTGGATTTTATTGATAAAAAAAACACATTTGTCTAGCACCTATTCCTGTTAGTTTATATGCGCTTTGCAATCTTGCTTTGAAACCCATCTTCACGGATCATTAAAGATCTTCACTAGCTGATGACGATCAGAATTTTTGGAAAACAGGGGAAGATTTCCATGGCTTCATACCTGCTAAAGTGACCTAATCGATGGCATTAAAAGAACTCAATTTCAGAAAATATTGCAAGCAAAAATTGTTCAGTTGGATGGTCACACTTTGGATTTCATCTTGAAGCTCAAAAGCTAGAACGCCACTTAGAGCGATTATATGTTTTCACTTTAGCTGAGGCTGACGATACTTGACAGGTGTGTATGCACTCAATAATCACATCAAGTATGTTCACTGTTGGAAGTTAGGGCTGTATACCATAGCAGAGGGATGTGAGCCCTTCTGAAAATGAAACAGTCATGAAAATTAAAGTCTGTACCACAGAAAAAAGTTGACTTTGCTGGAAGATAAATCCCAGCTTGGAACTTAACAAGGTAAATCTAAGCTCATGCACGTTTTATGGAATTATCAATTATCAGCTCACGTGAAACAATACGAGCCGCTTCAGTCATTCAATTATCAGTTACCAACGGGTTTGGTGTAGGGGGCTAGGGGTGTGAGTGAAAAATGAAAAACATTCAAAACTGTTCTGTTATTGCATGGAACTGATAGCGTTTGTGTGCTAAGACAGGTCTTTTTGGGGGGTGGGGGGGGGGGGGGGGCTGAAGGCTGAATGCTCAGAATTTTGTCGTATCAATACCCCCTATTTTAAAATAGTTTTTAACAGTGCGAAAACTCTTAGGAATTCTGCCTTTGGGAAAAACCTGAGCAAGTTTAAAGCACTTTCCAAGTACAGGCGAAGCTCTTCTTACGATCACTCTCCTATGCGACCAGTTCTCGTTAAGGCCAGCATCGTGAAATCCCGTTTGAATTGACAATTAAAGAGGGTGTGGATGGGGTTAATTGATAGCTGAGAATCGGGCAAAATTTTAATTTTTAGCTAAGAAACGCTGCGTTTTTCAACCACAGATAGGCCACTTTCAGAATAGTTAAACCCTGACAGGAAACTGCTATCCGTTACAAACCTTGCGTTACTAAAGTCGTAATTAAAAGCTTTCGTAAGCGACCGCTCCCGTAAGCGACCGCGACCACTTAAACGAGTGCACTTCTTTGAGTAATACATAACATAAGCGCTAATTGTTTGTTGACCTGTACATTTGCGAACCTCTTCTGTGATAGGCAATAATAAACTATTTAATTATTACTACAATACTATTAGTAACCATTAACATATCCCAAGCTTTATACCACTTGTAAGCGACCAGCTCTAGTTACATGCGACTACTTTTCCGAATCCCTAAGGGTGGTCGCTTACGAGAGCTTTGACTGTAATTTGTTTTGCTGACCCATCACTTACACCTATCTTGCACCATTTTCCCTTCCCCTATTTTACCTTAAACTTTTTTCGACTTTTCACATTTACAGGTTCCTTGGATTGAAGAGCAGAAGGGAACAGAACAGCTTCGTTTGTGGCAGCAAAGTAGCAAGGAACGTTTTTTTTTCTGATATGTGATACTACACCCAAATCAAGTTAATCAGTTCTTCTCTGTAAGGCGGGCACTCGGACATGCAAGATGGACAAATGTCAACTAGCTCCTCAATGCTAGTTGCTTGTTTGAAAGAGCCGTTAAATTGGAGTCTTTATTGTAGGAAGATGAAAGGAAAAAGAAAAACTGAAATGAAAAATACTTCGGTCTTTCCATAAATTGTGTCGTTTGGTAATGTGAAAAATGTCTCATTAAAAAATTCTAGTTGCTCAATAAAGCTCCTAAGAATTGCTCGTCAAATTGATGTATATTTCTATTTTCTTTTCTCCTCCTTTTGTTGTTTTAGATATTTGGTGCTGTTGATTTCTCTTTATTCCATTAAAGGCTGTGCTCTGTTAACACAAAAAATTTTGTCCTTGCTCCTCTTTTTGTCATGTTCGTCGAGAATCAGCGCATGCTCAAGGATTGGGTTCTTAAACTTGCGCCATAAAAACGATTCTTGTTATGCATATGTTTTCCTGCGTTTTGTATGAAAATTAAAGAAACATTTTTTTCGTTCCTGTCGTTAGGCAACAGTTTAATAGGTAAACAGAAAGAAAGAAAGAAAGAAAGAAAGAAAGAAAGAAAGAAAGAAAGAAAAAAAAACAAGAAAACAACACTAAACAGAAAAGCTAAGTTTGCAGTTACCCTTTATTCACTAAAAACACGCCTTTCTTAGATCTGGTAAGTGGCTCTAGATCGCCCGGATGCTGTGAGAATCACACCTTTTTACTAAACTAATAAACTGCTTTAGCGAGCTGGTCATCTAAAGATGTAGAGATACCAGCTTAAAAGTTTTCTGGCCTGATCTTCATCTCAGCTCTCTTAACGGAGTAATTACGTCCTTTCCAGTGATACCAGCTGACACCATCAGTGTATGATGAGTGCTGTCCGTGATGATACATGCCGTTCAGATTGGAGTGGTGACAACCTTTATGGCACCACCAGGCTCCTTTGTAAGTCACGGCACAGTTGCTGCCCCAACTGTCATTGTCCTGATTTTTGGTTGAAAAGGAGGAACCTCGATGAGAAGAAAGAGAATCTCCAGCAGTTCCTGAAAGAAAATAATGTACACGTTAAGTGAACACCACTATATTTTTGTGCGAAATGGTGCCAGTTAACCAATCAGATGCTTTGCCCACTTGTGATTAGCGCTACGTCATCATCATGGAGTTTGTGGTTGCATCAGTGTTTGCCTGCGTACATAACTTGTGACTAAAAATATAAATAACGATATGAATAAAACATATAAATGAGAATAAATGGGAACAGCTGGTACTTAGTCCTCTCGCTTGAAACAGCAAAGTGATCGTACTCGGCATAAGCAGTCTTTCCTATAGTATCTTCCAGGTCCACACGAAGCCTGTATCGTCCACTCTTGGTCAGTCGGTTTATCTTGTCTAGACCAAGCCAAAACTCGCCATTCAGATTTCCGAAGCCAAGTTTGTACTCGTTCCAGCCGCGGTAGAAATAAATTGAGCCGTCCAGTCTCTTCTGGAACACTGTCCACCCTCCTCGGCCTGTTGTTTGGTCACAGTACACATCAAAGGGACCTGAACCATCAGAGTCGATTGTATAAACACCGCTGATCTTTGAACCAGATTTGTACAGCTCAGCACAGTTCTTCTTGTAAACTCTAAAGGAGAAGCAAAGAAATGCAACGGTTAAAACAGTCTCATTGAATCACATTCAACTGAATCCTAAACAAAGTCGTTTTTGCGATTTCAAACTTAACGCGCTTACAGCGAAAATTATTGACATGAAGAGAGAAGGCTTTAGCAAATTAACCTCCCTAGCCCTTTCACAACCGCGAATTTTAGTCGTCGCAAAAAGTTCCGGTAACAAGGTACAATCCCTCCTGGTACAATCATATTAACAGGCCGTTTTACTGAAAGCTACATATTATTTTCACGAAGCGTTCGATAAACATCTGCACCCATTTTCACTTGCTTAACTCTACCGATAAAGATTTCGAAAGCTCTCGCGGACTTACAGCAAGGTTTATTCTCACCTTTATAGGTGGTTTTGTTTCTAGTAATTCCTCCTATTTTTGCCTGAAGATCCGCGAGTTGCATTTTCATTTCTTTTAAGAGGTTCTTAACCTCTTTGTTGGGTCCAGCGCTGAAAGTGTTGTAGTTGTATACATTGTGACAATTGCTTGCAGTTGGGGCAGGAGTTCCTTTGCTGTTGCTGGCTGATGTGGACGGGCTGAGGGTCGATAAAATCAATACCAACAGCAAAAAACAACTTGAGACGGGAAACGACATCGTGAGCGTTAGAACAGTGTCTTACTTTCACAACTGTCGAAAAACACAGTGATCCTTAAGATGATATATTCTGCTTTGTTTACAGTTTCGTTTGCAAGACTTTTCGCTTCGTAAGCAGGAGGCATCTATTTTAAGGAAATGGAAAATAATTAGCACTATGAACCTTGAACTTTACTAGAAATTTCTACGTCTTTGTTCGCTGAAAAAAATGCGTTTCGGAATATTCCGTTACCTTTCCCACCCTGAATTTCACAATTTTTAACTCGGCTAGTCCACTAACTTAACCATCAATTATTCTCTATACAACCATTGTGAAACGTTCTTATCACTTCCCCCTGATGAAGGCTAAAGTTTTGGCTTGAGCAGTGAATGTTCGCCCTTTCTTCTATGCGAGGTTCGAAGCTTTCAGATGGCAACAAAGTTGTTTTATTCGATGTTTGAAGTAAGTTAGACCAGTAACGTCAGGACGTATGTGATTTTAGCACCCAACAGAAGGTTCACGTTGGATGAAAAGTCGCCTCTAATTGCTGACATTTGGCAGTAAACGCGTATTTTTTTCTAATTTCCAAAGCATTCTCAATGAAGTTGTCATACCAAGCAAGCCAAATCTCTGTTTCTTATAGCGTTTTCGGGTTAGGGTAATCTAGGCTGTTGCTCACTCTTACGCACTGATTTCCGTTATGTTTTTGTTTCGGTTATTCAGCAAGTAAGAAGCAATTATTTTCTAGAAAAGGTAACAATTTTTTTTATTTCCATCCTCGACCTTTCTTATCATTGAGAAACTACAGTAATGTAGACAGAGAGGAGTGTTTCACTCGACCCTTTGAAATTGTTTCCTCATAACTGTACAAGGATTAATTTTATACCTTAAAGTACCTTTCCTGTATGAGGAATTAAGTAGCTGACCCATTTTACAAGAGTGCTGAATCCAACATAACAATTTATTTTTGTGACTTCATCTAAATTGTTCTTCTCGCTTTCCCTTGAACATATTGCCAGACCGTGATCATTAATAATTTTTTCCGAACGCTTTCTTGCCTAGTCACCCCATCATTTGATTATCTTCCGGGCAGTTTTGAAAATGAATTACGACTTATTAAAGTTTTACAATTTGACCAACAGAGACAACATTCGCTCTAAGCATACTATTTGTTTTCTTTCATGGAAAATTTCGCTAGACTATAGTATCTATTAGGAAAGCTGGTTTTAGAAGAAACACTAAAATCACCAGAAACTGTCCACATATTTTAGAAGAAAACTGTGCCAGTTTAACGCGATCTGTTTAGCTAAAATTGTTTTACTACAATATGAATAAATTGCACAACAAATTAAAGAGGCACCAAGATTGCGCTCGTAGAAACGAAATAGGTTTTCAACTTTATCATTTAATAATTAATTTTCGAAGCGAAGAAAATTTAGCCTCAGGTTATAGTAAACCCCTGATCCCAAAAGATGATAAAAACTTACTTTCTGCTGTAAAATGTCTTGCTTTCGGCGCTAGACTGTCCATGCGGAACCAAACAAAATCAATTATATTCACTGCATACCTAATTAAACAATAGGGCTCTTCTGTCGAAGGAACTATCGTGTGATAGGTTGCCCGAGGAAATTTGATGTTCACAACAAATATTAGCCCGAGAACTTAGTTCGAGGGCTTATATGAAGTTTGAACATCAAATTTCCGAGTCCACCCCATTGATGTCCTACAGTTTTGGCGATGGTTGTTCATCAAACAGGCCGAATGGTTCTTTGGTAGGTGGCCGAAGATAAATAAATAAATAAATAAATAAATAAATCCAAGATGCCGCATGTTTCAGTTGTTTACTTAGAAGCTAGAGAGCTGGAATGTGGGCGTTACTGCGAACTGTAAAACTAGGGGGACCTTGATACAAAAAAAGTGATGATATTATGATAATAATAGGAAGGAAACAGAAAATGTTTTATATTAGTTCAACATTAGCTGTATGTGTACGACATTTTGACCATCTGAATTTCAATGTCACTTTGTTTACTCTGTGATTTTTGACTCAGAGTGGTTTTGCCGGTGTGTGGGACAATGCACTGTGACATTTCATCTACATTAAGAATATCAGTATTTGAACAAGATATGGTAATATGCATGATAAACTGATTGTTCTTGTTTTTCTCAAGAAGAACTTGAAGTTTTTGAAAGTGGAATTTTATTAATAGCTATTCAATACAAGTCATGGATTATTTAGCGTGTGATAAACATTGTCTGGTAATGTTACCATACATTTGTGTGAGTACATGAAACAACTCAGTAAATATAAAGCTCAGTAAATGTACAGACAAATATAAATATACATCCTTATTATTAGCCTTATTTCTTGTTATTATTATTATTATTATTATTGTTATTATTATTATTATGTAGTCTCCAATTATTGTGCTGTGACGTCAACGATAAATAATAAATATTGTTGATAGTGTGTTATTTATTACTGTGTTAGGTTTGTTGGGTTTCGGAAAAGAAATCTGCGACTACGAGTTCACGTTATTTTCTTTCATTTTATAGTGTCTCAGATTAAGTACTGTATTGTGGCCTTTTATCTAGATATTTATATTTACTTGTACCCACTGTAAATCCTCTATTAAGGCCCCCGGGGGGCTTATTTATTTCAAGCACGTTTGAGGGGGGGGGGGGGCTTAATAGAGAGAGGGGGGGCTTATTTGATTATTTGAGAGGGGAGGGGGCTTATTCAATTTAGCGAGGCGCATTACCGGTAGCCAGAAAAAGAGGAAGAAACAGACTAGAGTTACTGTTCCCTACTTCCTGTTTTGGACCAGGGCAATGACTGTCTAGAAGAAGATGGCGCCAATTCTCCATAAAGAACTAGAACGCAAAGTGGAAAAGCTCAAGCACATGAAGTTGGAGGTCATGCAGCCGAAGATAAAAAATAAATCCGAACTTCCAGCACGTGAATAAACCATACCGGATCAGTCTACATGAAGCGTGACAGTCGTGATTAATTAACAGTCTATCATTTATTAATTTGGTTGTGAAGAATAAGGGGGAAGGGGAGGGGAGCTTAAAAGAGGGGGGCTTAATAACTTTCTTCCTCTGAAAATGGGGGCTTATTAGAGAGGGGGGCTTATTTGAGAAGGTGGCTTAATAGGAGATTTACGGTAGGTATTTATGGTATTGTGCCACAGGTGACTGCAGTAACATTTTCACACTATGAGTGAATTTAGACTGTTTTGTGATATTTTTGGTGTGTCGAATTGTTGAAAATTCTGAAAAGGATTCTGGCTCTTTCTGTTGATGACCTCACAGACGAGGAGTCGTTCGATAATCTTAAGAAAATACGAGCCGAGTTTAGAGAGAGCCTTGTGAATTAGGCGTAGAAGTTTAGCGTACGATTAAATATCCACTGAGAAAAATTGTATCTCAGTACTTCTTAAGAAAATGATTATATATTTCCATACTGTGAAGGACGTAGATTTAGATTTTTACACCTCAAGCTTATCTTTAGTTAGCGATGTTTTTGTTCACATTAAATGTTGGTCACACTTTGGATTTCATCTTGAAGCTCAAAAGCTAGAACGCCACTTAGAGCGATTATATGTTTTCACTTTAGCTGAGGCTGACGATACTTGACAGGTCTGTATGCACTCAATAATCACATCAAGTATGTTCACTTTTGGAAGTTAGGGCTGTATACCATGGCAGAGGGATGTCTGGATTGTCCTGAAAATAAAACAGTCATGACAATTAAAATCTGTACCACAGGAAAGAGTGGGTTGCAAGTTTTGACTCTGCAGGTAGATAAATGCCAGGTTGGAACTTATCAAGGTTAATCTAAGTTCATGCAAATTTGATGGAATTATCAATTATCTCCTGCAAGTCAGGTAACTTGAAACTCTTAATACGAGCACTTCAGTCATTCAATTATCAGTCTTGGTGTAAGAGGCTAGGGCTGAGTGTGAAAATGGAAAACACTCCAAACTGCTCTGTTATTGCATGGAACTCACGGCGTTTGTGTGCTAAATTTTGACCTGTTTTTTGAGGGGTGGCGGGGGTGGGGGGGAGGGAAGGCTTAAGGCGGAATTGCTCAGAATATCAATGCCCCCTATTTCAAAATAGTTTCTAACAGTGCAAAAACTCTTAGAAATTCTGCTTTGGGATAAACCTGAGCAAGTTTAAAGCATTTTCCAAGTACCGTCGAAGCTGTCCTTGCGACCACTCTCGTAAGCGACCAGCTCTGGTTACGACCAGCATCGTCACTTAAACTCTGTAATTAAAAGCCCTCGTAATCGACCGCTCCCGTAACAGACCGCGACCACTTTTGAGAAAGGGCTGTTACTTTGTTTCACGATCTCCTAAGCGAGCACTCAGAAACACTGTAATGAAAGAATACACTTCTTTGAGCAATACATGACAGAAGCGCTAATGGTTTGTTGACCTGTACATTGGCGAACCTCTTCTGTGATAATAAAGGGTGGTAAAAAACCTCTCGTAAGCGACCACCCTCTATTGTTTCTAGCACAAAAGCCCATTCTTGTAAAGGACCAGTTCTAGTCGCGACTGCTTTTCTGAATTCCCGAGGTGGTCACTTACGAGAACTTTGACTGTAATTTGTTTTGCTGTCCCATCACTTACACCCCTCTTGCGCAATTTTCCATTCCCCTATTTTACCTTAAACATTTTTAAACTTTTGAGGTTCCTTGGATTGAAGAGCAGAAGGGATCAGAACATCTTCGCTCGTGGCTGCAAAGTAGCAGAGAACGTTTAAAAAAAAATGAGCTAGTACACCCAAAACAAGTTAGTCAGTTCTTCTCTCTAAGGCGGGTAATGGGACATGTAAGATGGACAACTTTTTGTCAACTAGCTCCTCAATGCTAGTTGCTGGTTTGCAAAAGCCGTTAAATTGGAGTCTTTATTCTAGAAAGATGAAAGGAAAAAGAAAATTTACAATAAAAAATACGTCGATATTTCCATAAATTTGTGTCATTTGGTAATGTGAAAAATGTCTCCTTTAAAATTATGTTTGCTCAATAAATCTCCCAAGAATTGTCCATGAATTTGATGTATATTTCTGTTTTCTTTTCTTCCCCCTTTTTGTTATTTTAGATATTTGGTGCTGTTGCTTTTCCTTTATTCCAATAAAGGCTGTGGCCTGTAACACACGCATTTTATAAGAACATTTCAACTGGTTTTATTCTGGTCGTTGCTCCTCTTTTTCTCACGTACTCCCATTCTCGTCCCCAGAGCCCACGATCCTTTTGGTCTGCGCCAAGGGTCGAAACCTCTGGCAGGGGCCAGGTAACGCGCAAGCGCAATAGCTGCCGATTTTTGTAACCGATAGTAACCGTTATTGTTTCAAATTTCTGAGGCTGCGCACAAAAGCCGGAAGTCCGTGATTCGCGGACTTCCTGCTTCGGTCCATGCCAGAGGTCTCGATCCCTGTCACAGACCAAAAGGATCGTGGGCTCTGGGGAGGAGAATGGCGTACTCCAAGAATCAGCGCATGCTCACTGATGGCTATAAGGGTGAAATCACATTGGGTTCTTAAACTTGTGCAAGAAAAGCAACTCTTGTTATGTATATGTTTTCTCGAGTTTTGTTTGAAATTATTAGAAACACCTTTTTCGTGCCCATTGTAAGGGACAACAATTTTATAGGAAAAAAGAAAGAAAGAAAGAAAGAAAGAAAGAAAGAAAGAAAAAGAAAGAAAGAAAGGAAAAGAAAACTAATACATTCTGGCACTGACTAGTGAATTGTAAATCAACGTTTACAACAAAACTTAAAAAAAGACGTTTCGACCGAAAAACTTCGGCCTTCTTCGGTTTGAAAATTGGAAAAGAAAACTAACCTGAACAGAAAAGTAAGGTCTGCAGTTACCCTTTATTCACCAAAAAAACACGCTTTACAGTTTTGAATCACACAATCGGCAATTCCGACCCTGTCATTATCATGTAGGTCGCTCTAGGTTACAAGGATGCTCTGAGAATCACATTTTTTTACTAAAAAAACTAATAAACTGCTTTAGCGAGCTGGTCATCCGAAGATGTAGAGACACAAGCTTAAAAGTTTTCTGGTCTGATTTTCATCTCAGCTCTCTTAGCGGAGTAATGATATTTTTTCCAGGCATACCAGTTGACACCATCAGCAAATGATGAGTGCTGTCCGTGATGATACATGCCGTTCAGATTGGAGTGGTGACAGCTTTTGTACCACCAGGCTCCTTTGTAAGTCACGGCACAGTTCCGGGAGTCGCTGTCATTGTCCTGATCTTTGGTTGTAAAGGAGAAACTTTTCTGCGAAAATGATGTCAGTGGCTTTGAACTATTTCAACCAATCAGAGGTTTAGCCCACGTCTAGTTAGCGCTACGTCATCATCAAGGGGTTTGTGGTTGCATCAGTGTTTGCCTGCGTACATAACTTGTGACTAAAAATTTAAATAACGATATGAATGAAACATATAAATGAGAATAAATGGGAATTACCAGTGGCACATCCACAGGGTTACAAAGAATGCTCACCGGAATCCACCGGAATAAGTTCCCAGACTCAGCTGGTACTTAGTCCTCTCGCTTGAAACAGCAAAGTGATCGTACTCGGCATAAGCAGTCTTTCCTGTAGTATCTTCCAGGTCCACACGAAGCCTGTATCGTCCACTCTTGGTCAGTCGGTTTATCTTGTCTAGACCAAGCCAAAACTCGCCATTCAGATTTCCGAAGCCAAGTTTGTAGTCCCTCCAGCCGCGGTAGAAATTAACCGAACCATCCAGTCTCTTTTGGAACACTGTCCACACCCCCCTCGAGCTGTTGTTTGGTCACAGAACACATCAAAGGGACCTGAACCATCAGGGTCGATTGGATAAACACCGCTGATCTTTGAACCAGATTTGTACAGCTCAGCACAGTTCTCCTTGTAAGCTGAAAACGAGAATTAAAGCAAGAAACCTCTATTAATATAAATGGTTAGATGAATCTCATTAAATCAAGTTGTTTGAATTCACTTAGTCTACTGCTACGTAACAAGATAAAATAACAATACTAAGGTATTTCCTGAAATGACCCGGTTGTATTTTACGTCGTTTTACAAAAGAGTTCAATCGAAAACGATTTTGATAATCAGCCACTGAAGTCTCTTCACACCTTCGTCTGTGGTTTTGTTTCCAGAGTTGCATTTTCATTTCTTGTAAGAGGTTCTTAACCTCTTTGTTTGGTCCAGCGCTGAAAGTGTTGTAGTTGTACACATTGTGACAATTGCTTGCAGTTGGAGCAGGAGTTCCTTTGCTGCTGTTGGCTGATAAAGACGGGCTGAGGGTCGATAAAATCAACACCAACAGCGAAAAACACCCTGACACGGGAAAAGACATCGTGAGCACGAGCGCTTGTAACAGTGTCTGTTAATAAACTGAACACAATTAATGCTCATTCGGCTAAGGTTAAAATTATTTATTGTACTTTTGTTTACATATTCGTTTACAAGATGTTTCCCGTTGTAAGCAGGAAACCTCTATTTTAGGAATAAGGAAAACATTTGCTTTTGCTTGGAGCAGAGCTGAAAATTTCCACGCCTGTCTGTACAAAAAAAAAAAAAAAAAAATATGATAGCGGGAATATTCCGAAACTGCGAGAGTAAAACGGAGGACCAATTTTAATTTAATTTTTGTATGTTATTCTAAAAAGTAACTCGCGATTTGCTATAGCTGTTTAGATATTGTTAAGTGATATCAGAGCTGTTATATTTGAGCATGCCGTCGGAATACAACTTTTAAGTACAAAAGAAAAGTTTTCGTGTTTTTTTTAAGTTCTACGTCAATGATTCGACCCAGAGTTTTCCACTTTGATCTTTGATTTCCACAACTGAAAGAGGAAGGATACAAGAAATGTTGCAAGATTCTTGAATAGCGCACATGCATGGCATGTACGTTGACGCTGATGTAAGGACATTGTATCTCAGCCAAAAGGTAAATACAAACTTCAAGCGTTTGACGAAAAGACTTCAATGATATTATGACTTTCCTTGTAGAAACAAAAGCACCGGGTTGAACCTAATTTTATGAAGAAACTGAATTTACTTGCAAATCTTTTTCAAAAAAAAATATCAATTATTAAATAAAAACTGCAACAGTATTGTAAGACTTTTCAGATTTATCATAATAAATATGGATAATTTATCATTTTTCTCTTGGCCCTGAGAGTATCCAAATCAGTACTTTGACTGATGCAAACTCAACCTGCGGCAACCGACGAAAACTATCTCTGGTTTTCAGAATTTGCTGTAATTGTTAAATCGAGGTTTCGTAACTTAACGAGTATTGATGAGATTCACTCCACTGATACAAGTTGTGTTCTAGCTTTGTTTTTGTTGATTTGGTTGATGTGTCCAAAATGAACACTTTACCAACGGTTTTCATTAGATGCCTGCGTTTTACTACAGTTTACCAGAGTTTAATGCCAAGCGAAACGCGGCTGAGGTCAACTGACGAATTAATCAATCCAATTAAGCACACCAAAAACCACAAGCACGTCCAGACTTTTAGCAGTCTGTAAATTTAATGCTCCTTTTTATATTTCTCATTTCTTGTTATATTCTGTTATATTTTTGCACATTTTGCGTTTAAGTGTCTGCCTCATGATTGCGTAAGGACTTTCCAACTATAAGTGACCGAACGGCGACGAGTTCGCAACTCGAACAAAAGAGTAAATAAAAAATAATGCTAAATATCTCAGGCGAATATGGACTGTCAATATGCAACAATTCCTTCAGTGCCTCTTTTAAAGAGCTGTTATTTTGTTTTTGATTAATAGTAGGACTTTCGTTGATCGGGCTTTTTCAATATAATGGTCTAATGGTCATTATTTGCTCCGTACCATGTTGTTTTCCTTCTTTTAAAAAACTGCATCTACTGTTAAGGAAGGTGATATTTCCGACGTTACTAGTTGATTTCTGACAGGGTAGCAACTAAAATCGAAGCGTTGAACATACTCGAGAAGTGTGAAATAGAAACGAAACTGGTAAATAATACTCAAACACATAAAAAGAACATTATCATTGGGGGATAAATACGTTACTTACAATGCTAAAATTTCCATAATTGGAGCTTTGAAGTACAGCACAAAATGCCTCGCTTTGGATCGGTTTTGATGTTAAAGAATCGTACATTCTGGCCCGTTTCAGTCACTAACTAGCTGGCGTCCTGTGTAAACCATGGCAATATTTTCTGACCACCAGTTTTACTATTCATTGTTTTTTTCAAAAACCTTAACAGTAAATCCCAAGTTTGAAATCTTTTTCCCAAGTTCGTCGCATTAGTTCTATTTGTTTCTTTTTCGCGTTGTAAAATGTTTACTTTGTTGGTTCCATGTTTACTGAGAGCACGTGCGTGTGTTAAAATTTACATTTAAAACATTTGATGTAATACTGAAAACAATTCCTTCGAGTCCCCTCAAAGAATTAACGTCAATAAACCTTATATCGCTCCTTTAAACATAGTGACAGTTTTTCTGCTTAAACTAGGAGTTCTGCAAAAATGTTAAAGCTATTTAAATTACTGTATTTCATGTTCTTGGCTTTGTTTTTGTGCCTAAAACGCAGCAACACTAGGGGAGATAGGCGTTATCCTGGACTATAAAGTATATATATACAGTTCGATTATTTAATCCAATTCCACATCGGGAATTTAAGGACTCTAAAATGTAAAATATAATTTAAGTTTCTCGTGACATCGAAAGTAAACAAATTATTGTTCAAATATGTCTGAAAAAGTGCCGGCCTGTTAAGAATACTTCATTTATTTTTATCCTTCAGAATACTACTCATGGAATGCAACCTAAGTAAACATTGAACAAATGAGAATTTTCCGATTGTGTATGCATACGATAAAATAAATCAGTTGCAAGATAAAAAACGAAAAACGAATGGAAGTGACCTTTTAGGTGCCTCAGTTCTGAATAGAAAGCGAAGCCATGACTTGTACAAATACTCCGGTTCGAGCACTCTAACCAGCTGAGATATGAAAGGACATACAAGAACTTTGTCAACTACTACAGTAGAACAGGGTAACTCGAACTCTGAAGGGAAACGAAAAGCAGTTCGAGTTAGCGGGGGTTCGAGTTATCGGGGTCGATTGAATATTCAATTTGCCATGTTAATAATTGATAGTTTACTGATTTTTCAGCACCTCAGTATACAGTACAGTGCAAATTGAACTTATCTCGTCAGAAACTGGAACACGATCATGCATTCTTCTGATAATACAGTACTGTGAATGTAACTCAGTTACACTCACTCGGGAAATGACTGTCAAATACGTGATCTGTTCGTTGCACGAATTAAAATCAAATTGCTGCAGTGTTAGTTTTCGTGTTTTTGCCGATTACACGACAAGAAGAGCTGATGAGATATTTCAATGGGCGTCCGTGGTGAGTTGCTAGAAACAGAATTCGAGTTAAAGGGGTAAATTTTGATCAAGGGAAACAAAATTTAGTTCGAGTTAGCGGGGAATTCGAGTTATTCGAGTTCGAGTTAACCGAGTAAAAATGACTGAAAAGTGGGGTCAAATCCAAGGGAAATGGGACTTAGCTCGAGTAAGCGGGGGAGTTCCCCGGGGGGGGGGGCACTCCCTTATATCGCCTATACGGGGATGTGCCGCTGGACAGGGTATGGTTTTTGGCCTCTCTGTCCTGAACAGGGTATGTGATTTCGTGCGAGTCTGTCCTAAACAGGGTATATAATTTTGCGCGAGTCTGTCCTAATTATAAACAGGGTATTGCGTGTCCTAAACAGGGTAATAAAATTGAGGTTGTTGTCCTAAACAGGGTATGTATTTTAGGCTTTTTTTGTCCTAAACAGGGTCAGGGTTTCAAACCCTCAGCGGCTCACCTATACCCAAATATGGGTCGAGTACCCCCCCGGGGGGAGTTCGAGTTATCCGAGTTCGAGTTCCCGGGGTTCTACTGTATGTACAAATCAAACGTTAATAACAACAGAAAGTGTCAATTAAATGAAGTAAAAAAAAAAATTGAAAATAAAATATTTGGTTCTCTTAAGAGTATTAATTCCGAGAATCCATTATTAATGAAGCAAGTTGACATGTGGAAATTTCTATGACAAAAGGTCAAATAGTCAAGGAATTGATATGTTTTTCGTTGAGATGTCAATTGTGTTTGAAGACTTCGTTATTGCATTTGCTTTAAAGCATTGCATTTATGGACTTGCGGTCCACGATGCACAGAAAGGGAGTCTCCAGCAGTTGCTGAAAGAAAGTAACACAGTAACAAATTAGGGAAAATGCCATGAGATCACTCTGACTTCAAAACAATTCATCTCTACTTTATTCTGTGAAATAATTTCAGAAGAACGACTGCGAAAATTGCATGCTGATGACGTAACAACACTCAGATTTTTTTGGCTCCCCGTTGTTTTAGATTTATTTCAACCAGTCATAGGCTCTGCTCAGTTGATCTACATACCGTGACAGAAACGTCATGACACAAAACAAAGAATATCCGTTCAGTAATGTCTAACAAAACTCCCCAATCCTTTCCAATCTGAAAATACATCCTTTGTGAAACTAAAAACCTCCCTGTCTAATAAACAGCCCTAACACGAGGAGAACGCTCTGTAACGTTTTAGCGAAGACAACGGAATAAACGCATGATGATTTGGACGGGAAACGAAAAATTTTAATAAAAACCTTCAGATGAATGCTCACCGGAATATGTTCCCAGACTCAGCTGGTACTTAGTTTTCTCGCTTGAAACAGCAAAGTGATCGTGCTCGGCATAAGCAGTCTTTCCTGTAGTATCTTCCAGGTCCTCACGAAGTCTGCCGGTATCATCCACTCTTGGTCAACCGGCTTATCTTGTCTAGTCCAAGCCAAAACTCGCCATTCGGGTTTCCGAAGCCACGTTTGTAATCGTTCCAGCCTCGGTAGAAATTAACCGTGCTGTCCAGTCTCTTTTGGAACACTGTCCACCCCCTCGGGCTGTTGTTTGGTCACACATTAAAGGGACCTGAACCATCAGGGTGAACCAGAACCAGAACCAGAATTGTACAGCTCAGCACATGGCAATTCTTCTTGTGAACTGAAAATAAAAGTTAAAAGATCCAATTTGAGGGTCATCTCTTAAATCACAGTTTCAGTATTGAAAAAGTATCCAAAAAGTATTCAGTATTCAAAAGTTCATAACTAGTAATGAACTTACTTATAGTTAAACAACGCAAGCCAGCCACATGGGCTCAGGAGACTCCGGTCGAAAACGATTCAGTAAACTTTCTTACATCAAAGCTGTTCTTACTTGTATTTCCAGTTATTGCCGCCATTTGCTTTTAAAGATCTGTGAGTTGTATTTTCATGTCTTGCAAGAGGCTTAGTGCACAGAAAACTACAATTACATTCATTTACAGCTGGGCTGAAGGTCGACAAAATCCAAACCAACAATGAAATACAACCCGATATGGTAAAAAACACTGCGAGTGCTCGAAAAGAGTTGTTCTCGTCCACACCGTTTGCTAGACACAGACGCGTAAAGCGAAACTGAAGATGTATTCGACTCTTTTTGTATTCGAAGAAAAAGGAAGACATTTGCACTCAATTCAAACATTTACAGCTTGTCTTAAGTGTTTAGACGTGTGTAGCACAGAAGAGAGAATATCTTCGGACATGCCATCTTTTGACATGCTTTGTAAACAAGTCCGCTTAACCTGCAACCTAACCAGAGAAAAATTTTCTGTAGAAGAAGAAAGTTGTCCTGGTTATGTGTGTCATCCCTACGTGACGTTAGTACAGGGGGAAATGTTGTCACACCTGCTAGGTTATCCCAAGCACGCAGACAAAATATCCGTAATTGGCTACGACTGCCCTTAGTTCAGTAGCTGCCTTATGAACAGGACAACGAAAATAAGAAAGTTAACTACAGCCCCCTTAGGCAAGTTAACCCCAGGCGACTATTACGTTTCCGAAATCTCCTAAACAAGGTGAGAATCAAAGAGTTCAATATTTTTCCATCAAAGTTTTTCTTCTGCCACTCTTTCCGATTTCGTGAAGTCTTTCTTCTCACAACGAGGAAGACATAGGTAATAAGAAAAATTTCTCTTAAAAAGTATGATTGGCTCAATAAATTCTCCCAAGGACTAACTAACAACCATTTCCTGAACAAAGAAAAAAATCAGTTTGTCAGATTGGTAGATGTTCATTTTTCCTTTTCACCCCCACCTAGCCTGCCTGCAGACGTCTCCTATCAGTCCTTTGCTTTACATAAAGCAAAGGTAAAAGGAGATGTCCCCCTCCCAATTCAAGATGTTTCTTGCTGTGACTTTTCCTTTATTCCAGTAACTAATGTGGTCTGGTAACACAAAAAATTTTTAAACAACAGGTTCTACTTGTTTTCTACCGACTACTACTGCTCCTCTTGTGAAAATTTTGAACCGATAGCGCATGCTCAATGATAGGCTTAAAACGATTGGAATGCGCAAGAACTTCGTGTACTGTGAGTAGAACTTTGCACTGAAAACAGGCTTATGTTATACAGACTCTGCGCTTCTGAGTTTTGAATGCGATTTCAAACAAACACTCTTTTCGTGCATTTTCCCCCTTACCCCCTTAAATCTGACTGATCTGCTCGTATTATGTGTATGCATAAAAAATAACGAACAAAAAAAAAAACGAAACAGAAAAGAAAAACGAAAACGAAAACAAAAGCAAGTACTAAAACAAATACAAGGGGGCAAAGGTGCACGTTTTCTCAAAAAACATCGACGCACGAGAAATCATTCGGAGAGCAGTTTTATACGGAAACGCCTTTGTTGTGATGAACTCTTTGTTGGATTTTCGACTCTGCTTTATCCTTTATATTCGTCTGGAGAATCAAATGTTAAACAATCTGTCAAACTGCTTCGATACCCCGCTATCAAGATATGGTGGAGACATATCTGGGCTGTTCCTCTGGAAATAAAACAGTCACGAAAACATTCAAACCACTACTTCGTGAACAACTTTTTGATACTTGGAGAAAGAAACTGACTTTATTGAAACACCAAATGAATGATAATTACAAAGTGGGTATTATGATTACTGCAAAAGTTTCAAAGAGTCTCACTCTTCTTCCTCTGCTTTCTTCACTTGTTATATCTGCTTAACATTATGATCATTCCTTACTTCGTTTCTTTTTGCGTTAATTTCGTTTTAAAAATAATAATAATTAACAATCTTTCCAACTGATGTATGACTGGCCCGCCTAGATTAGGAACTGCTACCTGTGGGCCAGTCAATTGAAGTAAGAATTTTTTAAATAAAGCTGAAAGTTGAAGTTGAAGTTGAAGTCACGACAACCCTGTACAACTTGAAAGAGTGAGTCACAAAGATAAATCCCTTCTCGGAGATTAATAAGGTAAATACAAGATCATGCAGTTTTAATATAATTTACAATTGTCACCCGTAAGTCAGGTCATGTAAACTCTTAATATGAGTTACCAAAACAAGCGTTTGGTGTTAGGGGCTAAGGGTGTGAGAGAAAGTTAGGAAACAATCAAAAGTTCCCTGTTTTTCCATGGTACTGGTAGCACTTGTGTACTTAATGTTTGTTTGTTTGTTTTTCGCGTGAACTAAATGAGTTGCTTGGAATTTAGTCATGGTAATGCCCCATTTTCCAAGTATTTTTTTTGCTGAACCATCCTTAATGCCCCTCTTGCACCATTATCCCTTCCCCTATTTTGTCTTGAAATTTCTAAACTTTTAAAATTTACAAGATCCTTGGGTTGAAGAGCAGAACAAGTAACAGTCAGTGCTTCTCTCGAAGGCGGACACAGGGACACTTAAGCCGGGACAGGTTGTCAGCCAGTGCCTTAAGACTAGGTGCTTGTTTGCAATAGCTTCTAAATTTGAGGAAGATAAAACTGTGTCGAAAGTAAAACAAAAATTTGGAAAAGAAATACTTTTTTCCAGAATATTCTGTCATTTCTGTTGAAGTTGATTATGGCAGCTTTCCCTGTTTCCATGGTAACGTGAGTGCAATTTGGAAGAATAAAACAGCTATGAAAAAATGAGCAGACGGTAAGTAATTTAACAACTCTTTTGAGCTCTCCCACCTTTTTTTTCAATCAATCCGTTGTGGGTGTGTAATTTGTCTACCAATTCATGCAAGGCATCTGACTAAGTTGTTGGGATTTTTTGTGCAACTTGCGCTGCAATTTTGCTGCAAGACGAGTTGAATGACTGTTGCCCGCTGTAACTGGAGATATGATTTAGAAAAACCCCATTTCTAAATAAGGACATTGTCTTAAGACACTCAACCGATTGTTTCATGGAATATTTTGTTTTGTTAATTAACGCGACTACTATAGCGTGTGAAAAATCTATTACTGTAACTTTTTCATAATTCTGCTGCAAACAATATTGTATTTGATTATTATTATAGCTGCTCTTTGTCTTTATTTGTAGATGTGTGTGTGAGGAGGGGGGGGGGGTACTCTGCTCCTAGAATTTGTAACTAGTAATAATTATCATAACAAATTGTTATTGTTGTATTTATTGTAGTCGTGCTAGTAATTGTTTGTGCCTTGAAACAAAAAAAAAAACGAAACAATCAAAAAAAAAAAAAAAAAACACTAGGCCAAGTTGTTCAAAGCGGGATAACGCTATCCACGGGGTAAATCGCTATCCAGTGGATAAATGATAAGAAAACAGAGTACACTATCCACTGCATAGTGATTTATCCAGCGGATAGAGTTATCCGCTCTTTGAACAACCTGGTTGTTTACCATGTACAAACATTTTCAGTGAAATTCCGATTGGAAGGACCTTCTGAAAAGGAAATCCCCGTTTTCCTGGTTGGGATATTACAAACAGAAACAGGAGGTCTCACAGAAATTCGTGTTCCAATTGCTTTTTTCTACCAGTTCTAAGACCTGCACCAATGATCAGTTCCAGGCTCTCTCTCTCTCTGTAAATAACAGTAAATTGCGCAAACAGAATTTCCCACTGGGGAGTTTTGCTTACCATTTGCACAAAGCATAGACCAACCAACCGGTTTCCTCATGTCAAAAAAAAAACACTCTCTTTATATTTCAAACTGTGTATAAGCCACTTTTTCCCTTAAAAGATATCATCTCCCTTCAATAACCGCAGGTAACTAATCAATGTGGGAACCCAATATTCAAATTTTCAGTAACTTTTTTCCACCGGCCACCATCCCGAGTTCTGGTATAAAAACTTATTTTAAAAGAAGAGTTTCAACTGGTTGAATGCTGGTCATTGCTTCTCTTTTTCTAATGTTCACTGATTGGCTAAAAGGGTCGAAATCATGCATTAACTACACTTGCCACTGGAAAAACGTTTCTTGTTATGCATGTTTCCGTACGTTTTGACTGGGACAGAGAAAACCACCTTGTGTACCTGTGGTAAGGTCCTCTAACTGATAATGGGGGAAGATTTTTGTAGGGCAACTAACAGAAAGAAGAAAGATAGAAGGAAAGAAAGAAAGAATTCATTTTGTGTACTTTATTACATGCCACTAAAAATGCTTCTTGTTATGCATATGTTTTTCCGTGTTTTGAATGATATTTTAACCAAACACCATTCTTCACCTATTGTAAGGTCTGCTTACTGCAAAAGGTTCTATAGGAAACAAACAGAAACAATGAACGAAAGAGAGAAAGAAAGAAAGAAACAAAGAAACAGAAAACAACACAAAAACGAAAAGTTAAGCCCGCAGTTACCCTTTATTCACCAAAAACACACTTTACAGTATTTTAAAATCACAGAAATTTCTTTTCCAAACCTGTCATTATCATGTAAGTGGCTCTAGGTTACCCGGATGCCTTGAGAATCACATCTTTTTACTAAACTAATAAACTACTTGAGCGAACTGGTTATAATAAAGATAAGACGCCACCAGCTTAAAACTTTTCTGGTCTGATCTTCATCTCAGCTCTCTTAACGGAGTAATGGTGTCCTTTCCAGGCATACCAGTTGACACCATCAGCGTATGATGAGCGCTGTCCGTGATGATACATGCCGTTCAGATTGGAATGGTGACAGTATTTGTACCACCAGGCTCCTTTGAAACTCACAGCGCAGTTGCTGGAGTAGCTGTCATTATCTTGATCTTTGGTTGAAAATGGGTAACCACGATGCCAAGAAAGAGAATCTCCAGCAGTTCCTGAAAGAAAATAACATGCAGTGACAATATCCGTTCAGTAATAACTAGTAAAAGACCCCAATTCTTTCCAATATGAAAATATATACCTTATGATACTAAAAAACCCCCTTTCTAATAAACGCCCTGACATGAGCAGAACGCGTCTTTAACGTTTTGGCGAAGACATGATGATTTCGACGGATATTTATATGCTTCTTATACCACTTGAAAAATTATATACTAATCGTGATTCAGTTAGAAAGGCTCGTGAGGCATTTCTCATCCACCGAGGAAACACACTGGAGCCTGCAGGTCTTAACAGAAGAGATGAAATGTAATCCAACCAGCTTTTTCCTTATCTCTATTATACTGTATTTCCGCTTTTATTTCATTATTACTATTTTTTCTGTATTTTTTACACATCACGTAGCCCTGTCCTGTTATTTCCGGTTCATTATATAAAGACCATGTAACTCCAACAAACCTGAAGAAGGCTGGTGTTGGCCAGCCGAAATATTGTATTTACGCCTCTTCCACGTTGTCTGAGTCTTTGCATTATTTCTATATTCGACGGAAATGTTAATATCGAAAACGAAGTTGTAACGTTTGTTTGTTTTGACATTCATTGTGCAGTGTATTCTGAAGAAATAATAAGCCCCCTCCCCCCCCCCCTCCCCACTAAAACGAAAAATTTTAAAAACCTTCAGATAAATGCTCACCGGAATAAGTTCCCAGACTCAACTGGTACTTAGTCCTCTCGTTTGAAACAGCAAAGTGATCGTACTCGGCATAAGCAGTCTTTCCTGTAGTATCTTCCAGGTCCACACGAAGCCTGTATCGTCCACTCTTGGTCAACCGATTTATCTTGTCTAGTCCAAGCCAAAACTCCCCATTCAGGTTTCCGAAGCCAAGTTTGTAGTCGTTCCAGCCGCGGTAGAAATTAACGGAGCCGTCCAGTCTCTTTTGGAACACTACCCACCCCCCTCGGGCTGTTGTTTGGTCACAGAATACATCAAAGGAACCTGAACCATCAGGGTCGATTGTATAAACGCCGCTGATCTTCGAACCAGATTTGTACAGCTCAGCACAGTTCTTCTTGTAAGCTGGAAACGAAGAGCAGTAATTTAAAGTGATGGTCGTCTCTTGAATCGCAGATTGAACTAAACTTACCTTAAAAAGTCCATGACTAGTAATGAAAACCATTTAAGTTACAAGCCATAATGGTTATGTACAATATATAAAGTATAATAATAGGATAAAAATCAGTTGTAAATAATTGGAACTAATTGTAAATTATCGATGTTTGTGAACTTGAGAGTTTCCGATCGAAAACGATTTCGATCATTGTGAGAGGAAATATTCTACCTTCAGCAAATCTATTCTCACCTGTATTCCCAGTGGTTCCTCCCATTCTCTTCTGAATGTCCGTGAGTTGCACTTTCATGTCTTTCACGAGGTTGTACACAGTGTTGCAATCACACGCATTCGCTGCTGGGCTGAAGGTAAAAATCAACACGAGCAGCGAAAAACAACTTGAGATTGGAAAAAACATTGTGAGCGTTTGTAACAGCGTCTTAGTTTCTCAACTGTTGCTAGAATATATTTTATTTTTTGTTTACCTTTTTGGCTTGCAAGAGTTTCCGCGTTGGAGGTGGGCAGCCTTTATTTTAAGAAAAAGGAAGAAATTTGCACTTTGAACCTTGCGATTAACTGAAATTTTGCCACGTATTCTTAACACAACCACTGCACAGCTAATACGAGATTAGCAAATTTGCATTTTTCTTGTAGGCGAAGCATTTTGCGTCTATCTGAAGTCCGAAAACTATCTTGGAGTGACAAAACAAGTTTTTGGTACAAATGACCATAGCCATACTTTTCTCTGCGCCAGAAGTTGCATCGGGTCAAACAAGAAACAGGGGCACCCAACGGTTCGTTTCGGGGAATATCTGTTCGGAAGGCCTGAAATCGCCTGAGATATAAGATTTAATCACCTCAGACTTTTTTTAACAAGAGGACCTATTAGTTCCTATTGTTTTCGGAGAGACAAATATGTCGTTTAGAGTGCAAAATAAGGTCAGCTAACATTTTCGGAGAGCCATCAGCAGGGCGGAAATTCGGCGGATAGGATTCTGTTTCCAAACATTTCCTGCGGCCTACGCCGAACAGATCAATCCGTGTAAGCTAACACAAATATGCCTTTAAAAAGCTCTGAAACAATCTAAGAAAGCAGAAATTAATATTTCAAGTTATTTGCTAAAATTATCTCGTTGGGTACCCCTAAAGAAAGCGAAGGCACAACTGATTTCGTCCCACCAACTTGCATAGATATAAGACGTTTCTGAGTAAACAAACTCCGTACTCTTGTAGCGGAAGGAACCTCATTGCGAAATGAACTCGTGTGGGTGTCGGCTAGTCTCGGTTTTCATGCCAAACGTAGTCAAAGAAATAAGCTAGTTTAATTAAAAACGTTTTTTTTTTAATTTGGTGACTACTTACTTAGCGAACTTAGCGATTTCATAAAAAAAATACTCGAAAATATTGCCGATGTAAGTACTCGCTAACTGGACAGGAGACGTGTTTTATCATAGTTGGTTTTATAAATCGCTTTTAGCGACTGCATTTGCTTGACCTCCCAGGAGAACACATTCCCAATCGTTTTCAGCTGAAACTGTTCATCGGCCATATACCACCATTTGATCTGTTTGAAATTTTTAGCTGAAACTGAAGCCGCAGAATTTTTCAGGAGTGTGACGGTATATCTTATTCACTAACCTTGGATCGGTCCGAATTTTAATAGCGCTGTCAATCGCCCGGGTCGCTTTCGTTTCGCGTTTCCCACTGGAATAGTTTACCAAGCGAGACGAAGAACGAGTCTTATCGCAGGCTACTTAATCACTTAATCACCGAATTTTTGAGCAAAACCAAAACCAAAAAAGAAACAAACCAAATCGACGAATGGGCCCGTTTTATGACAAATTTACCACCATCAGTGAAGGTCGTGGATTTAACTAGTGATCTTCAGTTTTTAGCATTTTATTTTTCAAAACGGCAACAATGACTCTGGAGCCTTCCCCTAAGTTCTTCTGCTTTTGGATTCCTTCGCTTTTTCGTCCCGTTGCAACAAGTTTACTTTGTCGGTTTCAGGTTTACTTAGACCATGTGTCTTAAAATTTACATTTCAAAAAACATTGGACTGATTTGCTATTGCATACAATTTATGGCGTCCACTCGAAGAAAAAAAAACAATACTCACTTCCTTGCTCGCTTCATTACATTGTAATTATTTTTCTGATCTACTGTACGATTTCGAAAATTGTCAACGCTGTGTTATTCACAAAATTTCATGTTCTTGGCTTTAATATTGTGCCGATGCCGAAAAATAAACACCAGCTTAACAAGACATCTATTTGTGATAAAATGCTTGGTTGAGAACGCCCTCGCTGAACTGAGATATGAAAGAACAGTATTGGGTATTGGGTCATTCAGCGCTATTTAAAAGCAAATGACGGACGAGATTAATAAAGACATTACACAGCAAGTAAATGGTGGTTTTAAAATGAAAAGCGAAAATCTCGCTTTAAAACTGATTAGTTTTTGTGCCTTATAGTTTTAGAAACAGCCAGCTTTCTGCAGGACTGAGAAATAATTGGCTGACCCGTTTCACAGCAATCAGCTGTATTCATGAAGGGGAACAAGCTCCAAAACAACTTTTAGTGACTTCATCTAAATTTTTCTTATCGGGTCTTCCTGAATTTATTGTCTGGTCGTGATCACGAATAAACGCTGAAAGCACCGGAAACTGTCCATATATTCGACAAAAAACTATGCGGCATAAAGAAATTTGACTGCACGCAGGCTGGATTAACGCGATCGGTTTTGCTAAAGTTGTTTTACTGCAATATGAATAAATTGCACAACAAATTAAAACATCAGGCACCAAGATGGCGCGCGTAGAAACGAAATAGGCTTACAACTTCATCATTAATTAATTTCCGAAATGAATAAAATTTAGCTCCAACTTAATAGTGAACTCTGTGATCCCAAACGATGATAAAAACGTACTTTCTGATGTAAAATACCTCGCTTTCGACGCTAGACTGTCCATGCGGAACCAAACGAAATCGTCGAATTGTGCATCACGATTCTACTTGAAGACACGTCTAGTGCAAGCCGGACAGTCACTAGCTGCTAGCAAAGCCAACCAGCTTTAACACTTGATTTTTTTTTAAGTAAAAAAGAAGAAAGATAAAAGAAAGGAACGACGTCTTCAATTTCTTCTCCAGATCACCCTTTTTAGCCCCTGGCTCGCTTCTTTTTCGTGTTGTAAAATTGTTTACTGTTTTGTGGCATCCGGTCGAGAATTAACATTAAATGTATGTATATTGTACTTTCAATCTACGACAAAAATGATTGTTTTATAATACCGTGAGTGATTTTGGGATTTAGCCAATAAAGCTAGAAGTTTTAGGGAATTTATGGCACTAGAGGCGTTAGTACGCTACTCGGATTTTTTTTTTGTAACCCTGAGGAAAGCGACATGCTTTCGTGATTGTTAATGATAGAAATAGACCCGTTCTTTAAAAGACTCGTTTTTAAGAAACTCGTTTTTTGAAACGAACATTATGTTACAATATACCAAATAACTTGAATATAGGAAAACCGTTAAAACAATAATCAGTGGTAGTTATGAACAACGGCACATTGTAACTGTCACACTTCTGACTCACTATGAATCCAAAGTGACAAAGGCTTATCGAGGCGGGTTACGATAAATGCTTAAAACAATTAACATTAAATTCTGATAATGAAAGGTCCAGATGAACTACTACTGAAAGTTAAGGTAATTTTTTCAGATTTAACGCAGAATGTTAACGTTTTTAAACATCATAAATTCAATGGGCGCTTAGAAGTTCTAAATATATTCACTGCATACCTAAAGATAATAGACGTCTTTGTTGAGATAGAGTTTAAGAGGTAATTTAAACTACCATCAATTTTGTCCCTTCGGGTAGAAACAAAGGTCTATGTAAAACCTACGAATACAGGACTACTCTTACATTATCAGAGTCATGTAGACAATCGCTACAAACGAGGCTTATTGACAACTATGCTTGATCGTGCACACCGATTATCTTCCTCTTGGGCATATTTCTCAGATGAATGCGATCGATTAAAGACGACATTCGCACGGTTGAAGTACCCACAACACCTTACTAGCTCTAACATCAAACGTTTTGTTGAATCAAAGGTTTGCGACCAGCAACCTTTACCGCCATCTAAAGAAAGACGAGACATGGTTCGAGTGGTCTTACCATTTAAAGATCAAGTCTCAGCGGATACTGTCAAGAAACAGCTCAAGGACCTCAGCCTAAAAGCGCAGACCACTATCCAGCCCGTGTTTGTGAGCCGCAAAATTGACCAAGAACTCAAAGTGCAAGAAACGAAGCCATTGATCGTAAACCAACAATGTGTCATTTATAGATTCCAATGTGACCTGTGTGATGCGGGTTATGTGGGTTACACGTGTGGACATTTACACGAACGTGTGGAGGGACCTTGTAACATACGACACGAACACGTGGAGTCCATGTTTAATAATCCAACAACAAGACCTGGCCTGGTTACATATGCATGCTGGCCAGGTTACATATGTGACATCCCCTTTTCTTAAAAAAAAAGAAGAAACAGTAATGTAAACAGCGAAGCTATACTGAGTGACTAATCACAATAAAGTTCGAAAGTAGAAAACACAAACAAACAAATGCTTTTAAACTGAGGGTAAGATCTGAATAGATCACGTAAGTCCTATTGCAAAGTAACAGGTTCAATGTCAATGTCAAGGTTCATAGTCTGATCCAGCCATTTTGTCTTGCTTCGGAGTCTTCCAGAGGTCCGCCCTACGGGAATTTGAGGCATAGACTGCGGGGGCTCTGTAGGTTGAGTGGCTGTTGTCTCAGATGAAACTGCTTCTGGAGTGGGACTGGGTGATGCCGGTGGTGCTGCCTGGACCACCTGATATGGTTGAGACTCAAATGATTGACGCAAGAATTTGCGATTTCGACGGTAGACCTGACCGTCTTCAGTTTTGACTTTGAATGATCGGGGTGCCTCATGTTTTTCCAGAACAATAGCAGGTGTCCATGTTCGCCTTTGTTGAATTCTGACAGGTGCGCCAATTTGAAGCGGAGGCAGAAATTTAGTACCACAGTCATGGTATTTCTTTTGCCTTTGCTGTCGGGCTGACAGAGATTTGTGTGCTCCTTGGACAAGCTTGGGAAGTAGCAAGGATGTTGGTGCGGGTAGTTTGTCTTTAAGCATTCGGCTCATCAATAACTGTGCTGGTGAATACTCAAGGCCTGATATGGGTGTGTTACGGTACTTCAGTAGGGCCAGATGAACATCTCTTCCTTCTTCAGCTGCTTTCCTCATGAGCTTCTTTATTGTTCCAACTGACCTCTCACTTTGTCCATTTGATGGAGCATGATGAGGACTTGATGTCTTAACTTCAAAACCCCATGAATCAGCAAATTGAGCAAACTGCTTACTTCCAAAGGCATGTTATCTGCTATGACAGTGTCAGGTATGCCGTGTCTTGCAAAACAGGCTTTCAGGTGTGAAATGACGCAGGCTGTAGTCTTGGTTGCTAAATGGGACACTTCCGGATATTTCGAATAATAGTCCACAATAAGGAGGTAATCCTTTCCACTGAATGTGAAGATGTCCATGCCTAGCTTAGACCATGGACGCTGAGGAATCTCTAAGAGATGAGTAGCTCCCGGGGATTGGCAGGCTTGTACTTGGCACATGTGGGACACCTGGAAGTGGATTCTTCGATGTCGTGTCCCATACCAGGCCAATACATAATGGAACGAACTCTGGCTTTACACTTCTCCATGCCCAGGTGACTTTCATGCAGTTTAGTCAACATTTCATGACGCATACCAGTGGGAATAACTAGCTTCTCTCCCTTGAATACTAGGCCTCCTATGACGTGAAGCTCGTCCCGGATAGGCCAGTATTGCCTTGTCCTGATAGGTGTGTCTCTCTTGTACTCTGGCCACCCTTTACAAACGAGTACTTGTACGGACTGTAAAGCTTCGTCGGTGGCTGTTGCTTGCTTCAGGAGGCTGACTTTTTCTCCAGAAATGGGCAGCTCAGAGACCAGACTGTGTATCCTCAGTTCCACTTCTTCGTCTGGATAATCTTCACCGGGAGTCACAGGCGATGGATGTGCACGAGATAGCATGTCAGCAATGCAAACCTTGGCGCCTTAGTAGCCTGAGGAGCATGAACTGAATTCTTGGCGAGGCATTCTGGAGTGGCTTTCGGATAATGGTTTCAAGCGGTTTGTGGTCATTCTCAACTTCTACTTCTCTACCATAAATGTAGTGGTGAAAGTGTTCTGCAGCAAATGTGACCGCTGACAGCTCTTTCTCAATTTGGAACCAACGATGCTCAGTCTCGGACAGGGCACGCGAGGCGTATGCTACTGGTCCTCTGTCCTGGAGAAGGCAGGCACCTAGGCCAGTGGATGAGGCATCAGCTTGTATCGTCACCTTCTTGTTGGGGTCAAAGAAGCGCAGAACTGGTTCACTGCTGAGAACTTGCTTAATCTTGTCAACAGCCTGCTGGTGCTCTGGTAACCATTGGAACTCTACATCTTTCTTCAGTAATTGCCTGATGTGACCCATAGTGGTGGACATGTCTGGGATGAAATCTTTAAAGGAGGCAACAGTTCCCATCAGCCTGCGAACATCTTCTTTACTTGTTGGCTGGGGTAATTCCACCATGGCTTTAACTTTGCCTGGGTCAGGTCGGATGCCATCTTCACTGATGATAGTTCCGAAGTAGACAGCTCGTTGCTGTTTAAATTGAAATTTCTTTGGATTGAACTTTACGTTTTGTTCTCTTGCTCTTTGCATGACATTTCTCAGCAGTTGGTCATGCTCCTCTTCTGTGGCACCAGCAATAATCATATCATACTAGTTTTTTAGGGTTGCGCCTCGCATGGGTAACATTATTTTCCCGTTCGCGCAATTCCTTATTGGTCCTTTTTAATTGTTATTGTAAATTTTGAGACCAAAAAAGTTGATAGACATAATCTGCGATGACTTATACTCCTTGCATATCTCCAAATACCTTGTAAACTCTCTTTTGCAGAACTTCAGATGCAGAACAGATACCAAATGGCATACGTAAGAAACGATATCTGCCAAAGGGTGTGTTAAATGTGCCCACGTAGGAGCTTTCTTCACTGAAGGGCACTTGCCAGTAGGAGTCTTTCTGGTCCAAGACTGTGAATTATTTCTTTCCTCCTAGGCGCGAGACAACATCTTCAAAAGTAGGAATTTGAAAATGTTCCTTTCTTATCACCTTGTTTAGGTCCTTGGGGTCTAGGCATAAACGAAGACTGCCATCTTTCTTTTCCACGATTACGAGCTATTAACCCAGTTAGTGGGTTTGCCGACATTGGCGATAATCTCATCACATTCCATTTGATCAAGTTTCTCCTTAAGTCGGTCGTGTAAGCCATGTAAGACTCGGCGTGTGGGGTGGATGACAGGCTCAGCGCCATTTTCGATAGCGATGTGGTATGGCTCGAACTTGCCCAGGCCCGTGAACACATCCTTGTATTCTTCTAGAACATCTTGTTTGGTGAGGAGATCAGGGTTAATCACATTGACAGAGGGTTGTCCTCTCATTGGCTGACTAGGAGGGCGATCAGTTCTTTGTATCAGACCCAGTTTCTCGCATGCTTGCAAACCTAGAATGGGAGGCGCTTTTGTCATAGCAACATAGAATTGGAGTGGTTCTTCACAGTGATTGGTTTTGCAGGTCAGGATAGCTTTGCCCTTGTGGTCGATAACGTGGTCTCCATAGGCTCTCAGAATAACGTTTGATGCTTGTAGGGGAGGACAATTCTGCAGCTTCTTAAACGTTTTCCAAGATATCACGTTGGTTGAGGCACCAGTATCAAGTTTCATCTTCACTTTACTACCATTTACGTTCACAACGGAGAACCATGCTGAGTTGTCTTGGGTAGAGATGTTCCCCACATAGAGGGAGTCCACAAAGAACTCGTCTTCGCTGCTGTCTTGAGTGACCATTTCATTTACATTAGGATTCACCGACCTGCACTGGCTGCTGAAGTGGTTTGGACCCCCACACCTTAGGCATGTCTTTCCCCAAGCTGGACAATCGTTTCGCTCATGCGTGGTTCCACACCTTCGGCAATTTCGTCCTTTCTCATGGTTTTGGGAGTTTCCCCCTTGAGATCCACCTTGTTTGCCACTTTTTGGTGTACGACCTTTGCTTGGAAGAGTTGTGTTCAGGGCGTCTACTTCTCTGTAGTCCGACTTATCGCGCCTTTCATGCTTACGAATTCCTTGTGTGCAAGCTCCGAAGATCGAGAGATACCAACAGCTTTCTGCAGATCGAGTTGCGGTTCACGAAGCAGTCGCTCTTTCAGCGTAGGATTGTCGGTGGAAAATACAATTTTGGCTCTGATCATGTTTTCTGGTTCAGCGAACTCGCACGATAAAGCTAGCGTTCGCAGGTGTGTTAAGAACTCGTTGAAGGTTTGCCCTGCGGTCCTCGAGGAATCCCAGAACTGGTACCTGGAGAATACGATTCGCTTTTGTCCAGCAAACTCCTTTTCGAATTTTGCTTTCACGTGGTCGAATTTATTCTTGTCTTTGCCTTCGCGCCACTCGAAGTGGTTGTACCGCTCCAATGCTTCGGGGCCAACAGCCGATAACAACATGGCAATTTTGGTGGGATCGGGTTTCTTCGTCTTTTCTTTAGCGACGAGATACAATTGGAATCTTTGTATCCATCTTCTCCAATTTTCGGAGGGGTTCCCCTGAAGCGAAAGATATTCAGGAAGCTTGAAATCTTGCTCCATTTTGGTTGTTGCACCCACTATTTGACACCATGTAACATACGACACGAACACGTGGAGTCCATGTTTAATAATCTAACAACAAGACCTGCCCTGGTTACATATGCATGCTTGCCAGGTTACATATGTGACAAACCTAAACACCAGCATCCTCTATTTCCAAACACTAATAGCATGTACAGGAAGGTCCCTGAAGACCTACTAAGGCGTTTCGTCGTTCTCAAGAAATGCAGAAATAAGTTTGACTGTTTAGTACAAGAGATGCTGTTCACAAGACAACTAAAACCTAATCTTAACGTGCAATCTGACTCTATTCGTGCGAAAGTATTTGTGTGAGTTTTTATTTTCGCACCCTCTGTTATGTAAATTTTAGCACCAACGCTGCTTTAAAATACTTGTAGTAATTTACATAAGTTACCTTGACAATGGCGTCACGAAGACACCGAAACGTCGGTTTTTATCGTTTATTTTTGCTTGTTTATTATTATTATTATTATTATTATTATTATTATTATTATTAGTATTATTATATAGTTTCAGCGAAACTTCTAAGGGAATGTCCTGACTTACTGGCAGAATCTCTCACTCATATGTTTAATCAATCCCTAATGACGGGTATCTTTCCCGATGAGTGGAAATCTGCCAGAGTTACTCCATTGTATAAAAATTCTGGGAAGCGTTCTGATCCGACGAATTATCGGCCAATATCAGTAATTTCAGTTGTGGCCAAAGTCTTTCAACGGATAATTTACGATCAACTTTATCATTATTTAACAAAAAACAACTTTCTCTCGTGCCATCAATCTGGTTTTCGGTCTCTGCATTCCACGCTCACCGCACTTATCGAGGCTACAGATAGCTGGGCCTTGGATATAGACCGTGGTCTTGTTAATGCCGTAGTCTTTTTAGATCTCAAAAAGGCATTTGATACAGTAGATCACGATATTTTGTTGCGAAAATTGCAATACTATGGGATTTGTTGGACCAGTCATCAATGGTTTGCTTCTTATTTAGATAATCGAACACAGATTTGTCATATTAATTCTTGTAAGTCAACTCCGAAATGTCTAAGATGTGGTGTTCCCCAGGGAACAATTTTGGGACCTCTTCTGTTTTTGATATATATTAATGACTTACCACACTGTCTGACATATTCGGAACCCAGAATGTACGCAGATGATACTAGCCTAACACTTGCTAGCACTGACATTGAGCATATAAATTATCGCCTTAATCACGACCTGAGAAATGTGTACGAATGGCTGTCTGCTAACAAGCTTACTCTAAATATGACGAAAACTGAGTTTATGCTTATTGCATCAAGGCAGAAGTTATCACAATTTACGGAAAGTCCCTTTCTTACTATAAATGAGAACGCAATAGAACAAGTAACCTCCGCTAAATCCCTCGGAGTTTATGTTGATCAAAATATAAACTGGGAGTGTCATATTGAAAACATTTCTAAGAAGATAGCTTGTGCCATTGGTGCAATTAAACGAATTCGGCATCTCACTCCATTTAGTATTTTAATCAAAGTTTATAATAGCCTTATTCAACCACAATTTGATTATTGCAACGTAGTGTGGGGAGGCTGTAACAAGGGCCTTGCTGAAAAACTGCAAAGGCTTCAAAACCGCGCAGCTCGTACCCTAATGTCTGCGAGCTATGATAGTAATTTAGATGATTTGTTCCGGACACTGGGGTGGCGAAGACTCTATTATCAAAGATTGGAACAGAAGTCTATCCTAATGTATAAAACATTACATGGTATGACTCCTGATTATCTGAGATCAAGATTCGTATATCGTGACGATGTTAGTGCTTATCGTTTAAGGAATACCGAAAACAAATTAGTTCTTCCACAACCTCGAACTGATTATCTCAAAAAAAGTTTTTCGTACAGCGGAGCTCAGTTGTGTAACAACTTACCTGTAGACCTAAGACAAGCATCTTCACTGGCCGATTTCAAATCTAAATTAAGTCGGCACAGTTTAAAGTAATATCTAAATCTTACATGTAAGTGAATTGTAGACACGGCCTCCATGAAAAGCAGACTTTTCTTTTGTTATTTTGAATTTGTTGTTATTAAATTTTTGTAGTTAGTTAGATAGGTAGATAGTCCAGTAATTTAATTGACTGATGGAAAAACCGTGTATAAATAAAGTTATCTTATATTATCTTATCTTATCTCCAATTATTGTGCTGTGACTTAAACGATAAATAATAAATATTGTTTATAGTGTATTATTTATTACTGTGTTAGGTATATCGGGTTTCGGAAAAGAAATTTGCGAATAAGAGTTCACGTTATCTTCCTGCATTTTATAGTGTCTCAGATTGAGTACTGTATTGTGGCCTTTTATCTAGATATTTATTTGTACCTACTGTTAATCCTCTTTAAGCCCCCCCCCCCCCCCAGGGGGGCTTATTTATTTCAAACACGTTTGAGGAGGGGGGTTATTTGAGAGGGGAGGGGGCTTATTAAATTTAGCGTAGCGCATTACCGGTAGCCAAAAAAGAGGAAGAAACAGACTAGAGTTACGGTTCCCTACTTCCTGTTTTGGACCAGGGCAATGACTGTCTAGAAGAAGATCGCGTCAATTCTCCATAAAGAACTAGAACGCAAAGTGGAAAAGCTCAAGCACATGAAGTTGGAGGTCATGAAGCCAAAGATGAAAATAAATTCGAACTTCCAGCACGTGAATAAACCATACCAGATCAGTCCACATGAAGCGTTACAGTCGTGATTAATTAATACAGTCTATCATTTATTAATTTGGTTGTGAAGAATAAGGGGGGAGGGGAGGGGGCTTAAAAGAGGGGGGGGGGCTTAATAACTTTCTTCCTCTGAAAATGGGGGCTTATTAGAGAGGGGAGCTTATTTGAGAAGGTGGCTTAATAGGAGATTTACGGTAGGTGTTTATTGTATTGTGCCACAGGTGACTGCAGTAACATTTTCACACTATGAGTGAATTTAGACTGTTTTGTGATATTTTTGGTGTGTCGAATTGTTGAAAATTCTGAAAAGGATTCTGGTTCTTTCTGTCGATGATCTCACAGATGAGGAGTCGTTCGATAATCTTAAGAAAATACGAGCCAAGTTTAGAGAGAGCCTTGTGAATTAGGAGTAGAAGTTTAGCGTGGGATTAAATATACACTGAGAAAGATTGTATCTTAGTACCTGTAAAGAAAATGATTATATATCTCCATACTTAAGCTTATCTTTAGTTAGCAATGTTTTTGCCCATATTAAATGTTGGTCACACTTTGGATTTTATCTTGAAGCCCAAGATGAAATCCAAGAACCACTTGGAACGATTATTTGATTTCACTTTAGCTGAGGCTGACAATACTTACACGTATGTTAAACTTGATAGGTCTGTATGTGCCCGATAATTGTACCAAGTATGTTCACTGTTGGAAGTTAGGGCTGTATACCATGGCAGAGGGATGTCGGAATTGTCCTGAAAATAAAACAGTCATGACAATTAAAATCTGTACCACAGAAAAGAGCGGGTTGCAAGTTTTGACTCTGCGGGTTGATAAATGCCAGCTTGGAACTTAACAAGGTTAATCTAAGTTCATGCAAGTTTGATGGAATTATCAATTATCCCCTGTAAGTCAGGTAACTTGAAACTCTTAATACGAGCACTTCAGTCATTCAATTATCAGTCTTGGTGTAATAGGCTATAGCTAGTGCTGGGTGTGAAAAATGGAAAACACTCCAAACTGCTCTATTATTGCATGGAACTCACGGCGTTTGTGTGCTAAATTTTGACCTGTTTTTTGAGGGGTGGCGGGGGGGGGGAGGGAAGGCTTAAGGCGGAATTGCTCAGAATATCAATGCCCCCTATTTTAAAATAGTTTCTAACAGTGCAAAAACTCTTAGAAATTCTGCTTTGGGAAAAATCTGAGCAAGTTTAAAGCATTTTCCAAGTACAGTCGAAGCTGTCCTTGCAACCACTCTCGTAAGCGACCAGCTCTGGTTACGACCAGCATCGTCACTTAAACTCTGTAATTAAAAGCCCTCGTAATCTACCGCTCCCGTAACAGACCGCGACCACTTTTGTGAATGGACTGTTACTTTGTTTTCACGATCTCTAAGCGACCACTCAGTAAACAATGTAATGAAAGAATTCACTCCTTTGAGTAATACATGACAGAAGCGCTAATGGTTCGTTGACCTGTACATTGGCGAACCTCTTCTGTGATAATAGTGGGTGGTAAAAAAGCTCTCGTAAGCGACTACCCTCTATTGTTTCATCACGTGGTCGCTAACAAAAGCACATTCTTGTAAGGGACCAACTCTAGTTGTGACTACGTTTCTGAATTCCCGAGATGGTCGCTTACGAGAGCTTTGACTGTAATTTGTTTTGCTGACCCATCACTTACACCCCTCTTGCACCATTTTCCCTTCCCCTATTTTAGCTTAAACATTTTTAAACTTTTGAGGTTCCTTGGATTGAAGAGCAGAAGGGATCAGAACATCTTTGCTCGTGGCTGCAAAGTAGCAGAGAAAGTTGAAAAAAAAAAATGAGCTAGTACACCCAAAACAAGTTAGTCAGTTCTTCTCTCTAAGGCGGACAGTGGGACATGTAAGATGGACAAATTTATGTCAACTAGCACCTCAATGCTAGTGGCTGGTTTGTAAAAGCCCTTTAATTGGAGTCTTTATTCTAGGAAGATGAAAAGAAAAAGAAAATTTACAATAAAAAATACGTCGATATTTCCATAAAGTTGTGTCATTTGGTAATGTGAAAAGTACCTCCTTAAAAATTATGGTTGCTCAATAAATCTCCCAAGAATTGTTCGTGAATTTGATGTATATTTCTGTTTTCTTTTCTTCCCCCTTTTTCTTCAGTTTTAGATATTTGGTGCTGTTGCTTTTCCTTTATTCCAATAAAGGCCGTGGTCTGTAACACACGCATTTTATAAGAACATTTCAACTGGTTTTATACCGGTCGTTGCTCCTCTTTTTATCACGTTCTCCAAGAATCAGCGCATGCTCACTGATGGCTATAAGGGTGAAATCACATTGGGTTCTTAAACTTGCGCGAGAAAAACATTCTTGTTATGCATATGTTTTCTCGAGTTTTGTTTGAAATTAAGTGAAACACCTTTTTCGTGCCCATTGTAAGGGACAACAATTTTATAGAAAAAAAGAAAGAAAGAAAGAAAGGAAAAGAAAACTAATACATTCTGGCACTGACTAGTGAATTGTAAATCAACGTTTACAACAAAACTTGAAAAAAGACGTTTCGATCGAAAAACTTCGGCCTTCTTCGGTATGAAAACTGGAAAAGAAAACTACACTCAGTAAACAGAAAAGTTAGGTCTGCAGTTACCCTTTATTCTCCCAAAAAACACGCTTTACAGTTTTAAATCACACAATCGGCAATTCCGACCCTGTCATTATCATGTAAGTTGCTCTAGGTTTCAAGGATGCTCTGAGAATTACGCCTTTTTACTTAACTAATAAACTGCTTTAGCGAGCTGGTCATCTGAAGATGTAGAGATACCAGCTTAAAAGTTTTCTGGTCTGATTTTCATCTCAGCTCTCTTAGCGGAGTAATTGTATCCTTTCCAGTTATACCAGTTGACACCACTAGCGGGTGATGAGTGCTGTCCGTGACAATACAGACCGTTCAGATTGGAGTGGTGACAGCTTTTGTACCACCAGGCTCCTTTGAAGGTCACGGCACAGTTCCTCGAGTCGCTGTCATTGTCCTGATCTTTGGTTGTAAAGGAGAAACCGCGATGATAAGAAAGAGAATCTCCAGCAGTTCCTAAAAGAAAATAATATAAGGTTATGCCTTTAAAACACCACCATATTTTCTGCGAAAATGATGCCAGTGGCTTTGAACTATTTTAACCAATCAGAGGCTTAGCCCACGTCTAGTTAGCGCTACGTCATGATTATGGAGTTTGTGGTTGCATCAGTGTTTGCCTGCGTACATAACTTGTGGCTGAAAATATAAATAACGATATGGATGAAACATATAAATGAGAATAAATGGGAATTAGCAGTGGCACATTCACAGGGTTACAAAGAATGCTCACCGGAATAAGTTCCCAGACTCAGCTGGTACTTAGTCCTCTCGCTTGAAACAGCAAAGTGATCGTACTCGGCATAAGCAGTCTTTCCTGTAGTATCTTCCAGGTCCAGACGAAGCCTGTATCGTCCACTCTTGGTCGGTCGGTTTATCTTGTCTAGACCAAGCCAAAACTCGCCATTAGATTTCCGAAGCCAAGTTTGTAGTCCCTCCAGCCGCGGTAGAAATTAACCGAACCATCCAGTCTCTTTTGGAACACTGTCCACCCCCCTCGAGCTGTTGTTTGGTCACAGAACACATCAAAGGGACCTGAACCCTCAGGGTCGATTGTATAAACGCCGTTGATCTTTGAACCAGATTTGAACAGCTCAGCACAGTTCTTCTTGTAAGCTGAAAACGAAGAGCAGAGCATTTGGTGGTCATCTCTTGAATCGCAGATTGAACTACAAGCCTACCTTAAAAAGTTCATAACCAGTAATGAAGACCATTTAAGTTACAAGCCATGATGGTTATGTACAATATATACAGTATAATAATAGGATAAAAATCAGTTGTAACTAATTGTAAAAATCAATGTTTGTGAACTCGTGAGTTTCCGATCGAAAACGATTTCGATCATTGAGAGAGGAAATGTTCTACCTTCAGCAAATCTATTCTCACCTGTATTGCCAGTTAGTCCTCCTATTCTCTTCTGAATGTCTGTGAGTTGCACTTTCATGTCTTTCACGAGCTTGCACACAGTGTTGCAATCACACGCATTCGCAGCTGGGCTGAAGGTAATGCATGGTTCAATTCTACTTGTAACCATCCCCCCCGGGCATACCCCCGGGGATTTGCAATTTTGTTCTCACCTGGCGGTCTATTCCCCACCCCCGGGCACGCAAAAAGAGACAATTCCCCACCCCCGGGACTGCTCATCGACCACAAATACGTTGTTTGTGTGCACAAAACATAGATTACGATATTGATTTCCGTACAATAGCAAAACCAGACATTTTGACAAGAACTTAAACGCTCTTCTAGAGTTTCTTGAACAAAGGACACTACATGTATAATGTAGTAAAAACATGCGCTGACTATATTTGAAAAAAAAAACTGAAGAAAAACCCTTAACCGCATACGGCTAGCGAGTAAAGAATTTTCGCCAAGTGATTTATTCTAAATATAGCACATACGCACAACAGGCCCGTGAACAAAAGGAGGTTTTCTTAGCTTGTTTCATAAGAATGAACACTGGACTGAGACCTCTGTTAAATACAAAGCCGAGCATCCGTTTTCATATAGAGTCTATTTAAGTCGTCTTAGTATATACATAAATACCCTCACAGAAGAAATAAATCTTTGTTTGTGATGAACGCCAACTATTCGAGTACGCATCAAACGCACATTCGTTTAACAATTTAAAATAAAAGTACCTTCGAATACAGATTTTAATTTTAGAGATTATCTTCTCTAACCAGTCTGCTACAAATTCTAGGAGATTCTCCCTGGAAATAGGCAGTCTTTTCCACGCGGTCCAGCGTCAACCGAGAAGTGACGTACTGCACAAGAACGAGGGAACAACAAGAAGTTATTTTCGATTTGCCCCGCCCCCTTCCCCCCGGGACAAGACGGCTTCAAACAATTCCCCACCCCCGGGACGGAAGGCCTGGACTTGTTCCCGGGGTTGCCCGGGGGGGATGGTAACAGGTAAAATTGAACCATGCATAAAAATCAACACGAGCAGCAGCGAAAAACAACCTGAGATTGGAAAAAACATTGTAAGCGTTTGTAATAGCGTCTTAGTTTCTCAACTGTTGCTACACACAGTGTTCATGCCCAGAAGCCTGAGTGATATATCTTATTTTTTGTTTACCTTTTTGGCTTGCAAGACAATTCGCGTTGTAGGCGGGCAGCCTTTACTTTAATAAACAGGAAGTTATTTGCACTTTGAACCTTGAGCTTAACTGAAATTTTACCACGTATTCTTAACACAACCACGACAGATCGATACGTGATTTACGAATTTGAATTTTTCGTGTAAGAAAAAGCATTTCGGGTCTACTGGACTGAAGTCCGAAAACTATCTTGGAGTGACAGTTTAAGTTTTTGGAACAAATATTAACCTTACCCGCACTTTTCTCTGCGCCAGAAGGCGCATCGGGTCACACAAATAAAAAGCGAAGGCGTAACTGATTTCGTTCCCCCATCTTACATAAATATGAGATGTTTCGGAGCAGCGTTTATACAAAACCATGTAAGGATGCAAACAAACTCCGAACTCTTTTACTGGAACGAACTTCATTCCGAAGTGAACTCAGGTGGGTGTCGCCTCGCTTCGGTTTTCATGCTTATACGAACGCAGTCAAAGAAATGTTCACATGTTTTTAATAATTTTTACAGTGACCACTTATGTAGCGAACTTGCCGATTTCATAAAATACTCGAAAATATCAGTGCCAATGTAATTGCTCGCTAACTCAAAATTTGTTCTTTCACTGGACAGGAGACGTGTTTTATCATGGTTGGTTTTATAAATCGCTTTTGGCGACTGAATTTGCTTGACCTGCCCCTGGAGAACACTCTCCCAATCGTTTTCAGTCGAAACTGTTCGTTGGCCATACCACCATTTGAGCTGTTTGGAGTTTGCAGAAACTTTCGGGAGCACGACGGCATTTTATTATTCACTAACTGGGTTCGGGTCGAATTTTAATGATCGCTCTCAATTGCGTGGATCGCTTTCGTTTCGCATTTCCAGCGCTGGAGTTAATTATACTTTCAACAAAACTCATTTCATGTTAGTGGATCTTCAGAAAAACCTTAGCTGTACTTTTTGTTTATCCCACTGAAAACATAAGGTACCACTGGGGTTCAGTCGAGCACGCCCAGTACAATATAACTGGATTTCATAAATGTCAAATGGTCATTGTGGGCCTTATTCTAACTTTTTTGTTTTGTTTTTCTCTTAAAAGCAAACATTTTCGGGAGAGGACGGCACTTCTGACATTTATTTAGAGAGGAGCAACTTAAGTTGAGACTCATTCCTGGTGATAAGTAGTCAAGAGAAAAACACTGCGATTTTAACTAAAGAAACTGAACACTGTAATGACCATGCAAATACGCAGTTGTCAGATCTCTCATCCAGTTGCTTTTCCACTACATGTAAATTTGAACAACCCCATTCACCAGTTAAAGGTGAAAATTACATCAGATCGCAACAGTATTAGGCCATATAAATACTCGGAAAACATTCTCAATGGAGGATCAAAGCGATACTTACAGTTTAAAAATCTTCGACCGTCATGGGTAAAGTCTTCACCGCAACATTCCTCCGCCTGTGTTATGTCCATCCAGAAACAAACCAAATCAACGAATCAGCGCGTTTTGTAACTAATTTACCGCCATCAGTGAAAGCCGTGAATTTAATTTCTAAGTGATCCTCAGTTTTTAGCATTTTATTTTTCAAAAGCTGCAACAGGGAGTTTGAAAACCTTCCCCCAAGTTCTTCCGCTTTGGGTTTCCTTCGCTTGTTTTTCTCGTTGTAAAATATTTACTTTGTCGATTTCATGTTTACTTACACTGCGTGTGTTAAAATTTACATTTAAGACGTTTGATTTGCTATTGCATACCATTTAAGGAGTCTACTCAAGGAAAAACCATGAAATACTCGCTTCATCACATTATAAATATTTTTCTGCTATACTCTACGATTTCCAAAATTGTGAACGCTGTTTTATTGACAATATTACATATTCTTGGCTTTAATATTGTGTCGATGCCAAAAAATAAACACCTGCCTGGTTTAACAAGACATATATTTACGATAAAACTGATGCTTTGCTGAAAGCGCCCTTGCCAACTGAGATATGAAAGAATGTTGGGTATTGGGTTATTCAGTGCAAGCATTTGATAGACGGGAACAATAGAGACATTACACAGTAAGTAAGGGATGTGGTTTTAAAATGTAAAGCAAAAATCACTTGCTTTTAATATTCCAGATTCCAAATTATTTATTTTGCCACTCAAATCTTTCTTACATCAGTTAAAGACAAAAGTCAGTATCACAGCTAGTAGAAAGAAGACCTCTGCAAGCTTGTTAGAGCTTTTCTAAAAACGAACAACAGTAGCACCTCACTCTTTATTGTTAAAACTGAGAAAGCTAGGAGGTAATAATAAGGGAGCGGTCAGTAATTATTGGGGGGCGGGGAGGGCCGGTAAATTTAGGGGGAGGGCCAGGGTTTTTTGGGCTCCCATTTGGGGAGGGTCATATGTTTTTGAGCTTACGCTAAGGGAGGGTGACAAATGTTTGGGCGCCTGTTTTAACAATATATTTTTATGTAAGTATACACCTAATTGAAAAAACGTCGTGTGAAAAGCATATACTATAAACGATACGACCCAATGGTTTTCTGGGAAGTGGGAAAACTTTCTTCTGTTCTCAGGCACCGTGGAGATAATATTAACACAGTATACCCAATTCTACTCCAAAGCCTTCTTAGGAATGAAAATGTCTTCAATATCAATATATGGAACCGGTGAACATCACTGAAGCTTGTCAGTGCTGCCTTCCCAGAATTCCATGGTGTCGCATCGTTCATGGTTTATACTTTGCATCCGACAACGTTTTATCAATCAGGTGTATACATTTCTTAACATAGGTCGACTTCAACCGATCGTTCTAGCTATGTTATGAGGCGTGCTTCGCCTAAGAAATGTCCGACCACTACCAGCACTCAGCACGCTTTGAATGCTGGCAGTTGTGGACACTTCACAGGAGTGTGCGCATGATTCATAATATAGCTGAAATAGTCCATTATCGACGTCTAGTCTGCTGAAGCTTGGACTCAATAAGAATCACTTAGATCGTATTGATTGGTCATTGATATAATGAAACAGCAGATAGCAAAATTGAGGGATGTTGCATTTCCTTGTTTATACAATGCTTGTAAAAAGCTGGAAAATTTAAACATGAATCTCGTTATGTTATACGGTAATAAATAAAGCAAATAGTCACCATGGTCTCATAAATAATATACTTTCCAGATACTTTCAAGATTTGACAGGCTAACAGTAACAACGAAAAATATAAATGACAGTTTATCACTTTAGACACCATGAATTTCATCACCATGACCTTCATCGCCATCACTTTCAACGCAATCTAACACCTGCATCGTCATCACCTCCCTCGCCATCACTTTCAACACCATCACCTGCCCCATCATCAGCTTCGTCGCCGTCACTTTCATTGCCATCATCCGCAGCAGCATCACTTGCCTCGCCATCACTTTCATCTTCATAATTTGCGTCGTCACCACTTTCAGTTCCAGCAAAACTTAAAAACCTACGAAGTTCGGATTTTTCAGTGTCATCTAAAAGACTACATCCTGAAGATATCAACGCCGCGGCCCATTTCTTTTGTCTCTTTCCTAGTTGGATGACAATCTCTGTGCGTAAAACCTTTGTACGCGTCTTTCCTTCTGGCAGCTCTGCCGCAATCTTTCTTAAATCTCATCCCTTCTAGCTTAACGCCTCACCTTTTTCAGTTTCTTCCTCTTGCTGCTATTCTGTTTACTTGATCGCGACTTCCTTTTCGTCGCAGAAAATGTGTGTTTAAACGCTGATTCGCAAGTTTGCTGCAGCTCGACTAGTCCAGAGCGTACACTGTCTAATTCCCTTTTCACGAGCTGCAATTCAAACAATTCGTCAAAGTCATGAGCAGTTTTGCGCCCAGTCAAAATCTGGCCAGAAGAGTGTATGGTTGTTTTGAGGTGCTCCTTGAGATCTTTTTCAAGCTTTTTAAGAGATGTTTCAATAGTTTCTATACACAGCAAGTTCTGCCTGATGGTTCCCGAGACATGTGGTTTGGGTACATGATATTCCCGAAGGAGAAATCCATCCTGCGAAAGGATCTTGAATTACAGATTTTATTTGCTCGGAGAGCGGAGAGTAGGAAGCGTGCAAACCTGCCGAGATGAGAAGCGGAAACGCTTTGAAGATTACAACGATTACGAAGCCATATACAGGGAACGAAAATTAAAGACCTGAAAGTTGCTGTACTGGACATGTACATTAATTGCTAAGCGGAAGTTGAAGCAATCAAAGGGGGACGTTAAAACGCGAAAAAGTGAATGTCATAACAGCAGACATCGGTAGGTCGCTGGTTACCATTAGCCTTCAAGTTCCCAAAGACAGTGATAGCGACAATGATGATGATGGTGATGATGACGATGTTGTGGTGCAGGAAATTGGAAGTGATATTGACGATAGAAGGGGTCTTGACGAAGTGTATGATAAAATTGAAGACGAAAGCGAAGCAGTTGCGGAGAAGGGGGAGGAGAAGAGGGAGGAGAGCCGCATTACCACACTTTTACATACAACAAGATCTCGTCGAATTTGCAGGACATGGAAGTGGAGAACAAGCGCTTTGGATTTTTCATAACGGAGCGGGAAATTTCAACGTTTCTATTTAATCACTAGTCACCAGATGGTAAAAGAAATGCCGCTGCCAAAACTAACTCTGGAATACTTTGAATGTCAAAATTTCAACCATTTGAATGTTTTCTTGGCAGCGTTTTTAAATACACACCTGACTTCATGTTTTTAAAGAGTTTATACTAATTCGGAACCAATTAAGTTTACGTGGCTGCGCACTTGTGTCCAGGCACACTTTGCCACAGGTAATTTGCCGTTATCTTTAATACTTCTCTGAATTCAGGGGCGTAATGTCCATACATGCACGTACGCACCGGCGTACAGCTGAAATGCGAGAAAAATATATTTCTATTGCCTGAAGGCGTTTTTATCATTAAATTGTTATATTATTTCGTATCATAGTGATGCAACTTTATGCAAAATTTTTCATTATTCCATTATGAATGGAAAGAAACACTGTGAATAATAGTGAATGTCAATAAACGGGTCACGTCTACAGCTATTACGAAGTGATACGGGGATCACTGGGGACGAGTTCAAAGCCGAAGTCACAAGATGGAGGCACAAAAATGGAACGGAAATGATCAGCATGTAAGGCCAAAGACTTTGGTTGAGACTCTTGACTACGCAAACCTCCAGTTTTATCCCGTAGTATATGTTGTACTTGTAACACTGTTAACGTATCCTGTCTCAACATGCACTGCTGAACGTAGCTTTTGAGAGGCTGAAAACTCCTCTTTGAAGTACCATGAGTGACAAGAGATTGAGCTCCCTTAATTCTACACATCCATAAGATCAAGGACGTTGACATTGACGGTGTAGTAACAGAGGTTACCTGTCTGAATGGTAGACTTTGCTTGTGAACTGTCAACAATGGCGTCACCATTTTTCCTTTTTTGTCATACTGTAGCCTTATCGAAAACACTTATCCAATTGGCTGACACATAAATAAAATAAACAACTACTATTGCGTTTTACTACGTATTTATTTATTGAAAATGTCCCCCGAAAAGACGCAGAAAATGGCATTTCCTAGACCCCAAATTTCAAAATTTTCTTGGGGAGCATGCCCCCAGACTCCCCTAGAGGGGGGGAGGGGGGGCGCCTCCGGCTCTCGAAATACTCTCTTCGTGTGTACAGCTTAAAAATCGCACGCTATGTCCCTGCTGATTAGCTTATTGGTATCTCACCATGAATTTTTCAAATTGTTTAAGTGTTCAAATTGACTTCCATGTTAGAACAAATCGAATAGCGACCAATCCCATTTTGGGGGAGGGTCACAATTGTTTGGGTTGATGTTGTGTGGAGGGCCAAGATTTTTTTACCTTAATTTGAGGGAGGGTTAATATTTTTGGGCCCTCCTTTGTGAAATTTTACCGGCCCTCCCCCCCCAATAATTAATGACTGCTTAAGAAAGCTAGGAGGTGAAGTGTTCACTGATAAAAAGTCAAATGACAATTTTAGAATTGGCGTGTTTTCGTTAAGATGTCAACAGTGTTTGTAGTAGCTTCATTGTTATTCTATTTGTTCAGTTCTTTGGTCTTTCTCTTTCGCGGAGATCGCGCTATATTTCTACAAATTTTCTAGAGACCCATTTCGGACAATCCCTATCACTTAAACATATGAAAAAAAAAAACAAAAACAAAAACAAAAACAAAAAGCACAACTGTAAACGTCTTTCGATTTAACCAGAAGCAACGATCAACTCTAGTACAAACTGTTTTAGGACAAAATGCTCACAAGTTCATCTGCACGGAAGTCTAACTATTCACAAGTTTTTATTACAAATTCCATCTGAAAAAAAGTCCTGTGCAGGAGGAAGAGTAGTCAACGAATACAGCAGCCTCTTATCGTTCCTAACGGCCGGCAGAGGTAGGAGGCGAGTGTATTCGCAGGCTAGAGGCAGACCGGAATTGGCCGGAATCAGAGAAGACGAATACTGATTTAATCGTCATGTTATCTGAAATATCATCAAGGTAAAGTACACTTGGTCTGATAATATCTTGATTGTGCACGTAAATAACAGTTGCTTCGTTTAATGTATTTGGTGGAAGTACGGTTATCCAGTTTTTGGTAGGAAACACGAATTTGGGTATCTCTCTAGTATTCCAAAGTCCAGTCCACTGATTAATTATTCTTGATATCGCTCACCACGCAATGCTACTTGGGTAGGCAAATCCAAGATGGCGTACAGAGACGATATAGATGATGCTTTTGATGCGGTAGTTTTTCTCGAGGAAAGGTATATTACTTGTATTCTGATACCGTGAAAGTGAAACCTAATAAACAGTGATTTCTTTTCCTTTTTAGCTTTTACGAAAAGGGTTACAAGGAAGGCTATGAGGATGGAAAATTAAAAGGTCTTCAAGAAGGTCGACACTTGGGTTTGTTGAAAGGTTGTGAAGTTGGCGGCGAGGTTTGTGTAAACTATCCGTGTTTGTTGCTACGCAGTTCAGCTACATATTGTTATTGATTTTCCGACCCAATTAGATGTCACCTTATGTGGCAAACATTGTTCTGCAAATTCTGCAAGAGTGTGACAAAGAAAAGTGGACAATTTTGTAAGCTATAAGCTTATCACACTTCATGTTTACCGAGGAAATTCGATATCCCTGCCGCGAGACTGAGCGATTCAGTTTGAAACTGGGAGACTCTGGATAATATACAAGAGTTTTTTTTGCAGTCAAGAGTTAACTCTCCAGTCAGTCAGTGGTTTTAATGAAGCAAAATTAATCTTTATTTAATTTTCCAGGTTGGATTCTATCTTGGGTTTGTTTCAATGTGGCTTGAAATTTTGCTGGAAAGTCCTACTGCTAAAGCAAGGTACATATTGTTATTATTTTGACATGGCGTGTGTGCTTGAAGTTATTTTCTCATTTGGGTCTGAGTCTTTCAGACAGCTGGAAGCTCATAATGGAAGCAAAAGCTGTTAAAGTGCACCTAACCCCTAAAATTTTTTTCGGCTAAATAAATTCTGTTATCATCTGGAACATTTCTTCACAAAAAGTTTTTGATTTGGTTAAATTCTCGATTTTCTGTACCCTGTTAAATTCAAGAAAAATTTGGTTCACGTCCGAGTAAGAGGAACCTGGGGCAAGCTGTACTTGTGACGTCAGATCAAGAACCAAGAATTCCACGCCGCTTAGTTTTTAGCTGTGTTTCTCTGACTTTATTTGTTCATCAAAGCCCTCTGACCTTCTAGCTAATTCGAACAAAAGCATAGTATGACTAAAATTCCAATGTTGTAATCCAAAGCAGATACTGAGACGAGCTACGCGGATTCTGCTGATTTGTAGATGAATTTTAGCCTTGAATACGAGATAGATGCAGAACACAACGTCGACAGTACACCGCCAAAGGATGAAGAAAGTGCTGTCCTGCCCATATCTGCTAAAAAGCCGCTAACCAACGAAGAATGAATTGCTCAATGCAAAAAGGAAATAAAGGCAAACTAAGAACTGGAACAGCAAATAAAGCAACTTACGTTTGGCCGGAATGCTGAGCTTCGCCCGTGAGTGTTTACATTTTATTTCGCACGTTCGGTCTTCGCGTTTGGTCTTGGTTTTCCTGCTTTCCACTTCTCGCATTTGAGATTTATATTCAAGCTGAGGGAACCTCTTATAGAAATGGAGATTATCTTACCAATCATTTTTCTCACGTCAACATGCAAGCAGTTTCCTCAGATCCCAGCGTGAGCGGAAATGTACAAATTATGTAAATCAACCAGCCCTCGCTTAACTCGGGACTCTAGGCTTCGCCGCTCATCGCTCACACTTCGATCTTCTTGCGGCCTTTTTTCGCACAAAAAATGGTAATAAAAGAATTAAGAAAGAGACTGCTTGTCCTCTACTTCAACGGAGGATATGAACAAGGGATCTCTGCACAGTAATGTTTTGTTATGCTTGAGTGATTTGATATGTCTCAAGATAAAATTCTCATAGCGAGGCACGTTCATAGACTAGAATAAGGAATAATGGCAATGGACCTGGGGTCTAAGGACCGGAAGTGACGTCATGATGAACCGGAAGTGGCTGGAAAGGCGAAGGTCACGTGATTTGGGGTGGGAAACCGCTGACCCCGTACGGGAAAAGGAGATCGTGGGCTCAACATGAGAGGTCAAATGGACTTGAGGTGTAGTATTTGATCTAGGCATTTAGTAGGGAAAAAAGACCCACCCTTCCAGTTTGATCTAGGCATTTGGTAGGGGAAAAAAAGACCCCACCCTTCCAGTTTTGAAACCAACCCATCAGAAACGAGGCGAAGGATCACACGGCAGCGGTGGTGAGTGCGGGCAGCGGCGGCGGCGGGCGCGCGCGCGCGCGCGGGGAATCGGCGGCGGCGGCGACACGCGGGGGAGGGGGATGGTAGCCCGCGCTGTGAGGAAAATAAAAGTGTGAGTTCGAATCCCGGTCGGGGTGGAAAAAAATTTTTTTTCTTCTTTATTTTTTAATTTTTTTTTTTTTTTGGGAAAAGCATGGAACATTTTTTTTCGGGTCGAGGGGAGTAGGAGAAAAATTTATTGGAGAGTGGTTAACTTTTTGGGGGCTGGGAGTCTGTGGGGTTTTCGAAGAAGAAAAGCGATCGAGCTGGGCTTGAAATACTTTGAAAGACAAAAGAGAGTTGATTGGGAGTTGACAAAGGTTTTTTTTATTCATGTCAAGGTAGCTGGTGGACTCTGTCATGATGATCATTCTTTTCTTCCCCCTGGAATTTTGTGTTTTCAGGAAAAAAAATTCGACATGGCGCCGATCTTTTCTCAGAATACTTTTCTTCTTGCTCGTCTCACCGCGTGACAGGCAACACATCGTTGGACTCTAAAATATAGAGCAAAACAAAAGTAAGAAGAAATATTTTCTGGTGCAGTGAAAATTTTCACAACAACAACAACAACGCGGGCAATGCGAGCTAATGGCATGCGAGCTAAACAGAACCGCAATGGTTCGCAAAAGGTTTTTGAGGCGATAAAAATAGAACCATTGGAAAAACAAAAGAGGACAAAAAACATAAATGTGTTTTGTACTGAAGTTTGATTTTTGTGTAAAAAATGCTCAACACGTTAAAAAATATGTTTTTAACTGCCAGTAGAGGCTTACTTGGCGTGGAGGTTTGCTCGTTTTCAAAAAGCCGCTCGCTTTCTTCTCGTTTGTCTCACCGCATGACAGGCAGGACATCGTTGGACTCTAAAATATAGAGCAAAAACAAAAAGTAAGAAGAAATATTTTCTGGTGCAGTGAAAATTTTCACAACAACAACAACGCGGGCAATGCGAGCTAATGGCATGCGAGCTAAACAGAACCGCTTCGGTGTTCCAATTTTCTTTCGAGGTGATAAAAAATAGAGCCAGTTCAAAAACAAAAGAGGACTAAAAACATAAATGTGTTTTGTACTGAAGTTTGATTTTTGTGTAAAAAACGCTCAACACGTTAAAAAATATGTTTTTAGCGGACAGTAGAGGCTTACTTGGCGTGAAGGTTTGCTTGTTTTCAAAAAGCCGCTCGCTTTCTTCTCGGAGAAAAGTTTTTCTTCTTGCTCATCTCACCGCGTGACAGTCAGCACATCCTTGGACTGTGGAAAAAAAGAAATACAGAGAGTGAGTAAAAAATAAATCAGATAGTCTTTCGGGTAGAAAATGATTTTAGCCGACAGCAAAACACAACACTTACCTCGTGTGAAGCTTTCGCTGTTTTCAAAACATCCACTCGGCGGCTTTTACAGATAAAAATCTCACACTTTTTCGCTGAAATCTTAGCTGTCATCGTTTTGTATGTAAAGCCGAGGGTTGTTGGGGTAAAGCGATGAATAAAGCTGTGAAAAAACTTCACGCTACCAAACCGAAGTGTCCTTGCGCGAACCAAAAAATGCTTCGTCAGTAATTTTCCGATGACGCGAAGGCTTGACTAGATTAATTTTGTCTCGTTCTCACGGGAGATGTCTTGGTAGTGTAGTGGTAGAGTGCGCGCCATTTGAATCGAAAGGTTCGGGGTTCGAGTGCCCGCTCGGGTGTGTGTCTTTTTCTTTCTTTCTTTTCTTAGGAAAAAATTCCTCGAATTAAAAATGTATGTTAAAAAATAATAACATAAAAAAACATAAATAAAAAAAAAATCTCCCACTTCAATACAAATCAATCGGTGGTGGTATGAACTGACTATTAAAAAGTTGTCGATGAAATCGACGCTGTCAATCAAAAAAATCAACGTTTCCTCAGCTGTCAATCATTGTCTACTCAGCCGACAATCTATCCAACCTATCAATCAAATTACTCCGAGAACCAATAGGAAGATGACAGGAAAAGAGTATAAAAGCTGTCACCGACTTGATAACTCATCATTTCAAGCTAGAGGATGACTGTGTATACATGTGCTGTTTGTAACAAAGGGTTTAGTCGTAAAGACAATCTTAAACGACACTTCAAACAAAAGCATCCGGATGATGTTGAAGAAACACCTCGATATTCGTGTGATGTGTGCGGAAAGACCTTTCGGTATGAAGCCAATTTAAAAAAACATCAGAAGCTGCACACCCCAACGTGGGTGTGCGGTATCTGTGGGCGAAGCGGCTTCAACAATGCAGCAGAACTGTTTCACCACGAAAACCAATTTCATGGAGGAAATGGACCCCAGTGTAGTAGCCGCGGACAGCGATGGGAGGATCCCTTAGAATGCCCGCCTGATGTGGAAACGCTGTACGACTGTGAAGATGAAGAGATTGTGAATTGTATCCGCCAACATTGGCGTGAAATACGCACTCGAACCAAGAACGGAAAACACGTCGATATCTACACCTTCCGTCTCGAAAGTAGGTTGGATCAAGTGATTAAAGATGTGTTTAAACAACAGAAAACGGCCTTCAAGATGAATATCGCGTTCGGGTTCATTCTCCGAAATACGGAGACCGGAGAAGTCAAGTATTATTACCCTAGTCAGAACGGATTCCTGTATGAAGAACCTGTTCTGATCAGCAATGAGGAGGATTTGAACAGATTTCTGGAGAAAATCCAAGATACCGATTGGCAAGAGTTCGTCCGCCGCCAGAAACCCAACAGTAAATGGCGAGTCAGTTTGTTATGTAACGCGGCTCTCCATATTTACAAAGTAACGGAACAGCCAATAGGGCGCGGCAAGCGTCTTCCTTCCTTCATTGTGGAGAATCGCGGGCTGGATGCGTTGGAAAGTAACTACCATACAGGGCAGGTCTATGAAGACAACTTGTGCTATTTCAGATGCCTTGCAAGACACAAAGGATATCAACTGAAAAGTCTGGAAAAGAAAGCCAAGTCGTTACGGGCAGAATATCTCAACTCACTCCCCGAGAATCAAAGTGAAGATGGTGTAAGATTGTCGGATTTGTATTATTTGGATAAACTGTTTGGAATCAACACCTTGGTGTACACCCTTGAAGAGCGTGCTCCCGGACAGAAACCCATCGCCACCTTACTTCATCGCCCAGCTAAAGTTCTCTCCAAAGCGGAAACAGAGCAAGCCATGAAGTTAAATTTATGTCAACAACATTTTTCATACGTCAAAGACATGAAAAAGTACTCAAAGGCGTTTACCTGCGAGAGATGCGGCAAAGTGTTCCAGAAAGATTATAAACTGATGAGACATGAACGAGCATGTGAAGCCCAGGTCAAGTTGGACTACCCCGGGGGGGTGTATACCCCCTCAAAAACCATTTTCGAGAAAATCGAAGAGGAGGGGGTTGAAGTGGCAGATGACTTGAAGTATTCAAAGTATTACTCTACTTTCGACATCGAGGTGTTTTATCCGAAATCGAACACATTACCCGCGAAACGTCCCAAACTCGAATTTACCGCCGAACATAGATTGCTGAGCGTCAGTGTGGCGAGTAACGTCCCCGACTACAAAGAACCTAAATGTTTGATCGTGGAAGGAGATGGGGAGAAGGATGGCGAAGAGCTGGTGAAAGAGCTTGTAACCTATCTCAATGAAATAAGCGACGCTGCTTATGAACTTGAGCAGGCTAGATATGCAGAGCTGAGAACAACGATTCTAGAAAGATTGCGACTTGACAAGACAGACATGGAAGACCCAGAAGCAGATGAGGTGGGATTTGACGGGGAAAGCGGTGAGGAAGAAGATAGAGAGTTTATTGATGACGATAGAGAAGAGGAGGATGCCTCGTTCTATCGACGTGTGGATAGGGAGCGACAAAGAGAACCCACCCCAATCTCTCCACCAAGTCCGTCTACAACTACTCCAGAAAAACCTTCCAGAGTCAAGACAAAAGCTGAACGCTTGATACAAGAGCTTGACGAACATTTACGCCAACTCGTTGTGATAGGGTTTCACAGCGGACAGTATGATCTGAACGTTTTAAAACGTTTCCTGATTCCATACCTGGTGAAAAATGGCGGCGTTCAATTTACCATCAAAAGGAACCAATCGTACCTTTCGTTAAAGTCATCCAAACTGACATTTTTGGATGTCAGTAATTTTCTGGCGGCTGGGAGCAGCTATGCGGGATTTTTGCGTGCTTATGGGTGCACCGAAAACAAGGGGTTCTTCCCTTACGAGTGGATGGATACCCTCGAAAAACTCGAAGAGCCACAACTCCCTCCTCACAGCGCCTTTTATTCCTCACTCAAAAACACCAACATCTCCGAGGAGGAGTACAGCTATCACCAAGAGGTGTGGCGCGAGAAGAAGATGCGAACAATGAAAGACTTTTTGATTTGGTATAACAACCTCGATGTTGGACCGTTCATCGAAGCTGTCGAGAAAATGGCAGCGTTTTGGCAAGGCCATGGCATTGACATTTTTAATTTTATTTCCCTGCCGGGAATTGCGATGCAGTTTGAGATGCAATTCTTAAAAGAGCAAGGCATTCATCTCTCGGTGTTTAATTCAGAAGAGTTATACAACCTCTTCCGTAACAACATGGTGGGTGGACCGGCGATTATTTTTAAGAGGTATGCGGAGGCTGACAAGACCTGCATCAGGAACGAGAAGATGTGTCAGAAAGTGGTGGGATACGATGCGAACGCCCTCTACCTGTGGGCGTTAGCCCAACCGATGCCTGTGGGATTGTACACCCACTGGCAATACGCCGGGCCCAAGTTACAACCCACCTACCCCGGAAAGAAGCCGACGAGTGGCTGGCCTGGGCCAGCCACCAGCGTGGAGTAAGCCTGAGAACCAGATTGAACGACACGGAGAAGAGACTGGGGGATCGACAGCTACCCGTGGATGGGTTTCACCCCACCAGTAACACCCCCTACCAATACATGGGGTGTTACTGGCACGGGTGCCCGTGCTCTTTCGAGGCGGAGGACCCCCACCCCACCCGTGGGAAAACCTACGGCTATTGGTATGAGAAGACGAAGGACAACATCGATTATTTGACTTCCATTGGATATTCACCCATCGTCGAGTGGGGCTGTGAGTGGCTTCAAGAGAAAAGACAGAACCCCGAGATTGAAACACACCTCAACAAAGTCTTCCCCGGAAGACAACACAAGGGCAAGTTGAAATCACCCACTCAACTGTTGGAGGAGGTACGCCAAGGTAACTTTTTTGGGGCCGTGGAGGTGGACCTCCACGTCCCGGATGAGCTGAAACCTAAATTTGAAGAGATGACGCCTATTTTTAAGAATGCGGAGATTTCGGTTCAGCACATCGGGCCTCACATGAAGGCGTTTGCGGAAGAACATGAGTGTATGCCCCGCCCGCGTCGTAGCCTGATCGGCAGCTACAAAGCAGAAAACATCTTGCTGGCCACCCCTCTGCTCCAGTTTTATTTAGAGCAGGGGTTGGTGGTCACCAAAGTGCATCAAGCGATCGAGTGGATAGCTAAGCCGTGTTTTCGTGGTTTCGGCGACTTCGTGTCGAACGCAAGGAGGGAGGGAGATCGCGGCGGCAGCCAAGTAGTGGCCGAAACGGCCAAGACCGTTGGGAACGCGGGCTACGGCCGATTCCTCATGGACTCATCGCGTCATCTTGATATCAAGTATGAGGAAGATGTAAACAAAGTGGCAAGAACCATCAATTCGTATTGGTTCCGAGACCTGGAAGAAATCGATGATGGGGTGTACGAGCTCAAGTCGGCCAAGAAACGTATCAAGATGAACTTACCCATCCAGATAGGGTTTTTTGTGTACCAGTACGCAAAATTGCGTATGTTAGAATTCTATTACAATTGCGTCGACCATTTCCTAGATCGTGCTGATTATGAACTTCTTGAGATGGACACAGATTCTTTGTACATGGCGCTCGGTGGAGACAGCGTCGACACACTCGTCAAGCCAGAGTTACGTGAAGAGTATGAGACAGTCAAGTCAAGCTGGTTTCCTCGCAGAGATACGCCAGAAAACGTCGCCTCCGACAAGCGGACTCCCGGGTTGTTCAAGGTGGAGTGGTCAGGCCAGGGGTTCGTCGGCCTGAATTCTAAGACCTACTATTGTTGGGGGGAAGAGAAAGACAAGTACTCCTGTAAAGGTGTCAACAAGAAAAGAAATTCCATCACGAAAGACACCTACTTGCGAGTCTTAAAGACCCAAGAATCACAATCCGGCGAAAATCGCGGATTTCGGGTAGTGAAGAACAAAGTTCTCACGTATTCTCAGTTTCGTGTAGGATTCTCGTATTTTTACCCCAAGAGGGTAGTTTTAGAGGATGGGATCACAACGATTCCTCTAGACATTTGAGGGGTTTGACAGAACTGAGGAGGACGTCGTGCCCCTCCTGCTATGAACATTTGTGTACATGTGCTTACAACAACAGATCCACAGAGTAACATGGGCTATCCACCACACTCTTGTATCAATTAAAAAATTTGAAAACAATCTGTGTCATTTCTTCTTGGGGAGGGTCGCCCACACCTATAAAAATCCGTCTCCAGTCCCTTTCGTTCATTTCCCCTTAGACGCAGTCGAGACCAGACGTGTACGATGGCGCTCCGTGGCAAGGAAGAGCTACAGTTTCAACAGTTGTTGAATAATTTAGGGTACAATTTGTTACAGTTTAGTAATCGCATGACCGACCTGATCGTGGCCGGTTCCCCTGAATTAAGTCTGATCGCACGAACTCAGTTGATGACGTCCCTAGGACTCTTATCAATGAAAACCATGGAATTGTGTCAAGCCTGGGATCAATTTGAATACGCTTACAAGAGCACTGGGATCCCTTGGCCACATGATTTTGATGTGGCTTTTCCCAAGAAACAGGCTGAAGAAGACGACCCAAAAAAAGGAGGGGTGAAGGAACCCAAACCCAAGAAAACCAAACGAAAACACACCGGAGACACGGTGGTACCACCATCCCCCGCTCTAGACCCCTCGCTGGACCCCTCGCTGGACCCCTTGACGGAATCCAAAAAAGACATTTAAGCAAGATGATAGCCAGCTTTCCCAAAAGAAGCAGCAGCATGGCCTCTCGGACGCCTGTGTCCCTGTTAGAGGGGACCCATTGGGACACCGCCGCGGTGGAACCTGACCTCTTGGACGAATTAGATGCCTTGTACGCCTTCTATCATTGTCAATGGTGGTGTTACCGTCAAAGATATTTTCATTTCAAGTGGCTTCACGCTTCCTTGAACGCCTTGGCCCTGGTGGTGACCGCCGTCGGGATGGTGGTCGGTTCCCTCATGGAGGACAGTTTATGGGTGACTTGTTTGGCCGCCTTGGGTGTGGCTCTCAAAGGATGGAACGATTTTAAAAAATATCCCATCAAAATGGACATGTGTCATTTTGCTTTCACCACCTATGCCAAGACCTTGACTGAACTACGCAATTACGTGCGAGGTCTTCCGTTTGACGAAGATACCTTTTTGGTCAAGATGCAAACCTTGGACGACACCATCACTGACTTTGCACCCCCTGTACCCGATGCCTATACTCAAAAGTATCGCGCGCGTTTCAAGCACGTGCCAGTGACCGGGGACAGTGTGGATCTTCGTGCCCCAGCTCGTTTGAACGTATCGTTATTAGAGAAGAAACAAGCTTATAAAAAACCCTGATTTTGCATTAAAAAACCCTTGAAAAATCAGTGTCATGAAAGCGTCGTCTCCATCGTTGGAATATTTGTATTTAGGGGACGACAGTCCCTATGCCCTGAGTGGGAACACCCAATCCCTCTTGGAGGCCGGTCGTTCCCTGGGTATTCCCCAGCCAACCACGTTACGCTATTTGCAAGGCGAACCGACTTACACCTTACATCGCCCGCGCCGTGTCCGGTTTCCCCGTTCCAAAATGGTGGTCGATCCCCATTTGGATAGTACCTGGCAAGCGGATTTGGTGGAAATGCAAGATCGCCAATTGATTGCCGCCAACAAACGTACCCGTTATTTGTTAACGGTGATCGATGTGTTGTCGAAGTACGCTTGGGTAGTGGGTTTAAAAAGTAAACGAGGGACAGCCGTCCGGGATGCCTTGCGGTACGTGTTAGAAACCCACCCAGATCGTCGTCCGACCTACTTACAAACCGATCAAGGGAAAGAATTTTACAATAAACATGTGCAACAATTGTTAGACGACTATGACATTCAGCATTATTCGACTCGAGGGGAACCCAAAGCAGCGGTGGTCGAACGCTTTAATCGCACGTTGAAAGAACTCACTTACAAGTACATGACGGCTCACAACACCCCCCAATACCTGGAAGCTTTGCCAGAGCTGGTGCAACGCTACAACACCCGGATTCATTCCGCCACCCAGATGGCGCCGGCGGATGTCACGCCCGACAACGCATCGGTGATTTGGCGTCGTCTGTACAAACCCACGGCCCCTCTGACCCCTTATCAATTTCAAGTGGGCGATTTTGTACGTACTTCCAAACGGGTCAAGCGCGGTGCCTTTGGACCTCAGAGTTATCGCGGGACGTTTAGTCAAGACGTGTACGTGGTGAGCGCACGTCATCGTTCCCTGTACGATGGGGTGAATTATTACAAGTTGAAAACATGGCAAAATGAAAAAGTACCCGGTCGTTTTTACGAACCGCAACTGCAAAAAGTGCAACCTTGGCCCAATCATTGGCGTGTCAAGAAAAAGCTTAAATACAAGGGACGGAGTCCCTCACGTCAAGTGTTGGTGACTTGGCAAGGCGTGGCTCCCAGTTATCGTTCGTGGATTCCCACCCGCGCGTTGAAACAGTATGAGTGAGAGCCACCCACGTGATTTTGTCTTGTACTTGAACAGTGCCGACCAAGGCACGCATCCTTTGGAACCAGGGGTGACCACTGTACGAGCTGCGTTTCGTCAAGAACTCGAAAGACCTCTGACGTTAAGTGAAGATTGGAAAGTGGCTCTCTTGAGTCTCGTTTACACCCATTCCTATGGCAATGCCGTTCTGAAATCACCACAAGATTTTCACTACGATGTCAAGGATTTGTCTGAAGTGGGTCCCCCTCTACGGACCTTACAATTGTCTCCTCACAAACACTTTACGCATGTAGGCCACGTCTTGGAAGATTTGGTGGAACAACTCAAGGTACCCGTCATTCCCATGTTGTCTGGAGGCAAGTATCATTATGGACAACTACATTTGGATTCGCCCGGTACCACCGACATGAACTTTCCGACCAACCCGAAACTGGATTATTTTCGCCGCGACCTTGTCGATACGTATCTCGCTACCCATGGTTTTGGGAGTTTACCGACCACGTTTCCACGAATCAAACAATACATCAACGACGCCACGTTGACACTGATGGGGGCCGATAAAGTCAAGTATATCTGGACACTCCTGGATAGCCCCACGCGACCTACCACCCATTATGCCATTGAAATGTGGTCTCAAGGGTATTACGACTTGGGGGAATCGTTGGCTCTGTTCATGGGATTTCTCGAACCGGATCCCACCCGTCCTGGTCAAACCCGCATCGTGGCTCACAACACCGTCTATGCTGACACGGGGGCTGGGACGCGAGGCAATTGGGTGGTCTCGCGTTTAGATTTGGATCATGTGGGGATCATCCAGCAAGATTTTCAGTTAGGAGGTGTTCGTATTCATCTCAACATTGCCATCGAACGACTTCAGCACATGTTTGAAAGAAAAGCCGTCTTTGACATGGGGGCCTGGATTCAAGACCCCAGTCCCTTTACTCCTCACATGCGAGGGGCATCGCCCCTCGTGTTGGTGAGCCTCGAACCGGGCCGGTGGGGATTGCAAGCAGCCCCTCTCAAGAGCGCGCGCTTTGCGCACGGTTTAGACAAAGTGGTGGGGGCCGCGTCGGTGACGGGACGGCTGCAAGTCTTACCCCATTTGCAGACCCCCTTGGGCAACGACATTGTCTTGTCGAACGTGGATTTCAGTAAATGTTATGCGGAACTGGATATTGTGGAATTAAGTGTCACAGGAGGTCGACAACGTCACGTGTTGGCGACCGTGCCCTTACCCAGTCAGACCTATGGTCAAACGTGTGGGTACTATCCCCAACATCTGGATTTTCGTGCCTTGGCCGCTCCCACCCATCGTTTGAATCAACTCCGAGTGCATTTAAGAAACGCCGACAATCGGGGCATTCCATTCTACACTGGGCTGGTCGGCTTGTCGCTGTATTTTCATCGCGGCCCTACGCCCACGTCTTTAACCTCCCTCGGTATGAGTTTTCAAGGAGGACGTCGTGTGACCTTGGAGAGCAACGCCCAAAAAGAGGTGTTCCCTAACAACCACCCCGCTGAGTTTCGGCTACGTCTCCCCGAAATGTGGAAGTTGGATTCTTCGTGGGAAGTGGGTTTAGTGCAATTGTTGTTACCCCACACGTGGCACAACATCTTAGATCGGCAAGTGCCGTTTCGGGTGCATTACAATAGCACGTTTAATGTGATGATGTATCTCCCAGCGGGTGCGTATGTGACCGTCCAAGATGTGGTGGAAGGTTGGATGGGGGTCATGGAAGCCAACATCCCTTCGAACGACAGAGCGTCCTTTGCTTCTCTCAAAGTGGAATTGGATGGGAAAGGATTTTACACGTGGACGTTTCCCGATGCGGAATTCTCCGTGTACATTCCAGCCTGGTTGGCCCGCGTCTTGGGTTACTTGGAGTGGGAGACGTGGAACGTGCCCTTTTACTACCGCTCCGATCAACGTCATCCGACGGTAGAAATCACGCAACGCGATGCGGACGGTCGACCCACGGAAGTGGAATTGACCCGCAGTCATACCATGGCCAAACACAGTCAGACCCGTGTCTGGGCCAGCATCTCGAAAAACTCGTTTCAAAACATCTACGTGCATTGTGACATCATCGAACCGGTGTACATAGGATCCCAAATGGCCAAAGTCATCTTAACCCACGGGGTCAACACTAAGAAACAACGCCTAGAAGATGTGACCATCCCTCACTTGATTTTTTACCCCCTGAGTCAACTGCAATTTCGCGACATCAAAATCGATATAAGGGACAACTTAGGACGTCCCATTCCATTCCAAGGCGGTGAAGTGACGGCCACGTTGTATTTTCGTCGACGTGCCCTGCCGTGATTGAGAACCATGGTGATGAAGAAACGATTTGCTTTCCACGACTGGGTGGACGTCAGTCCCCCCTTTCAAGCTGGGGGTCAGACCTACAAGGAAGGCACCCCACCTTACCAAGAAGGAGGTTGGTCGCCCCTGTGGGCTCTAGCCGGCCAAGGCGCTACCTCAGTGGGCAAAGACGTCATGTGTCAAGCTGCGAAACGATTTCGTCAATCCTTTTGTCAGAAAGATGAAGACGAAGCACCCCCTAGGAAAAAGAAGAAGAAGACAACGCAGCAAGGGGGTGGAAACACGTACCGAGCAGGCACCGAGCCCTATCAAGAAGGAGGCATCCTCCCTTTGTTAGCTTCTTTGTTCTCCTCACAGAGGGGCATGGGCAAACAGACAGGAGGATTTTTAGGCCCCATCATTGAACCCATTGGGGATTTGATCAAGATGGGATTTCAAAAGAAAGCGGCCCAACGTGGCCGTGGAGTGGGTTCACAGAAGAAGAAGAAGAAACGATCCAAGTACATCACAGGCTCGTCGGTCTTGGATCCTCAAACCACCTTGAATCGCTTGTTTCGTCGAGCGGGTCAACGTCCCATTGGAGTGTTACCCGACGTGATTTCAGGACCCCAAGTCGGTATGGGACGTCGTCGTCGCCGTCCACGTCGAAGTCACTGTTTTCAGGGGTTACCCTAAGAAAAAGCATATAAAGGAGTGACACGTGCTATGTTTTTCACAGACGACGCCACACGTCAAGCACCATGGACACCACCACCACCTTGAGTTTAAAGGAAGACCGAGGACCTTACAACTATCGTCCTCAACGCCCTATCGATGCCACCGAATACAAATGGCAGTTTGAAGACATCAAGCCTTTGACGACGTCGTCCACCCCCTTGCAATTTCGAATCGATGATCGGCCTTACCCCTTCTGCCCGCGGGAAATGGAACTGCATTTGAAAGTCAAGTTTAAACTAGCCGATGCCAAAGCACCAGCTTATCACAACACCACCACCCAATTCATCATTGGACCCGTCAATAACTTTGGGTACAGTTGCATCCGTCAAGTGCGTTGTAAAGTCAACAATGCCGAGACCGAATCTGCTTCAGGGGTGAATTTGGCGTACCGCCAATATTTTGAAACTCTGTTGGAAACCGACCCGTGGGACGAAATGTCTAAACTGAAACGTCAAGGATGGTACCGAGATGTAGCAGGACAAATGGAGAAATGGGGTGGTAAGCTAGCGGATGCTGCTACCCAAAATGCCTCCGGCATTGCTCGCCAACAGAACTTGGTGAATAGCACAGGCGAATACGAATTCAACGTGACACCCATTCCCAGTAATTTCACCCAGATTGAACAGAATGTGCCACCCAACACCAAAGTGGAATTTGATATTGAATTCAATACCCCTGCATTTGCTTTGATGGCCCGCAAATACAAAGATGATGGAAATGGCCAAGCTGCCACCTCGAGTAACAAAGTGTCGTTTGAAGTGTTGGTCTCTCAATGTTTCATTCGTGTGTTTTACCGCGTTCCCAGAGAAAGCATTGTGAAGTACATGGAAGAACAAGTGGAAGCCACCAGTGTGGTCAACCCCCTGACCTTTCCGTTTCGCCGCATGCGCTGTGACAACTATCAATTGCCAGCCAATCAGACCCAAATAGATCTGAATGATGTGTTTCGAGGAAGAGCCCCACGGTTGTTTTGGATGGTCTTGGTGGAAGACGATCGTTACCAAGGAGATTTTGGAAAAAATCCTTTTAATTTTACACGCATGAATGGTCTGTCCGTGGAATGTACGGCCAATGGGGTGCCCGTCCCTAAAGCCAGTTTGAATCTGACCCACAAGTATGAAATCTATGACCTTTTGCTGAATGCTTCGGGCAAAAACAAACGCGATGCTTATCTCTTGGATCCCGATACCTTTGATGAAGGTTTCTTCATCGTCCCCTTTGACCTGACTGCTGTCCAAGATGGTGGGGAATCCAGTACCCCTTTGCTACACATGCTGGTGGATATCCGCCTGCGATTTGGCAGTGGCAATCCTACTCTTCAAGCCCTGTTTTTCTATAATACAGACGAACATCTGTTGGAAGTCGACAACCGTGGCACCGTGCAAGGCCCCATTCCCTTAGGAAGTGTGTAAAAAAGAACACCATGCACGATACTTGGACATTACGGAACATCTGTCAACAAGATGCCTTTATTCGACGCTATTTCTTGGACGTGTACGGCGCCGATCAAGTGCCATGCCAAGCCCCGTACCCGCGATGTGCTATTGCCAACACCGATCCCATCGATCTGCCAGGCCAACATTGGGTGGGGCTGTTTTGGATGGGACCCCAGCAAGGCGAGTTCTTTGACAGTTATGCCATGCCACCCGACACCTACTACCCCCAATGGCATTGCTTTGAAACCTTTCAACAAAACCCTCAGGTCCTCCAACAATGGAGCACAGACGTGTGTGGGGATTACGTCCTGTACTACTTGTATCACCGATGTCGTGGGACACCTTTACAAAAGATTGTCCATTATTTTTCGCCCACCGATGCTCTGTACAACGACACCGCGGTCGTTCAACGTATGCACGAGTTATTTGATTTATCTTCCCAGAAGCATCGCCTGTTATTTCAAAGCCATGGACGCCCTCAAATTTGTATTCGGCGTCAAAACCATGCCTGTTATGTGTAAACATGAGCCTCTGTTCTTGTTGTTAGAAGGCTCCTAAAAAAGAATATAAAGGATGACAATAAAAAATGCCTTTGTAAAATCATGTCTGATGAGTACGACCCGCGTTTGCGGGTGCCTGGCAACATGCAAATTGTGGGACCCTCCCTGAGCGGCAAAACCACGTGGCTCTACCGTTTAGTGCGGGATGCCCCCGTGTACTTTCGACGAGCGGATGGATCGCCTTGTTTTTTTAAAAAAATCGTGTATTGTTATGGTTCCCCTTGGCAACCCATTTTTGAAGACTTTCAAGCCTTGGGCGTGATCTTGCATCCCAACTTACCCAACGATTTGGAAACGTTGTTTCCACCCGAGGCACGCCCAGGCATGTTGATTCTGGACGATTTAATGCAAGAAGCGGTGCAATCCCCGCAAGTCACCCAACTGTTAACGCGCGGGACGCATCACTTGGAATTGTTTGCCATCACGTTGATGCAGAACCTGTATCCAGGAGGACGCGAACAGGCCACTCAAAATCGCAATTACCATTACACCGTGTTATTTCGAAATCCCGCCGACACCCGTTACGTCAAAGCGTTGGGCAATCGTTGGATGGGCGACAGTCAAGCGTTTTGGGAACTCTATAAAAAGGCCACAGCCCAACCCTACGGTTACCTGTTGATTGATAATCATCCACGAAGTGACGAAGCCATTCGCTTTCGCACCCATCTGTTGGTGGACGAATCATCCCCCATCACCGTCTTACAACCGGCGCAACGAAGTCGACGCAAGTAAAAAAATGGGTCGGCAACGAGGAGGCACCCGTCGTCCGTCCGGTTCCCCTGGAACTCAATCCTTAGCGGATTTACAACGACGCATGGGGCATCAACAAGAACGATGGAAAGAAACGACGCGTCGAATTCGTTGGCGTTTACATCATCCTCGACCCACCCTCAAACAATCTCTTGGGGAAAAAAAGAGACAAGTGACCTTTGAAGCCAGACACCTCTTCAAAAAAGGGTTACCTGGACGTCGCAACAAAAAACGCCGAGGGTTGTTAGCCGCCGGCGGTGTGGCAGCAGGGATCATGGCACCTGTGGTGGGGGGTATTTTATCACACGTGATCAAAGAGGCTCAAAAAAAACATAAAAGCAAGACGTGAACCGATGAGGATGAAGCCTACTCGCCATGAATACCGCCGTGTTACCCACCTTTCGTCGTTCAGCCTTTCGACGCCTTCCTCGTTCGTTGCAAGCACCCTGGGGACCGGGCATGCCAGCCACCCATTTTGTCTTACGAGGCGATGAGTACGATGTGAACATTCAAGATGCCAGCCCTTTGACCACGGGCCGTGCGGCTCTGGTCAAACGTCGTCGTCGTCGTCGGAAAAAACGACGTCAACGTGGGGGTGCACCCCCACCTCAACGATGGCAGCTAGAGCAACGCGCTTACGCCAACCGTTTTCCGCAGCGCTTGGAGCGCAGCGTGAACCGGGGCTTGTGGAAAATACGCAACAAACTGACCCCCACCACCTTGACAGGGAAATTGGCAGGCGCCGCGGCGTTGGGAGGGGCCGCAGCGGCGGCCCCTTTGGCATTACTGGGTACATTGGTAGGACAACTTCTTCGCAAACAAAAGGTATAAAAGTCCACGTGCTTTTTGGACATTGCACAAAAAGAAGAAGAAGAAAAAATGCCGGTGTCATCTCGACGTCAGAAAGGAGGGTTAGGTCCCTTTGCTGAACAGATGGCGTTGTATTCCCTTGCCCCTTTGGCCACAGAAGCTGTGGGCAACTTGTTGGGAAACCTCGTGCCGGGACTGGTAGGACAGGGAGGAGCGGGAGTGTTTGATTTACCGGGCAATTCGCGCATGATTGGTTTACCCAATCACCTGCCGCCCAACACTTACTATCAACTTCCTCGTCCATCCCAAAAAGGAGGTTTGGTGAGAAAAAAGAAAATGAAACGGGCAGGTGCTAGAAAACGACGCTCTCAAAAAGGTGGCCTTGGCCCTCTCGCTCTGATGGCTGGTATGAGTTTAGCTCCCATGTTGTTAAATTCCTTGATGCCTCAACAACGTCGCAGGATGCCACCCCAACATCGTATGCCACCACGACGTCTATAAAAGAAGAAGTCGCCTTGTCAGAAAGAAAAAATCATGGCTCCCCCGGTAGGTGCGTGGCGTCGTTATCCACCCCATCGAGGCTTTAACCCTTCTTCGGCCGCTGCCAAGCGACTCAACGATGGTTTTACAGCTCGACCCACCCGACCTCGTCTCAAAGCCAAGACAAAGACGCGGGCTCCCCTAGGAAAACTGAGAGGCAAGATGGGTAAAAAAGGATGGATGGCCGCGGGAATGGTGCCTGTGGTGGGAGGTCTAGGCGCGTTGTTAGGGAGTGTGTTAAAGCCGAAAAGCAAGAAGAAACAAGAAGGTGGTGGCAACACGTCTTGGCGAGTGCTGACACACCAACCCTTTTTACTGACCTTAACATCAGGTGGATGGGGAAGACAAATACAACAAGCCAGTACCGAGGAATTACGGGCTTTGACAGATCTGATCCGTAACGTGTACGACGGGGTGATCCCCATCCCCACGGAGGTCAAGGTGCCTTTGAAAAAGCATATAAAAGAGATTCGACGACTCAGTGGCCTGACAACCCCCTTGTACGAACGTCGTGCCCTCCTTCTGTCGTTGGGCAAACGACTTCTCCCTTTTGTGCGTGCTGGTTTGAACGCCTTGACAAGATGAGTGAAAAATATGCCAAAGAGATGATCCTGGTACCCAAACCCCCCGAAGAGGGACAAACAGGGGGACAAGCCGCGGACGAGGGGATGGCGCAATTTTGGAAACGTCGGTTGTTGGTGGATGAGCTAGCGCATGCCCCACACGTGGATAAGATGATGAAACGTATGGAGGACATGAAAGAAAGTGAAGGGCGCGCTCTACCGCCCTCGGTCCCTGATTATGGGTTAGGGAGCAGTGACTACTTTCGCTCGCAACGTCAGTTACAGAACGTACAACCGCGCACCATCCAGTCCGTGTTTAAGGACACCCCACGTTCATTGACCAAAACGTCGCGTACACCACCTCAAGTTCCTTTTAGGAATACCCTACCCGGTTCCTTTGAAGAGGCCGTCAAACGACAGGAAACCATGGATCAGGATTTGGAGACGTTTCGAAAGCAAGCCGAAGCCGATCTAACAGCGGCCATGAAATCCGGCCACACCACCCGGATCGAAAAAGCTCGGCAAAGAATGGCTATCGTCGATCGCAACATTGATGAAATCAAGGCGCAAGATAGTGAATTAGATGACTTGCAATGGGGCCGTCCCGACAAAGACAAACAAAACACCTATGGAGATGACGACGAGAGTTTGTGGCGACAAGATCGACGTGCCACCTTACAACAACATCAAATCCAACGCTATCATCAACTGGAACGAATGTTTCCTCAACCAGGCATGCCACCCCCACCTCCCTTGTCTCCACCAAGCAAGGACCCTGTGTCCACCACCCGTCCTCCTCTAGCAACATCATTTCAAGAAGCGGTGGAACGTGACGAGACCATGGCACGTGAATTCGAAGGGTTTCGAGCTAGAGCTCAAGAGGCTTTGACCAAAGCAGAAAAGCAAGGCGACCCTCAAGCCATCAAAAAAGCCCGGCAAAAACGGGCCATTGTCGAACGTAACATTGAAGCCATCAAAGATCAAGACCAACAAATCGATCAACTCTTCCTCCCTCGACCCAAGAAACAAGATCGAATGACCTATGGGGAAGACGATGCCACTCAGCGACGCCAAGAAACGTTAGAGAGTTTACACCATCGTCGTGATAAATTGTACCATCAGTTAAAAAAGTTATTTCCTCCACCCCGTATTAAGCCCACCCAACGAGGGCAAGGTTCTGCTGCACCCATTGTTTGGTATAAACCCCGGGGTTGGGTTGAAGAATAGAAAAAAAAGTGTTATCGTTAATGAATAAAATCAGTTTTGTTGTTAGAAAAAAAAATGGTTTGGTTATTGTGTGTCTCTACTCCCCACCCTAGAAAAAAGTATAAAAACCCGTCCCTCCCTTCGCCTCGCCCTTCATTCCGCAAGATGCCGTCGACCGAGCCACTTCGCAAAGTATGTCTCCTCCTTGGTTTTGAAGGATTTTACATTCAAAACCAATACTATTGTCGCGAACTAGACTGGAGTGCTGTCAAAGAAGGGGTGTGCGGTAACATCAAATACCGAATGCCTATGACCCTGAAACAAATCAAAGGTCGAGATCGACTGAACGTGGCCTACGTCACGGCACGCGTGCACGGATTAGCTTTTGACGATGATCCCACCGAAGAAGCCAAACCCTACGCTTGTTTTGAACAAGATGTCCAAGACTTGTATCACAAATACAAGACAGACGATCGACCCTTGGTCGCTTACAAAGGGGGACAAGCCGTTAAGGACACGTTGAAAAAATTGGGCATTGAGGCCATCAATTTGGAACATTGGGGATGTAAGAAAATTCAATCGTTGCTCGATCCAGACACAGAACCACCCGAAGAAGATTGCGGACATCACGAAAGAGGCTACTGTGCCGCGGTGAAATGCAACACCTTTAGACAATGGTTAGAATGGGCGAAACAACAAGACAACCTCAACCCCACGTTGGGAAATTGTCACTTTTGGGATTAAAAAAATAAAAGATTTTTTTCAAAAAAATTCAGCTGACCCTCTTGCTGTATAAACTGGAGCGTGCTGCAGCCCCTTCCCACAGCGCACTCAAAGCGCGCGCCCTGGACCCCGCGCCGCCGCCGATTCCCCGCGCGCGCGCGCGCGCCCGCCGCCGCCGCTGCCCGCACTCACCACCGCTGCCATGTGATCCTTCGCCTCGTTTCTGATGGGTTGGTTTCAAAACTGGAAGGGTGGGGTCTTTTTTTTCCCTACCAAATGCCTAGATCAAACTGGAAGGGTGGGTCTTTTTTCCCTACCAAATGCCTAGATCAAATACTACACCTCAAGTCCATTTGACCTCTCATGTTGAGCCCACGATCTCCTTTTCCCGTACGGGGTCAGCGGTTTCCCACCCCAAATCACGTGACCTTCGCCTTTCCAGCCACTTCCGGTTCATCATGACGTCACTTCCGGTCCTTAGACCCCAGGGCCCTCTCAATCTTAGATTCTCGACGCCATCTTGGACGCCATCTTGGAGGAGGAACAACTCCGGATTTGGGGATAATTTGGCCCCTATACTACTACTGGTAATAATTTTCTGCGTACCGCGTATCGCGGATATTCTGTGGATAATCGGCCATTGAAACATTGGAAATACACAAAAAGCTATCGTTTGGTCAGATACTAAAGTTGTTCATTCATTCATACCTTCTTCTGTGACAACAAATCTTTGCTTAAAATGCATCAAGCGTAGTATCAAGTGCTTGGAAGGCTGCCGCTTTGCTCGCTATTGCTTTACGAAATCCACTTGTTTCGTCCCTTCGCCTCTGGTCGCTCATCGTCAAAAAATGCAGTATTTAGCCTGTGAACAGGCTCCGCGGTGGGGAAAAAGGGTGAATGATAATCTTGGCGAGCGAAGCGGCAACGGTGAGCGGAGCGAGCCGAGCGTAGACTGGCTCGCCGTGCTCGCTTCGCTCGCCAAGATTGTCATTCGCCCTTTTTCCCCACCGCAGAGCCTGTTCACAGGCTAGCAGTATTTTGTAGTGATACGTCTTGTGATTCGTTTCCTTGGTTACTATGTTTCGGAGCAATACGAACGGTCCACAGTTTTCTGTACATCTTCGATTGCTCAAGAGAAATATAGCTCCGATAGAGATGGCGCAAGACTGCGGGTTCTTGATTTGACATCACAAGGTGACTAGTCCCATGCCCTCACTGCTCGACCTTGAACCAAAATGGTGTCTATTTTTTCGGCCGATTTTCCATACTTCAACCACGCACAGAAAATCAGGGATTAAACCAAATCAAAAACTTTTTGTGACGAAATGCTCCAAATGATAACAGGATTTATTTGACGGGGAAAAAATTTTTAGGGTTAGGTGCACTTTAAGGGAGAGACATAAGTTGTTATTATACGTTGTAAAGGCACTACGGTGTGACATGATATTTTCACGGGAGTTTAATTTCACAGATTGCCGATTTTTTTGTGTTTTTTAAAAAGAAATTTTCGCGATTTTGGATTTTCAGACTTAACCACAGGGAACAATTTTTTTGCGGATTTCCTGCAAGTTTCTCTCTGGTACCAAACTTGTATAGAGCAACAAGAGATAATATAGGTGGTCTCAAATTTACCCAGAGAATGCAGAGACTATTTGTTATGTTGCGATGGTAGAGAGGAAGGTCCTAATATTCGTTTCTCAGCCAGTTCTCAACTGAAATTCAGAAATACAGGGAGTAAGTTTTCGCAGATGATTTTTTAGTGGGAGCTTGTTTTTGAAGGATCAAATTTTTGTGGATCAATGGAAAATCCACGAATTTCATGCCACACGAGTTCTCCAGTGGCCAGTTTGCCACATTATAATTCTGAAGGTTGGTACTATCTGAGCATGGTCTTTGCTGGAGTAAGACACTTTTTCCTGTTCAGTCCAAGACAATTTCATGTACACCAAATTAGCCTCGTTAATGTGGACAATTTGGCTATTTCTGGCCACTGAAAATTTGTCAAAATAATTAATGCACTACATCAGACATCTGCACAAGTATGTATTATCAGTTGAGTTGAATGGAAGTTACGTGTCTTGGACCATTTGTCATAAATATTATTGTTTTTGTGGGTTAATATGTGGTACCATACTGCATTGTCCTTTAAAAATGTTAAAATGAATAAATTGTGTCATTCATAAAAACCTGCTTAAAAGCACACCCCATTAATACAGACAGTTTCCTTGGTCCCTATGGTAACATTTCCATTCCTCGAGTGAATTTGGACTTCATTTGTTATATTTTAGGTGTGTTAAATTGTTGGAAACCCTGAAGAAGATGATTGTGGCTCTTCCTATTGATGATCCCACAAATGAGGAACTGTTTGATAACCTTGAGAAAATACGAGCAAAGTTTAGACAGGTAGTATAACTTTCAAATGTGCAGACCTCTTTCAATTAAGCAGAGGCTGGTTAGCCCATTTATTCACTAAGAAAAATATCATCCACTCTGAAGATATTGATTTTATCTTTACTGTGAAGGGTTTAGATGCCGATATCATCAACATGATAGTTATCATATCTGTTTTAAATATAATTGAACAAACTGAAATTTGTTGGCATGTAATCAAAACTTCATGGGCTGTTCCTTTGAAAATCTCCAGTAGTTGTAAGAGTTGCTGAAAAAATATAATAAAATGGACAGTGTAACCTTTTGACAACAGGGGAACATATTCATCATCCTGTTCAGTCAGTCCTTGATAAACTACTCCTAAATTATCGAAACTTTTTGATTATCTGGACTTTCTCTGTGACCTCTTTTTATTAACGAGCACCAGTGAATCACAGGTGGAACAGCTTTGAGAAAAAAAAGGTGTTACTAATTTCTTTAAAACAGGCTTTATTTACACCATGTTCTCTTGAGAGGATTGAGAAAAAGATGAAGCCTAGCACGAGACAGTTTTAGCTCTCTATGAATATAATCTCCTCTGAAAATAGCAATCAATATTAATAAATTGATTGCACAGGTAAATCTTGTTTGATGATTTCTTGAGATAATTCCAAACTAAATACATTTTCATCCTTCTCAGTTATAAATATAATTATGATATCCAGAATCTCAATTATCAGCACTTTTTTGGTGGTTCCATCAAGTCAGGGTAATCAGGGCTCAATTGTACCTGTTAAGGCTGCTGAAGCACAGAAATTGACACAAAAAATTTTCAAGAAATTAGTTAACATGAACAGTACTGCTCAGTTTGATTGATTGGTCGTCTGAGTTTAAATAAGATGTGCTTTATTTAAGTTTTGATAAATATTTAAAGCACCAGAGTGAATTAGGGGCACAATAAATTACTGAAAGAAATTTGATAAACTGTAATAAAATAACATGCTTTTATTTCCCAACTGAGGGAGGCCTACTAGTTAACTGTTTTCCATAGAAGTTCAGCTAAGGATTTGAACACAAGATTGAAGTAAAACAAATCCAGGTGGTCAGGGATGAGAGTTGATCCTGGGACTTATGGATTACAAGTCAGTGCCTCTAACACAAGGTCAAACTGTCTCCCTTCAAAAAACAGAATCACTTAACATGATTATTAGATTTGGCTTTAGCTAGGGCTGGTAATGCTAACATTGAGCTTACAAGTCTTGTTTGGAATATCAACATCTAAGCTAATCCAATATTTGTTTTTTATCAGGTGTGTTCATTGCTAGGAGTAAGCGCTGCATACCATGGTGGAGGGATGTCTGGGCTTTCCTTCTGATAATAAAAGAGCCAAGTCTATACAGTAGGAAAGAGTGGTTCACAAGGGTTAAGCTTTGCGACAAGACAAGTCCAGATCCTCCCAAAGGTAAATACAGGCTTGTCTGACTTTGATAGAATTATGATGTACCACGCACCTGTATTGTTAGCATGTCAGATTTGATTAGAAGGCCATTGGTTTGAGGCTGGTTGATGCATTTTGATGTATTGTTTCCTTAGGCACATTACCCCACACTGTGTCTCTACCACAGTGTAAGAAATGTGTACTGTTGAACTGGTTATGCTATGATGGAATACTCTTATTTATTAGCTATATGGGCTGCTAGTGGCTCATATATCCAATATTCCCTTTTTTTCTTGGAAGTCTGGAGGAAATTCTCAATTGTACCTTAGCCTTTTGATTGCCAGGAACCAAATGGTGTTCTTGGTGTATTAGAGAAAGATGTTATTGATGTTTTTGTCCTAAAATGGAAAAAAAAACCCAGTCATTGCACATGGTATAGTCGAACCTCTATAATATGGACACCTCTTTATTATGGGCACTTTGCTTGGTCCAAAACAGACCAAAACTCATACAAACTGTACCTGTGTTATTCAGACACTCACCTGGTACTTTGGATGTTCTGTGTTAAAGAGGTCAGTACTTGCAACTTTTTTGTGCTTAACTTATTGATCTTTTTATTTTGTTTGTCTTCTGAATTTGTGAGACTTAAGTTTTAGCAACGTCTATTGTTTTCTTTTGTAACGGATGTACTCAGTGGAAAAAACTCTAAATAGAAATTCAGCCTTCTGACAAACCCTAGGCAATTAAGAAACTTGTTTATTTATTTTTTTGGCTGCCTAATAAAAGATGCTTCTCTCACACTGAGCCTCTAACATTTTTTGTCTTTCAATATTTACAGGCTCCCTTGGCTGTTAAGCAGAAAGGAATCAGTACTTTTCTGTTAAGTCAGACTCTGCACTAAAGGCAGTCAATTTGCTGCAGTTTTCCTGTCTATGACAGAAACAGGAAGGACAAATTATGAGCTAAACTGCTTAATGCTAGTTGCTTGTTTGAAATAACCTTTAAATTGAATTTATCACACATTCAATGAAATCCCTCTGGTGCTCAATTCTAGATCATAATTTTCCAATTCTTTTGTAGAGTTATGGTAACCGCATAAGTGAAAGTTAGGGTGAGAGAGAAAAGCTGAAACAAATGAATGGATTACCCTCAGAGATTGTGCATGGTGGACAAACTTGAGATAATAATACTATGTAATATCATAAGAAGCATTAAGACATGTTTACTGAACATTCCAGATATTGATACATGACTTTGTTGAATGGATCTCTCATGAATAGATTTCACTGTTTTTAAACTTTCTTTGTGTTCAAGAGTGTCCTTTACTGTGTCGGTCTTACATTTTTGGGAGAAATTAGGCAAATTACCAAAGTAAACATTCATTCTTGTAATGCCATTTCCTGAATATAGTTGTACTTTGGTTTTGGTAAACTTTTAATGTACTTCCTTGTTTGGTTCATTTCCTAGTAGTTCAAATTAATTTTGCAAAATAAGTAATATTTTAAAAGCATTGGAGAATAGAATTAAACAGGTTTGCTTGTTGTATTCTGTGAAGCAAATAAAATGTTCAGTTGTTGCAAAAGTTTAAATTTAACTTTAGTTAGTTGTTCCGATAGGGTGCATCTGTGGGGGTGGGGGGAGAAAAAGGGGTTCAACCCCTTTGAGAAGTTCAAATTACACAAAATGCCTCACTTCACTGTCAACAGTCTCAGAATTTCTGGTGGAGCAAGTGGTACACTTTCAACACCCACTTTCCAAAAATTCTGGATCTTTCCCTGTTGTAGATTCATTAAGAATTCTAGGTTGACTTGCGACATACTGGGACTACAAAAAGACCAGAGGTCAAATAAAGTCTGGTCTCAAATGAAAGCCCAGGCATTTATTCAAAATAAGCCTGTGAAGACACCCAGATTTTACATATTCAAGAAAATGTTCAAATAACAAATGACATGTGGAAGCATCAATTTTGACAATTAAAGGTTGTGGTACTATGTTTCGTATTTGAAAGGTTACCACTCCCTCTGTACCAAAGCTATTTGTTGTGTGTGATTGAAGGGTAGTGGCATAACCACCCCAAGCTGGTTTGGAAAATCTCTTTTACTCTCTGTTTACATCAAAATACTTTTGGTTAACTGATGGTCTGGTACCCTTTTCCTCGGCAAATGCACCTTGGAGACCAAGGGTAGTAAAAATTTGCTTTTGGTTTCTCAGATTCTACTGTGTCTTCCATACAATTATAATAGTAACTTGGTACACCCCTGACAGGTATTTGACTTATCAGGACACTTTTCTCCATGTGCAGCGGGTTCCTTCCATGGTGAACCTCTAACCTGCTATCTCGAAGAGAAACCAGTTTTTCTATCGATACTAGAGTATGTGGCATAGTTTACTAATGGTTTCTGTGATCTCCTGTTGTCTCAATCAATTTTTGGCTTCCTGTATGTGGTCCAAGATAGCGGAAATCTAATCTTGTTTTGTTCATTTGATCTTGCTACCTTTGCATGACATGGTGACACAGAAAAGTGTGAACACTAGAATAAGTCCTCGAGTCATGAGTAAAAACCAATTACATGTGAACTCAACATAAATCTGCAAACTGCAATCATATGTTAAGTATTAACCTTGAGGACTTTCTTCAGTTGTCTTTTCTTAGGCCTGGTTAATAGTAGTACAATTGTCATGTCAGAGCCAAATCAAAGTGTTCATATACTTTTTGGATTTACAATCAGTAGTTACAGTAGACCATACCCTGCAAGCAGAGGTTTCTTGGTCACCTTATGTTCTGGCGGGCAAATAAGAAAACTTTTCCACAAAACTGTCCAATTTCCTAGCTATCAGACAAGCACAAGACTTGCCATACACATCCTTTTTTTGTCTATTTTGTGTGTGTGCTCATGCATCAACTTACGAAAACTTGTCAACTTAATGAACACTTCTCTTGTCCGGGTTAACTCAAGCTTCAACAATTGCTGCCTTGTTCTTCTGCTGTTTTTGTGAGCTGGGAGAAGTTGTAAGACATATGCATATTGTACAACAAGTTGGCAAGTGTATCAACTCATACACACACTTGCTGACATCCACAGCAAGCCTAACAGTTAAACTGGTTGAAAACCACCTAGAAACCAGTATTTTTAATTCATTTGCCCAAGATTCCGGATGGCAGCAGATCAAAGAATTGGACGGTTGTGAGCAGAATTTTTCTTATTTGCCTGCCAGCAGATTGCAGGACCAATAAACCTCTACTCACAGGATAAGTAGGGCCCCAGTATCTTAACCCCAGCATCTTTGAAGATCCTGCTATCTCAAACAGTAACTTATTTCTCTCGTACAGCACAGTATTTTACCACTTAATCCCTCCAACTCCCGCTTTCTTGAACAATTTTCCATTGCACTAGCAAGTTCCAGGTAGCGGGTGTCTACTCACAATTTTATATTATCATGGTCAAACAAAAACATTTAACAGCAAATTAAAAGTTGAAACTGTGAAACTATTTCTTCTTTTGCTTTGCCTTCCTATTTTCAATGTCTCTGAACAGAAGCGGTGGTGATGCTGGCTGCATTTCCATTTTTCCCTTTCTTCTCTCATTGTTTCTTTTCACTTTTGGTGGTACCCAAGGAATTGGATTACAGTAACTTGGTGCAGGATATGAACCCCATTCATAATACCCTGTCAACATTCCTCCTGTGTAACCAAAGCTGTTATAAACAGGTTTAGGTCTCTCTCTAATCTCTTCAATCCATTTGCTATAAGCTTCTTCATTTTGTAACTTTCTTTCTACTTCCCTATCTTTCTTCATTCTTGCATCTTCTTTCTCTTTCCTTCTCTTTTCTTTTTCCCCTGCTTTCTTCTCCTCGAGCCAGTTGTTGTATTTCACTGCCGCTTTTTCTAAAATTAACCGGTTTTCATTCTCTTTCTTCTCTTGTTCAGACTGTTCCTGGAGTTGTTTCTTTCTTTTTTCATCCACAATAACTTTCTTTTTGTTTTCCAGCCATTCCTCGTACTTCTCGCTTGCTTGTTTGAGCAGTGCTTCCCTTTTATGTTTCTCTTTCTCGCCTTCTTCTCTTTCCTTCTTCTTTTGAAGTCTTTTTCGTTTCGTCTTCTCACGATCTTCTGCAGTCTTTTGCACAAGCCAGGTTTCCCACGGTGAAAGACAAAAATCTCCTTTGTTTTCAGTTGTTGTAGAGCTAACAGCTTTGCGGCTTTCTGTGTTTGATCTGGTTTTGCTCGAAGATTTTTTGAGTCCGGAAAATGATGAATTAGTTGGGGTCGTGAATCCATTCGTCTTGGGTTTAGCTGAGCTGTTAGACCTCTCAAAGTCAGGGCTGTAATGTCTCTCGCTGTGTTTAGAATGATCACGGACTTCGTGGTCTGTCTCATCACCGCTGCTCAAGGAACCCTCGGAGAGCTCAGGCGGTTCAAATCTGCCGCCATCGCCATAAACTGGCGAGAGCAAAGAACGAGTCGATTCACCAAGGGAATCGTCCGAAAATGTGTCTGTAAAAACACGATTATCTCCTTGCAGTCCTCCATACATCGTTAAACATAAATTTCACTTATTGCCGTCCTCGAAAGTTTTCAATATTACGAGATTTTTCAGGTGCAGCCTCACAACCACCGTCAACAAACCACCGCCATTTTGAAATTGGTGGCACAGGAATCCCCTGTGCATGAATGTGCATGTGGAGAATCAGTGGTTACTAGTCTCCTGTGAAGTGAAAACGGTAAACGCTTTACCCCTCAATTCGCCTTATTGATCCGAAGAAACGAGGGGGAAACTCGGATACGGCAATTTTGGTTATTTTGAATTGAACTGTCATTTTTCTTTGGGAATTTTCCTTTCGGTTTCCTTTTTGGTTATTTTGAATTGAACTGTCATTTTTCTTTGGGAATTTTCCTTTCAGGACGCTACAGATTTCTTCCAGCTAGATGTTGCATAGTGTGTGGGGGCTGTGGCACAGGCAGCCCAAGCTAAGGTGGAGAGCTGCGCATAAATTAGACTGTTTTTTCCACGCTATGCATAACAATGACATCGGCACGCTATGCATAACAATGACATCGGCAACATTTAAGAGTTTGTACGGAAATGATACAAAACGTCTCAAATTGCCACAAATCAGAAAGGAGTCGAAATAAAAATGATTTGCCTTATTTCATTGTTGTATTGGTCATTATTTGAGGGCTTCCTGGGCTGGTTTGAAGCTTTTTGGGCGAGAAATTAAGGTTTTTATTTTTCATCTTTGCTGAATCTTTAGAATTAATTAAAGGCAGGAAACAGTTTCACACTGCACCTCACTTGAGGTTCGATAAATTCCATCACAATAAACGAATCGCCCTAAAACAGTGTGAAACTGTTTCCTGCCTTTAATTAATTATAAACGTTCAGTAAACATGAAAAATATAAACCTCAATTTCTCACCCAAAAGCTTCAAACCAGCCTAGGAAGCCCTCAAATAATGACCAATACAACAATGAAATAAGGCAAATCATTTTTATTCCGACTTCTTTCTGATTTGTGGCAATTTGAGACGTTCTGTATCATTTCCATACAAACTCTTAAATGCTGCCGATGTCATCATTATGCATAGCGTGGAAAAAACAGTCTAATTCATGCGCAGCTCTCAACCTTAGCTTGGGCTGCCTGTGCTTTGGTGGCGGTGAGAGACTAGGTCGAGGTACTTTTGGCGGAAGAAAAGTTTAGGATGCGATGTGTTGTGTTCTTCAAACCAAACGGGTAGTATGGGTATTCCTTTCTTGCATTTCTTAGCAAGAGCTGTTTTCGCTGTTTTTTCGTGTTTAGTTATCGTACAGCATGGGATAAAGAAGAAATCGCTCGACGTGACCGGTGCCATTGCCTCTGTGTTGGTGGGATTCGTATTGACCTTGAGCAACCTTTGCTTCTTCGCTTCTTGTGTAACGTTCTTTCTGACGAGTTCTAAGCTCACGAGATTCAAGTCCAATGTCAAAGAGAAACTAGAAGATGACTTCAAGAAAGGTTTCTATTTAGAGATCAGCTAAATAATGCGTGCAATGCTTTAAGACTTCATTACCTGACTCAGTAGATGTAGCTCAATATTTTAACGCTAATTAAGCTTATTTGACTGCCTGATTGCGACCTGATTGAAATTTGGTTCACCGGTCAGCGCTCAGCGTGGTTTTTGTAAGCCCACGAGAAATAAGTAGGAACACTTAAACCAAGGGAAAGCCACTAACGGAAATGATATTTCCGTTATCCAAGTTCTTCTACCCAATGAAAAAGTGGCAAGTTATTGAAAATTAATTTTAAAAGGTCAAAGTACAACACTCGCAAATCACAAGCTAATAAACTTAACTTTGAAAAAAAACTGAAAAAAATAAATAGCACCTGAGGAACCTAGAGCTTACTAGCTTCATTTGAGTTATGATGACAAATTGCAGTTGTCAGGTACAACTGGCTCCTCACACAACTACTGATTTGACGATTGAAAGGGAAAAGTGGCCTACTTTTTCAATATTCATTCAGGAACTGATAAATGATTAATCCATATAAACAAATTTAGAAAATCTGTTTAGTTTTGAGCAAATCTGGCTTGGCATCTTAGCATTATTTTATTTTATTCTGTTATTAAACATGGCCAATCACAGCTGGCCAATTAAAGGTGCATGTGTTTGAACAGCTTTCTTCCTTTTTCTTTCTTTTCTTTTTATTGTCCCTGAAGTAAGACAGACATCTATCTTCAAGCCATGAAATATCCTTATAAATATTTTTATGAACAACTCTAACTTACTGAACTGACTCTAAGTGCAAGCACATCAACTTGTTCAAGTGATCTCAACTTTTGTTTTTCAGGAGGCCAGAGAAACTGGATCCAGGTTTTTTGTAATGGAGGGGTCCCAACACTTCTGGCTCTGTTTTATATGGTTGATGTCGGTATTGGAGAACATCCAATTGACTACGCAAAAGATTTTACTTCATCAGTGCTTTCCATAGCTATTCTTGGATCCTTTGCTTGTAGCTGTGGAGACACTTGGGCATCTGAAATAGGAACAGCAATAAGTTCTCATGTTCCTGTACTTATAACGTCATTTACCAAAGTCCCTGTGGGAACAAATGGTGGCATCACAGTAACAGGGACAGCTGCAAGTGTTCTGGGTGGCACTGTGATAGGAGTTGCCTATTATTTAACACTGGTATCTGTCTTGGCAATTCGTAGAATCACAGTAATCCCACCGCAATGGCCAGTCATTGTGATTGGATGTTTGGGAGGATTTTTAGGATCTGTGTTTGATTCACTGCTTGGAGCAACTTTGCAGTATTCCGGATATTGCTCAGTAAAGAAGCGTGTTGTTAACAAGCCTTCTCCAACAGCAAGGCATATTTCTGGAAGATCGATCCTAGACAACCATGCTGTCAACTTTGTATCATGTCTTCTTACAAGTGTTGCAATGCCTTTTATTGGGTACTTTTTGTGGAAAGGAATCAATGATATAGATTAGAAAAGATGGAAAAGCAAAAAGAAAGGGAATTGTTTGAATTTTCCATGTACTATTCTTTGGTGTGTGAGGTTGTTCTTATAATGGTTACAATGCAAATTTAGTTGATTTAATTATTAGTATTTTGACTGACGTGATTTCCCATGCATCTGTCTTGAAAACTACATTGTAGTTTAGAAACTATTAACAGTCAAGTGGTGTCTCAGATGAGGTTACGGTTAGGGTTAGATGAGACAGCATAAACTGAGAAAGTATAAAATGTACAGGCAAACGTGGGGACTGCTGGGGGAGCCTTAGAATTGATGGCCATCCCATCCATTATGAAGTACTTGAATTAAGAAGAAAAAAGAAAGGAAAACTCCTAATTGGTGAACACAGTTACTGGTAAGCCCACTTACAAACACAAGCAGCGGAGGTAGGATCTACAGCGTAATCAACATAATCGCAACTAAGAGGAGGCTGATCACTCCAGTAACCTTTACTCAAGTTATGGCCAGTTTGCTGTCTTTGCACATTTAAGTATTTCAACCTTTCCTTTCAGTTCTAAATTTCCAATTTTCCATCTGGTTCCTGATCCAATTGTGTGCATTGTAATAAATCCCAGGCTAACACTAGATGCGTCATTCAGGTTCTTTGAAGTACACTTATCTGGTACAGTAGAACCCATCCTGTGACCACCCTATTAACATGACCAACTTATTATTACAAACTTATATGCAGTCATCATTTTTGTTTTACCTGAAAAGCCAGTTTCAATAAGCCAACTACTCTACTACCACAGCCCCGTTTTATATGAGGACTTGTTAACAATAATTTGTATTGATGGGGCCCAGTGTAAACTTTAAACAAAAGCATATTTTTGTGTGGTATAGCACTAGAAGGCCTTCAGAAGAAGGGCTTCATGTAGGCAATGTTTTGCTGTCAATAAGAGCTCTTTATCCAGCAGGAATTAAGAAATGAGTACTGACATGTAGGAGAGTAAACAAAGGCGATTTACATGTACACCTTTCTACAAGGGAATCCAGAATCTGTAACTTCAAATGTAAATTGCAAAAATCTGATGTATACAACAAAAGGAATGAATTTCCTGCCCTTCATAGCATGTTTCTCTCCTTAAAAGGTGCGTATAATTATTAGGAAAGAATGTCATTTAAGTAGCCTTGGCAGGGTTCTTTTTAAGAGTTTGGATAGTGTATTAATTGTTTTGGTAGCAGGGGAGCAAATAAGAGAGTTTGTTGTCTTTAACCACACATATCCATGACCATGAATAGATGGTAAACAGTAAAAAAAAAAAAACAGATACTGTCTCTTATTAAAGAAGTTTGCCTTTAGAAAAACATGATTTCATCAGAATAGTTAAGGAATCCAGCTGATCTAACCTATTAGTAGAAAACCAATTGGAGTTCATGCTTGCTCATATCTTGCTCATAGCTTGACTGTGTGATGGTATGCATAAATTATGTCATGTTTGATCTGACTGGACCTGGTGAAAGTACAACTTAACCCTTTAAGCCCCAATTTCAATATGGATATTCTCCTTAGTGTTCTCCATATATTCCTTATGGTACTAGTTGGGAGAATTTGCACAAGCATCAAGACATTTCACGTTTGGTGATAATTTCCTGTATTTGCATGACCTATATGTTTGATCAAGAGGGAAGGGATATTGTAAGGAGAAATAAGATGCTTGTCACTATTTGGGTTTAAAGGGTTAAAACCAGCTTGCTGAAGTAAATTGGGAGATTTCTTCCAAAGCTTGATTTTCATTTAGCCAAAGGAGAGTGTTTATGGGTATTTGATTTTGAAAAGCCATTTAAAAAAAATGTGGCATCAACTGAACATAATTTGTCACGCGAAGAGACTAGAAGTCCATCATGTGAGATTCCATCATGTTTGTAGTCTTTTTGTAACAAAATTGTCTGGGCATCCAGTAAGAAAGTTCAAGTAGCTCTTATACAACTGGAAATTTTTGCTGCATCTATGTTAGGTTATACAAAAGAAGGAAGTCATTTATTTGACACTGTAAAAGAAAGTTTGAAAATAGCTAAAATATAGTTTAGAAAAATGTTGCACTTTTGGTAAGGTGCAAAAGTTCATGTAGTATGGTTGCTGAGTAAAGTAGTAAGTATTTAATACCAGTATTAATCATTAAACAAGGAACAGATAAACATTAGCATGCAACTATGCCCAAGGTATTTTATTTATAGTGTTATAAGCACCCTGTATTTATGTTGGTATTCACAAATAAAGTTATCCTTACTTGCACATCGTTTGTGTCAGTGCTTATCAATTCCAAGTTGTTGACTGCAGATTGCCTGAGAAAACTAGCAGTCTGTTTTATCTCAGCACCATTGTTTTGTTCTCCCACTAAAGAACTTCCGCAAAACAATACGAGAAATTTCCATTCATTTGATTATTGACTTCCTGTTACCTTACAACAGAGTTTTCATAGCAACTTTATTTTGTGATTTTGAAAGCCCCCGCCCCCAGTGCATTTCACCAAATTAACTTTTGCAAGTTTAGAGTGTTTGGTAAAACGTTTCTTTTCAATTAATATCTGGCATTCTTGATTGGCATCATCAATTTTTTGCAAAAATGTCTTGTAAATAAATATGAGGTATCTCATATAGACCCTTAAAAAGATTCATGTTTTTTAATCAGTTTTTGGTAATTTGGGGTATTTGGGAACTTTTGTCGCGTGCACAGTTCAAGTCATTAAAAAGCTAAACTTAAATCATAAACGATTGCCTCTGGCTATGACTGTCATAAGATTTTAAACGTTTCAAGATTCCTTTGACATTTTTTTGCTATGCACATCAATTGTAAGCAATTTGTAGCTTTGATCTACATGAAACAACTAGTGTTGTAGGCTTTTCATCAACAAGTAGCAAACAACAAAGTTGTATCATCCAAATCAGCCCTAAAAGGTACCAAAATCTTTCTGTGGCTGTTGCTTGGTTCATTTAGACTGCAGAGGTACCAATTCTGGCAAGTATTTATATATTTTCCCTGCCCATTTGAACCCTAAGGGGTGTCGGGATGGTCATTGTAAGTTTCAACTCTATGTGCAGTTTCACCCCCTAAAGACCAGGACATACTAGGTGACAGGTTGCAGGGAAATGACAGAGATAGGTTGCAAAGGCATTTCCTTTCTGTTGCCTGCCTGCCTTAATGAAAAATTCTCATCACTGCTGCAGAATAATTTTTGTTCCCATGACTGGCCACATAAATAAACTGGTTTGAATTTGTGCATCAGGTCGCAGGGACAAAATGACCCAAATTTCTGTTGTTGCCTTATGTGCACTACTCATGCAACCTGTCCCTGCAACAAAGTAAAAAAAAAAAAAAAATACCAATAGGCGAGTGTCATTCATCCAGTTTCTAGGTACCCTCATCACTATCTAGGATTCACTGCTTATATTCCCACATGGACTAGGTGAGCATCTTGTCTCAGCGACATTCTGCTAAGCACTGCACATGAGGAGGCTTATCACATATGCCTGTCCCTGTGATCTTGTGCCTAGTGGGTTCTGACTTTAAAAGGCATGACATGCACTCCGGTCACTTTTGTAAATGTTCTCTTAGGCTAGCAAAAGCTCAGAAGATCATTAGATCAGAGACATACTGCTTAAAATATTAAAAAGGATTAACACAACTAACATAAAGTACAAGGAAACATTTATTAATGAAAATTCACATTCAGCTTTGAGCTGCTTAGTCCATTTTCTTTATTACTAATAATCAACTAATTGCACAAGAAAAGAAAAAATGTCAAAATAAAATAAAAGTAATAGTGTAGTCAAAAGCAAACAAAAATAGGGAAAAAAATACTTGATTCTGTACAAGTCTTTCCACTCCATCATAAATATCACAGGCACTCAGAATATACAACAAATTAAAGAACTTTTGTTTTGTTTCCTTATTAGTATTAATAATAAAATTATGAAAGACTCTTTCCAAAATGTTTTTCAAGACGTAAACCTGTTCTTTAATAAGGTTATCATTAAGAGCTACTGCCTGTCCTGCATCAAATTCACACTCAAAACTTCCTAATGATTCCAGTAAGCATATTCAATTAAAAGTTTCCTTTTTCTTAACTTGCTTTGAACAGCAAATTTAGTATTACATTTTAGCTTTAATGTGCGTGAGGCATTTCTTTGAAATTAAAGTACATATCAATGGTTACTTACAAATGTAGTAGGAATGAGTTGTTGTTGTAAGGAGTTATTTTACTTTTTTATTTGCTGGTACATAGATAAGTAGAAAAAATTTTCAAGGCTGTTTCTCTGTAAAAACACTGGGAAGCCCAATAAGCTATTTGTTTAGAGACTTGGACCCCTTGCTGTGAAGTGCTCAGTGGCCTGGCAAAAATTATGCATCAGTGAGATGAGACTCACTGTATATAGACAACTCCTGAATTATGAGAAAGGGTATTTACAAACCAATGAAAAGAAACATCTTGCTGATAAAGAAACTTTTTTTCGCTAGTACTTATTTTAATAATAGTGTGTGCGCTGATGGCCTTGTTGCAGCAGTAAACTAATCAAGCACAAAAATACTCACATCCAGAGGTTGTCTATACCATGGTGATGCATTGTTAACTACTCACATTACATAATGACTTTCAATTGGCTATCTTTTATACCCTTACACATACACTTTGGAAGACTCATGTGACCTACAATTCACTTGAATAACTCCCTGTATCCATGGAATTCTCTCCAAAAAGACAACAGATCCAGGAAAAAGATAAGGGGCAATGTTTTGTGAAAAAAAGGGCCCAAGCATGTTATATGTTGACCTCGATTCTTTGGCTATCCTGTTCAAGGATGATGAATGGTAATGAATGAAATTTGATTGCCATCAAACTTTTGATCTGATATCACTCACCATTTATTTTGTTCTCAGCCACGAGCAACAACGTTGAATTTTTTGGGCCACCAAATGCAACAACATTGAACACACAAACATGAACAAAACATTACACACAACATCAAGACCTAATTTCACATGTGGTTGTGCATGAGAAAAACACCTATCAAGGTTAAAACTTCAGAAAGAAAGTAGAATTATTAATCTCTGTAATACTTTTTATTGTGGATATAAGAAACCTTAACAACAGATGGTCATGCACATGTAAAATTGCATAATTTATGGGAAAGGAAAACAACATTATGAGCATGATATATGAAGCATCACTGACACTGTCTTAACCGGACAAGAGTTTTCTTTTGGTTGCTGTCTGCCTTTATCAGAATATCTGTGCTCACTCTTATTATAATTATTCTATGCATCTATAAATGTTAAGCTGCAGACATGGTGGGGGCAAGGGGGGCAGGGGGGGGGGTGGGGGGCTCAGTTCAGGTTAAATCCTCTCAGTTGTCATTTGTAGCCCTACCACGTATGTATTATAAATTAGCATTGATAGTCATATGGAAAGAATAATAAGACTGATCAGTCTATCCCCCCACAGCAGCTTAACATTGATAGGTGTATTAATTTGTGTATGAAAATGCCCATGAAAAACCTTTCAAAGGCATTCTTCCTTCCAACTAAGGGACTGCAATCATTCATAAAACTAGTCAAAAATTGTCATTTATGTTCCTGTCTTCCTTGTAGCAAAGAAAACAGCTAAAGTTCCCAACATGAGCACAAGACCAATGGTGTACCAGCTGGGCTCTGACAGCCGAAAGTCTAGCACAGCTCTCTGTGAAGGAAAACAAAAGATTAGAAAAAAAAATCATTGAAAGTATGGTAAACAGTACCTGAAGAAATAAATGTCATGGCTGGCAGGATACTGAGGCTGCATAGTTAAAATTAGAAAGACTGCCACTCAAACAAGAGTATAAAAACCTCGTAACAAACAACGCTGGCAATCTGGCAGTCACTTTTAACCATGAAATTTAAAGAATCCTAAACAAAGCCTTTACCTCTGATAATACATACTAACAGTAAACACTTCAATTCAAGACGACAACGTCAGCACATAGCATTACAATGGCCATGGACAAAACACTGACCCCAGTCCATGGACTACCCAAATCGACTACCCCTAAAATGGACTACCCCTAAAAAATACTATTTCAACTGAGTACTATGGAAAGAACTGCTATTTATATACTTACATTGCACGTAACTTGTTTATTTTTGTCCGCACAATCTCTAGCCGCCATTTTGAATAATTATACTCTATGAACAACCGCTGAATGCAAAAAGTGTAGATTCAAATCAAATCGTCCTGTTGAGGAACTTGAACCAGGACTGAGGTGGTTTTATTTTCTGCAGCTGATCCGTACATTTTCTTACATCTGAGCTGTGGATCACAGCAGAAAGATTGTAGTTCCTCAGTTATGAAGTGGGGTTGGGAGGCCTGCACGACTCCTACTTCATGTTTTTGTACGCTTCACCTTACATGTCTTGGTCTTTCGACTAATTTTGCTTCTTGTAATTTTGTAGTGGGTTTAGTTAGGAGGATTTTTAAATGGTTACTGAACTGAGCCATTTCAACTTAAACGTCGCATTTTTAGACTTTGATCTCGAGGTCATATTGACCTTTTTCTGATAACCGTTGGATTCTTGTAGCTTACGCCCACTGTTTGTTATTCTCAGTTAAATTTGACCTCTGATCATTTGTTAAGCGACTAAATGTGGTTTCTATGCCGCTTTCGGCATACTAGGTACGTTGAGTCTGGCTCGTTTAGGAACTTGATACAGTTTTTTCAGCCTCTCATGTTTGTAGTAATAAAGGATCTGAAATATTATCTGCAACGTGCTGAGTTAATTTCCCTGCTGATGTTTGTAACGCTGGGCCCAGCTTATTTGTGTAATTCTGTCACAGGATGTTGTGCTTCACTTCACAGAGTGTCATCTATAGACCCTTTTTTACCCTATTTTTTAGGGTAGTCCATTTTGGTAGTCCATTTGGGTAGTCCATTGGGATAGTCCATGGACTGGGGTCAGTGTTTTGCCGCATTACAATAACTCTACATTATTTAATTATTTAGAACTATTATTAGGATGCAGTTATGTAGCAGAATTCAATTCATCAGTAAAATATTATTGTACTTATTTGTCTTAAAAACATTTGTCTGGACATTACATCTGACCACAGATGGAATTTTGATGAACATAGACAGATTTAAGTTGGACATTTAAGGCTCAACAAAAACTTGAATCCTGGCTTATACTTTGGGCAAGTAACTCCCAAAATTTGCTTGCTGGAGCCAATTTCCTTCTTGCCCAGGTTAAAAAAGAAAAGGAAAAATACAACAAAACAACAACTAAAAAACCATAAGTAATTTGTAAGGCAAAGACAAAGGAAATTATGCAACATGACTTGTTTTAATATGAAACCCATTTTTGGTGTAGTTTTAGGGGGCAATATGTGTGAATTTTTAGGAAATAGGATAAAATTTATAAAAGAAAATTAACAAAGAGGGATTAAATTTTTGTACACACCCCCAGACAGTCCACCCCCACGCAGGAGCACTTAGGGTTGTTTGTGGACTGTTTTGGTGTCCATCTGTTATTATTAACTTTAAATGTTTCTTAAAATTCATCAATTCCCCTCCCCCTTCTTTTTATTTAATTTCACTTAAAAAATCGCAAAAAAATTCTCTCAGATTTATGGGAGCTCGCTCTATGATCCTATGATAGAATTTTTGGATTGTATGAAAAGTCATGGAGATAAGTGAGAAAAAAGGCTTAAACATTGGGAAAAAAAGGCATCCACCCATATTGCCCCCTTAAGTCGGTAGATGATGGACAGTTTGCTGAGGGCTTTGCTTGTTTTGTCAAGCTCTGACAATGTTTGATGACGTATTGTTATAAATTGTACCTCTAGCAAAACTAGCAAATTGCTCTGCTTGAATATCTGCTGTGACTGACAAATCAAATAACTTTATTATAGTCTCAATCTTACAGCTGTGCACAAGTGCACTACTAATCGGGGAGACCGAGGATCGAATTGGAATTTGGAGATATTGGTTTTTGAGGAGAGGGGAAAACCAGAGTACCCGGAGAAAAACCTCTCGGAGCAAGGACGAGAACCAACAACAAACTCAACCCACATATGACACCGGGACCAGGAGTCGAGCCCGAGCCACATTGGTGGGAGACGAGTGCTCTCACCACTGCGCCATCCCTGCTCCCCTAAATCGAAATGTGTTTGACTTTTCAAAAAAATTGTCAAGCTCACTAGCACCTTTACAGTTTGGTTAGCCTTGACAAAATGTGGTAGGATTTAAAAACCAAGTCCACACTAATCTCTTGTAAACCACAACTGTAGACTGCAAAATTTGTCTTTCACCCTGAGTTTCTTAATACAACAATAACAGGAACAGGGGTGAACAGTTCTTCCCGAAACAGATCAAGTTCACAGATACAGAAACTATTATGAATATGTAAGTAGGGCATGGGGATTGGTGGGGGGGGGGGGGGGGGGGCTTCCTTACTTATTTTTAGATGCTTTGGAAAAAAGGAATTACAAGGGAGGAAGGAAATTATAGGGAGGGGGTAATGTACAGGAAATACAGATCCTCCTTAGCTACGTAATTGGATATGCAGTTAAAAGCAAAAAGAAATTTCACTGTAGTCAATAGAAAGCTTTCTAAAGTTTCCTTTGAACTTTTACATACCCTGAGTAACTATGTCCTGTCAAATGTCAAAATACTACAATCTGTAGATTAGGTCATGTTTACATCGCCTAAGCTTACACAAGAATAATATTAGTTACATCACCACATACACTGACAAAAACAGTTTTCGGTGATAAAAACAGTCTGAATTTAAAAAAACTGTTCAAAAACCTAACGTGACTTCACACAGTGTAAAGAATATGTAAATGCATTTAATCGTACACATATATAGACCTAAAGCTGCGACACAATCTAAGCTTCAAAAGTTAAGGGCTTAATCATAATGCGAAGTAATTTCAGACACGAACATACAGCTGAAGATGAAAGTAATGTCAATAATTCTCTACCACATGCAAAACGAATGACTTGAACAAAAAATCAGACAATAATTAAGACTTAATGTAAGTCAAACGAGGAAACGATTTGTGGTACTAAGTAGAATTATTGCACAGTCATGAATTCATGCAATCTTCGAAATATTTGATATTTCGAAATAGTATGATATTATTTTGTGATATGACAAACAAGAAATCTTGCTCACCCATCCTCCATGCTGGGCTATCCACTGAGCGATTCTCTCGTTAAAGATAAAATCCACCACAAATCGAATGATTCTCCTTAGAAAACTCCCACTGAAGCCCCTGCGAATGACAGTCACGGCAATCTCATAGCCGAAACAAAGTAGAGCGACAATTCTGCCCCAGTTTATTCCAGAACGAAACAATCTTCGAGCCACAGCGGCAAAAGTCTCGTACGCCGTTGCAGGAGTAAGGCTTAATGAATCAATCATATCCTTAAATTGTTCTTTGTATTTAGCATCTATTTCATCGCCTATCTCTCCCAGCCGCCTACCAATAACAGGAACATGCTGAGAAAATGGGTGAACGTCATTACACGAACGCAGTTCCTCCAGCGCGTCTGGCCGGGCAGTAGCTGTAGGGCTGTTCATTTCGCCGCGTTCTTCTTCTCTTTCTTCCTCATCCTGGTACCGCTGGAACATAAAATGACGGAAAACTCCTTCTGTATCTCGCACGACAGCTAACTCATCTTCTTCTGATTTAATTTCTTGATTATTGCTGGTGGAATCTTCACCACCAGAAGCCATCTTTTTTTCAATGAACTTGAAGCCACTGAGCCGACAGTCTAGAACAGCGGAGTCCGTCATCGCGGGAAACTCGCTTTTTGAACTTTTGAAGGTGCCCGCGGGAAACGCGGGACAGTCCTAGACTACGGAATATTTTCAGAAAATTAGTGCAAATTTCCTTTAAAGTCAGTGTATGTTGGGGAGTTGTGAAGCATAACCAGTCCTCGTTTCCTTCTGAGGACTAATAATCATTTTCTGTATCTTCTGATGCTTGGTTTTGTTAAATTGCCAGTATAATGTACCGGTCAAATTGAAGCTTAAACATCCCTCCCCCGGGCATTCCCCGGGCATTTAACTGTGCATTGTGCCCGGGAAGGGGGAATTTGAACGTTGACTTGGAAGGTGGGAATTTGAACCGGATTTATCTCTTGTTCTGGTGTAATACTCCTGTCAGTTTTTTCGGTCAGTTTGTATAGGTTTGACGGATTTACAAGATAGAATTTCGCCTTTGTTAGTGAATAACTCTTTCAAAAGGGTCTTCAAAAGAAGTCTGAAGGTGACATCACGGCATATCTCTCTCTGAAAAGTGTGAACAGTGTTTGATTGAAGACGAAATTTGTCTTTGAGGAGAGGTATTTCAGAACTAATTGGTGGGGCATTTGAACGGTTTTTTTGCCCCGCGAGGAGGGAATTTGAACAAGCCAAACTTCAAAAGTTCAAATGCCCAGGAGGGTTGCCCGGGGGGTGGATGTTCAAGCTTCGATTTGACTGGTACATAACGTTGAAACGCATCACACGTTTTACTGACTTGGAGTCAAACAGAGTAATGAGTTCTATCGCGTCGATCCGTCTTCAAGAAATCTTTTGATCTCCTTGAGATCATTTATTCTTTTTCAATATTTTAAAACATTTGAATTATTTTAACTATTCGAAATGCCTTGAAGAGAAGGACAACAGGGCTACACGCGACCAAGCTGATGTACTGCAAGCTCCGTTGACGGGCTTCAAGAAGACATGGATAGATCGTTGGTGGCCGAGGACGTTTAGAGTCGATTTAGCTCTTCTCGTTCGGAAATAAAAGTTACACTGGTAAGAATTTTATGCTATGACGCGTCGCACACTACACTGACGTCATTCGAAAGCCCGGGACTACCCCATATATGCAATCCGGGTGTGTACTGCTGGATGCATTTGGGTCTCATTTTTGACCTTGCAGGTCTGTGGTGGGGTAGAAATTTTCACCTTTTAGTCTAATCAACACTATGCCCGAGCCAGGAAAGATGCAAAAGTGTGACAACACTTAACTAAAACTTACTCAAGAGTCGGGGGCTGAAAAATTCTTGGTGGACAGTGGCTGGAGTGTAGTCTTGCTGGGGACTAGGAAGCCCTACCCTGTCTCAGAGGAAAGTGCTTTCAATTCCTCATCTCAGACTAAAGAGTTAGATTTTCTACTCCATTTCAGAGTAAATTAAGTGGAATTGAACAGAATGTATTACTTTGGCACAGTTCATAACAATCTATTAGGAAAGAGAGATTGCGAAACAATTGTAATACTAATTAATTGGCGTAATAAGGTAAGGTATTGTCAAACTCGTTTGAATAAATCCCCCCCCCCCAAAAAAAAAAACAAACAAACAAACGAACAACAACAACAACGACAACGACACCAAAAACGAAAAACGTATACTCCATCTGATTTCTGAATCCGTTATAAGTGCTGTTTGTGTATCATTGACAGAAAAGAAAATAGTCTTTTTACACCAAAATACAATGTAGAGTAAAAATTGTTCGGAATTAAAAAAGTACAAGAATATATTTAGAAAGAAACGTTAAGGGGTTTCGTTTTCTACCTCTCATTATAGCTCATGGATTCTAATTACACTAATAGGCAATCCCATATTTAATAATAAATAAGTTAAACAGAAGGGAAGTAATCTCACAAAGACGGACATGACGGAGTCAAAATACACTGAAGAATCAATTACCTGCAAGATTTGTAATAATATTTCGATAGAGCAGGGGCTGTAAGTATTAGGAATCTTTGTATCAATGTCACAGTTCACAGCTTGGCTAGAAAATATGCATCCGCTTCAAGTATCCTGTGTATTTGAGTTTCTTTACTGCTTTAGGTCCCAATTCGATGAGTACATGGGCGGAGAAAACAGGAAGCTTATTCATGCAAGAAGGTAACAATGACAACCAAAGTTTCTAATCTTATTTGGATTTTAATATATTCGAGAACGAAACCTCCTCGCTCTCTCTCTCCCACCTCTTTCTCCTACCACCTTCATATAATCATTCGAAGAAAACAGAACGCGAAAGCCTGGACACGAGGTATGTATTCATGCAAATTTTGTGCAATGTAGTCAATTCAAAGTATATCGCTTAGGGACAGATATTTCAATCTAACAGAACACTGAAAGAGCAAGCACCACTGACTGTTAGGCGAAAACAAACGTGATTTGACAGGTCCCACTCACTTTATCCATGAAACGTGGAGTTCTTGCCGTACTGAAATACAGTTATACTTCAGCAGTTTTATTGGCCTTAATTAATCGCCACCTGCTTCTTGTACCGGACGTGATTGTCAAAAAAGGTTTCGAAGTATTTACCGTTTACATATTAAATACGTTTTTCGCCACTATATTAATCTTCTTGGTTGGAAATGGCGCCCACGGGCGACACGCAGAACGTTGTTTGTGCTTCTAGTTTGAAACACCGCCACGGGGGATTTTGCAAATACAAAAATATTTTTCTTCGCTATTTAAGAAAAAGGATTGTACTGCATAGGGCAGTCATTAAATACAACTGGCTTAATAGACACGAAACAAAAGACTTGCCATCGACTTAAACACTTTCGATTCCATAATTGCAGGCGGTCGACAGTCATCATAAATTTATGAGTTTGCGGGATTTCACCATAGATACGGCTGGTTTACTGAAAGCCATTCTCATTTCTTTGTATCGCAGTGCGAAGATACAGTGCCTAACCGAAAGTGACCAGCAATTTGCCACCAGAGCAGTCATCAAGTTTCTGACGCTGTAAATGTCTGCGATGACGAAGCATGTTCGCTTTCGCAGCGAAAACGATGGAAAGAACATAGCACTACGTGAAACTTTAACTCTGAGGCACATAGAAACGCCAAATTCTGATACGAGCTCAACACGCAAGAAAAAGAGGAAGAAGAAATCTAAGCTGCAAATTCTCAAAGCCGAGAAAAGGACACTAAAGAAGGAGTTGAAAGACACCAAAGATGGTATTTTGGAAGATAATAAGAGAAAGGCGAGCCCGAGTTATACTCCGTATGAAAATCGACAGAGACTGGCTCGCACAGCGAGCGATACACTATCCAAACTTCAACAGTTAGAGGGCAAAATAATGACCAAGGAAAAAGCTAACAAACAGAAAATACAGAGAAAATTGACGACTCGGTTAAAGAAACGATCCGTTAAAGCTGATAAGCAACACGGCCGGCTGATCAAAATGACTGCAAAGTTGGAAAGAATGAAATTAGGTGAAGAAGAATTGCGCGCGGATATAGCGAGAGAGCTGAAAGAGGACGCGAAAAGTCCTAGTTTAACAGGCACAGAGCTAACCCCTCTTCGTTTGCCTCGTATACACTCAGCTGATTCAGCTCAGTGGATAAATCTGTCAACAACCAAACCAGATTACAAGATAGACAGTGGGGAAGACTCCAGGCCGACCTCTGTTCTGAGCGAATCTGCAATCCAACTGACCCCAAGTGAAAAGAGAATTGTTGTACACAAGCTCGCTCACAAGTACGATATGACACGAGAGCTAAGAAACATCATTCATGAACACATGATAACACGCTCTTACAGTTTTTCTTATTTTAACATTATTCCTCCTTACAAGCGCAAAAAGCCAAAACCACAGAAAACCAAGCAAGTTTTCAATCGCTTGGTTTACGAAGATAAGATAGGTGTAATGGATTTCAGTAAGAAGTATCCAAAAAAAGTTGTTTTAAGCACTTAATTTTTTTCCCAAAAAGTTTCAATAATATTGCGATTTGATGGTTTTGTATAAATCGTCTTTGTTTCTAAGACAACCATCCATTTATAATTGCTGTGAGTATTAAGAGTTCAGTTCGATCTAGCAATTAGGAAAAGTTTGAGTTTGAACAAATAACACTGCAATAAACTGGAGTAACTTTTTTCAGAGGATGAAAACAATAATTAATTTTAATTGAGGATGGTGGACAAAGGGGGATTGCATTGCCAGGGAAGAGTTAATTGAGCAAATTATCTTTTCTGTGGATATTATTTATTTATGAACACTTGATAAATTAAGTTTCCAGTTCAGGCAAAAAGAGTTGAAAACTGTAATAAACCGTTAAAGACCTACAAAAATACCTAAACTTAGTAGATGCTAAATCTTCAGAGGAGAAAATTGCTAATTAAGTTGCTGCTAAAAATACTCTGTAACCAAGGCGGTCACCTAGCCTTGACTCAAAAAAGCGACAGGTCACAAAATTGAACATTTTCGAGTTAAAGTGGACTGTCGGAATCGAAAAAGAAACATTTTACGTCAAGACTCCAACCATCAATATCATAAAATCTTACATTTCCCTTTAAATCTCCAGGATTGGTAAAGGGTTTAGTGAAACTTGAAACTTAAGGGGGCGCTGTGACTTATTTTTTAGGATTATTGAAAAAAGTTAGAAGACATGCATATTGCATTCAAAGGAAATCCACAACTAATAGTTCAGTTTTGTTTACAATGACTCTACCAGTTTTCTGAAGCTATTATCTTTAAACGTCTGTTCGGCTGCGGATGGCTAGGATGGAAACGGATTGCAACATGCAAAAGCGTAGGCAAATGTTTTCAAGTTTTCCTCTTGTTTCTTGGAAAGTAGCTCTTTTAGGTAACTGTATCCCTTTCCAGTAAGAAAGTAGCCTTTTATTTACATGTTTTGATACTATTCGATTACTTAAGGCGATTACAAACTAATCTCAATGGAAAAATACAGTGTGAAATCCACCGTACCGAAAAAGATGGCGACTGGTACATTTACCTGTAATTCTTAGCGCCAAAACCCCTAAAAACGCTCATAGAAACGCAAAAAAGTTCTAAAAACTTTAAACTTAGCGTAAACAATGTTGCTAGCATAGGGACAAATTTATGCAAAAATATGACTTTTCATGTGCCTATTGGGTGTGTTAGGTTCGCAAGGCATTGTGGTAAAATGTACAGCTGCCATCTTTTTCCGCACGGTGGATCAAAGATGGCGACTCCAAAATGGCGGATTTCTGCATGACGTATAATTCACGTCATGTGCCGCCATGACGTGACCTTCCCTAAAGCGGACGCTATGTTTGATCCACCTCAAGTACTGGAGCTGCAGCTCTTTGCATGAGTACTTATAAGAAAAACATACCTGTTTCACCTGCGCCCAGCCCTGGAGATGATAAAAAAAAAAGCCCGGTCTGAATGTGATTAAGAAAATAATGTCAAATGTTTTCATTAACTTTTAGCAGCTCCAGAGATTTTTATCAAATTCGCTTATGGTGGTTTTATTTCCACCAGCCATTCAGTTCTGCCGGGCACAAATTAAAAACTGGCGTTTTTTACTGCATTCGATACATTTGTATCCTCCTGGCCACCCACGCACAATTGCAACTTTTATAATTTGATCTGTTTACGGCTCCTAAAGGCTAGTTTTAAAAAATCGCAGCGGGGGCTTTTAGAAATTCGAAAAATATTTTCCTTCACTCTTTACCAAATCGGTTCTTATTGCTTGATTGAGATAATCATTTAAACACTTTATTTAGCTGGAAACAAAGAACGGGCTATCAAATTTAACACATTTTGGATTCTAACAGTAGCTAAAAGTGACACAAGCAGTCTTTGGTGATGTTTAATTGATAAGCTTGAGGGTTTCCTCCATAGATACGTACGATTTGCAAAAAGTTGTTCTCATGTAAGTAGTTTGTAAAGCATACTTACATGCTTGTTTTACCGTCAAGGACGTTGTGATTCTGATGTTGTAAAATGTCTGCGAATTCGAAGAAAAAGCAAGTTTGCATTAGCGGAAACGCGGATGGAGCCAACATCTCATCAAGTGAAACGATACTACAAAGACCAAACTCTGATACGGGTTCTGGTCACAAGCAGAAAATAAAAAAGACGAAGCTGCAAATACTCAAATACGAGAAGGCAAAGCTTCAAAACAACTTAGCATGCGCTGAAGAAGCTATTTTGGAAGACAGTGCGAGAAAAGCAAGCCCTAATTATACTCCATACGAAAACCGATGGAGACTCGCTCGAGCAGCATTCGATACTGTATCCAAACTGCAACAAATAAAGGGGGAAATAGTGACAACGAAAAAGGAAAACAGAGAGAAAAATGAAAGAAAGTTGACGACCAAGTTAAGGAAACGATTCGTGAACGTGGAAAAGCAACACAATCGACTGATCACAATGACTCAGAAGTTGGAAAGAATGAAAATAAGCGAAGAAAAATTGCGCGCTGAAATAACGCGAGAACTTGAGGAGGGCGTGAGGGATCCAACGTTATTAACTGACGCAGAACAAAGCCCTCTTCGTTTACCTCGAATAAACTCAGATTCAGCTAGCGCTAACTGGAAAAAGCTTTCAAAAAGCTTACCAGAAGGCAATGTAGACGACGAGGATGGCTCTAAAGATAGCTCGGAACTAGCCTGTAGTATGAGAAAATCCATGGCGGACAGGCTCGCCCACAAGTACGATATGACACGCGAGCTAAGAAACTCGATTCATGAACACATGATAACACGCTCTTACAGAGTTTCTTATTTCGACATTATTCCTCCTTACAAGCACAAAGTTCCGAAACCACAGAAAAGCAAGAAGGGCTTCAATCGCTTGGTTTTAGAGAACAAAATGGAGGCGATGGATTCAAGCAAGATGAGGTCGAAAAAAGCTCAAAAAAGTTGAAAAAATACTTGGAATGCATAGTTTACACAGTGCATGAAATGTCTGAATCTCTGGAATGCAAAAGATTGACATTTAACATTTACTCAGAATACATGTAATTTCTAGTGTGATATATAGTTTCCCAGTTTTTTTTAGACAAAGCGAAACACATTAAGTACCTCATGTGATAAAGAGGAAAAAATATTTAACAGTCTAAGATTAGAAAGACGACAGTGACAAATAAATTAAATCGTTGAGAACAGCCGGATCTGTCGTAGACCTGGATCAGTAAAATGCTTGATAACATGAAACATAAGCGGCCATCTGATCCTTATGGCAATAGAGGATTTTGAGTAGAAATCAAACAAAAAACAAAACTTGCTTTTAGTATTGCAGAATTGAACTGTAAGTACACATACATTCCTATATATCTCTGTAATCGGATATTATTTCGTAGTGCCATGTCAATTACTTATTAGCCAGCCACTAATAGATAGCAGTGTTTTCTATTCAAATTTTAAGAGCCGTCATTAAAAATAAATTCGAAACCATTCAATAAAAGAAGTCAAGAATTTCAAATGTCATCAAGGATTAATAACTAAACAACTTCTCCAAGTCTCAGGTCTGTGCGGTACAGCGTTGTTGAGTTATTCGCCAAACCGTTCCATCCAAATTTATAGAGCTCAGAATGTAGACGCCATGTTGGTGTACCGCCGTGGTACACCAACATGGCGGCCGGATATCAAAGAAAGCACCTGGAATTCACTTTCGCTATGAAAGCGATTACTTCTCGCTCGTGAGCTAGTATACTTTCACGTAAACACCTCACCCAATACCTGAAATGTTCAAGGAGAGGCCTTTTTTTCAAACAAGACAGCTTTGTCACGGCGCCATCTTGATGTCACGGCGGAGACCTTGAAAATTCAAAATGCTCTAGTTTTTAAAAACGAAGGACGCTACCGAGCTGGAAACTTGTAAAAAGATATATTTTTATGTCATCTTACACCTCTTGACGATGAAAAATTCAGCAGGCCTAGCGAGACCAAAGTCCGTTTTCCACGGTTAGAAGAATGGGTGCTAACTACTCCACTCAAGGCATCCTGGGATACCCACATGTAGTGTCTGTCATCCATATTTTTCTTCGGTTGTGTATTTTTGTGCTGTAAACTTTTGTTTTTTCGTATTTTGTGGCCCACCTAACCTTGCAATGGACATCACTTCAATGACTAACGGAGGAACAATTCCCATGCGAGACGCGGATGCAATCAAACTATTTATCGGGCAGGTCCCGAGAACGTGGGAGGCCAAAGATTTGAGGCCCTATTTCGAAAGCTACGGACAAATACACGAGCTTACCGTTTTACGAGACAGACTAACAAAAAATCACAAAGGTAATATTCCAAAACTCATTCATCACAGTCTTGTTTTGCAGTTTCTGATGTTTGTTTTGTTTTTAGGCTGTGCATTTCTTACGTTTTGTTCGCGCGAGGCTGCTGTAAATGCTCAAAAGGACTTACACGAGAAGAAAACTTTACCCGGGGTAAGTTGTTAGAACGTTTTCTGTTTGTTTACCCTCAAAAGGTACATTGAACATTCATTCTTACACGTTTTGTTCATAAATTTAACGCACTTTAAGAAAAATAGCGGTAGTTTTGACTTGGAAGTAGGTTTCTTCTAAATCTTCGACACGTGTATGTACAGACTACGTACTATTCGTATCAACTACATTTCTGCTTTTTCTCGCGATTGACGGCTGTGAAAAGCCTGGTTTCTTTCTTGGATGGTGATAAAGACTATGTTTTGTCTAAGAATGGTAAAAGAAAACAACAAATACGTTTGATGTTCATAAACGAATAAAAAGAATCATTGATTAGAAACGTTTCCTTATCGGTGTTGGATTTTATTGGATTTTATTGGATATTGTTGGATGTGATTGTGTGATACAGAAAGGGGTTTGTTTGCTAACGAGGAGGCGGGTTATTTTGAATGTTCGGTATGATTTTTTTCCGAATGATGATTACGAGTATTTTTTTCGGATCAAAAAAATTTTTCGAAAGAAATTAATAATAATTATGATGATTATGAGGATAACAATACAGACAAGGGAGTTGAGCAACATTTTAGATTGTTGTTTTTGGCCTTGCACCTGATAAATTCACCTTATGATGTTGATTACAAATTGTCTTTTAAAAGTTTGTAATTAACGGATAATTACAATGACATTTTTCTACAAGGTGGAAGTTTCTTCTACTGAAGAATGCATTTCTTTGTTTTCCACTGTAGATGCAAAATGCTATGCAAGTTAAGCCAGCAGAGAGTGAATCCCGGTCTGGTAAGTTAATAGTGTTCATGTGATGGTATGTTGTCAAATCTCACATTTCTGCTGTCCCAATTCCCCTTTTTTAATTTGACAGAAAATTTACATTTGAGTTGCCTGTGAAAGAGACTATTCTCAAGGCCAAGTAATAAGCCAACAATTTCCTGCACATTGTTGTGATGTTGTGTTACAAGTTGGGTTGTTTGTTGTGTATGTTGCCATCTCCATGCCCAACCAAGTTTCATATTACAGAAAGTAAAATATGTCACTTCTACTTTTTGTAATCAACAATTTGTTGAGTCAAGAGGTGGTACAGTATGCACAACAAACAATCTTGTCTTGCAATGCGACATTGTTGTGTGAGAAGTTGTACGAAAATGTTACTTGTATTACTTGACCTTTATTGTGTTTTATTATTATGACATGTTATCTAGCCAAAATATAACAGTGAATGCTACATTTGTGGTATGGTAATTGATGTGATACAGTAAAAACCCACGTGTAAGAACCTAGTGGTTTAAGAACCTGCTGACAGAAATTTGCCATTTTAATACCCAAAAATATAACCTATTTAGCGAAGCAAGATCAAGCAGGTTCTTATATGTGGGTTACAGTTAAAATAATTATGATAACATTTTAACCAAGGAGTTTTATAATACAACTCTTGTTATAGAGATAACACTACATATACATACGGTAATCAGTTTTGTTAGGCTTATCATAATACAGTTGTGAATAAATACTGTACATTTAAGGACGAAACCCAAGTTTATTTATTTTTCTGGTAATCAACAACTATATCTCATTCATAGAAATTAAGAACCTAATTAAGAACCTACTTAGCCTAAATTGCCAATATCTACCCTAAAATACAAAAACCTATTTTGCCAAAAAAAAAATGTAGGTTCTTCCACACAGGTTTTACTGTATGTTGTTATGTATGATTATTTCCTGTAAATACACAGTTTTCCCTTTTAATCAATGAGCACTCACAAGTAAATTGTTAGGAGCTCTGGCTGTAAAGCAGTGTTTTCCCTAGTTTTCAGGGTAACAGGTAAGTCAGTTTTTTAGACCGGTAAAGCAGCTCTGTTGAAAATCTTTTTTCTACCCTGGAGTGGAATTGTCGTCATGAGACCCGTAATGTTGCCAGCATGACACTAGGCTCACACACGTCTCGAAAACCCTTCAAAACGGTTGACCTTTGGGATTCCTGTTACAAGGAACGTATTAACTTACAGATAAATGTCGAGAAGAAAAAGCTTACAGCAACCTAAAAAACGTACGGAGAAACGCCTGAAAGATTAAGGCATACATTGTACTCCTTACAAAGGCGTAAACGAAGAACGTCGAGGAGAAGACAATACTAAGAGGACCTTGCGAACAAACCAGCGTACGGATATAGACGTCATAAAGATAACACTAATATCTTACGACAATGCTAACGTATGGAGAAATGTTAAGGAGATACAACTAACAACATTTTAATTACGAATACACTAGCACACGGACAAACGTCAAGAAGATTACAATATTTCTTGAATATTCTAAAGTACAGAGAATTGTTGACAGTCGAGAAGATAAGACCTTACAACACTGATGTACCTACTATTGCACGGAAAATGTCGAGAAGACTTATACCCTAGGAATGTACTAGCGTACGGAGAAATGTTAAAAAGATACGACTAACATCATACTAAGGTAGAAACGTGCGGAGAAACGTAGAGAAGATGAGACCATTATCTAACGAACTTAGAAATATCGAGATAATAAGGCTTCGTCTAATATTGTACAAACGCATGGGCAATTAGAAAAGTGACGTAGGACGTAGTACGACTGACAAATCTTTTCATAATTCAATCCGACAACAAATCTTTCACGATCACAAACTGTTGGATATTTCTAATTGTTGTTCCGGCTAACCGGTAACAAGCGGTGCTACAAGCGGTAAATTTTACCGGTTACCGCCTGATAAGGAGAACACTGGTAAAGTGTTCAAACATTTGACCTCCAGGTCAGATCATTTCATGCAATTTTGGGCTCATCTTCAGTATCAGTTTTGAGCTTAGCTAGCTTTTACTCTCTTCTTAATTCATATTACTCTCGGTTTTTTGTTTTTTGTTTTCCAGAGGACCGTAAACTGTTTATTGGTATGATATCGAAAAAGGCAACAGAGGATGATCTTCGAATGATGTTTTCTCCCTTTGGTACAATAGAAGAACTGACAATTTTGAGAGATAGTGAAGGCAAAAGTAGAGGTTTGTAGCAATTGCTTTATTTCTTATTAAAAAATGCAAAAAGAACTTAAATAGTCATCAGTACTGAATTACACCTTTTGCCCTTCATTAAAGGAAAATAGAGATTCATTTTATTTTATGGGAAATCAATAACATCTTAGGAATAACATTTTCATGACAAAATGTTCATTTAAGTCATCTGTTGGTTCATTTGCGCAATTACCATGCTAATGCACCTTCAATAACATCATTGGAATGTCATTTTTGTTATTGAAAAGTCTATTATGTCTTTGGAAAAACATTAACATCAATAACACTGCCGTTTACATTTTTTGAAAGTCATTTCTGGCAAGTAATGAATAAATGAGTTAATTAAATAGGGAAGTTCGATTAAACCCTCTATGTTTTCGGGGAATCCTGCGTTCTTTTTGTAGCTGTATTTGGTAACAGAATATGCAAATGATGTTCTGTAACTGGTCTAACTGGAGTGGTCTGTTGCTGAACTTCCTCTCTGCCATCAGTTGTGTCTTACGACATGTACTGAACATTCAAGGGCGTGAAATGTTGGCTTTTTTGTACTTGACATGTATATTTGTACTGCCTTATTTAAGCACTTTACAGTGTTAAGTGCTCATTGCCTGTTCTACGATATTCAGAGACCCTCTCTGAACAATGCAATTTGAACAGTACAGTAGAAAAAAAGATCAAGCATGTATATATACTGTGCATGTACACCGTAAATGCACACAAACTGTTTTGCCGTTTTAAGAGTGAATGCAGCATGCCCCCAAGACGAAATAGAATTCCAAACGAAGTCCGTAGAAGGATTGTCAGAGCCTTTGAGAATCCCACAGAAGACTACCAATCAGCCGCTGACACATTGGGTGTGAATAGGAGCACGACCAGAAGCATTGAAGCAACCTACCTTTGTGAAGGAAGAGTAAAAGAAAGACCTCGTGGCGGACGAACTAACGTTAGAGTTGATAGTGAGATGAGAGATTGAATAAATGAAATGTTAAACGAAAACTACCTCCTTACATTGCAACAGATAAATGAAGAACTTCGAAGGCGACTACCTGCTGAACCTTTGGTGTGTGATAGAACGATTGGAAAGACTATGGATGGAATGCTGATAAGCATAAAGATGGCCAGGGCAGTACCAGCTGCTCGCAACAGACCCGACATTATAGAGCGACGCTATGAATATGCCAACTGGTTTATGACGCAAGGGGTCATCAATGACTGCATCTTCATTGATGAATGTGGCTGCAACATCTGGACAGCGAGAAGTTATGGAAGGGCGAGAGTTGGGGAACGTGCTTATCATCAAGTTTCAGGTCAACATGGCAGAAATGTGACAATTTGTTTGGCTGTATTGCCGACAAATGGCCTTGTCTACCACACAGCTCGTATTGGTGGGATGAACAGGCAACTTTTCAATGATTTTTTGGGAGAAATCGGAAGACGAGTTAATCCCGACAACCAAACCTTCTTGGTGTTTGACAACACCCCTGCACATCGAAATGCAGATTGTCCCAGAGGAAGAATCGAGGTAAAGATGCTGCCCCCCTATTCGCCATAAATGCTTTAAAGGCTGCAATAAAAGTGGACATTTCACGCCCTGACATTCAAGCAACAATAGATGACCGAGACGAAGCTTGACAACAAGGCATTCCACTTGGAGAGTATCAACAAAGAATTCTCTTAGAAGCATCTCAAAGGAATATGAATATGATTATGGCTGCAAAGTGTGCAGGGTGGTACAGATTCATGCAGACATATGTACCACGTTGTCTTAACCGCGAACACATTGAACAGTAACGTACTTGCCAGTAATGACTTTCAAAAAATGTAAACGACTGTATTATTGATGAAAATGTGTTTCCAAAGGCATAATAGACTTTACAATAAAAGGAAATGACATTCCAATGATGTTATTGAAGATGCATTAGCATGGTAATTGTGCAAATGAAGCAACGGATGATTAAAATCAACATTTCCTCGTGAAAATGTTATTGCTAAGATGTTATTGATTTCCCATAAAATAAAATGAATTTCTATTTTCCATTAATGAAGGGCAAAAGGTGTAATATAACATGGTTGGCTAAAACTCTATTGACTCATGTTTTCTTTAGGTTGTGCCTTTTTAAAGTTCCCCACGCGAATGCAGGCTCAAAATGCCATTGCAGAGATGCACAACAGTACAACGATGGAGGTTTGTTATTAAATTATTTAACTGAAAAAAGTGCCTTCTCAGTTAGTAGTCCATTTACCAAGGTACCAAGGTTGGTGGAGTGGTCCAGGTTCAGTGTGGTCCAGGGGCCCGTTTCTCGAAACTCCTGATAACTTTCTGGGCCTGAAAACTATTTTAAGTACATGATATTCTCCAATAGCTATACACTCTTTATTGATTTTGAAAGCTAAAGTTTAGTCTTTTTAATTTTGTGAAGCATATCACTAAGTTTGCGCCAATAATTACCAATAGCTGATAAATAAATGAGCTTGAAAAAACACTTACCAGGCTGGGAAAGTTATTAGGAGTTTTGAGAAAAGGGCCCCAGGTGTGAATCCCACACATCACATCTGGCTTGAGTTTGTTGTTGACGCTCACCTTTTCCTAAGGTTTCTTTTTCTGTACATATTGTCTGGCTTTCCTCCATTGTCAAGAAACCTTTCAATGATTTCCATATTCCAGTTTTAGCTAGATATACGTGGACGCCTTGCACAAAACTCACCAACAGATGGTGTTGTTTACTGCTTTAGCTACCGTGACTCATTGGCCACAATCAAGAGGTGTCCACTAACATCCTTTACCTGAAGCTCATGGGCTTTAGTTCCTGTTGCCTGTGGGATTGTCCACCCATAGTTGTTCGTGGACCACAAACCTTGAAATAAACCTTTTAACAGTCTGTATGTTGAAAATTTTTGTGTTGTGAAATGGTAATTCTACCTTGAATAGAATAAGTAGAATTGTAAAAATTTGAATTTGTCAACTAAGTTCATAAGGTAAGTTAGCTACTGTAAAGAAGTTCAAAAGCTGATGGTTAGCCCTCCGTCAGAGCGAATTAGTGATGACTAACTCACCCTATCAACACAGTCAACAAATCCACCAACACTGCAGCATAGTTTTTCGTTATAAACTAACCCTTCTTATTCCCCTTATTTATGTCATGTGAAATGTCAACTTGGGAATCTCATCCACAGGCTTACCACCTTGTTCAGCATGATAACCAGCACCACAGGAAGATGCTGCTCAATATTAGCTTTCATTTGAATGTCACACTTTAGGATTTCATCCACAGACTCAAAAGTTAGAACCACCTTGTACAGCATAATAAACAGCACCACAGGAAAGTACTGGTCAGTAACTTTCATTTGAATGGTCACACTTTAGGATGTCATCCACAGACTCAAAGGTTAGAACCACCTTGTACCACATAATAAACAGCACCACAGGAAAGTACTGCTCAGTAACTTTCATTTGAATGGTCACACTTTAGGATTTCATCCACAGACTCAAAAGTTAGACCCACCTTGTACAGCATAATAAACAGCACCACAGGAAAGTGCTGCTCAATAGCTTTCATTTGAATGGTCACACTTTAGGATTTCATCCACAGACTCAAAAGTTAGAACCACCTTGCACGAGATTATACAGTACCACAGGAAAGTACTGCGCAATAGCTCTCATTTGAATGGTCACTCTTAAGGTTTTTATCCACACACTCAAAAGTACAGTGAGATTCAATGTTTGACTGTGGGTCTTGAAAGAGTTGGTATGCTGTAAGCTAAGATTAGTTTTGCTTTCGCTATATTTTTCAGGGTTGCCCCTCACCAATAGTTGTAAAGTTCGCTGACACAGAAAAAGAAAAACTTCAAAAGAAAATGCAGCAGATGGTTGCGTTAGGTGGTATGGGAATGAACTTTGGCTTAGGAATGGGATTCCCTTACTTTCAACATTCTAACTATAATACAGCCTGTCAACAGGTGAGGAGGACACTGCATTTGATTATTGTTTGTCTGGTGTTGCTGAGACTTCCGTATGGCACAGTGATCAGAACTGAACACACCCTATTCTTTGAAATTGTTGTTACTCTACTGTTTTAATGTCCATGTGGAAATAACAATTGTTATTATTTAAAGATAAAAACTTGACTGTTGTGGTTGAGTTTCTGTAGCTCATGTTTGATTATTGATAGTTTCTTCAACAGCAAGCTAACTCACCTGCAGGCTCATTACAATCCGGCTTCAATGTCATCCCAGGAGTGACTGGAGCAGGTAAACATTGTAAATTAAGTACAAGAATGAGGATTAGTAATTAAAAAAATGAAGAAGGTGTCCTCCGTTTTTTATCGTGAATGTGAAGCACTCTTGACTGTTCAGGGCCTCTGATATTACGCGAGGGAACAATTTCGCGCAATTGACCAAAAATTGCACCCGATCGCACAATTTAGCGATATCCGCACAATTTTTGAAAAATCGCATAATTCTTGAAAAATCATGCAATAAAAATCTTTTTTAGGTAAAAATGAGTTTAAAACTTTTAAAAAATTACATCTGAAGTACAGAGAAAGATTGGTTTAATACATTTCGATGTCCTCACAAGTAAACTCACATCCTATCCAGATCATCGATCACTCAAAAACTGCAGAAAGCGTTACGTCTAACATGCAATTTTACCTCTCAGATGGTATAAATGCCATGTAAACCTATTTGAGCATATGATAGATCATTCTGATACTTTTTTAATTCGCATTTTGTCAGTAAGTCTGCTTTTCAGAGAATTTTATGAGGATACAAGTGACATGTTTTGACTTGCGATCGTAAGGCTTAGTAACCAGGCACAGATTTGAAAGGAAGGAACTGGACTGGACTCTTTCATCGTGAGAAGGAACCATTTCCAGATGTGAATGTAATTTGTGCTTTCTTTTGTTAACGAAAAACCATTTTTCATGTTGCAAATGTCTGTTGGAGTCAGAAAACATGTGTTTTTTTCATCATCTGACCTCCAAGTAGAAAAACTCGGTTCAAATTAATTAAGAAAAATCGCATAATCTGTCGCATAATTGACCTTTTTTCCCGCACAATTCACCCTGAATTGCGGTATAATTTCTCAAATTTTTTTGCACCCTATCAGAAGCCCTGACTGTTGGTAAAAATATCGTGATCTGGGTACACTAAGACAATAGCGAAGCACACTATTACTAAAAATAGATTTTGCCGCATGAGGACCCCCACATGACTCAGACAACAATTTGGCCAAAGGTTTTGTATGGAGGGGACGCATTCTTTACAAGAAAAAAGACGAGAAAGGCACAATTTGAGGCCGAGACTTTCGATAGGCTCGAAAAATGGTAGATATCAAACACTCTTGCTTTAGTTAGTAAAGAACAGATTCAAGGTATCCAAAAAATGGCGAAGATCCGGCAATGACATCTTCATACCCACTGCAAAATTATTCAGGATGCCGTGAAATTTAAGCGGCGAATAGCGAACTACTATGAAAGTATAGAATTGTGGCGAATTGCAAAGAATACTACTTGTATGTTTGCTTCATTTAGGCCCTGGAAAGAACGTCGAGTGCAAGAAATTCCCGAATTTGATGGCACCGATGGCAGGTCATCTGTTTCGACACATGATAGATAGAGGGAGAAAATATTATGCTATTCAAATGTCTTTCTAATGGTATAATCAGATATATCGTTGCAGTTTGATCATGAAGGGCTTTGATTTTAATAAAGCTGTTTTTTATCCCCATTACTATGACAGACTGCAGATATAGCTGCTGGGCTCGATCAGTCTAAATTTAAAAATTGTATTTGCCGCGACAATCAAGGAGACCGATCGGACGAGCGTTTCTTTGTGTAATTTTGTCGTGGCATACATCTGAGGTTAGCTCTGTTGTGTTGCACAATGTGCCACAAAGAACACTGTGAACATTCAGCATTTCTCGTACACATAAAATAATGTTTTCTTTCAGCAAATCAGGCCTTTATAATCCATTCAATAACTGAGGGAAAACATTACATTTATTGAATAATCGCTCTGTTTGACAAACCTTTTGTTTCAAACCAAGGTTTTAGCTTTCTGTGCCGCACAGCTAAGGTTTTCTCTCGAATTCTGAGCCCATCTGGCCATAGTATCGTGAAACAATTGCTAAATATGCCTCCGAAGTGCCCGCCAACTCCATTTTGCCATACATCGCTCTTACGGAGAGCGGTTTGTTTGTCTGAGTTTTATCTGAGTCACACAGGGGCTCAAAATTCTGTGACGTCATTAGTGTGCTTCGCTATTAAACCCTGATCTAAGGCAATCTTAAAGTTCGAACCATTTTAAAACAGCAGGAATGTTGTGATTATTCACCCTTTTCTCCCAGTTTTGATGTCTATGCTTTACAGGATAGCTTGTGTGAGTAACAGTGTTGGAAACTTAACATTGAGGAGGGAGATGGGGAGGGAAGGAGGCAGGGAGCCTAAATGAAAAGAAAGATTGATAACCTACCTACATGTAACACCTGTAATGATGGTTGTAACAGGGAACTGAACATCATGTTTTATTTGTGCCCTAGCCATGGCCCCTGGAACAATGGGTGCCTTGGTAGCTGCATCAGTCATTGCTGCTCAACAACAGCAACAACAGCATCAAGCAGTACAGCAGTCACCATCGTCACAAAATAACATAATGGGAGGCACAGGTGCATTGGTGAGCAGCAATGCTGTATCTACTGGTGGTGCCACCAACACGTCTTCAATGATAGGAGTGCAAGGTGTTCCTGGAATGACTGGCATTGGTTAGTAATCAGTTTGCAGCAAACCCTACTGATAAGCTACTCTCCCACCCTGAGTTTATAAGCTAAAACATTGAACAAAAAGAAGTTGCAAGTGACAAGAGAGCTCAGCCATATTATACCCATGGCTGTCATTAGTAGCAGGTTGTTTTTATGGCTGGCTACTACAATGTTGAGTTTCCAACATTGACACTCACTTGTAAAGTGCCATGAGTTTAGGATATGTGCTTTATTATTATTATTATTATTATTATTATTATTATTATTATTATTATTATTATTATTATTATTATTATTATTATTGTTATTATTAAAGATGGCTGGCTACTCAGAGTTTGAAAATAACAAAAACACAGCACACTGAGAAGCCAGATTCTTCAAAGCTTACAGCAGCCCTGTAATACCTTGAATGAACATGAAATCTCATTGTGAAAATCAGTTTCCTATAGTGCAATTTTAGCTCTAAAGCTGAATGAACATCTTGGGTGCTGTCTTTGTATTGTTTACAGTTATAGACTCAGTGATTTGGTTTTTCCAGTGAAATTTTACAATTCATCTCAATAACCACATTGTGTAGCACGAAAGGGAACGTGTGAAGCTTAATAACATTAAGTTATTTGTGGAAAAAAAAGAACAGACACAAAAAGGCATCGTATTGGGGAGAAGTATATTTCAAACCTTTTCTAGATTTCCTTGCTCATTAAAGGCTGGTTTTCACTAGTGGTGGAGTTGGAGTTGGAGTCGTAATCAGAAGTGCAGAGCGTTTTGAACTGGTGTAAACAAAGTTCCGATTCCGCTTGCGAATCCGTCACTTACGATCTAGTGAAAACTAGGTTGTCGGAGTTGGAAGCAGAAGTGGAAGAACTAAACTAATCACAAAGTGTGGGAATGAGCACCGTGATTGGTTTATCCTTCTGCTTCGACTCCAACAATCTGGTTTTCACTGGATCATAAGTAACAGAATGGTAAACGTATTTGAAGAAAATGGAAATGTCCTGATTCTTCTGATTGTGCTTTGGACATCTGGTCCCCTGGTTACACGAAGTGTTTGACTTGTCAATCTTTCGATCCAGTTTTCTGTCATTTGAAACTTTGTGTCTGCCATTTTGCTGCATACTTACAAAAGTCACTTAACTCCAGATTCTCTCTCCCAGTCTCCCAGCAGTCCCAGGTGCATTTAATAAATGGGTACCACAAACAGAATACTGATGGTACCCTTTGGGAAGTACTAGAAAGGTCTTTGCCTCTTCACTTTGCTTATTCGGACTCGTACATGTACAACTGTACACGTTTACTTAGGTAGCATTTGTTTTTGTTTAGGTATGAACATGTCTGGGATGGGAGTTAGTAATCTTGGTACTATGGGAGCTGGAACCCTTGGTGTTGGGATTCCTGGCCTTGGAAACATGACTGGTGTAACTAGTGTTGGGGGTAACTTGCAGTCTGGAGATGCGCTTTCTCAGGCTTACTCTGGAATACAACAGTACAATGGTAAGGCACAACAAGATGGGCTGAACTTGTGAAATCATTATACAGTATGTTAGCTGTGAATGAAACATTTAATGATGAAAGAGATCCTCCAGTCCTCTTAGAAACTTAGCAGTTGCACATGACAGATAACCTGCATTTTAATATATAACTTGTTTCAAATATAAATTGGTCCTTTTAATAAATTAGTGTCAGATCTTATTCTACTTTGAACATCTCCTGGTAAGATGGACACCTTTCTTTAAAAGCGACGCCTTTTTAAGATGGACATTTCTCTAGGACTGACGTCTGTCCGAGATTCACAACCGTAAGACAGACACCTCTCTAAGATGGACAATTCTCTGAGACCAACAGTCAGATCAGGCAAGTGTGGTCATTTTTTAGAGAACCTGGACTGTGTAGTCTTGCGAAAAAACACTACTAATGTGAGTAAATTGCTTGCTTTCAGCAACATTTCCTGGCGTTTATGGTCACACAATATTCCAACAACAACAACAACAACTACAGCGCCAGCCGCAAAAGGAAGGTATGATTGCTCTAAATTAGCTGAAACTACATGAATGTATAATGCTGATTACTAATAAGTGTAGTAAATAAGTAAATAAGGAAGAAGCTTGACATGAGTGAAAACAATAAGCAACGGTGAACATTGCTTGTGACGTTGGAAAAGTATAAATTGGCTGATTGTTTTAAACTTTGAATAAGTGGGAATGGGTTCTCAGCACAAAGGAAATGTTAAGAAATACACCCCAGCATATTTTTCGAGGGTTTTGGGTGAATAGAATGTTTTTTTTCCTCAGAAAACATTGAAGAGTTGTGATGTGTATTAACTTAATCGAAGGTGCAGTACAATGTAGTGTAATGTATTATATTAAAGTAACTTGGGCCGTGTTCTATTGGCATCAACCGATTTTTGGTTGGTTGAGTTGGTTGGGTTTTTTCGTGGTCTATTTTCGTGTTCTATTGATCAACTTTTTCAACCAGCTCTGAGCTTGGTTGAAATGGTTGAAAACGATGGGTAGCGTCTGCTAGCATGTTAACAAGCATCGGTGTTCACGCGTTGCGTCATTATAATTTGGGCGTAATCACATGGACAATCACACGAAAACTGTTCCACGTAAACTGTCAGCCACAGAAACGTATTTCTTCTCATTTGCATTTTTTTTAAACTTGCTGTCTAATAAATTAGGGACAACATTCTCAGAATAGCCTGCAATACGAGTGGCAGGTGTCCTTTTCGTTTCCAGTAACAAAGACGCTATAAATTCCAATTCATCGTCCGTTTCACAACGTGGTGGAACCAATTCTTCTCACAGTTCTTGAAGAACAACCGATGCTACCAGTTGCGCTTCTGCCATCTTTTCAACCTTGGCAGAAAAAGTTGAAGAAGTCTGGAAATGACTATGCCCAGTCACAACCGTGTGTCAACCAGGAACGGTTGAAAAGGTGTTCTATTGTAAACCTCAACCATTTCAACCAAAACCGGTTTCGGTTGAAACTGTTGATCCCAGTAGAACACGACCTTGAATACTGGTCCATGGAAACAAAATCATCTGCTCTTATCCAAAAAAGCCTCTGGGTGTCATAAAGGTGGCCAGTTTGTTCGATAAATTAATGGAAAAAGTACCATAGATTTTGCAGTTTCATAGGAAAACATGCTCAGGATGACCAAATTGTGTGAGAAAGTGATGGAAATTCACCTTAGGTTTTACAGTTTTATAGAAGAGTATCACTCTGGATGTTCATTTTTTCAACTTCTGGTTAAAAGCCTGCACAAAACAGGTCCCAGTTTCATTGTAGAGAAGCGTTCAAGTTAGCAGGCATATACCATAATGTTCAGAAATCACAGTATTCTGGTGTGTGAACAAACATTTTGACCAAACCATGTATTGTTTGCTACCTTTTAGGTCCGGAAGGGGCTAATTTATTTATTTATCACTTACCGCAAGAGTTTACTGATGCTGATTTGATGCAGACGTTCCTACCATTTGGCAATGTATTAAGTGCCAAAGTGTTTATAGACAAAGCCACAAGTCTTAGTAAATGCTTTGGTGAGTTTTAACGTTTAATTTCATGTTTTGGCAGCAAGATAGATTCAGCATTGATGGTGAGCAGTGTAGCTACCCTTCTGTTAAAAATAACCAGAAAAACGTTGAGTGTCACTAAGGAATTTTTGTGGATGGTATTTTGTCATACGCTGTTTTTCAGCGTTTCTGCAGCTGGATTGGCCTGTTTGAGGATGAACGTCTGAATTTTTAGAATCAACATTGTGCATCCCTAGCTAGTGTCAGTCCCAAACTGCACATTTCAAAAAAATCCCTAAAGGTCGGGGGAAGGAGGTAGAGTTCCGAATTTTTTTTTTACAAATCAGAGATAAACCTGTTTTCTACTGCGGAAGTTACGGTTTCCAAGATATGACAGTTAGGAACTTTCCATAGCAACAATTTGGTAGTTATATTAATAATAATAACTAATAGTTAAGGCACCCCCCTTAAACATTTTAATGACATAACTGCTTAATCCTAGGTTTAAACCAATCATTGCCAAACCCTTGATGACTTGAACTCAAGTTTTGGGAACATATCATTTTGTCACAGTTGGTTTAGTTCACTGTAATTCACTGTGCCTGCTCTAGCCACTATTCTTTCTTTCGTCGTCTTTCAAACTGTTGTTACCTTCAGTGGCACGGTACCGGTACCGGCGTTCTTTATGATATCTCGTATTTCTTGTATTTTTATTCGTTATATTCTCTCATAGTTTATCCATAGTTTTAATATTCGTATTCTAGTGTATTTTTATATTTTATTGTAAATAATTTTAGAATTCCACTGGTTTGTTAGTATTTTTTATGCTATTTTAGTGCTACCCTCGTTAAATAAAGACTTTTATTTTTTTCTCAGCGCGTGAGCGGGCAAGATGAACCAAATCCTGCAATCTGATTGGTTCCGGGAGCGGGCGGAATTTTCCGATCTTGACCGCGGTCAACGGAACGTCAATAACAAAAAATTTGTAATGGGTTTTTAAAACCTTTAAAATCTTTAAAACGTTCTCCGAAACTTAGAATTCTGAAATTTTTTGTACATTGTCGTTAAAAACTTTCTTTCCAAAATTTCTTGTTAAAATACCGAAGGTTGTACAATGTAAATCGCCTCTTCCCTTTCGACAAACATTTGAGTAAATCGAGCAGGAGTTAGCTACATGTATCGAAATTTGGGAAAATAAAGGGGTTTCTTTTAGTTATATTGCTTCCTGTGATTTCTGAGTTTTAACAGAGTAAAAAAGCGTATTTTGCTGCTCTGGTGTCACAAACGGCTTCGTTTCATGGTTCATTTTACGCGCGCTTGCAAAACGTTGCTTTCCGAAAACAACAAGACACGTTTAACTTTTGAAAAACAACAAGAAAAAAATAAAAATATTATTTGCCGGCCTTGGTCGGTCCGTATTGAGAAAAACTGTGCCCTCGGTCTTGAGCACGACTCAAGACCTCTGGCACAGTTTTTCTCAATACGGACCGACCAAGGCCGGCAAATAATATATATTACTTACTTACTTACTATTATTATTGTTTTTTTTTTTCCTTAGGCTTTGTAAGTTATGAAAACCCAGCATCGGCTCAAAATGCCATCCAGGCTATGCACGGATTTCAGATTGGGACCAAGAGACTCAAGGTTCAGCTTAAGAGACCAAAGGATGCAAACAGACCTTACTAACTCCTGTGGTAAGTAGGTCAAACAACAACAACAACAAAACTTTATTTACACTCGAATTTAAGAGTAGCATAAAAATGCTAATATCTTCGAGCTGGAAAAAGTCACAGGGTGGGTAGGTTGGTCCCTAAATTTGGTGAAACTTCTAATAATGTCTTGGTCCAGTTTATTACAAAAATATTGAAACTATGACCTGAGAAATGACCGAAATTTCCTCAGAAGCGTGCAGTTTGGAGCAAACGCACGTAAATCCTAACTGCACGCTTCTAAAAGTTTCAACTAAGGTGTGAACTTTTCACAATACCTCAATCTGATTTTCGTACTTGTTGTTTTCTTTTTCCTTGAGCACCCTTTCCAAATTTCTCGATTTCTTGGCTTTATGGGTTCGCATATTACGATTGAAATCTTTCTTCGATGGTAGGCTTATCGAACGAGGAAGATAGAAAGTTGATTTCAGTACGCACCAGTGCCTGAGACCTGGGTAAAAGGTTTAGCAAAGTTACTCTCTGTATAAGACGTCACGAAAGGAACGGTGAAATAAGCTGATCGCTGATTGGGTACAAAAAAATACAATGCCTCAAAATTTGTGCTCAATCAGAAGCAAGAACACAAATGGGCTCTTGAACTAGTCCGTTAAAGGTATCCTCTCAGGGGCTGTTCCCGCCCGTTTTGTAAACTTTCGCTTGCACCAAGCTTCAGCTCGCACCTATTTCGCCCGTTTTATCTGCCTTTCGTCCCGACTATCTGCCCCTGGGTCTCCGAGGATGAGGGTTTTCTCTGGGTACTCTTTTCCCTTCTTCCATAAAAACAGTTAAACATTCTAAATTCCATTTGGATCTGGAATTGGGGGAAACAGGTTTGTCAGTCCCCACGTTTTATTTATTTACACATTGATTGCTTGATTGATTGAATTTTTTGTTTGCTTGCTTGTATATTTATTTGTCTTAATTCTAAAGGGAAAAATACAACACTGCAAATGGCTGGAGTAATAAAAATAGTTCCGTCAGTAGTTGGAAAGACAAACAGGATTGGTCGAAGAATAATTGGATGTCATGTCAGACATCCAAATTGAAAGAATGAAGGTTCTAATGACAAAAAGGAAATTGTTTAGATTTGACTTTTTGGGTCGCATGTGGAAGTCTCTTTCTAAATAGGAGGCACTTTAAAAGATTGTCAGCTTTCTAACCGTGCTTGTTTAATGTTGCAGTTTTGAGTATCTGCCATGTATAGGCAGCTCCTTCTAAGTCAGACACACTCTTGGCAACTGAGGTGTCCATCCTAGAAGGAGACAAACAACTGATGATGGTTTGTTCTCCCTTGGAGAAATCACGTGACACAAGTTCGTTCCCACACAAAATGCGTTTACAATGTCAGAGTATTTATTCATACTTTTGGCGCTCTCGCAAAAACACAGGAAAATTCCCTTTAAGACGAAACCTAGACCCTCGACCTGGACTCTTTTAAAAGATGGTCCACGGTTTTAGAAGTGACCTCTTACAGATGGTGAGCGCTGTTTTGCGCTCACTGTGTTGCGAGAAGCTGACATAACCTTGATTAAATTACTTGTGTTAACTAACTATAAGGTTTTCTTCACTAAACGTGTGTTACTTGCATGTCCAGTGTCTAGCGGCGCTTCTAACTCGTTCCCTTGTCTCTGTCTCGCCTAGATCACGTGACTGTGTACTTTTGTTCGTCGTCATGGCGGTGACCTGTTGCGCATGTGCTTGTATGTGTACCACAGTTGGTGACGTCACTTGTGAACTTTGTGCGGTGGCGTGCTTTATTTCGTCACTGTTGGTGTTGGGATTCAGTATTGCGTCACTGTAAAGCAGTATTTCGTCAATGTTAATTACGTCAGTATATATCGGTGCATGTTGTTTAGCGGGTAATTGTTAGCTCTCTTTTATTTGTAGTGTTTATTCGTCTTGTGTCAGGCAAGCTCACTGTTTACTATTTATAGAACGTAGTTCATGTTAGTGTAAACGTCCAAGTATTGGCGCTAGTGTGTTTACGGTTCTTGTGCTGGTTTTGTGAAAACCAACTATTGTCAATGCTTTGTAGGTCAGTGGAGTTGATGCTGGCCTGACTTTTACTTAATAAAATACATACATAATCACGCCCCGTGTTTCTTGTTGGTCTATGTTGTGTACCCAAATTTGGCTTGTTTCTTGACAAGCTCTCCGGCTTGGAGGTGGCTGTTGAGCCTCGACGACGTCGTTGCCTGCTTTGTAGTGTAGTGCTGTGCTATTTACTTCAGGCTTCGCGGCAAGGTAGGCGCCGAGGTCATTGAGTCTTGCGAGTAAAACGTTGTTATAAGCAATACCTATAACCTCGACAAGTAACATGCCAGTACAAAACTCCCCCATTTATATTGATTTATATCCTTTTTAAGGGGGAGAGGGAGCCCTCCGGGAGCCCTCCAGGAGTGTTACTTTTAGTGGTCTAACCGCCCTTTTTTCTTAGCGCCACCATGCTTTAGAGTACACGAACGTCTCGATGCAGCACGTGACTGATCCAATTCCCCCATTTTCGTCCCCAGAGCTAGCGGCTTTTTTTAAATGACGTCTCGTGTACCTCTGGTAACGGCCAGAATTTTATTTTTTTTGATTGGCCGATTCAAACTGTATGCGCAGTAACGTTAAATTTTTTTGGCTTCTACGCATAACGTTTTATTTCTGATTGAATTTATCGGGGCGTTAATTAATATATTGACTTGATCAATTTCCACACAAAGAATAAACTTACACGTAACTGCCTCATCAACTTTTGTAATGACCTCTTCATGTCGATATTTAAAAACTTGGGCGCCAAATGCTTCTGGATTTCAATTTGCGATGTGGTGAAACGTAATACGGTGTAGCGTTTAGTGGCGAAACGATAAGTGCACAGTTGACATTCTCACACAACAGAAACCAAAATAACTGTACAATTCATTACAACGCAAATGCAATACCTTTATTCAAGCAAGATACAAGTCCAAAACCCTTGAGCAAAATGCAGGGACAATCGTTCTTCTGAACAACTACGACACGAAAGGCAGTTTCTTAAGTTTGTTCCTTTTGAAGTTCCAGGTTTTCCGCTAATTGCAGGAGATTTAGAGAGTCCTGAACAGCTTTAGTCGATCTAACACCATGACTTGATCGATAGGAATTCAAATTTCACGGTTGTTGCCAGACCACGGACGAGATAGCAGGGTCGTAACGAGGTATGTAGGATCAGAGATCAAATGGGTGGGATCAGGGATCAGAAGGGCTGGATCTGAGATCACGGCCCCAGGAGCAGGGATCACAGACCATGGGATCGGGATCAGCAGTTTTTTTAGGGATCAGGGATAAGGCTGTACCATATTTGTGGGATCAGTACGAAAATTGGTCACGCTTTTGGAATCAAGGATCAGAAATTTGCGTGCAAAAATAGGATCAGCGATGAAAAAACATACCTCGTTACCACCGTGAGAATGGAGTAGGCGCAATAGCACCTTAACGAATTAGACTTGCTACCGGATGTCGCGGATTTCACGACATCCGGTAATGGCTGATAGCAGGGTCTGCGATCCCACCGCTGACCGAACAGATCGTAGGCTCTGGGAACGAGAATGCCAATTCCCCATTCTCGTCCCCAGCGCCGCTTGGCCCTCTCAGCCGCCGGCGACTGGGCACGAGGACCAAGCGGCTCTGGGAACGAGAATAATCCCAACCCTAAACCGGGGACGCCTGAGAGGAGGTCCAACAGGGAGATGCGACTCTGGGGAGGACAATAGGAATGTTCAAAGTGATAGCTTATGCGGTCGGAAAAACCCCATTAAGCAGTCATTAGGTCTCAAGGTGCAAGGCGTTTTCGTTCACAGAGCAGCCTAGTCCTCTAAAGTGATGACGCCTGTTGCTGGGGACGACAAATGTGGTAAGCTATGATGGTCCTCGTGCCCAGGTGCCACCGACAGCTGGCTCCGGGGACGAGAATGGGTGCAAGGGCCTTGGACAACTAGCTGGTACCCTCGAACAATTCACCACTCAACAATACGATTAGACTTTCCCAAGTCCTTAATTTTTTTATCACGTTAGTAGGCCTCTCGCCACTTCATCGCTCGTTCGGTCGCTTCGCGACCTCATTGAAGCTCACTTCGCTCGCTTTACTCGCAAAACACAGGGCAAAGTAATATCAATCGAAGAAGTCGACTTGGAGCAAGTCTACAACACGATGTTTTGAAAACCGACATCAATTTGCATAAGCGGTTCAAATATAGATTTGAAAGATGCAAGGCTGATCGATCGTGGTGGAGGTGGAGGTGGAGGAGGAGGGATAAAAAATTGTGGTGGAGGAGGGGAATAAAATTGTGGAGAAGGAGGAGTGAACTAGAATTGTGGAGAAGGAGGGAAATAAAATTGTGGAGGAGGAGGAGGACGACGAGGAAAGTAAAATTGAGGAGGAGGAGGGAAATAAAATTGTAGAGGAGGAGGAGGGAAGTAAAATTGTGGAGGAGGAGGGAATAAAATTGTGGTGGAGAAAACGGAGGCCGCGATGAGAAGACTAGGACACTGTTGAGTCAAATTTCACCTCGAAATTGATAAAATAGGAAAATGTACGCTAGTTTTTATTAAATTTATTTGTCAGTGAAACCTTGCTGAAGAAGAAGGAGACAATTAATTGTGTACTTTGCTTTGTACTAGTTGAGCCTTTGAAAACTGCTCAATGAAATCTGCTCGAAAGTGAACAAAGTAGCACACGTTTTGGAAAAAAATCTTCTAATTATTGGCTCTGAAATATGGTACATGTTTGATTTTTCCTGAACATTGTTGTAATCATCGTTCAAAGCGGATTGAAGCTGTACAATTTCACCATATAGCTGCTGGAGTTGAAACTGAACAAGTTTGTAATCTGTTCGCACAACGGAGCCATCATGTGCGTGTTTGATCGAACTGAAGACAGAACAAATTTGAACAATTGAACTTGAAGGGGTATTTTCTATGCAGCTCAGAAGCAAGATTACTGTAGCGAGGAACATTAGAATTCACCATCATAGTTTGTTAAACGCAAAGCGCAAAAGGCAGTTGTTCTCGGTTTAGAGGTTGCGGACGGAATGGTAAAAACAACATTCAAACAGCTGGAAAAGCGATTCAACTCCGTTTACATGGCATCCAATTTCTATCTGAGCATTTGGACCTGTTGGAACACAGAGCTGCAACAAGTGCAGGTAAACCAGTGTCCTGATTTTGCATGTTAACGCCGAAAAACAATCTCGCCCTTCCTTCCTTCTTGGTAGTTTGCAGATGTATTTTTTTAGCACTTGTTTAGACTGCTTCATGATTTTTGCACCGACTCGCCATGAATGTGTGATAGTTTTTATTAAATGCTCCAGCCCCATTTCATTGTGTTTTATTTTATGTCTTGTCTTGATATTTTGAAGTGGAAATCCTTTCTGATAATACCTAAAGTTTGTTCAATTTCAATGATCGACGTGACGATCGATGAAAGAAATTAATTGTAAACACAACGCTTAACGCTTAAATTTCTATTTCTGCACAGTTTCTTCAAACAATTTTGACTTGCGTTAGACGACGCTGTTGGTGATGCTTGTTGGTGACGTTGTTGGAATTTCTGCTTAATTTAAATTTGTTGGCAAGTGATTTTTCTCGTCCATTTTTCTCGCCGGGTTGCTCGCGAGGAAAAAACTTTCAGCTCACTTTGTTGTTGAGTGTTCATTGATCATATTTGGTCGCAGCAGGTATATGAGCTGATAGCCTAGCTCCGTTGAGCCAATCAAAATGCTAGAAATCCAATATACCTAGTCCAGTTTTTAATAAGTACGGATGATTCCATCCCTACTGTGCTACTCAACTCCCAGTTGGCTATCCGGCTACAAGCATGCGCTGAGGAGTTGAACTCGGCGCTACCGAGAAACAGCCCCAGCTAGTGGCCCGAGCGGGATTTAAACCTGGGGGAACGAGTTGAATTCCAGCGCCCTAAACCACTCGGCCCTACTACACCATGCAAATTTCAAGAATTCAGAAGGAGTGCACGAAGTGAACGAAATTCACGTATTATTTTAAATTATTATTATTATTATTATTATTATTATTATTATTATTATTATTATTATTATTATTAGGCGGCGCAATGTGCCTAGGCACGTCCGGCCGACTCATAAAATGCAACGCACATTCCTGGTTTGGCGGAAGTCAGTTCACTTAGTCTCCGCGCGGGCTCTTAACAATCAGGCTCGTTATAATGACGTCGATTTTACGAGATTGAAAGCTAATGTTTCAAATACCGGACGATTTGCTCGTGACATGACCATTTTTGCATCTGAAGCGTAATTTTGTTGTTTTGAGTTTCGCGGCGTATTGAAGTTGAGTAAAGGTAAGCGTTGAAATGTTTATTTCTCTGTTTTTGAGGACATTTCGTTTTTAAGGGGCAGTGTTTACAAAGGCTAGTGAGAACTTGGGAGTTGTGCGCGTTGTCAGTATGTCGGCATAAAAATAGTTTTGTATGTGGTGTTGTTTTGTTCAGTACTTAGCCTGCGAGATCGTCCATGACTCATGGAGACTATTCTTAGTAGTGGTTACACAGTGCTTCCAACTCGACAGGTTGCGAAGGCGATCATAAACTCCATTCTTGAGTTTTGCGATGATATAAAGTAGAGGAAGGAAGATAGTGTTGACTGTACTCGTTAAATAGCTGTGAACAGTAAACACCGATCTTTATAAACGCAAGTGTAGATAGAGTATGTGGAGAACTTAAAGTACCACTAGCCCCCAAATATTTTTTACGCTATTATAAATCTTTGCACCTATTTTTAAAACATTTCGCCATTATTTGCAGTTTTTGACTTTTTTATGGGCTTCAAAACTTACGACAAACTAAGCACCATTTGTCGCACGACCGAGTTAGAAGGGGCATGGGTCTATTCTTGATTTGACGTCACAAACTGCTTTGCATGCATGTTTACAAAGACTTAAGGAGATGCAAATCAGTTTGTCATGTCAAATCCAGAATAGACCCATGCCCTCACTAGCTCGGTCGTGTACCAGATGATGGCTAGATTTCGTAACTTTTACAGCCTATAAAAAGTCAAGACTGAGGGGGATTTCATAGAAAAAAGGCGTAATGCTTTTCGAACAGGTGCAAAGAGTTATTTTAGCGAAAAAACTATTTTGGGGTTAGGTGCACTTTAAGCACGATTTGTAGCGACCATATTTTTAGTTACCAGAGGAATCGGTTAGGGTCATTTTCACAATATTTAATTTTATGGAGGGTCATATCTAAAAAACAATGATGGAGTGGGGTGTCAGTTTGAAAATCCTCTAAGGTTCCCCAAAATGGCCCGCCGTCCCTGACAGGTGATAAACGACCAGCTCTTTGCATTGCTGTTATAGAAACAATTATAGGTTTTAGATTGCAAGTAGCCTCTATTTTTGTTGTTAAGATTGAAATGGAGCCATTGTCTGAAGGGTGAAACATTTGTGGTGAATGGCTAGGGGCCGTTTCTTACTGTTATAATGACGTAAATAATGACCTTTGCACGAGAATTGCATTGCTGTTATATAAATAACAATAGATTGTAGATTGGGAGTAGTTTGCACTCCTGTCGTTAGGAATGGAGTCCTTGCTTGAAGGTTTAAGTTTGATTTATTTCTTGAGAAAAAGTCACTGATTTTATCAGTTAATCAGTGGCTTAAATACTGGACATTCTGACATTATGATGACATTGATTAGATAGAGGATGTGCGCGGTAACTGTGTAAAGGAGGTTAGCGAAGGCCAATAAGTCTGTTTTAGTTCTTTGTTTAAGTAGTGCTGGTTACGAAAAAAGTAATCGTAGAAAGGAGTGTAATTTTGTTGTTTTGAGTTTTGCGGAATATTGAAGTTAATTAAAGGTAGGTGCATGTTGTAATGTTTATTCGCTGTTTTTGAAGACATTTGGTTGAGAAGGGCGGTGTTTATTAAGGCTAGTGTTTCCTTGGGAGTTGTTAGCGGTGGTTAGTGTTTTCGGATAGAAATAGTTTTGTTTTTGGTGTTGTTTTGAGTGCTCGATAACAAGTTTCTGGCGTATTTCTGAGAATGTCGTGAAAGCAAGCAGAAAATTACCTTTAGTGCTCGTCAATAAAAACATTTACTCCTGCTGAACTTCAGAGTTAAAATTGACTGTTTAATTTAAGCTTGATAAGTCTTAGATTTACGTAAACACTTTAAACTACTAAAACAAACCTTTTATTCCTTAGAAAGAACGGAGGGGAGGAGACGGTTGACATCGTATGCGCCGCCTCTAAATTCTTACGAATTTCTTGTTATTATTATCATTATTATTATTATTATTATTAATGTGTTTTTCCTAACGTTATAGAATCATGAGTTGTTGGCAAGACATAAAACGACATTGTTCTTTAAAACGTTCCAATTATTTTCCATGCTGATTTAACTTAATATTGTTAAAAGATTTATAGTTTACATCACATCATTGAAGAAAGAAGGATGGGTCATTTCCTTTTGAAACACCTGCTAAAGCTGAATGTAGGCGCAAATAACTAGAAAATACAATTTGCTTGATTTTTTCTGCCCAAGCCGATTCATAGTCGTCAAAATGTAGAGGATGTTTTTGTTTGGTTGCAGCTTGGTGTTTCAGTTTCTTCAGCAGTCTTTGAATAGATGATAATGCAAATGTCATTGCAATGTCATTTTTAAGCTTCATTCATGCAATGTTCTCTAACTTCTGCCACTGTGTCGAGCAAGTAGTTTATTTCCAAATTGATATGACAACTTTCAAACATTGTCACAACTTTGCGTCGTTCGTTTGTTTTTCTTGAATGATTTCGAGTGTCTTTCTTCTTCTACGTCCCTTTTGGCAAAAACATGTTGTCCAAAAACACTTGAAAGTGGCTCGAAATTTTGAAAACCTCCACGAGTACAACAAGGGATTCAGAGCAGAATTGATAAAAGTAAGAAGTGTTGCTACATGATAACCAATTATCAATAATCTATAATTACCACGACAAGCGCGGCAGAAAAATAATAAAAACTCATTTGTCAACCACGGGATGAAACAGAAGTAAAATACCAAAATAACCGAGAGAATTACCACAAAAACTTTCTTCTCTCTCTGGTAAAGTAAATCTAGGTTGCAACGAAAGTTTTCTTCCGTAATTCTAGTCCTATAATAGCTGAACAAGTTTCTTAGCGTTAGAAGGTACAGAAAAGAAATACCCTCTGATAAAAGCCAAATTAAAAGGACATAAATAAACCACAACACCAGAACTCTGGCTTGTAAGACAAGTGAAAGCAAGGCATAACCAAAACTAAAAACCCATATCGACAAAGAGCCGATAAAAACCCGCCTTTTGGTGATTATGGCGCGATACTCTAAGGGTTTTCCAATAGCAAAATACCTGTCGATGGCTAACAACAAAACGTGAAAAACGGACACAATCAGGAAAAATTGACTAAACATCATAACAAGAAAGAGAGACTTCCATGGGTCGTTTTTCATTGCAATGCGAAGATACCAAATAGCTGATGATGGGGCGAGTACTAGACCCACAAACAAATCGGCTATTGCTAATTCTAGTAGTATGAAGACTGTAGGTGAAGATCTCAGTGTCTTCAGTGGATCTTTCCAAACTGCGGCGATGACAAGGGAGTTTTCCACTACAATTGTTATTGATAGAAATAAGCAGCAGATACTCATAGTTAATGCTTCGCCAGTGGATGCGTTTTGCATAACCTTTTTGAATTCGTCCACCACAATGCCTACCGAGACATCATGATTCCAAAAACGTGTGTGTCCGAACAGTGCTGTCATGTTGTTCTCTTCCTTTGGTGATTTTTAATCGTTCTCTTTGATGAAAGCTTATTTTTTCGTAGCTACAGATCAACTGTTGTTGAGCGGACTTCAGGTGATAAGACAGGTGACTGTCAGTTGTTTACTTCACCCATGCAATATTCTGTATTGCTCAGTTGCCGCTTGGTCGAACCAAGATCACCAAAACGAATTTCCTCCAAAGTTTTGATTTTTTTGGAAGATCACTTTGGCTCCTAACCTCAAGCAGATGTTGTGGTAGTTCCGCCGGTTTGCCTTTCATTATACCATGATGGAACTTTGAAGCTTACAATTTTTAGAAATGACCTTACATATAATCTAACGTTCATAAATTAATTTATAGTTGAGTTTTCATCAGAATTAAAAGGTTTTTGCTTCCCTTTTGCAATATAAACACATCAGATAGGTAGATATATTT